>MQVO02000011.1:0-600000 GCA_001986395.2 Irpex lacteus
GACATCAAGGTCGAATACCATCGTGCTGCACACCATCCTCATCCTGTCCAAATATTCGCATTCGAAGATTTCACCAGAGACTCGGACACATCCACCGTAGATCTCGACCCTCAGCAAGCCATGGCTCCCCTTCGCCACCCGACTGGACTTTTGAGTTCGCGGAGCTTGCACACGAAGCGCACCTCAACAAAGGACAAGTCACACGGCTGCTCGACATCATCGAGAAGACCGTCAAGAACGCCGACGACCTCACCTTCAAATCGTCGGATGATGTTAACCGGGCTTGGGAGAAGGCGAAGTTACGGCACCCCACGGTATGTTGCGGAGGTGACGCTTTTGCATAGTACGCACTTGTTTTATTTATCTTGGTGTGTTTTACATAGTTCTCCGAACAAAAGTTCACTGTAATGTACAAAGAGCAGCCCCAAGAATTTACGTTGCATTCTCGCTCACTCTGGGACTGGGTCCTGTCGCAAGTAAAGGATCCCCTGCTGGCTCAACACTTTCGCTGGGATGCCCAACGGCTAACGAAGTTCGACGGAGAAACATGGGTACGTTTCTATGACGAGCCATGGACCGCGATGAAATTTGCGAGAGTTCAGGTATGCTGTCTATTAAATGTTTTAGTCTCTGCATCCTCTCTCAACTCATGTATGCTTGCAACGGGTGATACAGGAGGCAATCTCGAAGATTAACCCGAACGCAAAGCCACTCGCCATCATTCTCTGGGCAGATACAGCAAAGCTTTCTACGTTCGGGAGCCAGAAGGGTCATTTCATCGTCGCGCGGATCGGGAACTTGCCTGGACCTATCCGTAACGGTTCCTTCGTCGGTGGTGGCCGGATCGTCGGCTTTATCCCAATTGTGCGTATGCATTTGTTCGACTTTCATAAGCAATGCCCAAAGCTGAATTATTTTTAACAGGTAGACGAGGATCCTAAGGAACGCAAGAAGCCTGGATACGTAAACTTCAAGAACGCGGTATACCACGAAGCGTTTCGTTTATTCTTGGACGAAATTGCTAAACTGTCCGTTTCCGGGTACGAGGTAATCTGCGGCGATGGATTAACCAGACTGTTATTTCCTTACATTCACATAATCTCAGCTGACTATGAAGAACAGTAAGTCTCGTTGCACTGTTTGTAGCATGGCCATAGTCTGATATAACCTACCTAGCTGTCGTTTTGCCCTCAACCGCGGTTTGAGAGGCAAGGCTCCTTGCACGGTATGTCATATCCCCGTTGGAGAGATGTCCAATCCCACATCAAGTACCCCTACCGTGTTGAAGCGGACGCTCGAGCTATCGTGGAGAGCGTAGGCCCAAACACAGTCAAGGACGATGCTCTCAAGAAGATTGGTATGCGTAACGTCAGGGTACGTACATCGCGAGACGGTCATATCTTTTCTAACCCCGGGCCGCATCATTCTCAGAACGCGCTGTGGGATATCGCAAATACAGATGTCCACGAGGCGGTATCCTTCGATCGCCTGCACGCCTACATTATCGGCCTGTGGAAGCAACATCTCTTCGAGGAGCTCAAGGAGATTATCATAGCGTTGGGAAGAGAGGTGCAAGTTGAATTCGAGGCTATGTGAGTTCCTTCAATTGTTTGTCATGTACAATGTGGTACTCGCACTTATTTTTCCGTGTAGCGTTGACGACTTTCCACGATGGTCTAAACTGGCACATTTTAAGAATCTGCTCAACGTTGACTTCGGTGATGGCAACAAATGGGAGGATATCGCGAAGGTAATACAGATATCTGATGTCTTCAATAGCTCGCCGTGACCGTGACTAAAATATTCGTTTCATAGATTATTATGCATGTCGCATACCAAGTCCTCACGCCCCGCGGCAGCCCGAGAGGGTTTGCTTTGCTCAGATTTATACGCAAATGGGTGGAGCTGAACATGCTCATCTCGCTTGAAGTACACACCGAGAAGACTCTCACCGCTTATGAGCAAACATTACACAGGTTTCACGAGTATTTGGAGGTGCGCATCGTTCTCTATTCTACCATTAGCTTGCCCCTTTACAGACTTGATTCTGGTAGCTCTACAAGGCAGGCTTGCTTCGATACTGATGCAGAGAAGGTCAAGAACTGGGACGGTATCATCAAGGTTCATTCCCAAACACATGCGCCAAGTGACATCCGGCTCAAGGGTGTCGTCAGCAACATGGATACGAAGCCGAACGAGAAGCTCAACGGCGCCATGCGTAATGCGTATCATATGCAAACAAATTTCAAGCAGGTAGAGGCCCAGGTTTGTGCACCGTTTCCACTCTGAGTGCGCGTCTTCTCACAATGATACTCTCATCAGCTGGGTCGGTTAGAAGATAGATCCCTGGTCTCTGTCACCATCCGAGGCCACATCAATGCGCTCGATGATTGGCGCAAGCAACACGAGGGCGACGAAAACGAAGAAAACGAAGAAAACGAGGACGATGACGAAACGACCACAGAATCCGTACCGGGCTTTGTTCGAATTAAACTGGGTGCGCGCCGAACGCCGGTCACAATCGCGTCGTTCATTGCTCAGGGCGAAGACGATCCTGCGTTCACCGATTTCTTGGTCAAAGTTTCCATTTATATGAAGGATCTTGTAGTGAGGGAGCACTACGATGCCTGCGAGCGGGACGGAGAGCTTCTGAGAAATCTACCTGCCATACCAGATGTGAAGGCTACAGATTTGGTGAGCTTTTCAAATAACTATCGTCACATGTACTTAAGTGGCCACTACCAGATCACGGAGACTCGCTACATCACCGTAAAGTATGAATCCATGGTTACATGGAAGTTAGCCATGGATCGTCTACGGTGCTCTCCTGCTTTCCATGGGAGACCTCGGTATGACTGCGTCATCGCGAATTGGGGAGACGCAGGGGAGTTAGCGATCTGCAAGCTCGTTCGGGCGTTCATTTACCAGGCGAATGGCCGCGACTACTGGCTTGCACTTGTACATCCCATGAATGCGCAAGTCGAGCATCAGCCAGGGGATAAGACGATCGGGCTGTGTCGCGTTCGAGAAGTCGAGCGTGCAGACTGTGTTATTATCCCAATACGGTCTATCATTCGAGGCGCTGTTTTTAGTGGCTGAATAGGAAGCGCAAGGGAGAGTATACCGTGATGGACACCGTGGATGGGGACATGTATTTTCGACTCATGTCCCTATTTCCAGATCGTGATATGGAGATGGATATCTGACTTCACTATGAGGTACGTGAACAGTCCTTTCATTGTCTTATATTTCGCTTACACTGGCATTCCGTATATAGCACACCCAGATGCTTGTTCTGCTCTCTTCGCGTGTGTTTCTCGTTGTCCGCAACAACGACCTGCCCATGGCCGCTGTTAATGATTACACCGCCCTCATCAACGTCAAAAAGGTGCCCCGCTAAATCATCAATATTCTACTCTATCTCGGTAAGTGCTGTTCACACGAAAGCTCAAAGTATTAGTTCTCACGTTTCGCTCCTCCTACTGGGCGTACTCTTATTACGGTCAGGAAGTGACGGCCAAGATATGTACGAACTTCGTCACGCATTTGTTTGCTTACCCGGAGCTCCCCCCAGTATTGTTGGCCAACCCTCGGCACCTTCAACCCCGTCTGGACCTCTTCATCGCCTATGCCCTCCTCCATCGGACGCGGCTGCACACCTCAGTCACCTATGCTGCCCTCTATCTTCTCCGACGACTAAAGGCTCGCTTCCCCGCGGCCCGTGGATCCTCTGGTCACCGTCTCTTCATCTCCGCCTTCATGCTTGCTTCGAAGGTGATCTGAAATGACACATACTCGAACAAGTCGTGGTCCATCGTCGGTCAGGGCATGTTCGCACTCCGGGAAATTAACCAGATGGAGAGGGAGATATGTAGTTACCTCGAGTGGCAGTTGAATGTCGAGCCCAACGCTTTGAAGGTGTTCGAGGAGAAAGTGAAGCGGGACTTCAAGGGTCCAGGTCCGTATCCCTACTACCTTATGCCATCACCTCCTCTTTCTCCCATGCCATCGACAGCACCGTACGCCTCCGGCTCACCGACACCTGCGCCCTCGTTTGTCATCGGCCTCAGTGCTATCTCGACATCGCCACCGAAACCGTCTCTACGCACGACCACGCCGCTGGAATCCAGTTACCTCTCTCCTTCCGCCTCGCCATCCATTCCAGACACTCCCGAAGCATCACACTCGGCATCGACGTCCCCAGCCTCTTCTGTATCGCCACAGACGCCTCAGGATCGAGTCGACAACGAGGTGAAGATCGCGAGCCCGGGCGGTATCCCCATCGCCGTCGACTCTCAACGTGTTATGCCCAAGCCCATGCGCTCTCAAACCCACCCCCAACCTTTGGCAAGGATGTCAAACGTCGAGGAAACCCAAGTGCGATCTCTTCGCGTACACGGTGCCGGTCACCTGGTAGACATACGCCATCCACTCGCTCCTTAATTATCACCTTTCTAATCTATATAGGTCCTTATTTGCATGGGACGTTCCGAAGATGGCGGTGAGCCAACCTTGGGTTCGCTCTCATCCCTTATATTCCTTCATTGTCGACTTTCGACATCCCTGTCTCTCCTTCACGCATATTTCTTCCTGCACGTCTGTTCTCTCTCCTTGGGGCCCACTGGTGATTCGATGCTTGATCTTGTTTTTCTTCAGGTAGGTTCTGGTCATGAGCTACGTGTTGCTTATCATGTATCAGACATTTGTGTTCTACGCTGATATACCTATTTGTCCTGCATGTACTCTTTTAGGTTCTGCTTCTTCGAACTTAGGCAAGATTGGCGGCTCTCATCCTTCTTCTGCAGCATACACGCGCCGCCTTTCATTGGGGATTCATGTTGTGAGTCGATGTTTCTTACGCTGCCTTTTGTCTTTGACGTTTATCTGTTTCTCAGGTTGTTGTCTCTTTGTACATTAATACTCGGCGTGTCTTATCCTTCTATCAGCGAAGTATCTTCGCGCTGTGGGAGATCGATCAAAGAAGTGAGCGGGTGGGCCACCTCAAGTCATAGGTAAACCCCTTCTGGTAGTTGGCAACCCCACCCGGTCCGTATCCAAGCCATCTTATGACCCTTGTTTACAATGGTCTTCTCATACTCACTGTCCAGTGTGTTTCCAGCATGACCTGTTGATTATTAAGATATGAACTCTAGCCCAGCATGTGACGTTCCAATTGGCAGAAAGTGAGTCTCGGTCGTTCATTTCTCGCACACTCATGAAAGCATCAGGACCACACGAGGTACAATTGAATGCCAGGATGGAGCTAAGGGTTCATTTTGCGTGAGCACACTCACTATATCTAAGATAGGCTCAGGGCCGTTACCCGTTCGCTATCGCACTCATTATGTGTGAGTAGCCATCTCTTCCCCCTCATTCTCACAGTCAGGCCGTAACAGCATGTGGTGTACTAAGATTTATTCATCTCAGATGACCGACCATGCGCTTGCCCAGGGCACTATATAGGCACCCATCTCTGAGTCTCCTGCTCTTATCCCATCCGCCTGCATCTCATCCACACTCCACATCGATGCCCCGCTCCGACGACGAGGACGAAGACGAGGTCTTCGATGATGCTGCCGCTGTCATCGAACGGCCCATGCGGTCGTTAACCATCGCGTCAGCAAGCGGGTCAGGTGCCGATGCGTCATCTTCGGCGTCGCAACGCAGTGCCCGCGAGGTAAAACTCGAACAGGCAAGTACGAGGATAGTATACATACACACGTAGTAGTTCTCACTATACCTTGTGCTATAGCAACTCTACGACATGCAAAAGCAGAATGAGGCGTTGAAAGAACAGGTTAGAAAGCTTACCGAACAGATTTTGGCCTTGCAAGAGGAAGTCCGACGCAAGACCAAACACGGTGGCCGTAACAAAGCTCCGGCTACGACTCAGCCAGCGGATCCCAAGGACCTGGAAGCCGTGACTGCCTTGGCTGCTCAGAAGCACCTCTACAACAGGGCTCGAGTTGCCGGGCAGAAGTACGCTACGCTTTATAGCCCCTGGCCCCCGTCTCTTAACCTGCTTCATCAACTCACACGGCAGCGCCCGAATTTTGCAGACTCGGCCGTTCAGACAGAGCTATTGGGCGCGTGGACGCTCTTGATGGACGAGCCCGCCGTTCGCGATAAGCTAGGTTATGATCTACAAATAATAGAAGAGGTATGTTAGATATTTTACGTCGCTTTCCGTATCTAATTGCTTTGCACACAGTTTCACGCCAGTGTCGTCGCCGAGAAAAGCAAGTTCGTGAGGACCGCCGTACAGAACAGAGCGACCATCATCAACATCGGCAAAACGCACATCCCGCACGATATCTTGAATTCCCCTGATGAACGCAAGAAATGTAAGGACCTACGTGAGTTGGGGCCCCGTGATATTCACGACGCCTACTGCGACGTTCTCTTCCCTCCGGAGCACCCTCGAGAGGGTCGCTGGACGTTTAGGTCACCAAGGCTAGTCCTGGTAAGCATCTGTTAAAGTCGTCCTATATTTATTACTTATGTCACATCGAAGATCATCCAGGGCGCACTCACTGGAGCGTCGTCAGTTAACTCGAAGTCTGGAAGAAGCAGCGGTGTCAAGGCTGACAAATGGGGAGTGGACGCCGTAACTCCTGGACTTCTGGCATTCGCAGCTACTGTGGTAATGTATATATTGCACTCTTCTCTTTCTCGCACCTTACCATTCCTCCTCAGCTCGTTTACTTGACCTCTAGCGATACAACTTTCAAGGGACGCGATGAGGACAGCACGGCTATCGAGTGGGACTACCCCTACCTCTTCAACAGGTATTTGAAAAAGATCCTGGACTCGCTCAATTTGCCAGGAATGCAGGCCCTATTCAAGTGGCTCAACCAGCACATCTTCGGCACCTCTGCCGGCTCGGCTCCGGGCTTATTGTATGCTGAGGTCAATAGGGACACTGTGGAACAAAACCGCGCAATCGAGGATGACTTCGGCGCTGAGATACCACCCGAAGAACTTCTTCCGCCAGCTGCACAGTCTGCACCGGTCGCTCCACTCCCTCCTCGTACCAGCACGCCTCTACTTCCACTTCCCATCGCCCCTGCTGTTGTTCGCGGGAACACGCCTCCCCTTCCCGACACTCCCATCATTGCCCCTCCTTCCGCAGCGCCAGCCTCGTCCGGGTCAAACTCCGCGCAGAATAATACTCCCGCGTCACGCTCTGCGCACCCTGTCAGTTCTCGACCTTCGAGAGTGCATCCATCATCGTCAACATCAGGCCCATCATCGCCTCAACTGACCGAGGAGGATTTCGTGCCCGAGGAGGACGCGCAGCCTACTCCAGCTGGCAGAGGAAGCAGTCGAGGGAAGAAGAAGGCTGGTACTACACGACCGACCCCTCCATCAACGCGTACCACCCGTCGTTCGAATACTCAAGCCCAGTGCGTTGCTTTATTGATGCTGTTGATAGCTTACTAACTGATCTATGTTCATAGGTGATGCATGTATTACTCGTCTATTCCCCACCCCGATCATCATTAAATCCCACTTCGCATCACCATTAGTTTTATTGCGTCTCTCTTCACTCTCGTCTCGTGCATCCTATCGAACGTCTTTGTTGCTTCTCTGATGTGGCCGAGGGAGATAAGGCCTTGAATAGCTTCTGTCACGGAACTTCCGCTGTTGTCTGTACTTCACATGTATTGCTCATGATAAATATACATCATTCTTCCATCAGAACGCATGATTGAGGCGTATCTCAATGAGCTAACATTGCGATGGAGTAATTTTACAACTGCCCTTTTAGGAAATGTGCGCGCGCGGACCTGTATTTTCCCACAATCACATGGTCCGTGCGCACCTACCCCCGATATATAATAGGGCACTTCATACGCCAGTACCCCCAGTAATAAGCAGTAACAAGTAGTATAGTAAAGAAGAGTTGTAATTACCCATTAGAAGTACAATAATAAATCAGTAAACCATTGAGTTAAGAACGAGTCAAAAAGTAAAGGATACAAGTACAGATACAAGTAAGATAACAAAATCTAAAGGTAGACGAGTAACAAGAGAAGCTATAGATTAGTAACAAAAGCAGTATAACAAAATAACAAAGCGTTATAGTAAAGTGATAAACGTCTAATATCTGGGAGTGTGGTGCCATCTGGATGCGTCTATAGGGCGCGAGGCCATCCAGATGCGTCCAGGGAGGTGGCGGCACTCTGGATATTGAAGCGCGTCTAGATAGCATCTGGATGACGGATCAATATCTGGATCACCGCCCACCTCCAGATAACAGTTCGGATATCTGGATGGCGTCTGCACGGTTTGTTCCCTATCTAGAGACCCTCCAGAGCGCTTTGGCTTATCTATCCATCTAACAGCGTCTAGATGCCATTTCAAGTTTTGCGACATATTTGACCTAACGGTATGCCGGATAGGGAAGTTATATCTACTACTCCTGACACAGCCGCCCAAGCCATTTCAAGCACAGCAAAGTTCTCACCCATCACATCTAGGAGTTGACAATAACGGACAAGATTAGAATGACGAGCAAGGAGTAGTGAGCATTCCGACCCTCGTTTTAGCTACAGCATAACGGACAGCCACGATGTGGAATGCCTACATACGCGGTTACAACGAAGTTGAAGTATCGTAGAATAACCAGCAAGATGATAAAACCGACATGTAAATACCTATCACTGAATGTGTGTCCGTTTACAATACTGGAGAGCCGAGGGCGGTCGAATTGGCTGTGTATGCCATTATTTCGATCCTCGTCTGGAGCTTTTTTGTCCGGTGGCTTACAACCTTCATGTAATCTACAAGATTGTGATACCATCATGGTGGCTTTGACCTTCACGTTACTCCCAATACTATTGTCAAGCGTGCAAGGAACACTAAGTAACCTCTCTACCACCTCCTGTCAGAATAACCTCTCTTGTCACAGCTCCATGACCGGTGACGCTCAAGCCTCCCCAACGTCCTCGCACTCATCACGAACTCGATCTTGGTTCTGGAAGTGACGATGAGATTGAAGTGCACTACTGTATCTTCCATCTACGATCTTCGCTGTAACAGGAAATTCAACAGCATATCTGATAGCACGCACCCCTACATCTACTTTGCGATGGTATATACGTATTAACGTTCATTATATATAAATCTACTATGATACAGCGGGAGGGCGGACATGCGTGCGTGCGTAGAGTTGATGTGATACATAACGACAAATGAGGAGGAACCGACTGCGAGCATGAAAAGATGATGACAGGCCATGTAAAGCAGAAAGCAAGCAAGCAAAAAAAGCAGGTTTATGTCTCGAATCTAGCTCGAGTCCTCGATCGCGATGCTCTCGGGATGGAGAACCTGCCATGGTCCAAGCGCAACAGAAACGCAATATGGTCAGTCGATGGGATGAGTGGGGGTAAGTGTTGATCATGCGTTAAGGTCGTTAGATTGTTGCCAGGGAGAGACCGAGTCGTCGAGCATGATCCCACTGATTCTGTGGTACACAGCGACAGGGAACCGTCTGCAATGCGCAACGACGTCAGCATGCGTCGCAATAAGGTATAAGAGTGAGACGTACCTGGCTTTTACGCGTTCGAGAAGATCGAGTGCCTTGTCACGGTTACCGTTACCAAGTTCAGCGCGAACCATGGCTTCCCAGGTTGAGGGCTATACACACAAACGAGTCAGCTCGAGATTTCGTGTAATGGGAACAAGAAATGCAAGACGTACTTCACGGAAGACAGGAGCAGTCGCAGGTACTGGAGAGGGATGCTCGCTATCATGAGGGGCATGATTATTCGGGGCGGCGATACCCTCGGGAGGATCAACAAGACTATCAAACACAGCTCTCGCCTGCTCAATATCCCCATGCATCGCGTACCCACGGATGAGCACGTTCGCAATGTACGCAGTCATATGGATCCCATACTCCTGCAGCTTGGCCACATAGTGAGGGATAAGATCAGTCCGACGGACAGTGTTGAACACGTTGATGAGAGCTTCGAAGGCAACAGCGTCGGGAAGAGCTGCACCAGACCGCTTCGTGCTCGGGTGGTTCTTGATAGAGTCGAATATCACAAGAGCCCGGTCGAGGTCCTTCTTCACACAGCCGTGGGCATGGATGAGCGAAGCCCAGTGTGCGCCGTTGACAGTGACGCTGCGATCGGCGAGGAGCTGCTCAAAGACCCGGTCCATGGCGTCAACGTCGGCAGGCTCTACAGTCCCGTACGCATCCAGAAGGAGCTACACAAACAAACGAACAGATCAGTTTCATGCACATACAATAGAAAACAGCATCGAGGCATACCTTGTACGTGTGAGCAGTAGGCTTGATATTCGCATCCAGCATCGCATTGTAATAATCCAACGCCCGCTCCCGATCCGGCTTCGTCTGCGTATAAAGCTGCATCATCATGTTATACGGTGGGATCCTCGGCCTAAAGTTCGGCTGGCTCGCCATCTCCGCAAACAAGTTCTCTGCAGACGCGACGTCGCCCACCCGTCCACACGCCGCGATGAGCGCACCATACGTGACCGACGTCGGCGTGAGCCTCCTCGCCTTCATCGCATGGAACAACTCCAGCGCGCTGTCGGCCTTGCGAGCTCTTGCGAGCTTGGAGATAACGATGTTATACAGGTACACGTTGGGCACAACACCTCGCTCGACGGCCTCGTGGAATAGTGCGAGCGAGTTCGCGTTGTCGTCCGTCGTGTCCTTGATGTTCTGGATCAAGATCCCATACGCGTCAGGCGATGGCGTCCCCTTCTGCATCAGGATCCTCTGACGATGGACATGAGCACCATCCACATCGCCAGCATGCGCCAGAGCAATGATCATCTGGTCTTCAACCTGGAACCACCCAAGTGACTGTGCCGTCTTGTCCTCCGCCATCGACTCGAGCACCGTCTGTGCCGTCTCGTACAAGACACGGACTTTGTCGAGGTGTCCTAGCCGACCAACGGCGTTGATAAGTCGTCCGAGGACCATGGGGTTCGGGTACTTGTTCGCCTTCAGACTCCTTTCAAACAGGTTATATGGCGCCAGCGTGCTCTCGCTTGGGTTCCGCAGCATCTGCAGCACAGTCTTGTTCAGCTCTTCGTCGATGGTGACAGTGGCGGAAGTGGTGTTGGCGGAGGTGTAAGGGGGTGTGGTATATCCTGTCGTCGGTGAGCTCGGAGTCGCAGCAGACGACGTAGGAGTCCTTGAACCATCTCTATCCGATGCTACGGTCTGAGTCTCCATCTCCGATTGACGAAGCAGGTCAGAGATCCCGAGTTGCGCTGCGATGGCCAGGCGTTGAGGACCACGGAAGGTTGTCTGCAAGAACTCGACGATAGCCTGCGTAGTCTCCTCCTGAAGGTCGGCAATACGGACTCCACGTGTGATACCGTCCTGGAATACATCGAGAGGTTTGAGAGTCATGCGCGTCGCCTCGGGAGCCTTGACGTACGCCAAGAACACAGCTTCCCAATCCTTCGAGGTGAGCGCGTCCTTTTCAGCAGGTGTCGCCCGAGTGTACGCCGCAAGCAAGTGATCCAAAGCAACGTCCGAAGGAGTCTTGTCCAGCAAAGCAGAGAGATGCACGAGCCTCGCAGCATGCAAAAGGGTCCACGACGACGCAGACGTACTGCTCAGCAACCGCACAGTCCCGTCAATGACATACCTCAAATGCTCAAAATGCCCGTTCCGCGACGCCTGGTTCCTAACAGAAGACGACCCGTCTGCGAACCTGAGCAACGGCAGCACGAAAACCTCGCTCGCGATGTCCAACGCCCGATCGGGCCGCCCGTACGCAAAGTACTGCTCGACGAGTTTCTGGCAGATGATCGCGGGTACTTTGGTGTCGATGATCTGCACGAGCGAGGAGGGGTCCTGGAGGAGCGTGGAGATGAGGAAGTCGAGCTGGGCGACGGCGTAGGTGGGAGGTATCTCAGGGTTGGATTGCAGGTAGGATATGCGTCCGGAGATGATGGAGAAGGCGGTGAAGGGTTCGGATGTGTAGAGCGACTTTTCCTTGGCGAGTCTGAGGAGACGGTCGAGGTCGTCGTACATCCCATGAGCGTTCAGAGTCTCCAAGATCGATGTCCACGCGCCTGAAGAAGGCTGAGTGGGCTCGAGAGTCGAGATGCTGGCGTCGATGCACGGTTCACGCTGCTTGAGGAGCCTGTCGAACCACGCCAACGCACTCTGCGGGTCCCCAGCCTCGCCGAACCCAGCGATAATCCTCTCAAACGCCGTCGCATTCGGCCGGGGAACCGCGTCCGTCTCGCTGTCGAGCATCTCCTCGAGCAACCCGAGCGCCTCGTCCGCCTGGCCGTGACGAATGTACACGTACATCATCTCGCCCCACACGGACGCGTTCGTCGCGAAGAGCCCCCTAGAGTACGGCATGTCGCCCGTGTCGACGACCCTGCCTGCCTTGGCGGCCGCGCGGAAGTCTTTGAACGTCTGGATCGCACCCGCCAGGTCGCCCGACTCGCCTTGGAGGCGCAGGTAGTCGCGCCATGCGGTCGTGCCCAGCTCGGACGCGCGTTTCTGGCTCGCTGCAAACACGAGCTGTGCGATGTCCAACCGGCGATTCTCCAAGGACGACTCGATAATACGGGAGTAGGTGCCGCGGGTGAGGTGGGTGAGGTGGTCGTCGGCGAGTGCCTGGAAGAGAGAGACGACGAGGGGGAAGGACCTGTTGTCTTGGATGAGCGAGATTTCTTCCTGCAGCTTCTTCGTCGCCTCGGCATCGCCCTCCACAAACGACAGCGCCTTCCTGCGAAGTTCGATCGACTGGGTGCATTCTTGGTCCTGGGCCAGGAGAGAGTGGATCAACGACCAGTGTATCATCGAGTTGGACTCGACAGCGGACGCGAGCATGTGGTTGTAGAGCTCGAGGATGGGACGGATGGACTCATGCTTGGGGCGGGAGCTGAGCAGGGCCTTGAACGCAGCTTCGAACAGTCGGGTAGTGAGCTTGACGTCGGGTGAATAGAGTCGTTTGACCTGTTCGATCGTCACGGTCCAATCTGAATGTGCACGCCGTGACTCTAGCTCTCGGATGATGGCGTGTGTGCTGTCGTGCTCGTCGTAGTCTTCAGACTCATTGACTCGTTTCGGAGCATGAGACGGCCGAGAGGCAATTTGCTGTTGCTGCTGGGCGAGGGTATGCCGTGAACGAACATGTTGTCGAATTGCCTTCAAAACGCGGCCGGTAGAGACGGTGTCCTGGATGGTAAAAGTAAGACTGCCACTGCGAGGGCGCTGTCTGGTGCGGACAGAGACAGGACGAGACTCGACAGTGACAAGCTGAAGGTCTTCAGAATCGTCGGCGAGCTCTCCCTTGTTTCCAGAGGTGATGGAGGGATCAGCGAGCGATACGCCGCGTCCCAGAGACTTTTACTGGCGTGTTAGAGCTATGAAAACCGGATGTGGTCGAGACTCACCGAATAGCCATTGAAGCGACTAGAGTGGAACTTTGCGCCGCCAGCCCCCGCACCGCTGCCTCCCTTCCCTGAGCTGGACGGTGCGCCGTTCCAGTTTGTGATGGTGTTTGGAGAGGACTGGAGTTGGAGAACATTGCGAAAGGCCGAGTTCTGGACGGCAGCAACGGCACGTGAAGTATGCTGGATTAGGTGGTTTGCTACCTTTGGCAGCATGGCGGTTAGATGAGCTATTTACGAAGGAGTGGCGGTAGTGGCGAGCATGGAAGACACAGCGAGGAGGGAGACGAGAACAGCGTCAAGTTCAAAAAGTACTTGCTCGCTGTCGGCAGCGACTCACGCAGCTTGCCCGGCAAATACAACCCAAGCCGCTTTCCTCCGATTGACTCGAGAAAAGGGGTTAGGGTTAGGAGTGACACCTATTTACGTACCAGTATCACGATGCGTGACTAATGTGCAGCGTGACAAGGAGCTTGGGGTACTTTTGCGCTGGTTTGTAGGGACCAAAACTAGTATGTCTGTAAGGAGTGCACTAGGTTATGCACAATGATTGTTGCTGAAACTTGGGACGACTTTCCACTGCGTTCGAGGGATGATCTAGGTCTATGTTGCTTTAATTGCTTAAGCGCCAGTTCGTTGATTACTTAAAGGCTCACCGGTAGCGCTCACCGCGCGCGTACGGGCAGGTGGACGTCGGTGGACGATTGAGAGGACACCGACAACGCGTGAGGTGAGGTGAGATGGGGGTAAAAGTGAGGAATTGCGACGAGTACTTTCGACTATATATACATTTGCTAAAATATGTCTCGGGAACAAATCGAGCGTACTTTAAGACGTGGGAACTTCGAAGAGCGTCCGTGACGTCGTTCATCGTCGGAGCGTTTAAGTAAGTGATTTACCGGCCCGAACTCAGTAAGTAGTAGTACTTAAGTAAATGAACTAGTGACCAGCCGAGTTCAAATCGAAGTTGTCCTCGACACTGACGATTGAAAACATGGTCTGGACGCAGCGTTGGTCGCTGTATGCCCTGTTGGCCGCAGCCAACCTAGGCTTTGCGCTTGCAAGAAAGCCTGCACCCGACGCCTTCCGGCAACCACCCAGCGAGGCGGTCGATCACGTAGACTCGTGAGTGCAGTCGTTTGAAGCACACGACATACATCGTTCAAACACACAATTTATCTTCAGACTGATAGGAAACGGAGGTGACTCTCCCAATGGCTCAGGTGGAATGATCCCATCCACCGCTCCGCCGTTCGCAATGACCCGCTGGGTCGCTCAAACTCGCCAAAACTACGTGTCTGTCACGCCCTACAACTACACTGACACCACCATCCATGGATTCCAGGGCACGCATCAGCCTGCTATATGGATGGGCGAGAGTGGGCAAGCTATCGTCGTGCCAGGTACAGGAGACGTTCAAGCTGTCTTCGAGTCCCGAGGGCTGCCGTTCAGCCACGACGACGAAGTGATCACTCCCAGCTACTACAGCGCCACTTTACAAGCTAAAAACGGCGGTACTATCTTTGCAGAACAGAGTGCAAGTGAGATCTATAAACGCTAATATTGTATGCTCTCAACACTCACATCCGCCACAGCATCGCGAGTAGGCCACCTCCAGTTCACCTTCACAGACACCGAAAGACCCTACATCCTCCTTGAAGCATCCCGTGCCTCCGTCATGGGGTCCGACGACCCCACCAACGTGACCTACCCATCAGGTTCCCTAACCATCGACCCCACGCATCACGAAGTCACAGGGTACAACAAAGAACGTCAAGACTTCATCATCGGACCTAACCCCGCGCCGTCCTTCGCAGGCTACTTCGTCGCTCGGTTCTCTCAGCCCTTCGAAGAATGGGGGACCGCGTCGAATGGTGATGGAGAGGTGTTCCCTGGGGAGAGGCAGAGGGAAGGGAAGCAGGTGTCGGGGTATGTTAGGTTTAAGGAAGGGGTGAGGAAGGTGGAGGTGCGCGTTGGGGTGTCGTTTATCTCTGTTGAGCAGGCTCGTAAGAATTTGGATGATGAGATTCCGGATGGGACGACGCTTGAGCAGACGGCTGAGGTTGTGAGGAAGGAGTGGGCGGAGAAGTTGGATCGGATTCAACTCGAAGGTGCGAGCGACGACGATCAGACTATTTTCTATACCGCTGTGTTCCATGGTCTGCAGGTGAGTGCTATGTCATCTTCACAGCCCATGATATCACCTCTGACTCTGAGTGTTACGAAAAGTACCCATACGAGCAAAGCGAAGGTGGCAGGTACTATTCTGGCTACGACGATACCATTCACGAAGGCGAATCGTACACCGGATACTCGATCTGGGTACGTCTGTTTCCCCTCATCATTTCCAGGTTTATTACACTCACCCTCGTACTCAATCCAAATAGGACACGTACCGAGCGATCTGGGCGTGGCAAATGCTTTTGGCGCCTGAGCGTATCAACGGTATGGTACAGAGCATGCTGCAGGACTACAAAGAGGTCAGAGAACATCTTTACACCTCCCATCTCCCTCTCAATAATTTCACTGATAAATGACCTGTACTTCACAGGGCGGCTGGCTGCCCATGTGGAAGAACATCGTCGGTGAGTCGTCTCCACATCTACTAGCCTCCGCACTTACCAATGGACGCAGAGACCAACATCATGGTACGTCCACACATATCAACCCAATATCTAACTCTATACATACGTACCGTGATGGATGCAGGTCGGAACGCACGCAGACTCGCTCATCGCGGAAGCCGTACTCAAAGGCTTCACCGGTTTCGACGTCGATCTGGCGTATGAGGCGGTGCGGAAGGACGCTACTGTCCCGCCTGAGAATGACTGGAACACGTCGTACGTGTTCCCTCGATCATTCTACTTCCAAATCTTTCACTCAATGAGACGATCTGCTATGCTGTTATGATAGGTACTTCGACCGTGAGGAGGTATGTGCTTAGGTTTGGGTCTCTAATATACCACTCATGCATGGGTTTCTAGAATGTTGGGTATGAAGTACGCGCGGGGCTGTCCTCGGTGTACGAGACAAAGGGGTGGGTCGCCAACGACATACACTCCGAGTCTGCCTCTCGCACACTCGACTACGCGTGTACGTCTCCCATCCTCCTACCACTCTATTTCTCCAGACTGATAGTCTCCCCCCGCTTTCCCACTCACAACTCCGGACAACCTCCTCTTGCCCACGCAAAGACGACGACTACGCCCTCTCAGTCCTCGCCACCCTCACTAACCACACCACCGACGCTTCCTTCTTCCACGCTCGCGCCCTCTCCGCGCCCTTCACCATCTTCAACCCTACCACCAAATTCATGGAAGCCCGCGACGCCAACGGTACGTGGGCGGGCCAGGACGAAGGGTGGACGGAGGGCGATATGTGGGCGTATACGTTCGATGTTGTGCATGATGTTGAGGGACTCATTGAGAGGAGGGGTGGGAGGAAGGAGTTTGTGGAGTTTTTGGATGAGCATTTTGATGGTGGTGAGTGTTCGGTCCTCCGCGATTGGCGTGTATGCGAGTTTGTGCGGGTGAATGATGTCTGATGTCTTTGTTGGTAGGACATAACGACCATACTAACGAGGTGTGTCATATTTGAATGAGATAGCGGGACTGCAAGTCGGGTCCTGCAGGCTCACTCACTGACATTTCTCGTCCCTTCGGGCCATCTCTACTTATCACTAACTTCCCACTTAGCCCTCACACCATATACCCTATCTTTACTCTTTGGCAGGCGCAGCATCTCGCACGCAAGAACGAGTCCGTGATATCGCCAAATCGGACTACAACTCGACCGTCAGAGGTCTCTCTGGGGTATGTGGCACAACAAAGCACGGCTAATCTCACTCATTCCAATCTCGCTGATTTGAATCGCATGCGTACGCAGAACGAAGACTGTGGCCAGATGAGTGCGTGGTACATCTTCAGCGCTCTCGGGTTCTATCCTGTGGATCCTGTTTCGGGGGAGTACGTCGTCGGAACGTGAGTCACACAACAAGCACTACTCTCTACTCCTACCACATGACATTTCTCTCCAGCCCATTCTACGACCGCGTCACCATCTCCCTTCCCGGCAAACCCAAGCCTCTCATCATCACCTCCAAAGGCGCACCCACAAAACCATACGTCGCCTCCCTCAAAATCAACGGCCAACCAGTCTCGGAGCCGATCATTCGGCACGAAGACATCGTGAACGGTGGGGAGATCGAGTTCGTGATGAGTGAGAAGCCGACGGAGTGGGCGTCGGAGACCCTGGTGGGTGTCAGTTTGTTTAGGGTTCAGGGCTAGTTGTGTGTGTGTTTGCTGAGTTTACGCGCTCTGACTCATAGACTGTCAGTAGTACTAGGGACGTCCGACACGTTGAGTTGTGACGAGAGAGGAGGTGATTCGGAGGGGAACCCCGAGGAGGTATGAAAAGGGATACTTAGCTGGTGTCACCGAGACGATGGATCATGATACTGAATTAGGACTTGTAATTGAAGTCACAATGATATTATCATATGAGCATGAACTGCATGAGGGCTGAGATAGCCAGAAAAAAGCTTCGGAAAGGTACCAGCTATTTGAACTTCCCTTTTGGGATTTCCGAGTTAATGCCAGGGAGCTGACTCCCACGCCACAAAGCCTTTAATTGGCGCCAGTACTTAAAGTAAAAGACCCAACCAGCGCCCAAGTGAACAATTATATACAACGCGCCCAACCTAAGTAACGCTAGATGTAGTTCTCACAGTCCATAACCCAGTCCATGATATATACCTACATACCAAAGTATCATCACCACTCACTGTCCGTTCTGTACGAGTACTCAGTCGCGTCGAACCTTCCTTGCTAACTCGTCGGCGTACTCCGCCTCCTGTGATAGGACGCGGCGCAGGAAGATGAAGAGCGCGACTAGACCACCGATGACGAAGATGCTAGTGGCCCATGGGTGGAAGGAAACAACGTGTTCGACCCAGACGAGTCGGTCGTTGATGTACTACAGTCAAATGTATCAGCAACTGTTGGCTGAGAACGGAAATGTTGAGAGGAAGAAAGCACTTACCCGAGCCATGCGCTCCACAAAGTTCTCAGAGTGGTGGTATGGAATCGTGCCAGCGAGTGCGCCTGTGAGGGCAGAGCTGATACTAACAGGCGACAGCTTGATCTTCTCACCACTCTGGTCGATATCGTGGTATATCAAACGCTATCGGCCACTCAACATCAGCAAGCACATTCAATCGCACAACACACCCGAAAGAAAACACACCGAGTGGTTGGTGATAACAACATGCGCCTGGTCGTCCGCCGTGATACCATACATGCTCTTGAGCCATTTCGCCCACTTATCCGAGTTCATCCACGTAAAGACGACATCATCGGACCCTTGACGGCCCTTCCACTGCGCTGCGACCGTGCGGACTCGGTCTGAGGCGCCGCTGAGTTTCGTTTCGGGGGCGGCGGTGATGACGACGAGGGGTTTGTGTGAGGCGAACATGATGTCTTGGAAGGTGTCGGAGTCGAGTTCGAGGCTCATTGGTAGACGGTTTCTGACGAGCTGAGTGAGGAAAGGGACGGTTAGTGAGATGAAAGGTATGGGATGAGAGAATGGGGACGTACCCAGTTACTTAGGTCTTCGACGGTGCCGGATGCTTCGAGGTGGTAGATACCTGCTGGAGAAGTGCGATCGAAGTCTTTGAGGGAGAGGACGGCTGACGAGCCGGGTTTGAGGTTGAATCGTTCGTAGAACGCGGGTGATGTCGCGGCGTAGACGGGAGGGGTACCGAACAATGCGCGAGATGCTTTCAACACTCGTCTCTGGAGCAAAATGTCAGAAGATGTTGTATTGTATATGGGGTATGAGCTCACCAGAGACTCAGCGTCATTTTCGGGACGCAAAAGAAGGAAAAGAGCGGGGTGTTTAGCGACTTCAGTGTCGAATGCTTCGTATGTGATAGACTGCACAGCACTAACAGAACAAAATCAATCAGTCTCACAGTCCCACGTGAGAAGTCTAACTACGCACGGCCCTGATATCTTCTCAGCGAACGACTTCATATTGTCCAACTTGCGACTGCCAGTGTACTCCGTCTTGCCGTGCCCTCTCTGGCCGTAATAGAACAGCATGGGGTAGCCCGTGATGCCTTGCGAACGACAGATCGCCGCGTTGTTCTCGCAATCGACTTCAGCGATGTTGAGCTTGCCACGCATCTCAGCGGCGAGCTGTCTCCATATGGGAGCGAGCTTCTTGCAGTGTCCACACCTTTGTGACGTCAGTATAGCCATGGTTTTCAAAGGGGTTTTGCGACGCACCAGGGGGCGTAGAACTTGATGAATACGTGGCCCTCCTGTATTGTCTTCTCAAAGTTACTTTCGTCAAGAACTAGCAACGTCCCAGTTGGGTTGTGTTCCTTTCCAGGCTCGGGCTGCATTGCTTCCAGTAGCACATCGTCGTCAGTGAGAGACGCAGTCTCCACAGCTACAGCCTTCTTCGTTGGCTCGGCATGCTTAGAGAGGTATTCACGTAACTTCTCAATGTCTCGAGCTTGTCTCCACTTTTCGACGAACTCGCCGTCTTTGTAGAGGTTCATTTGGGGGTAACCGTCGACTCCGTTCTCTTTGCAGAGGTCTATGAACAGTTAGAGACCAAGTCTGATGCGCATAGTACGCGAACGCACCTCCATCCACGGCACAATTTACTTGTGCAAGGTGAATACCCGGATCATCCTGCTTCTGGTTCTCCTCGACTAGTTGTTCCCAGGTTGGTGCGAACTGGCGACAGTGACCGCAATACGGAGAGAAATGTTCAATGAACCTAAGACTTCTCTTAGCTAACATCCTTCGGAGCACACATAATGACATACCACACGCCCTTTGCGATGGTCTCCTTAAAGTTGGCTGGCGTAAGGACCGTGAGCTCCACAGAAGACTCCGGGCTTGCAGGCGCGGCGGTTGCGAAAGTTAAAGAGCAGAGAAGGAGTGCGAATGGCAGTCGCGTGACTATTCTGTCGAGAAACATGGTGCTCTGTCGTCAATGTACTGCCTGGTCAATGTTGAGTGTAAGAGAAAAGGAAGGGAGGGATGTGGTGGTCGTCGAGGTATGTGTCAAGTGCTGTATTGATTAAAATAGACGCCAACGTGTCCTTTGCCAGTACCGTCACGGTCGAGATGGCCAAGGCATCTCACAAGGCATGCTCGTGTTCTTATTCATTCAAAGTTGAATTACTCATACCATCAATATTTTTTTTTACATATTAGAGACTTGGTTATAGATGTCTAACGACTATAGCAGATTCAGCGTGGTTCTGACCAATGGTGCATTGAATATTTCTGAACGCCTTGGCTGTAGTACAAACTCGAATATTGAGTAGGTATCATGATCAAGAATCAGTATCACAACGACTGGTGATACATGCTATAAGCATGCGACAATCAAGTAGTGCTATTGAACGCGTCGACTAGACCCTTCACTGCCGTTGCAATCTCCACGGCTCCCTTTGGGCAGAGTTGGTGAGTTGAGTGGATCAACTTGTTCTAGAGGACTCACAGGGGTGTCCGAGTGGCAACAAATTGATACTTCTGTCACGTCGTCCGGTAAGGGTAGTGCGCCTGCGATCGTAGTAATTTCCCGCTTATTCATAAGCCTTTCAACCTAATTTTCGTATGTGAACGATTTGCCATGCCCAGAGTGAAAACGTCCTTACGCGTTCTTTCACCGTAGAGATAGGAACTGGCACATGTTCTCTGATACCTGTTATGTGAGAAAGAGTAGATGATCACAGAGGCTTGGCACAGCGGACCTTGTGATGAGGAGATTGCCTTCCGGACTATAGTCGAGGTCGGCGAACCACTCTACGCGTCCAAATGTTAGTTTATCATCATGAAGTCAACGTACCACATGCGATACCTGCTATGAAGGGTACTCCAAGCTCCGCCGCTGCTTTCTGATGGTATGTGCCTGCGAGGCCCATGAGAGCGACACCAAAAGATTTGGCGACCTCAGCAGCGGCTCTCGCAAGAGCAATGTCGCGTGTCATCATTCCATACACGGCACCATGAGGCTTGACCTATTTATTCCGTTGATGTCTCTAGTGATTTTTTCCCGAAGATACATGCATGAAGATGACTTACATGGTTCAGAGGTACGTTGTATTTGGTGAGGAACCCTTGTAACGCACCGACTTGGTAGGTAAAGCATTTATTTAGCTCATCCTTTGAGGTAACAGACCATCAGAAGTAAAAGTTCATTAATCGTCCAGGAAGCTTACAGGATCCATCTTCATCTCTCTACGACCGAACCCCTGGCGATCCGGCAAAGAGGGATGCGCACCGACGCGAACGCCGTTCTGCTTCGCCAATTGCACGGTCTTGTCCATGATCACAAAGTCACTAAGTACGGCAGACAGATGTTCAGAGTCGAATAGTTTTGACTGTCAGATAACTCACCTTGCATGGAAGCCACATGCGACGTTCGCGAGATGGATCGTTTTCATGAGCTGCTCGTCTTCGCCCTAACAACATCCGGGCTGAAGCTCAAGTCATGAATATTCAAGTTGTGTTGCCCACCATCTTGTACAGAGAATATCCCTGTCATTTCAAGAGATTACACGTTAGTATTCTCGTGAACTAGAAGAACGAGATCGTGGTTGAGTACTGAGTTCGAGGTGCATGATGCGTAGGCGCTCAGCATTGCTTGACTCTAACCATGATCATCACCCTGGCCTATGTGCACTCACCTCTCCCATATCACAGTTGACGGTGAACTTGAGCTTTGAAGACATATTGAAATTAGGAATGGTCAAAGTCTGCAGCGGAGGTAATGGTCTGGCTTCAAGTTCTAAGTGAGTGCGTACTTATCTGCCCCGGGCCGTAGATAACCAAGAGAACAGTCTCACACTCAATCCTCTTCTCAGGTATTAGTGGGTTACATCATCTGTGTGTGAGTAATGTGATATTCCCGGTAGGTGCGGCTACCCGCTGTTGGAGCATCTACTAAGAACACACCTCATGACCCTCGTTCTCTCATGACCGGTACGTATCTCTGCGCTTCCCGATTAGCTGCAGATACCAAGTCGTTTTCTCCGGGTGCTCATTATAAGCCTTTCACGGACTAAATCAATGGATAATGGGATCTCAGGACGTCTGTGGTATTTGCGGGATGAGAGAACTCAGTTCTCCTCTCCCCACCGATTCTACAGACGTTCTTTCGTCCCACCATCATGCCTCCCCAGACACAATCCAATCGCTCGCAGAAACTCCTCGTCGCCAACCGCGGGGAGATAGCCGTCCGTATCCTACGTACAGCTCGAAGACTGCAGATACCCACGCTAGCGATATACACGCACTGCGACGCGACCTCGCCCCACGTCACCTTAGCAGACGAGGCCGTCCCGCTACGCCCAAACGACGCAGACCCTGCATCCAACGCGCGCGGGTACGTGGACATCGAGGAGATTGTCCGTATCTGTGTGATGTTTGGTGTCACGCTCGTGCATCCTGGGTATGGCTTCCTCTCGGAGAACGCTGACCTTGCACTGGCGTTGCAAGAGAAAGGGATTAGCTGGGTGGGTCCTAGGCCGGATATCGTACGAAGCATGGGGCTCAAGCATGAAGCGAGGAGGATAGCCGAACAAGCCGGTGTTCCAGTCGTTCCGGGATCTGGGGACACGTTAGTGCAAGACGCAGATCAGGCGGCCAAGATTGCGAATGCTATTGGCTATCCTGTGCTGTTGAAAGCTACGGCGGGAGGTGGCGGTATGGGGATGGCGGTATGTACGAGCGAGGAAGATGTTAGAGCCAAGTTTGACTCTACGAGAGATCGAGCAGTGGTAACGTGACATCGAAGTGCTCGTCGCATGATTTTTCTGACGGACTTTGTATAGTCTTTGTTCCATAATGGCGGTATCTTTGTAGAACGGTACATAGTTTCTGCGAGACATGTTGAAGTTCAGGTGATACTACTACCACATGCCAATCAGTAAACATGACTTACGTATACTGCTTTCTTCCAGGTATTTGGCGACGGCAGAGGACGAGTAATACATATGGGAGAACGGGAGTGTAGTATACAGAGGCGGCATCAGAAAGTCATTGAAGAAGCCCCCAGCCCGTTCATGGATGCACATCCAGGTATGCGAACGTTTCCTCGACAGTTTCAGTGTATAGATAACCGGGAAAATGCCGCAGATATCAGAGAAAAGTTGTGTCAAGCAGCAGTAGACTTGTGTGCATCTATCAATTACAACTCAGCAGGTAACAACACCGTACATCTATTAGTTTTAACTGCTTATGTCGCTCTGGGCCGATAGGCACTGTTGAATTCATTGTGGACGATACCACGAGGGAGTTCTTCTTTCTTGAGATGAATACACGTATACAGGTAGGCGGCTGGTATTCTGTCTACGCTCAAATGTTGAACACTGTCCTCGTAGGTTGAACATACAGTAACCGAAGCTATCTGCCCTGGGCTTGACATCGTTGAACTGATGCTTCAGGAGGCAACAGCCGACCAATCCACATCATCACAGTCCCTCCTCTCCGACAAGCTCGACTGGGTACAACAGCACTTTTTACGTCTGGTCACAGACGCATGGTCAATCCAAGCACGAGTTTACTGCGAAAACCCAACGGCAAATTTCAAGCCCTCTCCTGGGGTACTCCAATACGTTCAGTTTCCGTCCCCCATGCCAAGATGGCTCAGAGTCGATACGTGGGTTCAAACAGGGACGACCGTAACACCCTTTTACGACTCCCTCGTCGCGAAGATCGTGTCTGTTGGAAAGACGAGAGGAGAGGCGTTGGCTAGAACCATGGACGCTCTGCAACAGTGCAAGATCTGGGGCCCACCGAACAACATGGCGTACTTGCGAGCAGTGTGTGCGGATGAGGTTTTCCGCGCAGGGATGGCAACGACGGCGTTCTTGAGTAACTTTGAGTTCACACCCAGGTACGTTATATATTCTGTGCGTGAGCTAGGAGCGACATTGTTCAATACGTGGTCTGTAGGGCGTTGGATATCCTCAGTGGTGGGATCGAAACCACTATTCAGGATTACCCTGGCAGACAGCTAGCCATGGGCATACCCCGCAGCGGTCCAATGGACTCCCTCTCCCTACGCATAGCTAACATCGTGGTCGGCAACCCAGAAGGAACAGAAGGTCTCGAAATTACTGTCCCGGCGGTTGGCTGTCGCGTGTTCTTCCATGCCGATGCGGTGGTCTGCGTTGCTGGCGCAAACGCGAAAGTGTCTATTGATGGCCAAGAGGTTCCTATGTGGGCGAGAGTCGTCGTACCGGGAGAGAGTAAACTTGTCATTGGTAAGCAGAATGATGAAGTGGATACCGGGTTTAGGACGTACGTGGCGGTGAGAGGCGGTTTCCCGGAGGTTGCACAGTACCTTGGCTCGAAGTCCACGTCAATGGGGCTTGGAGGGTACCAAGTACGTTGACCATTACGATCGCGCTTCTGAGATCTTATAGTACTTACTTTTCAGGGACGTTCGTTGACTGCCGGCGATCAACTAACCCTTGGCAGCTGCTCCCCAAGCTCAACAGACAACGCACTCACCCTCCCACCCAACCTCATCCCTTCCTACCCCGCCAACCACTGGTCCATCTACTGCCTCTCCGGCCCACACAGCGGCGAATCCTTCATAACACCCTCTGGCATCACCGCCTTCTTCTCCACCTCCTGGCAAGTCAGTGCCTCCAGTAACCGTATGGGCATCCGCCTCGAAGGTCCCAAAATCGAGTGGGCCAGGGAGAACGGAGGCGAAGGCGGGAGCCATCCGTCTAATATTCATGATAATGGGTATGCGTTGGGTAGTGTGAACGTCAATGGCGATACTCCGGTTATTTTGGGGCCTGAGGGACCGGATATGGGTGGGTATGTGTGCGTGTGCACTGTGGCTAGCGCGGATATGTGAGTGGTCGTTGGTGTCTTGGCTCTGGTGCTTAAATTATGATTGTAGGTGGAAACTGGGGCAGCTGCGTCCGGGCGATACAATCCAGTTCAAGTGTATCTCGTTCGATGCAGCGAGACACCTTACATCGAACGTCTCGAGTCATCTCGAGGCTATCAGAGCATTCATTGAAGGCTCAGCAGATGGGAGGTTCATCAGCGAACTCACAGCAGCACCATACACCGCACAAGAACTTGCAGAACCCCAAGATCCGAAGCTAGAGGTTCTACACAGCCCTGGAAAGCCTCGTGTCGTATTTAGACAAGTAAGACTCTTACTTCCGCCACCGCTTTGACCGAACCTGACCCTATCCACAGGCCGGAGACGCTGCAATTCTCGTCGAATACGGCGAACCGTTGCTCGACTTACACATCCGAGCCCGAGTGCACGCGTTCGAAGACGCACTCCGCAACCTCAACATCCCCGGCATCTGGGCCCTAAGCCCCTGCATCCGCTCAACCATGGTCAGCCCTATTCCTCCTCACACTCCCAACCGTTCCCTCCTCCCACTAACACACTACAATAGGTCCGCTTCGACCCCGCCACAATCTCCCAATCCTCCCTCCTCTCAGCCCTCATAGCCACAGAGAACTCCCTCCCCACCTCCATGCACTCCGTCACCTTCTCAGGCCGCAAGATCACCTTCCCTATCGTACTTGACGATCCGTGGACGCGTGAGGCGCTTGAGCGGTATATGAGGACTGCGAGGGACGAGGCGGTGTATTTGCCTAGTAATATTGAGTATTTGGCGAGGAATAATGGCTTGGAGGGTGGGGTGGCGGAGGCACTGAGGGTGCTGGTGCAATCGGATTGGGTAAGCTTCAGGGGTGGTATGGGACTACTCGAGCTAATTTGACACACGACAGCTGGTCTTTGGCGTTGGGTTCTACCTTGGCTGTCCTTTCTTGGTACCAGTAAGTTCACACATACTTAGGACTATTGGAGTGTACTCACTGACTGATGTGTAGATTGACCCAAGATGTCGTCTCGTCGGGCAAAAGATGAACCCATCTCGAACATACACACCCCGAGTAAGTCGCCACCACACATAAGTACACGTCACCCCATATGAACCGAAGTGACCACAGGGTGCAGTTGGAATAGCCGGCCTCGTAGCTGCGATATATCCCATCGAGTCGCCCGGTGGGTATCAGCTGTTTGGGAGGACGCTTCCTCCATGGCAGACTTGGGGAAGAGGGGAAGATTTCTCTCCTGACACGCCTTGGTTGTTGGAACCTTTTGATCAGGTGAGTACGCGAGACATGCTCGATAGATGAGTGCCCCTTTGACGTTTGAAACATCTGTGGATAGGTTTCGTTCAAGGTGATCACGGAAGCGAAATACGCAGAGGTATTTAATCCATGGCTGTTTGAGAGTATTATTGACGGATGGCCTTACGCAGATTGAGACACAATTCGACGCAGGACAATATAAGTTCGAAATCGAGTCGGTCACCTTCTCAATGGTGGATTACGACGCCTTCGTTGCGTCAATACAACCTGAGCTCGACGAGTTTCGGCAACGGCAAGCGGAAGGCGTAGCCTCCCAAGAAGCACGGTGCGTTCGTCTTGTCATTATTGTGACGACGTTTTGTGCCTATAATTGGTCCCCGAATTAGGGAACACGAGCTGTTGAGCTTGTGGGAACAGCGCAAACGTGAGGAGCGTGAGTCTGAGTTGGCCAAAGCCGCTGCGAGTCCGTCAGGTACTGGTGAGTCACTCCACTCACCTCATGTACGTCCCCAGACTCATGGACAGGATTTATAGGCGACGCAGAACCGACAGAGTCAGCTTCTCACATCACCTCTTCCGTCAACGCGAGCGTGTGGAAGATAACCCAGCAGCCAGGATACGTGATAAAGAGCCCTGAAGACGTGTTGCTTGTGTTGGAGGCTATGAAGACTGAGGTCAATGTCGAGGCTGGAGAGGAGAATGTTGGGAAGATAGTTAAGGCCTATGCGCCAGAGGTGAAGGAGGGTGCGATGGTTAGTCCTGGGCAGATTCTCGTGTACCTTGTGTAGCTTCCTCCAACATTGTGAAAATTGTGTAAGAAGGGCGAATGTGAGCACTTATGACCTAGGATGCCGTTTGAAAGTGGCAAACGTCGGTGGTTTAAGTGGGAAAGCGTGAATTGTCTTCTAGCCGCTAGATACACAAGTCCGGATAGGCGACACAGTCGCACGGACGTCTATGACTCTTCTTCGGCGGCAGCGAGTCTCTGCTTCGAGAGGACCTTCATGCGGCGAACATAGCTGGTATAACCGTCAAAGACCGTTGTGCGGTTCGAACCCGGTGGTATGACTTACTCGTCGTATTGGCACCTACAAACACGGTTAGACGGATGGTTTCAAAACAGCAAATAACAACGCACTTTTCGTAGGCATGTCGCTCATGATCACACTCCCAAGGCAAATACATCTTCTCCTTCCGACACACGTTGAGTGGTAGCAGCAGCCTAACTCCTTCGTCAGTCCTCCCGCTCTTTTCATTCTTGGAAGATGGTAACATACGCTGAGCATTGATCCCGCCAGCCTACGGGTACCTTTGCCTGCTTGAGTTCTGTTTGGGACGCTGTTGTCGAGGATGCCATGGCGAGTGTGAGTAGGAAAGCGCAACCAGCCCGAGGTCGCACTGTGCACCGGTGCGTTCCATGTCACGCGTTACGAAGACCGTGATGTGTGACTACCACCCGACTTTATCGACTTTTCTAACTTCTGGTAAAATATTCAAATCATCCATAGATGAGAGTATTCAAGATATTTGCTAGCAGAATTACGCAGCATTTTTGCGTCCCGGTTGACGTGTGTCTCCAGTCCGGGAGTGTCACGACCTCGGAGAGACCACGAGCGCCAAACATATCACTCAGCTCTGCACCGAAATGCGACCTCCTTCGCTCTTCTCACTCACTCGAAGCTCGCTGGCTCGTCGGAGTGTACAACACACAAAATGCGCACCCAGAACTATATCTGCACGGAGAACATTTACTACGTCACGGGCAGTGAAGGCTGAGGAGCCATGGACGAACACGGGAAGAGACAGAGCAGCTGTCGGGGTACGTCTATAAGGGCACAAATACGAGGGTGTTCATTTGCTGACACTTAGTGTAGGTATTTACGCCTCAAGCAGCTGCGTTGTTTCTTGTCACAGGTGCAGGTCTATTCTGGTACTTCAAAACAGAAAAGGAGAAGCTCGCAGAGCAACGCCGTGAGTCCTCTTCACCATCCATATTGCACACCTCATCTAACACTGTCGTCATGAAGAAAAGGAGCTAGAAGATAAACAAGTCGGCCGGCCCAACGTCGGCGGACCGTTCTCTCTGACAACCCACGAAGGCAAACCGTTCACCGAGCAAGACCTGCGCGGCAAATGGAGTCTCATCTACTTTGGCTTCACAAACTGCCCCGACATCTGCCCTGAAGAGCTCGACAAGATGAGCGCGGCCGTAGAGTCTCTCGACAAGAAATACGGCGCCATCGTCCAACCTATCTTTATCTCTGTCGACCCCGCACGAGACACCGTCCCTCAAGTCGCTCGTTACGTCTCTGACTTCCACCCAAGACTGATTGGTCTTACGGGTGCCTACGATACCGTGAAAGCTACCTGCAAAGCCTACCGCGTGTATTTCTCAACACCACCTAATGCCAAGGCAACGGACGACTACCTTGTGGACCACTCGATATTCTTCTACTTCATGGATCCGGAAGGCAAGTTCGTCGATGCGTTCGGGAAGGCGAGTACGGTGGAGGATGTTGTAGCAAGAGTGGAAAAGGAGGTTGGCGTATGGCAAGAGAGAACTGGGAAGACGGTGTAGTGGCCACATCAATAATCAAACTAATAGTATCGTAATGCTCGCTCTTAATCACCATTCACTTGCTCATTCAAAAGTCGATAGAGGCTATGGCATACATAGACATAGTTTTTAGGAGAGGCGAACGATTCTACACAACAGCAATAATCTCCCCATGGGGCAACATAAACCAAGCATCCTCCTCCTTCGCCCACTCCTTCCACGCCTCACTCAACTCCTGCAGCCCCTCCAAACTCGCCTTCCCACTCCCCACCGCCGTCTTCGCAAAATCACTCTTCACCAACCGTTCCGCCCACAGCCCACCCCACCACTCCCTCTCCTCCTTCCCCGCATAGCACCAACAACTCGCCGTACAACTCACCTTCCCACCTCCCACATCGAAGCCGGCCTCTCTCGCCCACTTCAACAGCCGCCTCCCCGCGTTAGGCTCGCCCCCGTTTGCCCGTGCCACCGCGTCGTACGTCTCTGCCCAGGCAGTCATACCAGCGCTCTCCGGGTACCATATCATACCAGCATAGTCCGTCTCCCGCACAGCGACGACCCCGCCCGGCTTCGTCACCCTACGCATCTCGCTCAACACCTTCACGGGGTCCGTAACGTGCTGCAACACCTGGTGCGCATGCGTGATATCGAACGAGTCGTCAGGGAACGGAAGCGCATGTGCGTCGCCTGCCGTGAAGCTGATATTGTCCTTGACTCCTCGCGAATGGGCGTATGTTTCTGCTTGTTTGATGATCTCGGAAGAGGCGTCGAGTCCTGTGACGTGTCCCTGTGGGACGAGCAACGCGAAGTCGGCAGTGATCGTCCCTGGGCCGCACCCGATGTCGAGGAGGGCGGCGCTGGGGTTTGAGGTGAGGTGTGGGAGGAGGTAGGCTGCGGAGTTTTGGGCTGTTCGCCAGGTGTGTGAGCGTAGGACCGCGGGAGCGTGTCCGTGGGTGTAAACGGCGGGCTTGGTGGCCATGGTGGTAGGTGCTCGTGCTCGTTTCTAGAGGGAGTCAACGCGTGAGGTGCACATATATATAGTGCCAGTACGTAGTGAGTACTAGTGAGTCACTAGCTACTACTGGCAGCGATGTCATCTAATCTCCCTTGATTGGGCGTTTGTCTGATCAATCTCGCGCCGCGTACATGGGGAACGTTTGTAAGTATCAATCACGAGCAGCGACGCTTTGCACAAGCACAAACATGCAGGCAATCAGCGAAGATTCGAGTGAGAGGAGGTCGGAGGGACATATATTATAGCACCGAAATCAATGCATTCAAAAGTTCAATTAAACAACAAATAACACGCCCTGAATCAGTAGCAAACATTAACCCGTTTGCCCTCGAACCGATCCCAACCAGGCACCGCCTCCTCCACCATAAAATGAGCCACATCCTTCCTCGACACAGTATACCCATTATGCTTGCCCAACTCCTCATCCGTCCCAAACTTATACGCGACCTTCCTCGGCTTATGCGGCTTCTTCAAACTCTTCGCCTCGTACTTATCCGCAAGACACTCCCCGTCCGTCAACAGCGCAGGTCGTATAACGACAATATGCTTCAACGCGCCCTCTCTCGGCGTACCCTCCTGTGTGTCCCATCCCCTGCCTAGGATATCGTCCTCGGGCTCGGGATCTGCCCATTGATCGCCGACGCAGTGAGAGAGCACGCGCTCCATGCCTAGTTTGTCTTTGTGGGGGCATGCGAGAAACCAGGAGTAGAATGGCTTCCAGGGGAGGGGCAGGTTGTCGTGGGATTCGCGGGTTACTCCTGTGGAGGTGACGACTAGAAGTTTGACGGTGGTGTGGAGAGACTGAGGAGTGGTGCGGATGAGGTTGAGCAGAGAGCGGGTGCAGAGGTCTGGTGGGCTGATGATGGCTCCCTTCAAGGTGATAGTGGGTGTACCGCCTGTAAGATAGGATAGCAATGTTAGTTATTGGTCGTATAGAGAATTTTAGTGTGTAGGACGAACCAAGAGTGAAGATAGCGAGATCGACTTGGGAGGTGGACGAGGCTGCTTGCGCAGCTGCCCAGCCCCGAGCGACGTCGTCCGAGCTCAGTGCGTCACCTTGGATGAGTATAGCCTTTCCAGCTTGGACATAACCTTGCATCTCAGCGTCATCTTTGAAGGCGTTCTGAGAGCGAAGTAGGAAGGTGACAGTTGCACCTTTGCCTGTAAGTATACTGTGGTTAGACTGTAGAACGTGTAGGAAAAATTCAGATTAACGTACGGAGAAGCCTCAATGAGGCAAAATACCCGATGTTGCGAGAAGCACCGACAGCGAAGACGTTGAGGTTCGACGACATGGTGGAAGGCTAGTGGTAATGATGCTGTGTGTAGTGAGTTGTGAGAGGGGTTGGAGGTGTTGATGTCGATTGGGAGTCGACAGCATCACCCTTATATACGTCCCAAGTCCATATCCGCGGACATGAGCATGTACGTCGACTACCACTTACATCACAATACGCTCACAGCCTGCTGCAGTATAGAAACTTGAAGCTGGAGTGTACTATCCGAGCGTTTGACTATTCACGTTAGTGTAAAGGCGCTCGCGGCTTACCACATCGTGATGACAGCGACCTGCGGACCTCGCTGATTGGCTAGTACGACTGCGTATGAACTTGAACCTGTGCTGTTTTCCACTCCATGAGTCCGCTAGGGACGGAAGACAGATTGAGTAGATGGATTTATACTACAAAATGTGAGTTACATCAGCACCTACGAGGATGTACAAAGTGCATACTCACAGTCATGATCACAATGGCAGGTTCACTATGCATCTAATGACGAAAGAATTATTGAGTAGATGATATATCCGGCACAATCTAAGTGACATCAGCATTCAAGAGGACGTACCAAGTACATACTCACTATAATAAGAATACGAACCGCAGCTCCAAGCTGTGGTCCGCACTCTTATTACAGTAAGTCGTTATCACAATGATTCACTCCTGCTCCCATTACTACCCCGCTAAACCGAGAAGACTCGGAATGTCCCTTACGACGTCTGCCACTTCACCTATACACTCTCCCCGTTCTCTTTGTATAAAGTCGCGGTAGCATGCGAGAACGCGTTCGTGGATGAAAGAAATGGAGGGGCGGAGGTGTGGTGGTGCTGGTGGGAAGGATGGTGACTCAGACTGGGATCCGGAGCTGAGGGGATCTGTGGTATTCTGATAGCGTAGGCGAGGTGCCTAGCGATGACCATTGCATAGTCGGTAAGTCTTGAAAACGGGGCATGGGAGACGGTGGCGTACCTTCTCGTCGTCTGCGGTCGACTCGGAAGTACCGAGACTTTGTAGCGCATACCGTACCATTTGCCAGAATGTCAGCCAACTGCTCGGAAGTGGACGCGTGAGAGATGAATCCTCAGAGGAAGAGGAAGATAAGGCCCGACGTACTTCCACCCTGCGTCGTGTCGCACAACATCTTGCACAATCTTCGTAAACTCCTCCTGCCAACTCGCTTGTCCCTCCTCAACCTGCGCCTCCCCCTTGTCTCTCTCCCGTGCCTTATTGGAGCTGACGAGCATCTCTCTCACATCCTCCAATGCCTCCTCCACTTCATCTACTTTATCACACATCAAGGCGTACAACGTCGGAAGGTTGACGGCGTTGGACCAGTTGTGGTTTATGGATATGCAGGGTGTTAGGTTTTCTACCTGTGGGTAAAGAGGTCATGAGTGTTCGAGTAAGTAGTAGAGTGTGTACTTACATACCTGATGGTACCATCCGCTTGGTCTAGTAATTACAAATGACGAAAGGCAGTTAATTACCGTTATCGACGCCACCACATCTCGCGCGAAGAAGAGAGAAGGATATGATGCATAGGACTCACACGAAGATCGTCTCTCCCGCCTCCTGCTCGACCACGATCGGCCTCGCCTTCCCAAACTCCGGAAATTCGTTCTCATCCACTTTCCTAACATCCTGCACGCACACTCTCTTCCTATTCTTCATGAACAAATAAGGCGTCTGCTCTGGCGGGAACAGCCACCATCGTTTTCTCCCGACGACGTTTGTCGACCACGAGTACGAACCGTAGACGTCCCGGTGGAGAGGCGTGTACGCCCCGGAGGAACCTGAGAGATAGACGAAGCGAAAGTCGTCAGAGGTGTGCGCGGTGTAGAACGCGTTCATCCAGTCATCGGCAAATATGGATGGGGTAGTGTAGAAAGGCGAAGTTGTCTTTGACTCGGACAACTCGACGGCACGAGCAAGGTGCCAGTCTTTGACGTAGAGATGTTCGCCGCGACCCTGTGTCCATAGGTCGACAACATGTCTGAGAGTGTCCGGTTCACATTCCATATTACCGAACGAGTCGCGTTTGCTGCAGTCTGCTACAGAGACGGTGTGGCCGCCGTAGTGGTCCACAAGGTACGTCCAGTTGATTTTGGAAGAGGAGGAGGAGCACGTCCATAGGTCGAACGCGGGCCAGGATTTGACGAGGTCATTTGTAAAAATGGCCGGTCGATTTGAGAGGAGATAGTCGTTGTAGAACTTCTCGTATGATATGTGTCCACTCACCCGTATGTGGTTGTCGTCTGAACCCATCATGTTCAGACCGAGCGGTTCAGAGTATGAACTATGGGCGTTTAGCGTTTAAAACCACTTCATCCTCCTCAGAACTTGACTTATGCATGACTTTATCTACACCTATACGAGCGATAGTCGATGCAATATAGACAGATGACTTCGATGCATTAGAAATATTTGGTTGTACAATAATAATGATACAAAGATAAATGTCTGTTGGTCTTTACAATGCGTGAGAGATGATGATATGTGCAAGCCAACATGAGTGTGCGTAATGATTTCGTTAGAAGGGACGTGACAGTCCACAGTCAAGGGTGTGAGTATTTTCCGATTAGAAAGTGAGCAGGGAGGCCCGTTCCTCCTTCACCGCAAACAGAATAACGAATCGACAATCGTCGGTCTTCTTCTTGAGCACCGCGTCCCGCACTTGGTTGACATATACGGACTGTTGTGCGGGAAGGGACGCCAACAACGGCTTCAAGGCAGCTTCGTCGTGAATCCAACTCGAGTTCTTCGACATCTCCTCAAAGACGGCGATCGGCACGTCCACGCCAATGATTGGGATTCCCGATTGACCGACGGCATTCTTCAGAGAGTCCTGGAACTCGATCGCTATGGTACCATATGAGAAAAGTTCGTCTGGTTGAAACCGTGTGAAGTACAGTACCTCTGTCCATGAGTATCTGCTTTGTCTGTCTTCGCTGCTTCTTGGTTTCCTGGGGGAGGATGAGCTGCACGTTTGAGTCGGCGTTATCCTTCGCAGAGGAGGAGGTTTGCAAAGTCTCCGTCACCCATGGCGCACCAGAGATTGAAGCGTCGATACGCTTCTGCTCAGCGATTTGTTGCGACAAGAACGGGACGAGTTCGTGACGAGACACTGGGGATCCATTAGCAAAACATGATCAGTTGACGCAAGCTCAGTGTACTTACTCGCGTACTCGGTGCTTTTCAGGACACTCTTAACTTTGAACGCCGGCTGGTCTCGTCGATACAGGCGGGCACGAGGATACACAATGAACCTGATAAAAAGGGTTAAGCACGACGAAAAGACCAACAAGTCAGAAACACTCACAGTATACCCTCTCTCGAGCACTGATCTACAACATTCTCGCCTTCTGCACCACCAGACTCATACATCATATCCGCGCTGATACCGTTCCGCCACAAAAACGCAGACACCTCCAAGCGTTCGAGCAGCGTGCCGTCGAGGTCAGACGGGTGAGCAGCAATGTAGACGTCACAACGACGAGGACTCCAGTAACCATACGAGCGACCGGTACGCAGCGACTCTTTCATGGACGAGCTCTGGAAAGAGGCCAAGGCTACGGCGATTTTCTCCAGCGATATTTGGACACCAACGGCAGCGATCCCATCCGACCTTGACTTGACGGGCGAGAACGCGTTGATATAATTCTCGTATCTACCATTCCATATAAGAGAGCTGTTCAACACGAAGGCAAATTGGAACCTCACCGGCCACCAGACGCAAGAACATCCCATCTTTTCAAATTCGTGGATTGCCCTTTCACGACTTCGAAGCAGATACCGTCGAAGATGACCTGCTTGTTCCTGAGCATGAAGAGCGGCTTGAACACGATAGGTCGCGTGACACCGATAGCGACCGCGAACTGTACGGTGGCTCGGATTTCACGCAGCGGCTCGTTGATAGCGCTAAGGAATGATGGCGATATTTTCTCCAAGCGGGCGCAAATGGCGTCGATGTCAGTTCCTAGTCGACCGGTGAGCTATGGTACACGTCAACCGACATAATAAACACACACCTCCTTCGAATAGGACTTCTAGGAGATCCGCAGCATTTCGACTGAGCGCTTTGTCAAGGAGGAGCTGGCGTCGTTGCGAGTTCGACGCGTTTGACTGAAGAATCTTGAGCACTTCCGTGTAAGATGGCAGGGAGAGATGTTCAAACAGCGCAGTGCGTACTAACAATAAATTTCTATCAGCGAACTCTCCCGTGCCGCACATAGATGACTCACTCTGTGTATGCGACAGCTGAATCTCGTACTTGTCCAAGTTGGCGAAGCTGTTCATGCAGTCGGAGATAATCGAGATAGATTCAGCCGCAGAGGCACATGGACCCGAGACTGTGTCTTGAGTGATGATGTCGAAAATTGCAGTCTTGTATGATCTCGGGTGTCCTGCTACGGGGCTAGGGAAGTTCCATTCAGATAAGCCCGACCAATATATCATTCGAAACAACTCACTCTGGCTTGTACACATCGCTGACGTGGTACCTCTTGATCCGCCGTATGCCGACACGGGCAGCGACGCGAGCAAATGGAGCGAACGCGTTGTCCGGTAACGATACAGGCTTGCCGTTACGGTCAAGGAAGGCAGCGCGTGTCTGTGTATCGTCCTTGTCGACGACAGGCAAGAGGAGCGGCGGTTCCATGTCTACTGCACCGTGAAGCCGGAAAATTTGTACCATCCGATCATGAACGATCCCGTTCAGAGTGGCGTGTTCAGGAATCTCGCCGCTGTCGTAGAGGAAGGTATGACCGGGTTCAGGTTCCTGCTTGAAAAGCGCTGCCAGTACTGTCTGACGATATGGCGAATCCGACTTGACTGCAAGTTATGTCGTATCAAGAGCGATCATAATTCAGCGAGAAGTATGAACTCACCAATCATCGCGAGGGTATTCTTGAAGTGCTCGTCTTCTACCTTTGGTGGCATAAGAGGGCTTTCCGATAGTTCCATCGCTGTCGGTCGTCTTGCAGGGTCATGCTGAAGCAACCAGGTAATGACTATCGCACTTTCAGTACACAGTCACTCAAACGTGGAATTGCACATACTCTGCCGTTGCCGCGTCCGGTGCTTATCCCAATCGGAGGGAAACTCAATCTCTGGCTGTCTGAGCTTCTCCAGGACGACAATGCGCTCCTGTGCAGTGCCAAACTGGTAGTTCATCTCAAAGAATACAATCTGCACACCATGGTAAGCAGCGATCGTAAAGAAGTAAAGACTGTATCAATACAACTACGCACCCCAAGACTGTACATGTCAGCTTTTGTCTGGTCTGACCGAGTTCCTGGTGGGTGCGATGGCGTCTTTCTGATCTCCGGAGCGATGTACAACGTCGTGCCAACCTCTAACATGGAGTTCTCAGCTGCATGTAATGGTGAGCGCGGTGAAACAATGACGTACCTAGCGTGAGATCTTCAGAGAGGAAGTTGGGATGTGGGGCGTCCAAGGGCTCGACGACGTCGAGGTTGAACGTGGCAAGACCAAAGTCACCGACTGGTCGGTGATATGAGCATTTACTAGACAAAATCGGACTGATGACAGCTTACTTTTGCAATCCCCGTGTGCATCTGTAACGGAAATCCATGAGTAAAACACCCGTGAGTAAAACACTGTAAAATAACGCCTTCTAAGACACTCACCAATGAAGATATTGTTCAGCTTGATATCGCGATGGAGCTGACAGAAGTCATAAATGAATAAGTTCAATGAGTAATATCTAAAAGAGAAAACCTACAATGTTCAGGCTGGCCATATGCACCAACGCGTCCACAAGCTGTCGGAACAATCTCCACGCCTCCTCCTCAGGTAACCCCTGCTCGTCATTCACAAGTTCCTTCAACGTCTGCCTCTCAACGTATTCCTAAAGCAAAATACCAAGCACGTATCAGTCATACACGCAACCAACCGCAATATAAAAGAGGAACCAACCATTTGGATGAATAACGTCTTGGTCAGCTTCGGCGGAGCAGTGATATCTATCATCGGATGCTGCTCGCCCCCCAAACCCACACCCAACCCCCGTCCCTGACCTTGGCCTTTCCTCCTAATCGTCATCGCCGCCGTCCTAGCCCTCAGACCGCCCACCTGCCCCCCGCTACTCTGCTCACTCCCAGCCGTATCGCTCCCCGCCACATCGCTCCCCTCCCCGCTCCCACTCCCACTTCCACTCCCGCTCCCACTATTGTCGCTATCACTCCCATTATCGCTCGTCTCGCTATTCGTGAAATGTATACTCGGGAAACTGTGCCCGTTCGACGGACTCTGCACCCCACTCCAGTCAATCGCGAGCATCTGCTCCTGGTCAAACTCGCTCCCTCCTCTCCCGCCTCCTCCGCCGAACGAGTACGTCTCCGTCGTAGACAACGACAACTCACCCGTGCCCGTACCAGCAGACGACCCCACCGCCGAGCTCATCCCAGACTCCACATCCCCACTACTACTATACTCGATCCACGTCGTGTAATACCGCACGATATTACGATGGTTCAGCCGACTTAACGTAGATACCTCACGGAAGAGCTTCTCCTCGCTCTGTCCCGGTCGCAGTCGGATCCGCTTGACGGCGTAGATACGCTTGTCGAGTTTGTTTCGCGCTTTCACGACAGATCCGAACGCGCCTTTGCCTACGAACTCGAGTTCTTGCCAGTCTTCTTTCCACCGACTTGCGTGTCGCGCGACGGGAGGGCGGTAGAGCATGTAGTCCGTCGGAGGGGAGCCGCTGATGTTACTCGGGATGGGTGTATTGGGTGTGTAACCTGGATGAACATAGGTATTGAGAATGCAACGGTCTGGAATGGTGTGGTGATGAGGACGTACCGTTGATAGGTATTGCAGGCGTCTTGATCGACTCGTGGATGGGTATACCCGCGAGGCTCACCATTAACGATCCCGCCGACAGCCCCTTCTTGACCGGAGCAACCATGTTCATCACATGCTGCTGCATCCCATGCGATATCGTCGCTATCACACACCCCCTTTCAGTAAGCACCACCAACGAAAGAGAAGAACCATCCAGAGAAAGAGAGAGAAAACTCACAGCACCTCAACGCCTCACCCACACTCTCAAACCTCTCCATCACATCCACCCCCATCAACATCTGCAGCAGCACAATCCCCACCGCATGCACATCCCTACTCCTCGTATACACAAGCGACGAGTCCAACGCGTCCTTCGGCATCCACCCGTCCGGTCTCGGCGAGTCCGGCACGAACGAGTGCGGGGAGAACGGCTCGGAGCGGTTCATATCGAGGAGTTGGACGTAGTAGGTTGTGTGGAATAGTTTTACGCGTTTGGAGGTGGAGGTGGAGGGGGTGGTGGTGGAAGGGGAAGAGGAGGGGACGAGGCCGATGGAGTGGGGGTCGATGCCGCGGTGGATGAGGCCTGCTGTGTGTATCGCGTTGAGCGCGGATAGGACTTGTGTTATGTACTCCTATCGGCGTATCCTATCGTCAAAGTCGTCCAAGTTCTACAACACGTATATAGACTCACCGTAGCCCTCGCCTCTTTGAGAGAATCACAATCCTCCAGCACATCCTTCAACGTCACACTGGGTCTGCGTTCATGCAATATAACCAATCTCGAAGTCGGACTCCCACCCGAGCTCGCCAATACAAGTTTGACAGCGAGCACAGCGAGCAAGTTCGAGTGCCGCAGCCGGGTGAGTTGCCGGCAGTCTGTTTCGAGCTGCTTGAGTTTCTTCCGCGCGTGTGCGGTGGAGTAGTATTTTGACTCGAAGGATACGGTGAAGAGTTCTAGCGAGAGGGAGGGGGCTTCGTGGGGTTCGTTGACGTGTCCGTTACACAGGATAGGCTCTGCCTGATATGTCGTCCCTAACGTTTCTATTATGCACCGACAATGTGCGTTAACAGTGCGACCCGACCAATAACAGCACACAAGATGCACGTACCTTTCTCTGGATGAAACAAATGGACCTTCCGGAACCGCACACCCTGCCACTCAACATCCTCTCCAAACGCCTCCACCATCTGCCTCGGAATCCCCTCACCACCGTCCTGGACGTCCTCCACCCCCTGCTCCAGTGCACCGTCATCCGTATCAACAGCAACATCATTCGCCGCAACCTCCGTAACGTCCGACATAGCCCTTCTCCGAGCCTGGTGCAACCGCTCCGCATTCATGCGTATCTGCTCCTCGATCGCATGTTCGCGTTCGCGCTGTCGCTCGTGTGCTTTCTCCGCCTCCGCCTCTTCTCGCTGCTTGCGTGCCTGTTCTTCTTCGTGCGCACGTCTGGCCATCTGTGCGGCTAGCGAGCCGATAGGCTCTTTCAGCGGGTGGACGTTGGCTGCGAGCCATGCTTGCGCTGCGTCGACGGCCTGTGAAGCGAGAGGGGTAATGGTAGTGGTGGTGAATGATGGAGCGGAGAAGATAGCTCACCTCGAAGACCATTTCTGTGTCTTTTAGCGTCATTACGTGTTCTTGAATTGCCTGAGAGATTTCTGTGAGCTGGCGAGGCTTTAGCCCGGACGTGGGTGGTTGTATAGTGAAGATCGGCGCGGCCAGTTTCGGATAGGTCTTTGGAAGTCTGATAGAGGTATAAGTTACGGCAGTGAGAATGAATGTGCGAGTAAGGAAGAAAAAGGGGCCACGCACTTGACATGCAAACTGAAGAATGTGGTGTCCGCGTGTGCTTGGTCTGGATGTCGGACGCGGATGATGAATTCGGGCAGACGAGGTGCGCCCTATGCGTGCCACATATCGTCATTGCCTTCATAACACTCTAATAAAATATATAGACACACCTTCCAAGCCCTAGGAGGCTCCGATTCGATAAAGTCATTACCGTAGATGCTCTTGAGCGCGTATATTTCTGTCTGTTGTCGATCGAGTTCAGAGTCCATGGCGAGTTGGAATATGAAAGCTTAAGAGGGGAGGCACCACGAGCGGGGCCTCGGCAGCTTAAGCAGACGTCGACATTGCGCTCTTTGTCGTAAATGGTTTGTCGTTGAAGAGGTGGAGGTGGAAAGAGACAAGCGACGACTGAACGTGGCCGCAGGATGCAATGTTCCACGTGGAAAAGGCGCCCATAGATCCAGGGTTCATTCCCTTATCGGGCAGTTATCTGGCCTCGCAGATGATTGGTCGTGAATCTGGCGAATCTCTGCAATAACTAGGATATGCTTTAGATAATGGAGAGCCGTACAAGCAAACCTAAATGGTTGACTCAAGTGTCGAGAACTGCACAGATCGTACCCAGCGATCACAACCCTCATCTAATCTCACGAGCGTCTCAGATCAACCCACCCTTACACGATGGAAGTATACCACTACCACCAATTCCCCCCTCACCTCCGCACAGTCCACATCGCCCTCTTCTCCAACGTCCAAAATGCTGCAGAACTAAGAACGCGGCTCGTACAGGCTGCGGGGATGACGGGCCCGGAGGGTGAGAGGGAGAGGGAGGCTGTTAATTTTGCGTTTGTTGATGCTAGACTTGTGAGTTGCCTGGGTTTGTTTGTGAGATGGATGTTGAGGGGAGTGGGGTGGGTGGGATTTTGTAGATAGCGAGCGTGCAGCATTTGAAGACTGCGGTGTATCATGCTGCGTTGGCTGCTACGCAGGGCGCGTTGAAGACCAAGTACGTCCACTCTGAGATTATATGGATTCTGAACCCTACGAACAACGTGAGTCTTCCTCCCTCCCTCTCTCTCTCCCTCTCCCGAAGTACGCTATCTGTATATTGATCGCATTCTAGATCACAGAAGCTCTGAGACGATACGGCGTATCCGCAACTACCAAATCCCTCTTCGTCGTTCGTGTAGACCAGCAGATCGACGGGCTCGAAGAGCAGCTCTCGAATGTTGTGCAAGGGGATCTCGTACCTCTTACTCATTTGGAGAGTATCACGGACTGGGATACCATCAAGAAGGTACGTGAGCACACCAATGGAAAGTTGAGAACGATGGTGATTGACCGGTGGATGGCGCGATAGCATTATAAGCTGAACACTGAGCCTGCTATACGGAATGCTGGTGGAGACAGGACGATCGAGCGTAGGAAGATAGATACAATTGTAACGAGCTCGGTGGCGACGAAGTTGGTTGCGGCATAGATCTATTTGTAAAGTCTTAAGGAGGCAACGACTACGGTGCGTCTCAGTGTGTTCTAACATCTTTGGCCTGTATTCTATCTCTAATTAGTGTTAAGCTGGTGTGGTACCATGATACGCAGGTGTACATCACGCAACTCCTCTGCGCTCAATGCGATCCCTAATCCACGGAGGCATGGAGCCGCCCTTCATCGGACTCGTGCCAGGCTTCCACGACCTCCTCGATCGTTTCTCAACCACATGCATGAAAGAGAAGTTTGGTAGTATTTTAGGTGCCTTGTGCTCGTCTACTTCTTTCTTTCTTCCACTTTTCTCAGTCGGTGGGTGTCTCCCCGTCACCTACGGTTAAACATCTCCATGTTGTATCACTATTGCGCCTTACGCTCCAACTCCAACTCCTGCTCAACCTACTTATATTCAATACGTACGCAAAACTGCAACCCGGGCGAGCTTTCGAGTTGTACGGGCCGCAGCGAAATAACCATGAGTCATTGAATAGACGAACACGCACTAATTTTACTGGCGTACACTTGAGATCTTGACCGTTCAATAGTCTAAATCACGATCTTAACATCGCCGCCAAGTTGAACGGAGGCAGTATCGAGCCATACGTTGGGCGTGAGAGATGATCTGGCAGTAGGGGTGGGAGGAGTGTGTAATAGACATGACACCCACACGCGGCTGTGGCCCGCATATGTACAGTCCAATGACTATCTGATTACTGAAGAGGAAGGGTGTCAGCGGCCGCTTTCATTCTGTCATGTAATTAGTCTCTCCGTACTCACCCACGCTCCTGCTCAACGATGTATGGAGCATGCATGAGTAGGCATCGAGGCTAGCGTGCAGTATTCTCTCAGCCCAGAGTAAGGAGGCCCGAGGCACTGGGACGAAAGAGAGTCGTGAGTAGAGTCTGTATGAAGCCCGCGGGAACATCGCATCTTCTGCTCTGTGAACGAGAGCGAAAAACAGAGATACAGAGCCCGTACCGAGGATAGCCACGACGTTGAGCCTACGGAGTCTCACAGACGAGTGTTCAAAGGAATAGAATCAATTTGAAGTCGTGGAGGTCGCATGTAAAAGCCGTACATAAAACTGAGCGCGGTCGATCAGTCTTGCACGCCTTCTTCCCTCCCCTCATCTCACTTCCCTCGTCCAGCCCATTCCTCCCGCGTCGACTCGCTCCCTTTCGACAGCTCGAGGTCTCGGTTTTTTGTGTCTTGTGTTTCTCTAGCACTCGGATTCGATAGCAGTCAAGTCATGACAGGTCTCATCGCAGGTCGTCGCAGGCGGCAGTCTCTCTCTGGCGGGGACATCATCAGCCCCATAGCCACACGCCCCTCCCACAAACTCAAAGCCCACGAACTCGACACCCCGCCCCGACCAAAGTCCACACCAGCACACGAGCGTCCTCTCCGCCGCCGTCGCCAACAGGAGGAAGAAGATCTGGAAGATGAGCTAGAAAAGGAAGGCACGGGCACGGCTGAGATGAACGTAGACCACCACGACCGCGACTCTGACTCGGACTCTTCTACCTCCGCCCCGTCCTCACCAGTCAAAAACACTCTCGCACCCGCAGACAGACCCACCCGTCCTCTCCCCCGCAAGATGAATGTCACTTCGAACAACACATCGAACAACCCGATGCCCCAGCCTGCGAACCCGCACATGCTCCCCGTCCAAGCCCACGTACCCAAAGGCGGTGTCGCATCGTCCCAGCGCCGGCTCTTCGTTATTCTGGAGCAGGCGTGTCTGGAGGCGTATAGAGTGAGCACGGGAGGGAGGAGCAAGAATGGGAGGGAGGGAGACGTCAAGTATGCGTTGCTTAATTGTGACGACCATCAGGGGATACTTGCGAAGACTGGACGGGACATCGCGGATGCTAGACCGGATATCACTCACCAGGTGCGTTATCTTCATTTTGTTTTTTCGATGTGGTTGTGCGAGCGCGTTGGGTTTTGCTGAACGTGCAAAAATTTTCTAGTGCCTCCTCACGCTGCTCGACTCTCCGCTCAACAAAGCCGGCCTCCTCCAAATATACATCCACACAGCCAAAGGAGTACTCATCGAAGTAAACCCACACGTGAGAATCCCCAGGACGTTCAAGCGGTTCAGCGGGCTCATGGGTGCGTTCCCCTTTCTTCTTCCTCCTCTCCCCTCCTCTCTCTCCCTCCTTCCTGCGACCCCTGACGAATACGATTTTCTTTGTTTTCGTACGTATAGTACAATTGCTCCACAAACTCTCCATCCGAGGCCAGAACGGACCCGAAAAGCTGCTCAAAGTCATCAAAGTACGCTTATATCCCCTATCTCACTGAGATGAAGTGATCTAATCTTATCCCTCTTTCTTCGCGCGCAGAATCCGGTGACGGACCACCTCCCCGTGAACACCATCAAACTCAGTGCGTCTTCCCTCTTCCCTTCCTCCTTCTCCTTCCTCCTCCCTTCCTCCCTCCTCTCCCTTCTCTACCTATTCCGCTTCAACTAACATTGACGCTCGCTTACAGCGCTCTCCGGCGACGCCCCAGTAGTGCGCCTCTCCAAGTACCTCCCCACCCTCCCCGAGACACACTCCATCGCCGTCTTCGTCGGCGCCATGGCACGCGGGGCGGATAACTTTGCGGACGGCGTTGTGGATGCTAAGATTGGGATTAGTGAGTATCCGTTGAGTGCGAGTGTTGCTTGTGGGAAGGTGCGTGTTTGTGTTTTTTGTTATTTCAGTCATTCGCTCATGCCGCATTCCGTGTGTTTTCGCCAACAGTTCTGCTGCGCCCTCGAAGAGATGTGGGACATCGTCTGAAGGTCTCATCGGCTCGACCTCTCCCGTCACCTCTCGTCTCTCGTCTCTTGGGATCCCTGTTTACCACCAAAACGTAATATGTATTTCTGCTTCCATCTCCCCCATCCTCTTGCCCCTGCTCCTACCAACCCTCATATTGCCCCTATTCTCCCTTACCCCGACCCCAACCCCGACCCCCACATCGACGACGACCCCCCCTCGTCCGCATTCAACCTGCGGCAGGCCGGTCCTCGTCGATCACCCAACTTGTTTTCATTCGCTTCGTCCAACTCTGACCATTTTTGCTCGACGCACCCAACTCAAACTCGTACATCACTATACTACCTCCTCACCCACCATGCTTCACGAAACACCCGAAATTTTTGCATTAATGACACTCACGATACGTTCATACGCCGCATCTACATCACACTTGCTGTACCGCTAGCTCTTTTCTCTCACCTCCCCCTCTCCCATCTTCTCACCCACCCCTCCCTTTCACACTCACCCTCTGCCAACCCCCTTTACCCATCACACACTCACACACTCTCCATTCACCGTCCACACATTCACCATTCGATAGTATCACGACGATACCAGGGACCCCCGTCGGCTGCACTCAACTTGCGGCTCACGGATCTGTCCCTTTTTCACCTTTTTTCCACCCTTTACTTTTCTTGTTCGTGCTCAGTTGTGGGTTCTCTTTTTGTGCTGTTTGTTTGTTTGTAATTCAAATTCAAATCCGATTCAAGTTTTGCAAGGTCCGTTCGGGGAGTCAGTGCGCGCAGGGCCCAGACGTAAGCGAGGCTTTATTAGCTGTCATGCATGTTACGGTATTTATTAGCTGTCATGCATGTTCCGGTATTCGACGGTGCGTTTCATTGACCGAGTTGACCGTGACATGTGCGCTGACGAACGGCTACTACTACTACTAGGATTTGCCTGCTTGATATCGTTCGATGCGCGTGCCGATATCACTCGAAGCACTGGAATACGTCTACTTGTACGTGTTGGTGAGTGCCTTGCATAGCTTCGAAACTTCGATGACGGCCGCATCTTACATCTCCTGGGGGATATCACAGCCCTAGCTCGCTTATGACCGTCGCTCCTGAAGGAACATCGTGTCCTCTTGGATAAAGTTCAAGGGTGGCATGCTATGCTCTACTTCTTCCGACTACGTATCGTCACTGCAGTGAGTTCGCAATTTCTTCCACCTTCTACGACGTGTACGGCGTTGACACTATGCAGCTGAGCTTATATGGGGGAAGCGTGTGGCTGTTCTATTTGGAATCCTAACATTCTTACATTCGTTGCCGACGTCGACGGAGCTTTCGTCAATTCGTGTGGGTAATGTTTTCTCAACAGTCCTCCAGACAATCTTTAACTCATAGTCCATCGCGTTGCTCCTAGTACGAGCGTATCCCATTGCAGGTTCGGGCTCTAGACGGGGTTCAGGTCGGCGGAGGCGCATATGTAAGTAAGTGCAGGCAATGCAGGTGAAGATTCCGCGTTCGACGTTTCTCTGATTTATATTTCCAGATCGCGTACTGCGGAGGCGATGTCTATTTGATCATAAAGTTGTCCGTGGCGTTTACTGTACTAACACGCCGCTCAGACTGTGTCATCTTGCACTACGACGACAATCGTCTGATACGTCGTTTCGGCGCATGGCCCCCATGCCGTGTCGTAGAGGAAGTAGGACATGGTGAATTTTATGGGTAGGTGTTGAGGATTAACATCATCATTAGATCCACGTGTCAAAGATTTGGCCTCACACCCTGCGGCGCTGGTTCCAAGGTCGGTCCATAGCAAAATCAGCACATTTATGCAACTAGAAAGCGAACGACCACAGGTTGCTTGTATTCTGTTATACCGCAAACAGGCCTTTATGCGCGTTACTTTAAGCTTCCCGTGCGCGTTGCACAGTGTTATAACACTCCGCGCGGCTTCCATACGGGCTCCATCATGTACGCCGGTTGCGTTGCTCAGAATCACGCGTCTGTTCGTATAGAGCCTGACATACTGACAGTCGGCGGTCGCTAAGGGATTGGCTATATAGGAGCTCTTTGTAACTTTCGTTCTTCACGATCTCTCTTATACCGTTCACTGTACGTCGTTTCCCGATTCATGACAGTCGGAAGCCGCCACTGAATGACTGATTAGACAATGCATTCGTCTCTCTCTATCATCAAGGAAAACGAGAAGGAAGGTGTCGACGACGCGGGATCCTCCCAGTAAGCCTACTCGCGAGCTTGATCTACCAATGATTGGTATATTTACACGTAGTTCTGGTACCTAGACGTCGTATGCATTTGTTCCATGCCATAGGCCCTTTGATTCACGTAGGGCCTCCGCTCCGTCCGCCAACTACATATCCCGCCAACTGGTTCTGTCCCGCACCGGACGCACACCATTCCTGGCCAAACCTCTTGAGTGAAGACGCCCCAATTCGATATCATATGCGAGTTAACGTGCTTGGCGCGAGGCTTCCTGAAGAACTTTTTGACCATATCCTTAGTCATGTCGAGCCTAGGAGACATCCTGGCACCGCGCTATTTGCGAAACTCTCGGACAGGGATCCATTTGCGCTGCGTCCAGTTTCGCGGACAGACTTGCAATCTTACACTCTCGTCTGCCGCCATTGGGCAAACAAACGCAGGCAATATTTTTTCGGCGGGGCCATCCTCAAGATCACATCGCCACAGGACATGGATGAATTCATTCAGTATTCTTTTCATGGCTGCCCGTTGCTGATCCCTCTACACAAGGTCATAGACGGTATCCATATCCAGCAGACTCACGATGCTACACGTTCGTTCTGTCACCATGCACAATACCTCAAGCTTGCAAACGTACCAGTTCGGTTGCTCGAACTTTGTCCAAGGGAGGGACACTCGACTTCCTCTATACCTAAGACACCTCACTGGAGTATTCCACCTACTGTTGCTACGCCGGCGTCACTACTGAGCGGTTGCTGTATAATCAGGGTGGAGAATGCCCATATGGCGTCTTTCTCGCATGTGGTCCAGCTCGTTAGACACTTTTCATCGGTGTCGATGAAACCTCTGAAGTCCGAGAACGATGGCATTTACGTGTACACTAGCGCCAGTGGACCAATTCGATATGACCGGTTAACCTGGGACAACCACTGCATCAATGATTTCCCGGTCTATCGCAAGCCAGTTCTTTGCCGTCGCCCTTACATACCGAGCTGCGTACACATAGAGGCAAAAAATTGTACAGACAATGTCCGTCTATGCATGTACACCGCAGTTGCTCGCCCGAGCTTTGCTATGCATTGGATGCAGGAGGACGAACGTCAATGGATGTTCTCGCTGGTTATGTCATTCGACCGGTGTCTTCAAATTGAGCATGCCCAGGTCTCCGGCCGAGATTGCGAACTCCACAGTGATCTCTACGACTTTGGAGGTGCGTGTATTCCATTTATAATCAAGCCCCGCACCATGAGATGGTATACTTAACGTGGGATAGGTCACCAATGGCCTCGTATTTGCTGGCAGTTGCATGCCGTCTACGAGTCAAGTGCCAACCATACGCGGCCTCGGGAGCGCCCACTTGTCAACCCTCCGGAGACCACAGTAACAGTTGCATTCTGTCTTGGCCGAATATTCCGGGACACACCAGCCCCTACAGTCCGTGTGGTTGGCTTGGAAGTCGTTGTTCCATGGAAAAACCCATTTCGCGTGCCATTTCCCCCTGTCGGTTTCGATGCGCTTCTGGCCAAAATCAGGAGCTGTCCGACAACGCTCGTCATAAACTTCCGCTTTCCAAGGCGGACCTATGAAGATTTACAAGCATTTATGAGACAATATCGACCATTCAACAACCCTCAAACCGAAGCACATACCATCATCTTCACCTACTCGACGATCTACGAATCGGATGGACCTTGGATCAGAATAGACCCAGTCACGCTGGATCCGACGGGTGAGTTCACTTTCCAATTTGTGTCCAGTATCTCATAATACCGAACAGGCCAAACCTGGCAACGTCACGAAGATATCATTCCCTCGCTGGTCAGCGAGCAGGGTCTAGACGACGACCATGTCCTCTAAGCCTCGTTTTTCGTACCAGGGACTACGCTGCGAGCCCGCGTACTTCTACTATACGTATCCTGACTACTACTACCCACAAGGACGAGCGTAGCTTTCAAGGCGTGCGGCCTGGACACGTTCGCACTCAGTAGTTGTCGACTTTTAGTGTAGACTGCGTTATTGTTTCAAGTTTTCTACTCAGAATAAGCCCGATGGCAGCGATTGAGATAGAGACTCGATAGTGTATTTGTGTTTTGGTTTCGATTCATGCTTGTGTCCGTAGTGTTTTATGTACATAATGCATCGCGATACCCTACCCCCCGCAAGCGTGGTAGCATAGTCCCTATTAATTTGATTGATATTCGAGCCGTCGATTCTCCGACATTTGATAGTTCCTCGCAGCTGGCGAATGTGCAACGACGACACCGGAAGCGGCCGCAGCAGTGCACAAGTAAGACTCTGAGTTATATACAATATCTATTCATGACGAAGAAAAGATGATGATTATATGGAAAGGGATAAGAACGATGATGAACAACGTACCTCCTCTCGCCAAAATAGCCAATGCCGGGACGATGTACGCCTTCTCGTCGAGGCCTTTACCTATCCAGCGCAACAAAAGTCGTGGGAAATTTGAACAAGAGAGTCAGATATGTAGTGCGTTCAGTGAGCCAGTTGGGTGCGATATTATGATTTTTGGCGGGATGGTGGGATGATAATGATAGAAGCGGAAGAGACAAAGGAGAGGGGCGAGAGGGACAAAGGAGAAACTTACGACGCGCAGGGATGGATATGTGGTGCAGAACGTTTCGAGGCGTTCGGGAGAGGATATCTGCGGGCAAGGAAAGGTAAACACGATATGTGAGTATAGAGCGGAGAGGGGCCAGAGAATACGGGAGAGAGGCGGGGAACGTACGAGGTTGATGAAGATGATGCGTTCTTCGGGTACGCCGTGTTCTTTGAGGACTTCGACGGCTTTCATTGCTGTAACTACATTATAACGACTGATCTTCGCGTTAAATTAGTGTAGCACAGATTTCTGAGGATTAAAACGCATCAAGAATAGATCGAGTAGCAGGACATAATGGTTAGCGATGTCCGGAGAGAATTACGAGGGGTGTGAGAACCGTACGGACCTATGTGAGTGATCCCACGTTCCGTTGGCCATGGCATCACTTCGTCCTATTCGCTCAGGGTTCTCAGAGCCGAAAAGGTGCATAATCGAACCTGGCTCACCCTTTGCATGAAAGTCTGGCCGGTCCTAATATTAATGCTCCTGCACATCCCGTAAGCTCGTAAGCCCACTTTCTAACTTCAGATCTAGACAATCACGTCGATAACTTATGATTGCTCAACGTACCTCTTCAGCTCTCACAAATTTCTACATGCCACATACTTGTCTTGCCCCCCGGACGTGACACCATCGTAAATATCCCCGGCGGGTCTCGGTCTCGATCAGTGGCCTTGGGCACGATGGGAATGTACTCCAATTCTGTGGGCGGGTTCGTTGCGTCGCTAAAAGAGAAGAAACACTTACTGGCAGTACGTAATCCTATAATGCTCGTGCACGCCACGAATTGTGCCCAGTATACACATTCAAGGCGAAACTGTATACGGCTCGCTATACGAAGGTGGACGTCGTGGTACAAACGCGTACTAGTCCACAAGCGCCTTTGCTCTCTCCCCTCGACCTCATCTTGACCTTACTCCACACACATACCCTCGTTCTCCGTCGCTCTCATTTCATTCAATATTCGACATGGTATTATGACGGAGACACTGACACTGCAGGGACCATCGTCAGCTGCACTCAACTTGCGGCTCAATGGTTCCCGTTTCTTTTTTCACCTTCTGCTTCTCTTGTGCGTCCTTATTTTGTGCTGTGACTGCTCCGTGTTGTTTGTCTATTTGTAATTCATCTCAAATTCAACTCAAGTCTCGCAAGGCTCGTTCGGGAAGTAAGTACGTGCCAGGGCGCAAGGGTGACTCGTGAGTGTGGCCTTGCGACGGTGTTAGTGTTTAACGTTTGACGGTGAGTTTGATTGATCTAGCATGTTGTGGACCTTGACTCCTTGGTACCTCCGTCTACAGCTTTATGATTATACTGGCTATGATACCGTCTGTCTAGCAGCTGGGTTAGATAGTGAGGTATTGGATGTAGCGGGTGCCACGATTTGGAGCAGCTTCACGAGGCCTCAAATACGGCTGTCTGTACGTCTCGGGTCCGGGTAAGTGTCTCGCATCTTCTTGAAGTTATCGATGGTCATTCAAACGATACTTTGTTCTTTTAGTGATCTGCCATATGTCAGCAAACACGTTGGTACGCATAATTGTTCGCATTGGTGCATCGCGATTGCATCTGCCTTAAGGCTTCGACGGCCGTTCAAAGGACACTTAGCCCGCCCCTAAGCAGTAAATCGTATAACTCTGACCGGCATCGTAGCCTAAGGAACACTTCGCTCCTATCGTGGGTGAGCAGCATGACTCGGATAGAGTTCAAGGGTGGCATATTAGGTTCCACTGCTTCCGACTATTCGCTGCAGTGGCTGTGAGTCCACCTTCTCTCTCATCTTCTATGGGTCGTTTACTTGGGGTGTATGAGGAGAAGCGTGTGGGCCCTCTACCTGGATTCCTGCTATTCCCACATTCATTCCCGCCATCGACGGAGCTTTCGTGGACGCGCGTGAGTAGTGTTTTCTCAACGCGTATCTTATGTACCCTTTAGCTGAAAGCCTGTTACTTCCTCTCGGCTGTTTTCAGTATGCGCACGTAACAGAGGTGCACTTCGGTACTCGAGCATTGTGTCAAACAATAGACGTTAACGCAGGCTCGGGCTTTAACCTGTGTAGAAGAGTCCATGCCATGCAGACGAGGCTTCCATGTTATACGCTTCTCTGATTGATATTTACAGATCGCGTACTGTGGAGACGATGTCTATCTTATAATAACATTGTCCATGGTATCCGCTGTACCAACACGCCGTTGCCGCTTCCATTGGCTCACGGCCACCTCGCGGCCTGAAATCAAACATAGAAGACGCTCCGCAGCGCTCAGAGATATGCTATATAGGAACCAAATAGGAGGTGCTCGTAACTTTCGTTCTCCTTGATCTCTGTTATACCGTTAACTTGACGTCGTTTCCCGAATCATGACAGTCGGAAGCCGCCACTGAATGACTGACTAGACAATGCATTCGTCTCTCTCTATCATCAAGGAAAACGAGAAGGAAGGTGTCGACGACGCGGGATCCTCCCAGTAAGCCTACTTGCGAGCTTGAAGCCTGATACGGCATATTGATGCGTAGTTCTGGTATTTACCCTAGACATCTTTTGCGTCTATTCCATACCTTAGGCCCTTTGGTCCATGCAGGGCCCCCGATCCATCCGCCAACCATATATCCTGCCGACTGGTTCTGGCCTCTGCTGGACGCACACCAGTCATGGTCAACACCCTTGAGTGAAAGCGCTCCATCCGTATCTCATACGCGAGTGAGCTTGCTCGGCGAGAGGATTCCCGAAGAACTGTTCGACTATATTCTTAGCCATATTGAGCGACACGATGATACTGCGCAATTCTTAGAGCCCCTACAAAGGCCCCCGTTTGTGCGCAATCCAGCTGCACAGACGAACTTGCGACCTTACACTCTCGTATGCCGCCATTGGGCAAACAAATGCAGGAAACACATTTTCGGTGGGGCCGTACTCAAGATCTCATCGTCTGAAGACATGGAAGAATTCATTCAGTATGCAATGCATGGCTGTCCTTCACTGATACCGCTTTACAAGGTCATAGCCGGCATTAGCGTCCTGCAGCGTTACGGTGCTACGCGCTCGTTCTGCCACCGTTTGCATTCCCTCCATGCGACGTTACACCAGGTACCTGGGCAGATGCTTAAACTTGAACTTCTTGGTCCCGTTCCCAAGAGTATCCCTTCTCATATGCTCAAGACACCTCACTGGAGTATACCACCTACTGTTCCTGCGCCCCCGTCACTCCTCAGGGGTTGTGGTAATGTGGTGGTGGTGGACGTCCACATGGCATCTTTCTCAGATGCAGTCCAATTCGTTAGACACTTTTCTATGGCAGCACCAAGGTCTGGGCCGTACAACTTTCTTGATGGGTACGCGGGGTCAATAGAATATCGCCAGGTCACCTGGGACGACAGCAAGTGCATCCCTCATCGACCGGCCTTTCGCAAACCAATTCTTCGCCAGCGCCCCTACACACCGAACTACGTACACATAGAGGCACAATTATGTACAGACAATGTTCGTCTGTGCATCTACACCGCAGTTGCTCGCCCGACCTTTGCCATGCATTGGATGCAGGAGGACGAACGTCGATGGATGTTCTCCTTGGTGGTGTCGTTCGACCCATTTCTTGAGCTGGAAGCCGCCAGAAAGTGCGCACTTCACAGTCACTTTTTCAACCTTGAAGGTTTGTCTCGATGTATTGCACCCGTCAAGAGAAGATATACTCAACGTGCAATAGATCGTCAATGGTCTTGTATTTCCTGGCATTTGGATGTCAGCCCACATGCCATTGGCAAGCATTCATCCACAGAGTTAGAAGTTGCATTTTACCTTGACCATTTGCCACAAGATGCACCAGCCTTCGGCGTCCGTGTGGTTGGCTTGGAAGTCGTCGTTCCATGGGAGTTTGGAGAGCCGCCTTGCCCGATCGCCTTTAGCGCGCTTCTAGCCATAGTAAGGAGCTGTCCGACGAGGCTCATCATAAACTTCCGCTTTCCAGGAGTGACTTGCGAAGGTTTACAAAGATGTCTGAAAGGATGTCGCCCTATCAACTGGAACCCCCAAATCGAGGCTCATACAATGATCTTCACCAATCAACTGAGTTCAGAAGACTCGGATGGTTGGAGCAGAACAGACTCGGAGTCGGGTCTGGAAGATGATACAATAGAACCGGGTCTAGAAGATGATTGGAGCAGGATAGATCCAGTCACCCTGTCTCCGACAGGTGAGTTTACTCATGAATACTGGTCGATACCACCCATAATACCACACAGGCCAAACATGGAGACGTCACGAAGATATTATTCCTTCGTTGGTAAGCTAGTAGGGTCTAGACGACGACCATGTCCTCTAGGCTTCGTGTTTCATGACAGGGATCGCTCGTGCACTCCTAGCATATGTATTTTAGCTATCATCACCCAAAAGGACGAGCGTAGTTTCCAAAGCGTATGGTTGAGGTACACCCATACTATGTAATGATTGACTCGTAGTGTAGAACGCCAGGTTTCTACTTAGGATAAGCCCAATGGCAGCGATTGAGATAGACACTCGATAGCGAATTCATGTTAGGATTCAGTTCATGCGTGTGTCCGTAGTGTTTCATGTACATGATGCATCACGATACCCTACCCCAAGCAAACGCGGCAGCATAGTCCCTATTGATATTTATTGATATTCAAGCCGTCGATTCTTCGACCTTTGATAGTTCCTCGACGCCGGCGGCGGCAACAACATGCAAGTACGACGTACGAGTCGTGCAAGTACGTTATACGCAATATCTAAACAAAGTGTCGGTCAGAGCGAGGAAGGAAGTGAAGAGTGAGAGAGGGAGAAGGGAAGCGCGTACCTCCTCTCGCCAAAGTCACCAAGCCCGGGGATGATGTACGCCTTCTCGTTGAGGCCTTTATCTATCCAGCCCGTTATCTAGAAACGAAAATCGTTGGAAATTTGAAAAAGAAATCAGATAAATTGGTGAGTCAGTGAGTGTATTGGATAATAAAGCACGGCGAGGTGAGATAACGATATGGAACGGAGGATGGATGGGAATGACGGGGATGGAAGAGAGGAATGGGATGGGATAGGGAGTGGAGGATGGAGGACGGAAGAGAGGGATAGGGAAGGGAGGAATGGGAGGGACAGAAGGAGAGACTCACGACGCGCAGAGAGGGATATGTGGTGCAGAACGTTTTGAGGCCTTCGGGGGAAGATATCTGCGCACGAAGGGAATTAAATACGATATGTGAGTATAGAACGTAGAGTGGCCAGAGAAGACGAAGAGGGGGAGGAGGGGAACGTACGAGGTTGATGAAGATGATGCGTTCTTCGGGTACGCCGTGTTCTTTGAGGACTTCGACGGCTTTCATAGCTGAGCCACCGGTAGCTAAATTATCACATCCGAATTTAACGTTAAAATAGAGTGGAACTCGTTATAGAGGATCAAAACGCACCGAGCATAGGATCCAGCAGCAGAACATAGCGATTAGCGATGTCAGGAGGGAACTGCAATGGAGTAAGCATGGCCTGTAGACGTATGTGTGTGATCACACGACCTTTGAGTAGAAGAGTTTCGGCTGGGCCGTCTCTTCGTCCTGTTCATTCAGGGTCGTCAGAACCGGTGAGGTACATGAGTTCATCCAAGTTAACTCACTCGCTGTATGAGAATCTTGCCGATCCTAACACTCCTGCACACCTCTCGCAGACCAGCTTCCATAGCCTACTCCAATTTAAGCTATTATCAACAACAACAATATACTACACGCACCTCTCCAGCTCTCAAGATCGACACGCCACATATCTTGCCCTCAAACCCGACGCCATCGTACAGAGCCCCAGTAGGAGTCTCTACGGTCTTGGGAACGACAGGGAGATGGTTGAGGCCCTCTTCGACGAGGAGACGAATGATGCGGTCAGAGTAGAAGAGAAAATCACCGCGGCTGGTGTTCTTGTCCCTGATGATCGTGTACAGAGCCTCGAGCTGGGCTGTCTGAGGGAGGGTGAAGACGGAGGGTGGCAGCGAGGCGGGCGTGGATTGAGAGGAGGGGGCTGCTTCGAGGACCATGGTCGCTGTGTGAGACGACGATGAGAGGAGGTGAAGGGAGAGGAAGAGGAGGAGAGAGAGGGATAAGATAAAGGAGGATTTATTGGATATGTCTTGGGCTTGTCAGAGATAAGAGCGCCGGGTGATGAGCGATATCTCAGCTCGTGTGTCCATCCTTTCCATTCCCCGTCCTTGCAAAATAAATTCCACGATTTACAGCAGAGAACAACAGCATTAGTGTCGTGGTAACAAGTTCAGATAAAACAAACACAGCCAACTTGGGTTGGTGGGCGCAAATCATCGATGCGAGATCAGACCGAAACCGCACCCAAACATCGCGTCAAGTCCAGCACCGCAGTGCCACATCTCAGCTCTCCTCCCACCATCACCATCTCCCTCCCACTTTTTTCTTCTTATATTTCTACCTCATTGTCGTCGCTGGGATGAGTGCAAGTCTACAACAAGCAAGCGCAAGTCCCATGCCAGAAGGCGTGACAGACCCGAATTACAAGCCCCAGCCGGGCAGACTGGGGAACCTGACGGTGGAGCAGCAGCACATCCTCGACAAGTTTCGCAAGACGATACAGGAAGAGGGGTGGTTTGTCCCTGAACGCATGGACGATGCTACCCTCCTCAGGTGCGCCTTGATGTCTAGTGCACATTGGCACAAACGTGCTGGACACGCTCGCCGTCACGGGATATTCTAACCGTTTGCGATACTCGTGTGTAGGTTCCTGCGGGCCAGGAAATTCGACTTTGAGAAGTCCAAGGCGATGCTCAAGGCCGCTGAGGAGTGGAGAAAGTCCTTTGGCGTAGACGAGATCGTGCAGTACGTGCCATCCGCTGTGGAGTCCTTACACACTATGTTAACCTGGCGCGATGTCATCCAGGAACTTTGACTTTAAAGAGAAAGCCGCCGTAGACAAGTACTACCCGCAGTACTACCACAAGATGGACAAGGTACCTATCCACTGCCTTCCTCGTATCCCCCACACTCACACAGTTCACCATCGCAGGACGGCCGCCCGATCTACATCGAAAAACTCGGCAAGCTAGACATCAAAGCCCTCTACCAAATCACCACCCAAGACCGCCAACTCCAACGGCTCGTCTTCGAATACGAAAAGTTCCTCACCGAGCGGCTCCCCGCCTGCTCGCGCGCAGTCGGTCACCCCGTCGAGACCTCCTGCACCATCCTCGACCTCGGCGGCGTCTCCCTCGGCAACTTCTACCGCGTCAAGGACTACGTCGCCCAGGCTGCCAGCATCGGGCAGGACAGGTACCCGGAGTGTATGGGCAAGTTTTATATTATCAACGCTCCGTGGATGTTCTCGACGGTGTGGGGGTTCGTCAAGCCGTGGTTGGACGAGGTGACGGTGTCGAAGATCGATATTCTGGGGAGCTCGTATCAGGATAAGCTACTGCAGCAGATCCCGAAGGAGTCGTTGCCGAAGGAGTACGGCGGGTCGTGTGATTGTGTCGGAGGGTGCTCGTTGAGCGACGCTGGCCCGTGGAACGAGTCTGCTCAGCAGAAGGGTGCAGAGGCAGCAGCACAGTAAACTCGTCGGAGGGGGTGACATACATACATACTTACGGCTCGGTCTTGTATTCTACACGTTTCCGCACTTCGACACACAACTTTGGACATCATTTCTATCATGCAAAGAGAATATTCGTGATTTTACAGATTCCAATAACCACATTAACAACTCCAACCGTCCAAACAGACGCCACGCCACACCCACCAGAAGCGGAAGACGAACACACACACCACTCGCAAAACGGATAGTGACCGACGTCATGCAAAACGTAATGATGAAAATCGTAAAAACAAACGGTCACAACAGCGCGGTCGTACGGTAGCGTAAGGTAAGGCGTCTACTACTTTGTTTCTTTCGCTTTTCGATGCGCTTAGAAGCACTCTGCAAGCCATAATCAGCTCATCGCAAAACCGTGGAATGTCATTATTACTTACTGCGGTGGACGATACCAGGGCCGGACTCGTCGTACTCCTGCTTCGAGCACCAGAGGTTCTGGAAGGTGCTGAGGGACGCGAGAATGGATCCACCGATCCAGACAGAGTATTTACGCTCGGGGGGAGCGACGATCTTGACCTTCATGCTCGAGGGGGCGAGCGCGGTCAACTCCTTCTGCATACGGTCAGCGATACCAGGGAACATGGTGGTACCACCGGACAGGACGATGTTGCCGTACAGATCACGACGGATATCGAGATCAGCCTTGTAGATCGAGTTGTAGCTGGACAAACATGTTAGCGCTAGTACGAGAGACTTACTATACAAACTTACGTGGTCTCGTGGATACCAGCGGCTTCAAGACCGAGGAAGGCAGGCTGGAAGAGAGCCTCGGGTGCACGGAATCTACGCAGTATGATTAAGTAAAAGAATTCCCGTATTCGCGGAAATAACCACTCACCGCTCGTTACCGACGGTGATAACCTGACCGTCGGGCAATTCGTACGACTTCTCGATCGCAGACGAGTGAGCAGCGGTCTGCAGCTCCTGCTCAAAGTCGAGAGCGATGTAGCAGAGCTTCTCCTTGATGTCACGGACGATTTCACGCTCGGCGGTGGTGGTGAAGGGGTAACCACGCTCCATCAGGTTCTTGACGAGAAGCTCGGTAAGATCACGGCCAGCAAGATCGAGACGCTGGATGGCGTGAGGGAGAGCGAAACCTTCGTAGATGGGGACCGTGTGGGAGACACCGTCACCGGAGTCGAGCACGATACCGGTGGTACGACCGGAAGCGTACAGAGAGAGCACGGCCTGGATGGCGACGTAGAAGGCGGGGGCGTTGAACGTCTCGAACATGATCTGGGTCATCTTTTCACGGTTGGCCTTGGGGTTGAGGGGGGCCTCTGTGAGCAAGACGGGGTGCTCCTCGGGGGCAACACGGAGCTCGTTGTAGAAGGTGTGATGCCAAATCTTCTCCATGTCGTCCCAGTTGGTGACGATACCGTGCTCGATGGGGTACTTGAGCGTCAAGATACCACGCTTTGACTGAGCCTCATCACTGCATGCTCAAACATGAGGAGGAACATGACGAAACGGATGAGCGAGATGAGACGCACCCGACGTAGGAGTCCTTCTGACCCATTCCCACCATGACACCCTGGTGACGCGGGCGACCTACGATTGAGCTGAGGGACGAAAGTTAGTGTGCGGTGCATGTCATCAGCGCGAGGGATTGATACGTACGGGAAGACAGCACGAGGGGCATCGTCGCCTGCGATAGATGTTCAGACACGTTATTCACTCATACTACACAAAACACGCGCATACCAGCGACTGTAGAAAGTGAGATCAGTGGATATCGCGAGTGAGAGAGGACAAAAACACGTACAACCAGCCTTGCACATGCCGGAACCATTGTCAATAACCTGCAAGCACGCGTCACGTCAGACACGAGTTCAGTGCACAGAGTAAGTTTACAAGAACGTACGAGAGCAGCGACCTCGTCCTCCATTGCGATGAGCTATACGTTGAAGGTGAAAGTAGAAGTAGAAGATGAAGAGTGATTGGAAAGTCTGAGACGCGTGGATGGGGGTTTATATCAGCAGCGCAGATGAAACGAGGCGGTGCAAGCACGCAGGGCGCAGCGCAGGCACGGGCGGGGGACAAGCGAACAAATGAGCTGCGGAACGTTTGGAACGACGAGGGTGGGATGTTACTCACCGTGGGGGACGATGACAAGATGGGTTGGATGTCGGGGAGGACTGGGCAAAGGGCGACGATGGGTCGTGTTTTGACGGGCGCTATGCCCATCATTTCCTTATCGGATCGTGTTTAGGGCAAGCACAGTCGGACTTGGACATACGCCGCAGTCGTCGGCTTGTCCTCAGCAATGCCGCAGTAGTCTTGGTCGTAACAACTAGAATAAGTACAGACTGCGCGCAGGATACAAAGCACTGTGGCCGGGTAATGTACATGCAAAGAGTATTACAACAACATAAAATAACTGGAGTCCATTTTCGATACAACCAACAGCCAAGCAAGCTGCTGCCTCACCGCGCACTACTGCGACCATCCAGCGGCCGGTACTTGCCCTTCTGCACTCCGGGATCAGTCTTGGAATGGCTGAGAGCCGCATGCACGATGCTCTGCATCTTCGGCGCAGCATTCGTGCTCTTCGACCGTAAGAGGTTCCACTTGGACGTCACCGTGCTCTTCGTGCTCGTCGGGCTCTTTTGGCTCGTGCCAGTAGGGGACGACGACTTGTCTACCGCAGTAGCGGAGACTATCTTTCCCGCGGGGAGGAAGTCTTGGAAGCTGCTCAGATTCGAGGAGGCCCTCATGTGGCCTACGCCTGGTGTAGGGATAGGCGCGTTGGGCCTGATTCGTATTGGCTCGTCATCTACGTGAACGTTTGTATGAGTACGTGCGGTTGACTTGAGCAAAATCAGGACGTACCATTCTTGGATGACCCCGGTGGGCCAGATACTTGACGGAGCTCGCCGCCGTATTCGCCGCCTTGCCAGATAGCGCCCTGCTGATCTCTGAACGTATACCGGTGGGTGTCAGAGTCGTAGCCTATGCGCTGCATCCCGTCAGGGAGGGAGTAAGAGTCCTGTAAGTCAAAGACAAGATATCATTAGTACGGTTGTGACAGAGGAGAGAGAGAGAGAAAGCTTACCTGCGTCCAGCGTCCCATATTACTAGTATGTAGCAATAACTCGGTAGGCGGGTGATAGAAAGCGGATTACAGGAGAGAAAGTGTAGAGTGTAGAGTTGACGTAGGATATCAAGCAAGAGAGAGACAGAAAAGAACGGAGAGTGTGTGGGTCAAAGTTGCAGGAAGACCTGGCACACGACCGTCAGCTTCCTATATATCTTCTGGATGGTGATGCTAGAGGCAGCGTCTCCAAACCAATTGGTCAAAGCCGCAAATTCGAACCTCGTTACGACGACGGAACTGTTGTTTGCGTGTTTGTGGAGACCGTAGCGTAATAGGGTAGTGGCCGCGATCGAGGTAGTGGGTCACTGCGAAGTGCAAACTCGTTGCACCCTGGCCGTGACTCCCGCGGGTTCTTCAATTGTCCACGAACTCCCGGATCCAGAGGGTGTTGTTGTTCATTGTTTCAGCCTGTTTCCCTTTGATTCCCTAGATGCATATGGAGGGTCCCAGCGTCCAAAGAGACGACGAAAGAAAGACCAAGGGCCCAGGACGAGTCTTTCGGCGAGGTTGGACCGTATTCCCGTGGTGGCCTCGTGGGTAGGCACAACGCATGTCCCGCTGAAATACATCTCCGATACTGGCACCTCGGGCAAAACGCAATCACTGCCGCTCGATGTTCCGCAGAACAATAATTACTGAGTATTCCTTTCTGACGGTAGCTAATTAGTCAATGATGGATACGTTATGTTACCTTTCAAGCCAAAATGTGGGTGTTTTTCTCCCCTCGAAAAGGTTCCCTTTGTACTAGACGAACAATCATCGAACAGTCGTCGATGAGGCATCCTTTTCGACACGCGCAAAGGTAACCTCACGGCACTTTTCCGGATCGGGCTGCGCCAGATCGCTCCTCAAGGCTCCCGATTGCTCTTTGAGAGCTTGTTTACCTTTGTGCGTGTCGAAAAGGATGCCTCATTGACGACTTTTCGATGATTGTTCGCCAAGCTCTTTGTCTAACTTTTCTACGTCAGATTAATGCTCACAAAATAGCTGAAAAGGTAAGCTTTTTTGAGACGGAAAAGCCGTGTGGAAGCGACTAATTAGGAATACTCAGGGATTATTATTCTACGGAAATTCGCGCGCCTGTGATTGCGTTTTGCCCGAGGTGTGGTGCTATGCAAAGCGTGTCAATTGTATGGTTTAGCAAAGTCGAGCAAGGACGAGAAGTCCGGATATTTCGAGGACCTACGATCTGCGTCGGTACCGCCGGAGCCAAGAGTATGATCGTGGCGGATGCAACTCGCTCGGTGTGATGCGCTGTGGCGGGATCTATTTGGTGCTCACAAATACACTACGCAGTGCACACTCGATGTTGTGTCCATTACGCTGGCACCGATGTAGCTGATACTGACTCAGTTGCGAGACTTGAGAACTGGGCAGACGACACAGCACAACTCACGAAGTAACGGTAAAAAATACAAGGAAAAAGAGGATGGCATATGTACGTATACGTGGAACGCTATCGAACAGAGACATAAGTACGACATTGGGGTGTGGAGAGGATCGGGAAACGTAGAGTCATCATAATCAATCAAAATGTTCGAACGGACGGGGACGCATAGACACAGTCGTACAGAGATACAACCCGAGAGGAGGGCGAGGAGAGAGGGAGGAAGAAGAGTCATATATGGATCCAGACACGTTTAGTCCAATCCCAGTCCAGTCGAGCTTGATCCCGCATAATCCAAGGAGGCGAACCGTTTTCGTGGGTAGGAAGAGTGACTGGCGTGCACAGGTGACAGCGAGAGGATATTCTTTCCGAGCAATCACAGAGTCTGACGTTGCCTGAGTGATGGACCAGGATCGCGCTTGTACGGGGACAGGTGAGACGAGACACAACACTGAGGATGTCCAATCCAAACTTGAGGCCTTCGAGACGAGATAACATCCATCAGGGCAACCGTAGGATCCAGTAAGGCCGACAACGAGGTTAGCTGTGAGTGTGGTGTGGGTTTCCGCGAAGGAGCCAACTTGGGAAGACACAGTACGCGAACTTCGAACTTGAGAGGTTCCGAACGGTATGTCGACGCCAGACCGCAGACACACAGCAGTGTATAGCTAAGAACACCCCGTCAACACAAAACACTATCGAAAAAGAAAAGGCACACCTTTCACTTTGACATTTTCACTTCCTTCGTTCCTGCTAATTCGCATCCAACTTCTCTCCCCTCGCGAGGACCCTCACAACCCGACTAGGCTGCGAAACAGCCTCCATCATAGCCATAACAGCCGGAGGCCTCTCCACAAGCGGTTTACTCTGCTGATAATGCCCATGCGGACCGTTCCCGCCTCCTCCCCTTCGTCCTCCTCCTCCTCCGCCGCCTCTGCCTCCAAGTCCACCACCAGGACCGCCCCTGCGTTCGTCCTCAGGTGATCGTCTTCCGTACTCTCCAGACCTCCTGCCGCCGCCACCTTCTTTCGCGCCACCGACGGGTGGTTGCGATCCGGAACCTGGGCCTTGGACGGTTGGAGGTACTTCGAGCACCTTGATACCTGCGCGAGCGGCCCATTGGAGAACGAGCGTGCCCGCCGAGCGAGGCTCGAACTTGTTGGGCTGTGGAGCGGGAAGGGGTACAGGGGACGCTGAGATAGCGGGTGCGTTGTCCTTGGAAGTGGTACTGTCGATGTCGGAGGTACACACGGCCAAAACGACCTTGGGAGTCGATTTGTTGGTGCCATGGGTAGTCGCAGTCGCGGTGTCAGTGGTGGGAGAGGTGGCGTGCTCGATTTCCCAGCGTGCGCAGCAGATGGTTCGGCGAACCCACTCGGGGCTGACAGGCGGTTGAGTAGCAGTATTCGTAGTACTAGTGTTGTTGTCGGTGGAGGAGAAGGGGATGCTGTCCCAGAGGACGAAGGCATCGTCTCGCTGGACGCGGATGCGTGGGTTTGTGCCTACTTGAGCTTCGAGGATGCGGGAGGCTGCGCGCGCACGCTGCGCAAGCGAGGTCGTACCTTTCTTCAATAGATCGAGAGTGTTTAGAGCTACGCAGATAAGCAAATATTAGCTCCAGTATAATATGAGAGGAGAGGAAGATAAGACGGACCTTCGAGAGGAATGATAACCACCTCCTGTCTGCCCTCCCTGCACCACTTCTTGAGGTGCGAGATCCCATGGACGAGCACACTCACGTCCACCACCACAACATCTGCATCCTTCTCGTCCTTCTCCTTATCACCTCTACTCTCGTCTCTCCACCGTCTCTGCGTCGAATACTCCGCTTCAGACCCGCTGCCATTCCTTCTCCCCTGACCTTTAACTCCTCCGCCGCCTCCGCCCCTCCGACCCCACTCTCTACCCTGCTGCTCACCATTGCCTCGTCCTTGATACCCCTGACCCCGTCGTCCCTCTCTCCAATTACCGCCACCGCCACCCCGTCCAGCACCAGTGCCTGACCCGACCACCTTCTGCTCGAGCTGCTCAACCTGGTGGGATAAGAACGCCGCACCGAGGGCTTTAGACATCGCAAGTCTGTTAGCAGTCATCGTCGGTCCCTTTGAGTCTGCCATGTTTCTTCGATGTGTGTTAGCGAGGTGTGTGGGATGTGAGAACGAGAATGAGAGAGTGGGAGAGAGCTGGTTCGAGTTGAGATGACCCGCCCCCGCAGTGTACTCGAGTCATAGACGCTCGTGCACGGTGCAGGCAGTGTGACTGCGAGACTGCGACGGTTGAGGCGGTTTACTTTTACCTTCTATTCTCATGGCCCGGTTTCTCAAGTATGACTGACACTTAGGTATTTTTACACCGCAGCAAGCTTTGTCGCCACCGAGCTCGTTACAATTCTATCTATCTTCCTACACTCGACTGCCGTATCTCCTGCTGCATTCCGTCTGGCGGGCTCGGTGTTCAACTTGTAGTGCTATCGGAACATAAGTCAGTATCGTAGTTGAAGCTCAGTGGTGTGTTCACGTACCTTCGTGATGGTATCCCAATCCGTGATGTTCTCCAGGTGAGTTAGAGGGACCAGATCGCCTTGTGCAACCTTTAAGAGATGATCGACGAGCCCGTCGATTGGCTGGTCGACGCGAACCACGAAGAGAGACTTCGTGTCGCAGACACACCGTATCATCTCAGAGCTTCGGTGATCTAGAACATACGTGGTAAATGTCTAGTGTATTCTGCGAGAGCGACAAACTCACGTTGTTGGTCGGATTCAAAGTCCAGATGATCTCGGAGTGGACGTACTTGGTCTTCAACGCATCCTACGTCGCAGCAAGCGCGGCATGATAAATAGCAGTCTTCAAATGCTGCACGCCAGCAATCTGTGCAACTCGAGGGCTCTCAGTCAAGAAGTAGCACCAGAAACGCGATATACATACCAGGCGAGCGTCCACGAACGCAAAGTTGACCGCTTCCCTCTCGGCCTCTTCTTCCGGGCCAGTTATCGATGCAGCCTATACGAGGCGTGTCCGTAGTTCCACGGCATTCCTGACGTTGTCGAAGAGGGTGATGCGGACTGCACTCAGGGGAGGAGGAAACTGTTGGTAGTGGTGCGCTTCCATTGTGCGCGGGCGGTGGCTTGATGAACTAAACACTTGCTCGAGAGATAAGATAAAAATCGCTGGAACTCGACTTGCGCATAGACGTAAGTACAATTCATCTGGGTTCAACATCTGGGTTTCGCTCACGAGATATATTGTGCTAGGTGGGCAGGGTAGCATGGAAAGCTCTTGTCCCGTGTCCCCTTTAAGTAGCCCAAGGTAGCGGCCTCTGCTGCAATGTGGTGGAGTATAGCAGCACATAGCAGATGAGGGCGCGCAAAGTTACTTGTCTGGGTTAACTTGCCTAACTTTTCTAACTTTTCCCCAGCCAAGTTTGCCCCTGTAACTTGCGCGTCTAACTCGTTAACTTGCGCATCTAACTTGCTAACTTGCGCGCTAACTTGGCCCTCACTTGGGGTCTACTAACTTGAGGACACCATCCAGCAAACCTGTAACTGCGTTGTATTAGGTTCGCACCTGAATCAATTTCTGTAAGAGCTCTGATATATTGCCTCTATATACCGAAAGATCTAAGCAGCTCGCCTCAATTTCCGAGTCGGTGGTGTCGGCGCCGGCGCTTATGGAGTTATGGAGCTCAAGGCAAGGTCGACTTGGACGCATCGTTGCGGTTCATGCAATCTACTGACACCCTTTGCCACGGAGATAGAACAGTACACTATAGAGTTCGATATTCTGAGTGATATGAATATTTTGAGAAGCGAAGACTGTCCCATAGCAGTATCTCCTTGGGCGTTGAAAAGCCTTCATCCTCGTCGCTGTCCTCCTTGGGATTGTGCCGAGCTCGTATATGACGGAAACAGTAATATGGGGCCTGGCGTTGAATGCTCATGGCGCTTGCACAATGTAAGTTTCTACTTCCATTTGTTATGGTACAGCATTAGTATAAGGCTGCTTAATTACAACGGTAGGTTAGCGTGTAGGCGCTTGCAAGTTAGCCGCAAGTTAGCGGAGTATGAAGTAGCTAACTTTTCTCCCTCGGAGTGCGAATATATCACAAGCCCCACTAACTTGCAAGTTAACAAAGTTACTTTTGTTAACTTTTCGCACGAAAGTTAGCGCAAGTTACTTGGAAGTTACTTTACTAATAGAAAAGTTAGCCCAAGTTAGAATGTGAACCGCCCATAGCAGATCAATATCCGTGCTATGTGTTGCTATGTGTTGCTATGAGGTACGCTAGGCCTTGCCAGGCCCTAGAAAGCCGCTGAGCCTGGGCTAGGCGCGCAAGCAGGCTCTGCGCCTCGGGTGAGCAGATGCGGGTTGCTGAAAGCGCTGTGCCAGTGACGGGATTGCAGCGACGAGTGCTCACCGGCTAAGCCGGTGAATGCTCGTAACCTGACAGTGTGAGGTGTGACTGCTGCTCACTGTGGATTAGGTTGAGGGGGTTGCACGCAGCATGTGGCCGGCTAAGCCGGCGAGTTAGCAGATGAGACTGCTCACTGTGGGCTGAGCCGGTGGGTGTCCGTCACAGAGTATTAGGTGTGACCTACGGGTTGGGAGGGTCGCAGGCAGCATGTGGCCGGCTAAGCCGGTGAGTTAGCAGATGAGACTGTTCACCAATGTGGGCGTGGGTGCCCGTCACAGAGTGTTAGGATGGGTTGGGAGGGTTGCAGGCAGCATGTGGCCGGCTAAGCCGGTGAGTGAGCAGATGGGACTGTTCACCACTGTGATGCCTGTCTCTGGTGGGGAGTGGGTGTGGCTCCGTCGCTCACCCTAAATGGGCAGTTGGTTAGTTAGTTAACTACGTTGTAACGCCATTACTTCGTAATGTGTTGGTTACATGTGCAAACTCACTACTGAGACTCAGCAGACCCAACCGGACTCCTAGACCCCACCAGTAACCTAGGTCACAATGAGGCTGTGCAAAGCTATGCATGAATATGTGAAGCTATGCGCAGGCTACGATGTGGCTGTGCGCTACCTATGAGTCATTCTGCATCCCCGGCAACCAAATGAGTCAGCATACGTGAGGCTATGCACTGTGGCTATGCTGCAGAACATTCCGGAACACATTGCACAGCAAACCTATGTCATCCCCACCTTGTTACGTGTTTCATATCGGCAACGCACAGCGTTGTCACGGCCATTGTAGATACAGATCCCTGAGGCTATGCTAGTAGATACATGACTTCCTGTACATATAAATAGAGGGGCCTTCCTGCCCCAGAATCCAAGCAACTTCAGAGGAAGCATTTAGTACCCACCGAGTCAGTTAGTAGGAACGTTCAGTCGTACGTTTACGTCTATAGCTTAGGTGTAACTCCACGAGCGGGTTAGCCTTTCAGAACTCCTTGGTTGCTTGATAGCTATCACGTAAGTAGACACTCATCAGGCGCACAGAGCTGCGAAGGGAGCTGTCTATTACGCTGCTAGTATCAAGTACTCGTGAGGATTCAGCCGTAGTCGTTCATCGTATCAGGTATCGTATCGTATTAGTCTGATCCAGGGTATTGTTTGTTTCTTCCCTCTACTCTCTCACTCTACTCTCAACTCTAAACCCACCTTCTCATAGTCTATAGTTCCTGTCTAAAGATCTTTCACTCCCCAACACGAACGACCGGGATAGATCGACCTAACGTCTGGTCCATCGATTCTCGGCAGAAGAGATTAGGCTTGCGTATCGTAGACATCACTCCGACCTTCGTGTTCACCAGTCCCAGAGCTACTCATCGCGAGGCGTAGTGCTAGTCACACCCACTTCGATTCCCCCTTCCGTTTCCCATCCAACTCTACACCACATATCTATTTGCTCTGCCTGGTACCATAACACTTACCGCGTCTCAGTCGTCTTACGTATCCCAGGCCGCCGCACTAGCAATCTCATTTTCTGATCTCGACATAGATGAAGACCCTGCAACAGCCACCGAACCAACCAAGACGTTACCGCAGGATCCCGCTGACATCAAGCACAAACGCAGAGCAGAAGTTCTAGAGTCCACGTTATTAGCCCTTGACATTCCAGAAGGATTAGTCGAACAAGAACTCGACAACTTCATGCTCAGCCCGGTCAGCCGATCTAGCCGTAACACTCAGAAGAACAACTCCGAAGAGCCCGCCAAAGTACTTGTCACACAGTCACAAAGTCAAGAATTATCGGAAACATTCGAATTCATGACTATGGACGACACTGAGGCGCCGAGTACATCCACTGTCATAGTATCAGAAGCACAGTCCCCACAAACTCCCGCAGACCAGTCACCATCTCCCGAAATCAAGCTATCTACTGCAGATGAAGAGAGACTGGTAAACATCATAGAAAAGGAACTGAACTGCGGAGGACTCACCTTCAAACAATGGATGCAAAACGCTCAGAAGTACTTGCGTGAGCTTTTTGAAGCCGATATGCGCGCCGTCAACGAAGCTTGGGATATCTACGACGGACCGGAAAGTCAGTTTCTCACTAGACAAAGCGATGAACGAATGACTTACCTACGTTCCGAACACCGTTGGGACATCCTTAACCAAGACCGCCGTGTACTCGGACATTGGATGCGAGAAGTTTCGAATTGGAGCTACGAACGCGAACGACCAAGTGTTAGCCACGTGAACGGAGAAACAAGCCACGAAAATCACTCACCAAAGCCATTGAGACCTGACTTGTCACTTGTCTTGATGGGGCAAACCCCGTCGTCGCAGTTCGAAGCCGCCATCACCGAGGTTTTATCCGAATTTCCTAAAAAGGCAGTCAGTCACGCACTACACCCGGATTGCTGCGGAACGACTCACGCATTTTCAGCCTGTAGCGCCCGTTCCGGTCCAGAAGGAATTTCCAGTAACCGGACAACTGATGTGCAAGCACACCAGTGTCAGCGGCCCGAGCTGGGCAGGCATCTAGACAACCAGCAGGAGCGGCCACACAGTAAACCTAACCAAAAGAAGCAAAGCGGCGCACCTGTCAACCTGCCAACTGCTCGAGGAAGCATGCCCTGGAATGCAAGAAACCAAAAAGGGAAAGGTCAGCGCACAGCCCGCAAACTGCCAAACGATAAAGAAACTCACCTAAACCTAAACTCGACAAGCACCGCTTCGAAACAACCACCGACCCAGCAGCGAGATCAACCCTTAGCCCACCGAGGCCGCGCGTACACTCGCCAAGGAACAGCACCCCGTCTTGAACTGCCGAGAGATAACCAGCGGCAAAGACCAGGGTCAAGGGGACATAGATTTGTACCTAGAAATAAGACGAACGTTAGCAGCTTATCTCGAAAAGGTATTATTGAGAACGCGCAAACACTTACCTTATCGGGCAGCCCGCCCATTGCCCAAAAGGGCAGTCGTCCGACCCGTCCACCCAGGCAGCGCCAGAGAACCTCACGGCGTGCTTGCTTCGGTTGCGGAAGTCCAAGTCATGTAATGTCGAAGTGCCTTGAGCTTGAGCGACGTGAACGACGAGGTGAATTCCGACGAGTAGGGAGGAGACTTGAGCTGCCAAACGGGCGCGTTTTGCGGAAGCAAAATCGCAACCCGCCCCTCCTAAGTCAGCTTGATGCTCTACAGAGGTTGATCGAGGGTAAGGATTGTCACAAGAATTCTCATGACGTGACGAGTAGGGTATCTGGGCCAGACAAAGCTCTCGTCAGTCTCCCTGATAAACCACGCACTCACCGAATGCCCAAGTCTCTCGCCCCTCTCGAACCTACGCCCCCGGACCCTGTGATCTATCGTTCAGTCGCCGTCGCCACGTCTCCACCGTCTACGCCGCTCGCTACGCCCGTCGCCCCGCCCTCTGAACGCGTTCGCGCTGTCATTCGGCACAACATGAATGCGCCGTTCGCCGTTTGCATTCCTCCCGAGCCCGACCAGAGCGTCGCCTACGTCATCTTTAGGTGTATGTTAACTCCGGCACAGGCAGCGAACGTACTGGAAGGACTTGCTTACCGAGGAGTCATCCACCTCGCCTCCAATCCTTTCCCCACCGCCGAGGAAGCCCGCCGTCGCATGTTCGGATTCGATATGTATAGGACATCGCACCCAGTCGTGGGCGACTTCATCATCCTAGCAGGCGAACGGAACTTTAGTATACAGCCCTTCGAACTTCAAGTAAACAGGAACTTACGAGCGATAGACGGACTGAGGAACAGTCAGGGACACTACCTCGGTGCACCCGCCGGTGACACTACCCGATGTGCCCACTCCCCCATCCTCGTCCTCGACCGCCTCATCGTCCTAGGCAGCCCCAACGCTCCTCCTCGAGGTACTCACCCGGTCGATTGGTCGCCCGTTGAGTTCATTGGCCACCGGTATGTCGATACGCACCTAAGCTATTTGCGGCCCGTTGACTCGTTGTCTTGCAGTGATCGCGTCGGCCTCCTGATTGGCCCGGCCAGTCCTGTTAGCGACAGCGGAGAGACCGACGGGGGAGACGAGACCAAGGAAGTCGAGAAGGGACACAGCGAGGAGGAAGAGAGCGACGACCTCAAGCATCTGCGAGAGGTCATCAAAGGTACGAGTCCCATCAGCGCGCACAGCCACGCGACTCACCGGAGATCCCCAGAGCAAGAGCGTCTCACGGATGCCCGCGCCGAGGCTGAGCTCAGAGATTTCTTTGGCTCAGACTCGGAGATCGGGAGCATCTCAAGCCCGGATACCGACGAGATTACCTCGTCGATCCCAGCGCCTGGCTCCGGCAACCTCCAACCCACGCAACCTCCGGCCACGTGGACGCCACCTGCCTCGTGGTCACTGCCAGTGCCTTCCTCGTCGCTGTCCATTCCCTCTTCGTCACTGCCCACACCACCCTCGTCACCGACCCCCGGTCCCTCCCTTCTATCTCTCTTATACTCGTCTGCCCCCACCGTCCTCGATGTCTCGGAGCGCCCCCACCTCAACTATGAGCACGCGCGTCCTCGTCACGAGGACTTAGCTCGAAGGATTGTGCAGGAGACTGACGAGAGGTACGTGCCCTGCCCATCAGGCCATGTACCCATCGCTCACCCCACCTCCCTCAGCCTCCTGCTCGACGCCTTACGAGCTCAGGTCGCCGTCAACACGCGCAACCGTCTGCTCACCGCAGGCGACGTCCCCGTCAAGCCCATCGAGGACGGAGTCCGCCACCTCACGCTTCACTCAGCCCCCAACGCCTCCCACAACGGCGAAGACCTTGCCACCACAGCCTCCAGCTCCTCCAGCGACGATAACGACGCCCCAGATGCCCCCGCCGACCCCATTATGATCATGCATGGGTATGCCATCGAGGCTGCCCTGCGTGATGCACCTGTATTCGCCCGCGCACGCCTGCCAGGCCTCCCTCAAGACCGAGCCTTCCTCATGGACACCCAGGTACTGGCCGGCGTCGAAAACCTCACACTTAACGACGCCACCATCGAGGAGACCGCCGACATCGAGTTAGAGGAAGAGGATACGAGTAGCGAGGAGGACACATCGAGCGACGAGAGTATCGACATAGACCCTTACGAAGGTGCGTCGGTCATCGACTCTATCGATTGCTTTCTCGCTGAGCCCGACGCTGCAGGCATCCTCCACCCTCCCGCCTGGATGGACCATGACTCTGTCATGGCCTCGCCCACATCGCCTCTTTGCCCCACTCCCGGCTCCTGCACCTACGACGAGAAGCTCGCAGTCCTTTCACGACCCCCTTTGCTCCCTGGCGAAGCTATCGCAGAAGACCCCCCTTCCCCATACGACGAGGGATACACCAGTCGCCCCTGGGTTACCCCTCCTCGCATCTGTCCACCCTCCCGCTGTACCCACACCGCTCACCACGTCATCAGCACCCTCATCGCCTTCAAAGACGTCATCAACGCTCAGGAATTTCAAGAGAACGATCGCACCCGCCGTCGCCGTCGCTTCTCAGCACCCAACTCGGAGATCGCAGCCATGTACGCTACTGACGACAGTGACTCAGACGGACTCGTCGTTCACTGGCTCGCACGCCGTGCACTGGTCAGACGTCTTCGGCCTATCATCGAGCTCGCTCAAGACCTCGGGCTCGAACGCTTTTTACGCACCTTCCGCAATCTCGATCCCGAGGACCACGCCGATCTCCAACTCGCTCTTACGGCCTTGTTTTTCCCCAAGCAGGAGTTCGATGGTAATCCCTACCTGGACCCCGTTGAGGAGATCGAAGCTTTACAGGCCCGCGTGTTCTTCGCTATCAGCAACCAATACCACGGTTATGTTGCCGAGACCCTGGACAATGCCCTGGCCTACCGAGCATCAAATGCGGACAACGAAACCGTTCAAGGGTACCGAAGGCGTGGAATATTCGGAGGACACTGGTCAGTACCCACGTTTCCTCAGGACTTTCGGGACATATGTCTCGAGACCTTTCAGCGCGCAAATTAGAGTAAGCATACATGTCTACTCTGCCTGCAAAATCGGTCTAATTCTTGTCCTCGCTACACCAGTAACCCCGCTTCCACTTGCCTGTTCCCCTGGTATCCCCATCCTCCCCTTATGTTTTTATCCCCTACATCCCCCCATTAACACCACGTCATCGCTTTCGGTCATCGCCCCTCTCCTTCCTTTTTCATTCCCTGATTCCCCATTAAAACCCACGTCAACGCCTCCTTCATTTCCTCCCTTCCTATTCATTTTGCCACCTTCCACCTTCAAATCCACGTCATCGCCGACCTCTCTGCCCTCGTCGCCTTTCGTTTCTCGATCTGCATCCGGCCCCGCTTCTTATGTCTGGTCTCCCTGGTTACTGCCTGAAGAAAACCCGCATAAGTACGTAGCCCACTCGTTCACACATGCACGCTCCTTAACGCGATTTCTATCAGACTATATATTGGTTTGGTTGTCATCCCTTGCGTGTATGTGTACGATAACCGGTCGACGTTATAGAGTCCCCCTTCCTCCTTCGTCCCCGCTGTGTCCCGCCGCTCTCTACGCACAGCCTCCGGTGGTGGAGTTTTGCTCGGTCTCCACCTCCCGCCTATCCCCTTCCTTCATCCCGCATGTCCCCCGCTTGTCAGAGTATAGTACTTGTATCTGTGTACTTAGTCTATGGCAATACACCGGTGCCCTCGGCCGTGATCCCCGAACTTTATTGAGTGACCACTGTGACTTTATTAGTGACAGCCTATACTTAGTAAAAATCGATGCTCGCGCTGATAAGTATAAGTCTATTATTATTAATAAAGACTTTATACCGCCGCAATGCCTGTACACTGGCGCTTTTACCTTAGAATATTTTTCTAAGTGTCAAAACTCGCTATTAGTACAAAACTCGAGCGCTTCGGACTTAGGATTCCTCGCACACTTGATTTTCGCACACTCCCTCGCTACACCACGCGTCTCGTACTTAGGTTTTCAGCACGGCTCTTCTTCATCCCTTACAGAGTGTACTTGTATCTCGTCTCTGGCACCTTATGAGTATCCTATACTTGTCAAGCAGCCTATACAGTACATTTCCGAGTCGCTTCTTGCTTGCTGTTACCTACCATCTCAGTCACTTATGCAGGAGTTCTTGAGCATTTCGGACTTGCCTAATAAGGTAGTTGTAATGTTTTCACCTTCAGCTCAGTACGTTGACACCCCGAGTGCCGATTTTCAAGCCCATTCTTTTCCGTCACATCACCCTTCACGCTTGCTCACGCCTAATGTTGATTGTCATCCGTCACCTATGTCTACCCTCCCTCCCGCCCTTTCGGAGTATTTAGACCAAGATGATCAAACATTTCGCTCGTCTTCGCATGCTCACACTCGTTATGATTATGAGGAGGAGTTCGCTTCACCGATTTATTGTAATTACGCTGCGCCCAAGTTCGTTGATGGCTTTGATGATGATGAAGCTCCCTTGTACTTTACAACCTCGATGCACGATGCTTTCGCCGATCTCGAAGATGACGAGGTCGTCATCTGTATTGACGGGGAGGAGGTACACTCCGCTTGGAAGCGCAGTGCATCTCGGATTCTTACTACTACGGAGCCGCAAACCGCAGACTTGTCTACGCAAAATGCAGATTCGTTCACGCTAGATGCAGATTCTTTTACGCAGAATGCAGATACGTTTACGCAAGACGCAGATTCGTTCACCATGTATAAGCGCGTTGACAGGAAAGTCAAACCAGTACCCGCTGTATTCCCAGAAGATGCACGAGTCGTACGTAAATTTCCTGAAGACCCGCTTAACTCTCTGCCGCCGCTGCCGTACCACCCACCTGTGTTTGTCCCAGATCCAGGAGGACGTCTTACTGAGGAACGTTTAGAAGAAATGAATGTCAACCCAGACAACTTTCTCTTACCAGAAGAGGAGAAGTTATTCGTTCATATTCTCAAACTGAATCAGTACAGCTTTGTATTCGAAGACAGCCAACGCGGATCATTCCGTGAAGACTACTTCTCTCCGTACATCATTCCAGTAGTACCTCACGTACCTTGGGCCTTCACCAACATTCCGATACCACCAGGAATCAAAGACAAGGTTGTTGAACTACTGAAGGAGAAGATAGCTGCAGGTGTTTACGAACCAAGCCAGTCATCATACCGCTCACGTTGGTTCTGTGTTCTCAAGAAGAGTGGGAAGCTACGTCTAGTCCATGACTTGCAACCCCTCAACAAAGTCACTATCCGAGACGCAGGTTTACCGCCAAACTTAGACAATTTTGTGGAACCTTTCGCTGGCCGTCAATGTTACTCAGTGTTTGACCTATACTGGGGCTTTGATGCTCGCAAAGTTCACCCTGAAAGTCGTGATATGACCGCTTTCCTGACACCGTTAGGATTGTTACGCATCACATCATTACCAACCGGTTTCACAAATTCACCAGCTGAGTTCCAGGCATGTATGACGTTTATCCTCCAAGATGAGATCCCGCACATCGCAGACATATTCATTGATGACTTGCCTATCAAAGGTCCGTCCTCAACCTACCCTGACGTCAACGGTAATCCCGAAGTTATTCCCCAGAACCCAGGCATACGCCGGTTCATTTGGGAACATGCCAAAGATGTTCATCGTATTCTTCATAGAGTAGGACACGCCGGAGGAACTTTCTCACCAGGAAAGATTCAGCTTTGTCAGCCAGAGGTTCTGATTGTTGGACAGAAATGTACTCCAGCAGGACGCTTACCTGATGAGCAGAAAATAGAGAAGATTCTCAAGTGGCCCACGCTTAAAACAGTAAAGGACGTACGAGGTTTCCTAGGCTTATGCGGAACCGTCCGAATCTGGATTAAGGACTACTCTCAGCTAGCACGACCCCTCACAGAGCTTGTACGCCATGATGTTGAATTTGAATGGGATGATCGCAGACAACAAGCCTTTGATGCACTCAAAGCTGCCATTACGTCACCACCTGCTTTACGTCCCATTGATTACACATCTGCTCTACCTGTAGTTCTATCAGTCGACTCTAGTTTTATGGCTGTAGGCTTCATTCTTTCTCAGTATGACAACGAGAAGAAGAAGAGGCCAGCACGTTACGGTTCTATCCCCATGAACGAGCGTGAATCACGATACTCCCAGCCTAAACTCGAACTATATGGTTTATACCGAGCACTCCGCGCATACAGACTCTACCTCATAGGAGTTCAGTCTCTTCAGGTCGAAGTAGATGCCAAGTATATTAAGGGAATGCTCAACGAGCCTGACCTGCAGCCCAATGCTACTATCAATCGTTGGATTCAAGGAATCCTTCTGTTCGATTTTGAGCTCATCCACGTACCTGCGGAACGTCACAAAGGACCTGATGCCTTGTCACGCAGAGAACTAGCAGATGACGAAGAAGTCGAAAGCGAAGATGATGCATGGCTCGATGATATTGCGCTCTATACCCAAAGTCACACCCAGTACTCGCATGATGGTTATGACCATTCTTTCCGCCAAAGTTCATATGTCTTATTATCACCCAAAGACCAGGTGCTTGCAGATATTTTCAAGTTCCTCACTACTCTTCAATTGCCACCCGCACATGACACTGAGCAAACAAAGCGACAGTTCATGAGGAAAGCCCAGCGTTTCTTCGTAAAAGACGGAGCAATGTTCAGACGCCAAGGCCAAAAGCTGCCAACTAAGGTTATCCTGCGGGCAAACAAAAGGCAACAAATTTTGGAACAACTGCATGAGGAATTAGGACATCGCGGACAATACGCTGTCATGCAAACCTGCAAAGAAAGGTTCTACTGGCCTACTATGTTTGACGACATCAAGCAGCATATCAAATCGTGTCATGAGTGCCAACTATGGACTACTCGTAGAAGTCAGCTTCCATTGATGGTATCGACCCCCACCACTGTCTTTGCCAAGATTCACGTCGATGTTATGTATATGCCCAAGGTTAACAAGTTTGAGTATATTGTTGCCGCACGTGACGACTTAACAGGAGCTGCAGAAGGGCGCGCGTTACGTAACTTGAAAGCCACAACCCTAGCCAAGTTCTTCTTTGAAGAAATCCTCTGCCGATATGGAGCCGTTGGACAAGTCACAACAGACAACGGATCCGAAGTTCAAGGAGCATTTACCGAGCTCATGGACAGATACGGCCTACCCCGCATTACAATTTCTCCATACAACTCAAGAGCCAATGGAGTAGTTGAACGAGGACACTTCACAATTCGCCAAAGCATCCTTAAAGCATGCAAAGGAAGAACTGCAGATTGGCCAGACAAAGTTCACATGGCCTTCTTTGCTGACAAGTGTACTACACGGCGCCAAACAGGTTATTCACCCTTCTATCTACTACACGGAACATCACCAGTTCTGCCTATTGATCTGACTGAAGCCTCACTTATGGTTACAGGATTTCATTCCAATATGAGTTCTGAAGACCTACTTGCGCTACGCATCCAGCAGTTCCAGAAACGAGATAAAGACTTAGAAGATGCCGCTGCTACCCTCCGTAGACATCGCTTCAAGTCCAAGCAACAGTTTGAGTTACGCTACCGAAGGACTCTGTGGACAGATGATCTTGAAGCAGGAACCTTAGTGATCATGCGTAACAGTGCTAAGGACAAGAGTCTAGACAAGAAATACTCACCACGGTATTTAGGCCCTTACGAAGTTGTTCGTCGAACTCGAGGCGGATCCTATGTCTTGAAGGAACTAGATGGAGCCGTTATGAGGCAAGGTGTTGCTGCTCAACGTCTACTGCCCTACCTGTCTAGAGATGATACCCGTTTAGCTCAACTGGCAGAAGACATTGAGGATGAAGATGATATGATTCAGGATGAAGCCTCAGATTCAGAAGAAGAATTGGATGTAGAATTTTATCACTCCAACACTTCTGACTCTGACAGCAACTGAGGACAGTTGCAATTTCAAGTGCCCCGCGGATGTAACGCCATTACTTCGTAATGTGTTGGTTACATGTGCAAACTCACTACTGAGACTCAGCAGACCCAACCGGACTCCTAGACCCCACCAGTAACCTAGGTCACAATGAGGCTGTGCAAAGCTATGCATGAATATGTGAAGCTATGCGCAGGCTACGATGTGGCTGTGCGCTACCTATGAGTCATTCTGCATCCCCGGCAACCAAATGAGTCAGCATACGTGAGGCTATGCACTGTGGCTATGCTGCAGAACATTCCGGAACACATTGCACAGCAAACCTATGTCATCCCCACCTTGTTACGTGTTTCATATCGGCAACGCACAGCGTTGTCACGGCCATTGTAGATACAGATCCCTGAGGCTATGCTAGTAGATACATGACTTCCTGTACATATAAATAGAGGGGCCTTCCTGCCCCAGAATCCAAGCAACTTCAGAGGAAGCATTTAGTACCCACCGAGTCAGGTAGTAGGAACGTTCAGTCGTACGTTTACGTCTATAGCTTAGGTGTAACTCCACGAGCGGGTTAGCCTTTCAGAACTCCTTGGTTGCTTGATAGCTATCACGTAAGTAGACACTCATCAGGCGCACAGAGCTGCGAAGGGAGCTGTCTATTACGCTGCTAGTATCAAGTACTCGTGAGGATTCAGCCGTAGTCGTTCATCGTATCAGGTATCGTATCGTATTAGTCTGATCCAGGGTATTGCTTGTTTCTTCCCTCTACTCTCTCACTCTACTCTCAACTCTAAACCCACCTTCTCATAGTCTATAGTTCCTGTCTAAAGATCTTTCACTCCCCAACACGAACGACCGGGATAGATCGACCTAACGTCTGGTCCATCGATTCTCGGCAGAAGAGATTAGGCTTGCGTATCGTAGACATCACTCCGACCTTCGTGTTCACCAGTCCCAGAGCTACTCATCGCTAGGCGTAGTGCTAGTCACACCCACTTCGATTCCCCCTTCCGTTTCCCATCCAACTCTACACCACATATCTATTTGCTCTGCCTGGTACCATAACACTTACCGCGTCTCAGTCGTCTTACGTATCCCAGGCCGCTGCACTTGCAATCTCATTTTCTGATCTCGACACCGCCATGATTCAGAGTGTATTATCCGCCCAACAACATGATTGATAGTAGTTTTTGTGAGTATCGTATATCTCAATTCAAGTTGATTCAGGCGGGTGATTTTGTACACAGTATTATTGCAGATACCAACTACTCTTACAGCAAATATTTCAGTGATTTTAGGTTGCTCGACGCCACCGGAAATCGTGACGAAAGTGCTCAAGATGTACCTTCCAAATATGGATGTTGCAATATTTTTTGCCGCTACTGTATATTAGAATTGAAAATTTAGAACAGCGCAGCCATAAGTCACTTGGCCATGGTAAAGCTGAATGTACCGAATAAGCGTGGAGGAATACTAATCTGAGGAGACTCGAAGGTAGGGCGATAAGATAGACTCGGAATCTCCTGCGCAGTGGTGAGTGCGCATGCTGAGGGTACCGTGCACGGAGACTCTGAGGTCTATCTAATGAGAGGAGAGTGTGACTGCCGTAACCTAACGTGACTGCCGTAAACTAATCAAACGCGACTGCAAGCCACCGTATCCTTCCTTCCTTCCTTCCTTCCTTCCTTCCTTCCTTGTACCATACTATAACACAAGCACGCCAGCACCCGAATTCATTTATTTTCTCGACCATACTACCAAGTAAAACCACGCCGCGGAGCCCCGGAGTCGAGAGGGTTGAATAGAATGTAGTGGAACGTGACTATAGCTATTCGGATATCGACATGTAGATCTAGAACAACCACAAGAGTACCCCGTACCGCATAGGTTTTCCCATTCCCATTCCCACAAACAAACGAAATCGCACACACAGATGCAAACGCAGACACAGAGACAAACGCAAACGCAGAGATAGACCGAAATTCGCAACGCAACATGCTTGAAAACCCACCTACATCACGACTCTAGACTTGTCAGGCGACCGCGCATGGGGAAGGGAGAGGGAGGACTGGCCGACTGATAAAGATAGGGAGGAGGACTGGACCGACTGAAAAAGATAGGGAGGAGGGAGGAGGGGGAGGAGGAGAGCGAAAGATGGAGAGAGAAAGGAAGAAAGAAAGAAAGAGGGAAGGAACGAGATGAGATGAGTACACCGGTCCACGAAACAGAAACAGATGGAGTGGGGAGGAGAGGGGACGGGACGGACTGGTGATCGTGAGCACCACTGACTCCCTCCATTCCATACGTATCTCCACGTCGCCTCGCCACTTGTAACTTCCCCGCGCATCGACCTGAGACCATCGACCATCGACCTTCGACCTGGCAAACCTAGTCATTCATCCACGCACGCACCGAAAATCACTGCTCAACGCAACACGCACGAAACGATATCAGCACCGCAAGTCCAAGTCTCAGTCACACATCGCTCGACTGACCTTCTGCCTCGTCAAACCGAGTGGTTGATTAGGCTAGGAAGCAGGAAGCTAGAACAAATCCTCTGCCCTCGCGCGTTTCTTCCCCCTCGACTCGTCGGCTTGTCCATAAGACTGACCGTTCGTCACGTCGCGCGGGACGTAGTACCTCGGATGGATCGCACGGTGTTCCTCCTGTCCAGTCGAAATAAACCTCTCAGTTAGCATACACACACACACACATCCCTCGATCAGGGTAGACAGTAGACAGACACGCACGGGAGAGAAGTTGGCATCGGACCACTTGAGCTCTGTCGGCTTCTTGAAGGGCGCGTTGGTCTGTGCCAGCTTTGGATCTGGCAGCTTTAGCTCGGGAGGAGCGATAGATGGTGTTGCGTTGGACGGTGTGACGCTCGCGCTCGGGGGAGGTGCTTGAAGCTGCTGAGTTGCGGGTACAAAGGTAGGCGCAGGTGGTGGTGGTGCGGGCGTAGGGGTGAAGCCAGGAGGAGGCGAGACACCAGGAGGGAGGAAGGGAGGAGGAGGAAGAGGGAAGGGCGGACGGGCGCCGGGGATCATGGGGAATGGCGGCGCACCGGGTGGCATGACGCCTGGTGGAGGTAGAGGGAAACCAGGTGGTATGGGAGGGAAGCCAGGAGGAGGTATACTGCCATAGAGGGTCATGTCGTTGTGAGTAAATAGACCGGGGAGGACATGCTAGGTAGAGAGAACACTCACGGAGGCATCATGCCGGGCGCAAAGGGCGGAGCTGCGAACGGGGGGAAAGGAGATGGCGCACCTGGAGGCGGTATCATTCCCGGGGGCGATATAGCAGGGAGAGGAGGCGGCACGGCGGGGACTGGCGGAGCCGCGTACGCTTGCGGGGGCGCACCGTATACGGCCGACGAGCCACCGTCAGCAGGCGGGTGGTTGGCGGTCTCAGAGGCACCCATGAGAGCCTTGTGAGCTTCGAGTTGTGCGCGCAATTCTGCTTCGGAGAGAGGCCGGTTCTCTACTTTGGGACGCTTGGCGGGGGGCTGGGAGATGGTGCCGGGGTTGAGGCCGAGCTCGATTTCTTTGCGCCGTTTGTAGTCTGCGACGTCGGGAGCGGGGATGCCTTCCATGCCGAAGATCTCCACTTCGTATCCATCGCGCCCCGGGAGCGCATTTTCGATACGTGGGAGGCTGTTGGGAGTTTAGTAGAGGGGACAATACGATACGGGCGAGAGGTGACCGACTTTTCTGGTTCGAGCTTGTGCACCTGTTGGATGTGAACCGCCAGACCTCCTGCGGTGTTCAGTCGTCGAGGGCACATGTTGCACTTGAAGTGTTTCGCCTTCTGGTGCTGCATCAATACTGGGTGTGAAATCATGAGCATTGAGCGATGATGCAGGCAGGCAGGTATGGCCTTCGTACCTTTTTCATCTTCAAATTCCCGCTCACAGTACCAACACCAAGGGCGAATGATCTACACCAGACATTAGACCGAGCAACAATAACCAAAACGCAACACACCTGCTTATTCTTCTTCTTCGCCATTCTGCGTGCAAGTCAAAGGTCGTTCGTCGTAGGTGATGAGTGTTTGTGGCAAGTCGACGCCGCCGGTGTCGCTTGGTTTATCTCAGATTGAGCTCCGACAGCGTTATTGTAACCCCGCGCGGACTCCGACCAGGAACGAAGCGCCCCACCGCAGTGACGAGAGTGACGACCTCACCGATATTATTATCCTCCAAGGCAGGCATGCTTGCAATAAATTTAAACCAATCTTTTTCTCTTCTATCTTCGACCACGACCACACCGTGCTCGACGTCGCGGCACGGATGATAGGCCACTCACTGCCCGAATACATCTTCATCCGCACCTCCATCTTCGCCCTTCGGCTCATAGCACCTCTCAGCATCACCTACCTATGTGCAAGCTGGTATAGCGGCTCATGGGTCTATTCGCGATGGCTGGGATACTACGCACTAGTAGAGGCAACGTTCTATCTTGGGGTGTACCTGCCCAGGAGTTACCTCTTACAACAGGTGAGCAGTACTCGCGATAATCGTACACACCGCTCAACTTGCTGGCTCGTAGCCCGCCACGCACCCCACCCCTCTCACCCGCGCCGAACGCGAGGCACTCTTTGCGAAATGCTTCGCGACAGCACGCGACACCGAGTCCGCCACGGGATGGTTCCACTTCGCACCGTCCCCCGACATCCGTCGCGACAACCTCGTGGACTGGCTCCTGTGGGCTTTGTTCTCCACTACCACAGCGGACGCATCATTCCACGAATGGGAAGACGAGCTGGAGGGGTACGTCAAGACTATCGAGAAATTGCTAGGTCGCAAGTTGGAAGCTGGCCGCACGCAAGGCCTCGAGTGCATGAAAGTCACTTTGGACCCTGTCGTCTCGCTTCATAGACCTTTCATATGGTATATCGTGAGTTATCGTGAGTTCTTGTATTGTACTATATCGTAATTTACAGTATTCCGGTTAGATCGTAGCAGCTGTCGACTCGTGCACCGCTACCATCCTCTCATCCAAAGGATTCAAGCATTATACCCAACGGTACTGGTACCATCACTTCCCCCCACGCTTGCTTAGCTATTTCAGCTCGCCCTCTCCTCATCCCAGCATCTCATACTGGTACCGCCCACACCTTTCGCATACCAAACACCCCATCCTCTTCCTCCACGGCATCGGCGTAAGTCCCCTCCCAGCCCCTCACACAACCCAACTAACCTCTCCGCCGTAGATCGGGCTCTGGCCATACACCCCCTTCCTCTCCGAACTAATAACCAGCGACCCAGACGTCGGCATCATCTTAGTAGAGAGCCTCCCCATAAGCATGCGCATCTCCCCACCACCCCCCACGCGCCCCGAAACCCTCTCCGCGCTCGCCTCCATCCTCGCCTTCCATCCCTACTTCTCCTCCTACGTCGTCATCGGACACTCCTACGGCACCGTCACCGCCGCCCACATGCTCCGCTCCTCCCCCTCCTCCTCACCTGACTTCACACCACACCCCTCCGCCTACATCTTCATCGACCCCATCCCCTTCCTCCTCCACCAACCCACCATAGCCTACAACTTCATCTACCGCCCCCCTCTTACGGCTAACGAATGGCAATTGTGGTACTTCGCCAGCCGCGACCCGGACGTCGCGCGTGTGCTGTCGCGCCACTTTTTTTGGGCGGAGAATGTTCTTTGGAGGGAGGAGCTGGAGGGACGGAGGGTTGGTGTTGTGTTGGCGGGACGAGACCAGATCGTGGGTGCGGAGAAGGTGAGGAGGTATTTGACGGGGGAGGAGGAGGTGAGGGAGATGTGGGTGGGAAGGGTGGGGGGTGTGGGTGCTGGTGATAGCGAGCAGGAGGTGGTGGAGGGGGCAGAGGGAGGAGGAGGAGGAGGAGCAGACGGAAGAGGAGGAGGAGGAGCAGACGGAAGAGGAGGAGGAGGAGCAGACGGAAGAGGAGGAAGAGGAGGAAAGGATAGAGGGAGGCTGGAGGTGCTCTGGTGCCCTCAGCTGGACCACGCGCAGATCTTTGACGAGCGCGGGTCGAGGAGACGGCTGTGTGAGATGGTGGAGAGGTTTATCGTGAAGGGTAGTTGAGGTAGAGGTTTATCGTGAAGGGGAGTTGAGATTTATCGTGAAGTAGTTGAGATTTGGGAGGGGAGGGGGGAAGTAGCATCTATCTATCTGTCCGTTAAGCAGTAACACTTTTCCATGAAGTGCAATGCCAGGACGACGTCGGGGCTCATGCGAGAAGAGTTCATGTTGCGCATAACTTACACGCGGTTCCCACATCTGGCTAATCCAATCTAATCTACTCCCAACATTAATTCACCTCGAACGTCTCGTGAAGGTAGTATCGTCTCGAAAGAAACGCGGGTGCCGTGTTAGCGTATGTTGTAGTGTTAGTCATGAGTGCTATGGGCAAGTTCCGTGGAGTGCAGTCACGTCTCCGTGCACCTCAGCATGCGCACTCACCAGTAAGTAGGAGATTTTGATCATAGTTTATCTCATCTCATCGCCCTCTCCTCCTCAGATTCAGATCCTACCATAATTATTTGTTACATTCAACTTTACCAAGTACTAGTGACTTATGGCTGCGTTGTTCTAAATATTAATTCTAATATTCGTCGGACAGATGCATCATGATCATTATTTTGTACGGCCGTATGTATCGAGAGCACGTTCAACATATACTACAAATCTTCGCCCGTCAACTCCTTGAACATGTACCTGTCGTGCTCCTTCGTGATCAACCCACCAGGCTTCACACCCTCGTGCCACTTGTGCGCGCGCAGAGCGATATCGCCAGGGTACCTCGCCTCGCCTTCCTTGCCACACCAATCAAAATCAATCAACTTTGGCTTACCCTTCATCGTGACCAGCACGTTCGGCGCGCGTAAATCCCCATGGACGAACCCATGCTGGTGTAGAGTCTTGATGGCCTCGCGGAGCTGCGGAACAGCCTTCCGCTCGAATACGCGTCCAGGACCAGTAGGAGCGCACAGAATGTTGTACATGACGACGGCGTACAGTCCACCCGCCTCGGGTACGGCCTGGCAGAAGAGCAAGGTGGGTGCCAGGTCTTTTTCGGCGAGTAGGAGCCTCCTGCATGAGCTTCGTAATCTTAGCATCAAAGTCCGAGTCATCGTCGCCTTCGAACCATTCCCTTTCAACCTAAAAAACACATCCAAGTTGTAATCTGACTATCGAAAAGCGACTGGACTACCTTGTAGAGAGCGAGCTCGTTTGCTTTCAAAGAACGAGATTTCTCCGCTATAAGACGAGCGATGCCAGTAACAAGGAATTCAGAGTCAATGAGGACTTGGGCTGGCTCACGTCCTCTGCCGAGCAGGTAGTAGACGACAGTAATCGTGGTCATGGTATACAAATAGAGCGCTAGTGAGATGGGTACCGCTCAGCGGGAGACGCACTGCCGCTGGGCGGTAGGCGTGAGCGGGAGGCGGCACTTTCTCTTTGCCCTACAAATAAGTACCAATAACGTAGTATAAACGTACACCTGAAGCTTGGAGAGGCAGTAGTAAGTGGTAAATGCGGCACGAGCGCGTGAATATGGACAAAGGAGTACAGCAGGTCCAAACAAGGCCAAACACACCACTTTGAGCTGCCGAGTCATTCAACTTCCTGCGTCAAGCTCGCGTCAATCCGTATAATTCGTTCGTCTGCAGATCTGGCAGTTTCACCATTCAGAACTTGGTTACATGACCATCCGAGTCGGAAGAAAGGTCAAAGAGAACTTGACATCCGTCTTCGTTTTGCACAGCGCTGGCACCGAGTCATACTATCCTCACGGTCAACGTTCAAACCGGCATCGGAAATTCGGAATCGTGAGTACTTGTGCTTTATCACTCCTTTGGTGTTGTAGTACTCATCAATCTCCCAGGCTCTCGTTCCTCTGGGACTGATTCTAGTGCTTACAGTAATTCTGAAAGCATCATGATCAGTGGCATAGATCTCACTAAACCTCACGTCAAAGGTGAAGGCGGTACCTTTGCCGTGGTGCTGTTCGGAAGCTAAGTATAAGGCCACGACCAGCTTGCAGACTCTCGTGGTATAGTCAAATACAGCACCCGTGGCAGAATTTGATCCAGATGACGTGAAAATACTTGATGAATTCGCCCTCCAATTCGTCTGGTACACTGAACTTGAAACTCTATGACCTTCGATCTAGCTAGCGCTGCCAGTGGTAGCAGGAATGCTGACAAGCTGTTAGGTCTCGCTGAACGTAAGCGTAAGCCTCGTGCTCTCGTGAGCATACCGTCATCTCGTAACATACAGTAGCCGGAAGAAACACGCAGATGCTACAGACTCCCTAGACGGGCAATGGCTCACCCACGCACGCAAGTAAGCACTGGCACCATTCCGTCTGGCTGGCATCGGACTCGGAGCCATTTGCTTTTTCCGGTCTGTGTGCCACAATTTCGAACGTCTTGTATCGTCAATCAAAGTCAAAAGAAGCAGTAGCAGTATCTGCGTCCATGGCCGTGTATTCAAGTTGTCGGTATCTTGTCAAGAACATCGACTCAATCGCCTATGCCGGCGGTTTCGCAGCTGCGCACATTGTTCGTGGGTAACATAACCTCTCTTTGTAACTACGTTACTTATTGACTGAAACCCGTATCTTTGAAAACAGTTGGAATAACACACATATCACCGGCTGACACACCGTCGTGGAAGTTGTCCCAGCATCTTTGATGTTCCTCGAGGATGTGCCTATCCTGATCACTGGTGCGAGATACACAACACACTGCAGACTACTTATAATGGCGAATTGCTCTGCACAGCGACCCACTTGGCTGTCAATATCATGCCTGGGCAGAGCTTCGAACACGTCGGCATCTCTCGCTAACGAAGGAAGCATAACCCTCAGAATCGTTGCCTAAGACGCTTGGCGCGGCATCATGATTGCATCCCATCTTTGGCTGGCTCTGTGCACGGATCTGTCAAGAGTGTGATCCACAGTAGGTCTTTATAGCTTCAGTGGCCTAAGGTGGGTGCTCAGCCTTTCCATTAGCATCTACACACCAGTATCGACATTGCTATGGACGCGAACGCTCCCAATACGCAGGCTTCCATGGTCAGCATAGTGACTAACATAAAGTATACTGCGGGTGAGACATACTTATTATCCGTTCCCGGGGGCCTCTAACCGGCGTTGCGTATCATCTTCAGCCTCGGCGTTACTGGTGTCAATGTGGGACAATATTGTTACGCTGGACCAGGAGGCCGCTTACATATGGTCGTCGCCATTGGCCCTACCGCAGATGGTGTATCTTCTCACTCGCTACGGGAATATAGCTACACTATTATACGCGAATTTCCGTGAGTTGTATTTTTCCTTCGCATGCGATGATATGATCATCATACTCATTTCTGATCTTGCAGTATTAAGTGGCCTACGAGGAGGAACGCCCAATACCGTAACAGTAAGCTAAAGACTATCCTACTGTCCAACGGCTGATGGGCTCTATCCATTCTCTAGCAGTGAGTTATTCAGGACTTGAAACCACGTAGCCCTTAATCTATTTGGTTATCAAGCTGACGTCCTCAATAGGTGCAAAGTCTTTCCGTTGACGTTTGGGACTGTATTGATGGTTTACACATTTTTATACAACGGTGCGTCGTTTTGCAGTCGACGTGGTGGTCTTTTCTACAACTGAAACGTGTTCTGGATGGCTTCGTCTTAACCAGTGTACATTGCACTACGCCTGTATGTGCTCTGGGATCATCGCCGCAGAATAAAGGCTATTCTCTGCGGTGCTCTAGCTGTCTCATACATTCCCATGTTTGTTCTGGGTGAACTAGGCTTTCTCGCGTTGTATAGTAAGCTACCCTTTGACTTTGTGTCGCTTCGATGCTGATTCGATAGGATGACAGGAAACACTGGGTCACTCAGCGTCCCTGGCACTTTGTCTCAGATCAGCACCTGCTTTATACATAAACAGAGCAATCTCGTCAAGGCGGCATTCGGCTGTATGGTCAGTTCTAATTTCCTTATGCGTCCATCTTACTTTATCCACCATCACTCTACCCTTGGTGACCAAATATCAATGGTCGTTCGCGACTAGGCATCATTCGACTTCTTCGTGATTATCCTCACCGCCTATAACTCTCTCGACCGGCCCCGTCGTCCTCAGCATAGTCTGATTAAGGAAATGCGTCGAGACGGTGCTATATGGTTCGTGGTAAGTCGCAATATTGCTATCATGTTGGCTAATCCTACTAGTAATGATGCCAATATGTTCTAGGTCCTGTTCCGTACGTGATTGTTCTGCTCTGCCTGTGAAGTCATGGTCAACGTGATGTTAATGATAACGCGTTGCCAGTGATGCGTTTTCTCAACTTTGTCTTCTTCCTTACACTCTCCGTGCGTTTCTCTTTCGCTTACTTTACTGGTGTACTCCTGCTCTGACACATTTAACACCCAAACTATTTACACGTCCTCCTTTTTTGTAGCTGGATCACAATCTTATGGCGTTCATGTGAGATGCTTGCAATTGAACTCGCACCCTCGAAATAATCCTTACATTTCCCCCGTATTCTAGATTGATCTGGGCACTCATCTCGGTCGCCGTTTCACGCATGATTCTACACATCGAGACTTTAAAACGGCCATTAGTCGATGTAACGTCGCGAAATGCGCCGACTATCACGAGCTCGAGGATGCCGGCGCAGGAGATGATTGTACTTGTACGAGCAGATCGAATCACTGATACGTGCAGCTCAAATACCGGGCACTAACTGGTCCTAACTGCTCATATATTTACGAACCAGCTACTCTAACATGCGTGTTATCAGGTGCCCGCATATGTATTATGGCAATGGGTGTTATTTTATAGCTATTTGTGGCCAATCCCTGGGTACATGATCATGTTGAAGTGTCAAACTATCGAGTGCTGACACTATGCATAGGTGAGTGCTATCAAGCAGACCTGTGGTATAGCCAATTCATGGTCAAAAGATGCTTTAAGGGTTCTCACTGGCACCCACCGGTGATGCTCGAAGGCCATATATTTACATGTCAAACCTGATTATCTGCTGGGGACACCCGCTCTTACGATGAAGGTTGAAAGGCATGATGCGGTAACTGACACTGACACTGACACTGATGTGCGCGAACCTGAGCTAGTCTTACCTTGCAATGTTCTTGACAATTGCCATTTGCAGGAACGCGGCGCGTGAAGCGTCAACATACTGTGGTACGAATCCCACCAGCTGGTCATCAGGGGCGTGCTGATGGCTCTCTGTTTTGAATCGCGATGATAGATACAATATGTCACGAATTTGTGACTTAGGATGCCACAGTAGCCGTGTATGCATCTTTTCATATCACCAACACGCGTTAACGAGGTTCCACATACAGTGTGCAGTTCTGCGGCATAGCGTTATTGGTGGGTAAGTGGCATCGCGATATCACAATATCAGCTTGGGAATTGATACGTAGTTCTCGAGAGGCGACTTCACCCAATGGATTGGATCGTTCGCACCAAGGTACGAACACTAACCGTCGACACAACCAATGCGTTGAATTCTAGCACTGGTTACTTTGCCATTTAGGACGTCCGCCCTCATTCCATCTTCTCGTGCAACCGGAAGAAACGTGAAGCTTTATTACCGGGAACAATGGCTTGCCTAGTATCGCAGAAAGTGCACACGCACTCCAAGTACCCAGATGAATGAGAATTTAATTCATCCAACCTATATTGCAACCTAGATGTCAGGTATGCTTGGCGTCAGATACAGCGCATGTACGGGAGTCAACGCGAGCTGAAACAGATATCTACGGTATAAAACCAACTCATACTAAATCAAAAGAAGCTATTTACAATATCCTTGCCCGCCCTCACAGCAAACTCAACGGTCTCGAAGCCGTTCAAACCCGAGGCGTAGTACGTCCCATCCACACCCTGCAGCTTGTTGAAGCTCTCGTATGCATTGCCGGCTGTCAAGTCTTCCCCTGTAAAGTGAGCGAAGTAATCCCAAGTCCTAATATCCCTGACATCGTCCGCAGTAACAGTCGACGGGTTCACACCAGCGCCGGTCTGCACTTTTGTCAAGGTAGACGCAAGGAGTGTCTTGGCCTGATCCGTGCTGGAGATGTTACCCCACTGCCAGGCAGTAGCGACGTCCGACTCGTTGAACAGCCTCAAGAAAGCGACAGGTTCGCCGAGGGGAGCGAATGGGCTTTGGAGGTACGAGTTGTGGTACGCCGTGTTGACCGAGACTGCCGAAGACCAGTATGGCGTCGAGCTCAATTTGGAGAAAAGAGACGTTTCGTCGTCTGTGAGCGGCATATTGAGAGCCTGGAGGGCGTGGAGAAGGGGTGGGAACGCGAGTACAATATGTGAACAGATTTGTGTTTGCTCAGAAGATGAGTCAGAGGCAGTGTACGTGATTACCGGAGCAGAAGCGTTGGTTCGGTCTGAAAAAATCGTCGATGGAGTGAGAACACGGATAGGAAGCATGGAGGTGCTTGTACTCACCGATGCTTGTGATGGTAGTGTTGAGCTGAATGGCAGATGCTTTCAGGGTACCAGCATAATGCATAAAGACGCGATGAAAGTCTTCAGGAGCAAAGGTTGTTAGTGGCGTTTTTCCAGGCTCAGAAGAACAGTTACATACCGACAATGTAGCTCTTTGTAGCAGCGACGAAAACACCCAGCACTTCAGGTGTGAAATACTGCAGCATATAAATCTGCACCATAAATATGCCCCAGGTCAATGGCGCAGATCAATCGAAATGGTAGAGTAGCATACCGTAGGCGTCTCAGTAACGTCTCCGTAGCCGTAGGGAACCATGCCCATCTGCATGATTGACGGCAAGTATACGTACCCTTCCCTTTGCAGGAACGTTGCAATGGGATCGGAATACGCGTCCGGAATACCGTTCTGCAAATCACAGCCTCAGTTTCTCGCTCAGAAAGATGTCGTATAGCAAACACTTACGACATATCTCATGGCGCTATATTTCGGCGCAAACTCCGTAGTCCAGTAAATAGTGTATTTCTGGATCTCTGCCACGATTGCCGCGGTCTCTGTATCATTGGGCGTTGGCTGTGGCACAACATGGCTGGCTTCAGCTCCGAGACCGTAGACGTATCGATGCCAGTCTGGAGGGGCAATGCCTGGTGTAAGCGGCTCGCCCGAGTCCAAGACTATCGGGAGAGTATTATGATATGTTTCATTGGTAAAGAGGAGGGCGCCGAGGGGATGATACGTAGTCCTGTTTAACGGTTCAAGTACACTTAGTCCCGGTCACCGAAGATGCGTGTGAAGAATCCTTACCCGTTGGGTCCGTCATAATAGGCCTGGCACTTCCCACCGACCACCGACTGCTTCTCAAAAATGACGGTTGTGTAGTTCTTGGACTCTAACTCATGAGCAGTAGTCAGACCCGTGGGACCAGCACCGACTATGCAGACTGGGTCGATAGCGGCGACAGGTGCCAAAGTAAAGGAGGATATGACTAAAGCGCCACAGAGGAACGAGGAGAGTTGGGTGAAGGGGCTGCTGCTGCTGCGCTTCATACTGTGAGTATTGAGGGGAAAAACAGGATGAGAGTTAGGTATAGGCTTGCTAGATCTGCAATAGCTTATTTATACAGAAAAGACTGCGTAGGCGCATAAGCTTCTATAGCCACAGGAGCTTGCTTGTCTGAACGACAAAGTTCTGAATGTCGTTTCATCATGACAGCAGTTATTGAGCAGTTTTCAGACGACAGACATTCTGCACGGTTATGGGCTTCGTCGCGCGCTGATGAATCTGAACGCTGACGAGCTCATGTCAGTGAACGCTGAAGCGCTAGAAGAAATCAAGTGGGACTCACCTTATATGAGCGTTTCATAGTATAGAAGTGAGGCCCACTAGAAGTGTTCGGTTGGCGAGGATCGAGCATGGAGTGTGCAACGCCCGTAGCCCTAAATGATGGACAACACGCAAGCGGGATCCTGCGGTGCCACTGTAAATGACAGCAGGAAGGACGAGTGGCTCACGGTGAATAGGTACTCCGGCAGCGCAATGTCGGCAAGAGTCAAAGAAGAACTGTTCATAGTTCATATTTTGCCGTCTGGGAAGCATTTGACAGAACAATTGGCTCCCACCGGTCGGCACATGTACAGGAGGATTCGAGGGCGGTAAGATTGAAATATTTGGAGCGACGTATGGAAGGTGCTTAGTGAAGCAATGTACGGCTCAGGCCAACTCTTGCCGCTGTCCGAGCTCTAGTGGTGCCGCTAGTGGGAGCAGTTGGAATGTAACGCAGACGACGCATCGCTGTGCTGACCATGGTGTGCCCGCGCAGGAGCAGTGCGACTTTCCAGTACGACGTCAATGACGGTTCGGTGACGCATATCATATCTGCTATGTAGTATGTTCTCAGACAGTCAGCCGACGTCAGACTGATTATTCGAATAAGAAGTACTCACGGAGACATGAAGTCTTCGTCCTGGACTGCTTGTGCATGCTCGTCAAACTTGCAACGCGCAAGTAGTTGGACGGCGCCATGGACGGATGACTCGTATGTCCGAGCGTTCTGCTTTTCCATCTTACGTATCACATAATCGTACAGACTCTCCCGTAGAAATGAAATGGCAGGGTGATGCCATTAGAATAACTTCGACTCTTGTATCGTCTTGCGACTCGAAAGACCAAGCTTCAGCTTGGAAATTTACGCGAAGCACCCTTTAGGGAGAATCAATGTCGATTTGAGTACCAGTTAGCATCGTTTTCCTCCAGATGGAGTAAAAAAATCATACTAACCTCCGTTCTCGCAAAAAAGCGGCCGATCAGAACGACTGCCATCACAGTTGGCCACAAAGCGCATTTGAGCGCCTCGCTCAGCTGAAGCGGAGCGCTCAGTTGGTGTTTTGCTTAATATGGCAACTAGCGTCGTTAATCTTGAGCGAGCCTCACACTAAACATCCCACAAAATGTCCAACGATTCGCTTTTGCATTCTTCAAGTAGCTCGTGACATCAAATTTAAACAAGGAAAATATAATAATAGCCAAAGAGAGTAAAGTAACGACGAGATTCAAGTTGCACAGAACGTTAAAGATGCACTCTTGAGGAAAGGAGGAGGATAGCAGGGGTTGAGGATGGAGGGAATTCCGAATCGATAGCCTTCTATCATTCAGCATATGCGTGATGTAAGTGGGTTCCAAGAGACGCAAGTCATAAGGACGGCTGGCATCCAATGTGCGCTGAAGAGGCCCACCACACGGTGCGGTGGGTAACAGGGCAGCTTTTGCACACGCGTTTACTGCTTGGCCTTGGAATTGGCAGCCATCTGTCACAAGCGTAGTGTCAGTAAACGTATTTACGGATAAGAACAGAGTGAAACGTACGAGGACAAGGGTAGAGCCAGCCTTGAACCTTTTGATCTAGTCCTCGTTGGATGACTTGGCAAGGGGGCTCATCTCCTGCGAACACGCGGAACGTCAGCAATACTTATTGAACCGAGTCTTGTGAGAGTGACCCGCCTCCTTAGTACCGTCCGTGTGCCTGAGAACGAGCATCACGAAGTTCCTATCAGGGTACAGGACTCGATGGCGAGCTTGCCATCGACCTTGTCGGTGGAGTCTACGGGATCGACAGATGTCAGAGCAAGCATACCCTGCTCCTTCAAGTTAGTGTCATGAATATGGGTGAAGGACGCGTGAGGATAGCAAGACAGCCAAGAACGAGGCTTGAGAGCAGCGTGCTCACGCGAAGAACTTTCACCGGGCCCGCCTATAGCTGTGTAGCGTTTATGACCCACTTGGTCCCGTGAGTAGTAGTAGGTAGCAGAAACACAACCGGTAAAGTGGCCGTCAACCGTGTTATCCTTCTCGCTCTTATCGTTGATAGCACCAATGAAGCAGTGCTGGGGAGATGTTCTCGAGGTGCTCGCGGCACTTCGAGGAGCCAAGGGCCACCACTGATCAGTAGCTGGAAAAGATCAATCAGTGATTATGTCATGCGAGACCATAAATTATTACTTACTGCATTCACCCTAAACCCTTAAACTTCGAAGAATGCTATACATGGATGCAAAACGTTTTCAAGGCACCCGCTGCAACTAGTAGTTTCAAGTTGAGCGCTCGAGCAGTAGCATTGCGCATTTGAACCGGCCATGTGACTATATATGTGAGCTAGGATGTCTCAATACTGCGAAAGAGATACTTTAATATCTTTTCAAACAGTGCAATACTTCAAGCTATCTCCTTTCTGCTCAGATACTTCGTTAGAGGACGGAAGCACATGTAGCTCATAAGATTCCGCCGGTTGGCCATCGTTGCTACCGATGTTGATGCTTGCAGTAGTTCTCGGCGGGGGGTATTTTTTGATCTTGAACAACCGGTTCTGCGAACGTAAAACTTGTTAATACCATTCATCGAACGAGGCATGAAGTTCATAGCTCACAGAAACAGCAGTTCGCCGAGAACTTTCATTCGACGCATTGACGACGTCAATACGACCCTGACTTGCCCGTAGACTCGACCTGGCATTGAGACTTACCCAGAGGCACGTTCAAGAGCGCGTCAGACATCTGTAGTTACACTAAAGAACGTGTAAACCAACCTAGCCAACAGAGAATTTGCGTACACTGAATGTAGTCATCAGTACTGTTAAATGTCACACTGAATGCATGCATATTACGGTACTCACAGTTTCCCTGCATCGCAAAGACACCAATGTAGGTAAATCCGACCCGAGCAACATGCACATACACATTCTGGGCAAAGTTTCATGTGAGAAACTCTACATCGAAGAATTCAAACTCACGAGAGCTATCACTGCCGCATCTACAACCCTGAGGACAGCGCAATGGCCTGTCCGTTAGCAAGAAACCTACAATAACTGAGAATAATAGAAGACTAACACAATAAGAGCTCCCGCTTGGACCGTATAGAAAGTTAACATCTTGATGATATGACCTGCCCTTGAGCTGATTGCGAGGATATCAGCTTTAACTCAGTGAACGTTCATTATACAACCACCGTACCTTGGCAGTTGCGGCTTGTCCCGACGGAGAAGAAAAATGAGAGATAGCATGATGGAGATATTCGTCGCCATAGACACAGACAGTGTGAAGGGTGCGAGGATCTGATAATGTAGTATTAGCCTATTAAGCTTACAGGTCGGGTACGGTAAAGGACTCCCCTTTTGAGAGCCATCCACGTAACTCGTCCAGCTCACAGCGACAAGCCTGGATGACAAGTCCGAGTCAGAATATGGACAACACGAAGAGACTGCGATAGTTTGTGTTATTACCCTATTGAGTATACCGCTACGAGAAAAAAATGAGTTTAACGTTGAGTTCGGCTTTCTAGACGCACCAATTCCCAACCCTAAAGCGTGTCGTGTATTAGATAAATGTAAGCAGCGATGATGATATGCACGGCCACATGCTCACCAAAGGTCCATAGCGATAACGTCACCTGTATATGGCTGTGAGAACGTTATACACTTTCAGAGACGATATTCATTACAATTAAAACGGTCAATATCCAACGAATAACCTGCGTTGTGCGGGCCACTGTGAGATGATGTAACTATTAGCCCGAGAGAGCCGAGAGCCGTGTGAGGAAGCGGGTACGTACGTGCCCATATTCTTCGCGCAAAGTAGAGTTGGACAATCATTTCCACGATGTTCTGTATAAGAGAGATGACCAATGTTCGCTTTACCGTATTCGTTGTCTTCCAATACAAGCGTACATACCGTCATTAGTGGCAGGTTCTACAGATGAACATTGAGTGTTTAGTACAGCCATATAGATCAAAGAGATAACATACTGCTATACTCCTGTGATATCGCAAGTAAGCATACGCAGAAGAACAGAACCACAAGAACAAACCATGTTGGGGCGAACAGGGCGGTCGGGTTGCCCCATCCTCGGATCACATAATAATAGCACGAATGTACGAGAAATGAACAGCGTACAACCTCTAAAGACCTATCTCACCAATATGAGTTGACATTTTGATGGCGTCTTAGGCTTAGAAACGACTTGCCAAACAATTGCAACCTGCTGAGCTTTAGTTGGGAGCTAGATACTGGGACGACAACGATCGCACCATGGACCTTGTGAATAACCTATCTTCAAGGTAGTTGATAAAATAGAGCCATGCTTGCAGGGTCGTTATACCGATCAACCTGAAGCAGTGGAGGTAGTGGTATTGGACGTCGTTTAAATAGATGAGTTCAGCCTCAACCACGTTGTGCGAGTAGTGATGCTCACCCAACACAGATCAGTGTACTAATAAAAAGAACACCAAACGTGCTCTCTATATTTGGGGGAGGACTTTCCACGCCAGGCTCTGGTATCACGGGGCAAGTGGTGCTCATGCTCGATCCGCTGAGACGTATAGCACCAACTAAGGACGGTGAAGAGGGGACGTGTGAGTAACTGGCGCATTGGCCTTATAGATGGAACCACGGACCACGACATATGATCATCAAACGAAGTGAAAGGGGTTTGTTATTGAGGATCATTTAATAACGATGATTACTTTGCTAAGAAAAAATGATTATAGGATTGCCACGGGTCCTGCTATGACGGTTATTAGCGCTTGGTCGCCCTATTGCGTTATTACGAACATCGCCCAGAGCAAGCAGAGAGTAGCATAACTGAAGGTTACTTACTGGTATGTTTCCCGCTATGAGTCCTTCTACTGCCGATTCGGTCATTATAGTTGCTACAGGCAGTGACACCCCGATTATTCAGTAGGCTAGGATCTGAGTCTAGGCGTACTTGCTTATAGTATCTCTTGTTGTAACGGCAGTAGACCGGTGAGGCTCAAGGAACTCCGGTGATAGACAGATGATCATTGGGAGCTAGATTTCGCGCTTAATCAAGACTGCAACGAGGCACAAAAGGGCACAAAGCCTGGGAGCAAACACTTCAGGGAGCGGTGCAGTACCTAAGTTACAGCTACGTATTAGAACGGTTGATGAGTCACGGTAACGTCGGCGGGACGGTGCGTATGCGCCACTTACAACGGATTTTGCGCCTCCGAGTCGATTTCGTACTCTCCATCACTTGCGTTGCATTATCACTTCAAGGTCGTTTGCAGCCTGCCAGTGTTTTGGTGTTTACTAAGTGGTTGCGGTTTAAGTTGAGTTAAGTATGGTGGACGTACGCCGGCATCATGATCGCGAGCAAGATGCAGGCCATCAAATCTTACGTAAACTGCAATCGAATTGAACTTGGTTTGAAGTTTGAAGCTTCAAGTTGAAATTGATAACTTGCAGCCCCATGAACCACCGTGTGCGAGTCTCTACAAAAACTGATATGCCCTGGTATCCCACTGATGTACTAGTTAAACGAACCTCATCACGTGCACTTAGGTATTGCAATCGACTCGCAAAGCCTCAAACCTCAAGCTTCAAGGACGATTTTGTCGTCTTGCGGGGACTAAACTCACGCAGGCTAGTCTACGATTTGGTGGAAAAGCGACATGCAATGGGCAAGCTAGGTCTGTGTCCAGCTTGCTACATTTGCTTCTAGAGTAACATGCGTGCATCATACCAATATCGTATAGAGTTCATCATAATAGGCAGGCACCAACGATACTTGAAGCTGCAAGGCGTAGCGTCACTTTCCCCTTACTTTCCCCTCATCCCGTGCTGATGGTTCCTGTTTTGCATCGCTTGGATAGATGATTAGAGCCCGGCCAGGATGAAAACACGTACGATACCCCGCTAGCAAGATGATGCCAAGATCTATTTCGTACACATCTTTGTTGGAATCACAGCTGGGTGTTCAGAATCCTTCCTTGCGATGAATAGTCTCCTATTCTCCATTCATAGCATGATTAGTGGAGTAAGTCCCATCATCGTATCACGATATTGTCATGCCTCTTGATACTCATGCGTTGGGTGACAAATGGCCTAGCGATAGAAGCAATCTTACAATGGTACGCATACAGATCAGCCATTGAGCTCCAGCTTGAACGGCAACTCCTTTTAAGGGACTTACACAAAGCTTTAATACTAGAACGAAGACCGGTCTGAGGGATACCTAACATACCTCTAATCCTGACACCATCGGTTCATTTCAGATGGAGGTCCCCCGTATTGAAGGCTCCCTCAATGATTTGCTTGGGGTCAGATACAGCGCAGGTGGGTATTGCGTACAAGCTATTTAATCCATGCTCTCATTTATTTTGGTCTCTGTCCCCTATCTCGTTTCCAGGATGCGCCTTGATGCTCACAATCTGGGACATCCTCATTACACTGAACAAAGAGGTCACTTTCGTGTGGTCCAATTCGCCTGGCCTTCCGCATATCATACTTGTCCTCACACGTTACTGTAACCTGGTATCACTGATCTATGCCAATTACTGTACGTCACCTTTTCCTATTTATTGATATATTCATGAATTAAGCCAGCCATTCCCACCTGATTGTAGTGCTCAGCGGATTAGGCGACAACGGGTCCGAATTGGTGAGTCTTTTAGTGCTATCGATGTGATCTTCTCACTCATCGGCAAAGTCCATCTCCAGCAGTGAGTTCTTCACAATCTAGAATTGCCCTACACGTCTAACTCCCTGAACCGCTTTCCTCCCATTATGCAAGATGCAAAGCCCTTCCGGTGATCTTTGGTGTTTTGGTGTTGGCATTCTCCCTTTCTTACAACGGTACGCTGTTGTTCTCTGTGTCACGTTATAGGTCTAATATAGTGTTGTGCCGCTCATATATACGGCTATATTGGGCTACTTAGTCTACGTTGCGCTGCATCTATATGGGTTGTGGGATCAACGTCGCCGTATGAGGACTATTCTTTGCATCGCAATTGCTGTTCTATTTCACGGTTATGCGAGTATTAACGGTCGAATTGCCCAGACGGAACGGACGAAGAGGTAAATACACGACGACGACGAGTGCTACAGGACGACGAAGACCCCGGAAACCAGACCCCCGAACACCTCCTGAAGCGACTGACAGACGTGCATCCGCATCCAATAATCACCATATCCTGACACTCCCACTTGCGGGTACACGAAAGGAGGGAGCAATGATGAATGGAATGATGTATATACCTCCCACTGAGCCAATAAATAAAATAAACCTCCCACTGACCCCATCAAGCGAAAATGCGAGCGGCCAAAGCTCGATGTTCGGTCTTCTCCTTGACATGTGCCTTGTATGCCTTTGCATCGGGATAGTCGAGCATGGAATCATATGAGTTGTCCGAATCCGAGTTGGGATCTGAATCGGGGACAGGGTAGACGCCGGAGTGTCCATGCGAAAAGACAGTGTGGGAATGGAGGGCAGAGTCGAAGTCGGAAGAGTGGCCAGTGGCAGAGTAGAAGGCGCGGTCGGAGCGAATCTTGTCCTTGACGTAACGTGGCATGTCATACATGCAGACACGAGCGATATGGCCAGGAAGACCACAGCGGTGGCAGTCCTTGTCCGACTTGGGCTTCAGCCAGGAGAACTTCTTCTTCTGGCTGGAGTCAGAGTCCTTGCCAGAACCAGACAAAGAGCCATCGGAGTCAGCCTCGCGACGAGTGGGCTTGCCTTTACCATGCTTCGAACCCTGATCTCTCCCACTGCCCTTGCGACGACTCGAATAGAGCGCAACACCACCGTCACTCCTGTTATCTTCTTCGGCACGGCGAATCTGCATCTGGCCCTCATGCTCGAGCAGAGTGCTCTTCAGCTGATCGAGGGTAGGGTCGTCGGACTGAGAGACCAGGATAGTCTTGATGAGATTCCAAGACGGGTCGAGGTGCATGATGATGGAGTCGACAACCTCGGTGCTGGAGGGCTTGTGGCCAATAGCAGCAAGGTGCTCGCTGGCGTTGACGATGCTCTCGAGGTAGGTGGAGATGGGCTGGGTAGTGTCGTGGACAGGATTGAAGAGACGCCTCTTCAACTCGAAACGGGTCGAACGAGAGTCCTTCTGGTACTCCTTGGTGAGGCTTGCCCAGCACTCAGCGGAGGTAGAGTCGGCCTTCACGTGAGCAGAACGGATGATGGCGGAGGAGATGGTCTTGTAGATGGCCCTCTTAGCCTCGGTATCCTTCTCCTGCCATGCAGTGATGCGAGCGGTGGTGGTAGGGCTTTCAGGATTGGGGCTGGGACAGGTAGACGTGCCTTTGAGAATCCCCCACAACTCCTTGTCTGCCCCAAACGTCATCTGCATCTCCATACGGTACGCGTGCCAGTTCGAGCCATCGAACTTGAGATCCTTGTCGAATGACTTGAGAAGTTCGTAGAACGAGGGCGCCATGATGAGATGTGAGAGAAGGAGGTTGTGTGTGAAAAGAAGTAGAAGTTTGATCTGAGCAGATCAGAGAATTGAATAGAGCTGAGATGTAGAGAGAGAACACTGAATTGGTCAGGCGAGCGCGGGGCTCATAACCTTTCACGGTTATGCGAGTATTAACGGTCGAATTGCCCAGACGGAACGGACGAAGAGGTAAATACACGACGACGACGAGTGCTACAGGACGACGAAGACCCCGGAAACCAGACCCCCGAACACCTCCTGAAGCGACTGACAGACGTGCATCCGCATCCAATAATCACCATATCCTGACATTCTATACATTCCCGTCCTTTCGATTGTCAGCCTTGGTCTCAAGACCTTGTACAGTGCGTTTCTTTATCTCTATCTAACTTGTTCCCATTTGCTTATCTTCAACCAATCGTCGTAATAGGAGACACTATGTTTCTCTCGGCTCTTCACACGTGTATTCTCAGTGGTAACGACACTTTTACAAAGGTGGCTTTCGGATGCATGGTGAGTTCTGGTAGTTTACCCAATCTTAGCCGTCAATTTTCATACCATTTGCGTAATTGAAATAACGGGTCGAAATGCATAGCCTGCTTTTGACGTGTTTGTGATCCTTCTCACGGCCTACAATGTGCTCGATCGGCCCCGCCGCCCTCAGGAGAGATTCACAGTGGAGATGCGTAGGGACGGAGCCCTGTGGTTTTTGGTCAGTTTGTTGCCAGGTCGAACTACTGGCAGTCATCACTCACACATCTATATCGTTTATCAGATTCTGTTTGGTTGGTATCGTTCATTTACCATTGCGCAATACTGACTGACGAGTCCCGTGGTGTCAGTGATGCGCATGGCCAACTTCCTTTGCTTTGTGATCCTGCCCGTGCGTACTTTGTCGTCTATTTTCCATCAAGATGCTTATTATGACCTTATTTTATTTTGATACTTTGCTATGCTTACCAGGTCCAGCGAATTTTTATCGCTCTGTTGTGAGTATTGGCCTTTCGCGAATTTACCTCAGTCGGACTAATATGTATTTTCTATCACTATCATTCAGGTTGATATTAACAGTGATCTGCCTCACTATATCGCGAATGGTTATTGACGTCGAAGCCAAGAGAAAGGTACAAGAAATGAGGTCCAGTCGACCTCGCAGCTCGAAGTTCCGAGTCTTGTGGGCGACAGCACCGATGGACCATGGCATTGCCTACACGGATATACACTCGTAACGGTGAGGGTTTGTTGCTGCAATCCCAAATCCTGTCGATTTCTCTCTTCCTGCATTATCGTATATCCGTGTAATTGTAGAACTCGACGAACTCGAACGGCTGTATATTCAACGAATGACATGTGCTTCAACTTTCGCCCTATAGAATTTACCATTGAGCCATGTCTCGTTACCGGTCTTGGTGATCTTCTTACCAGTGGCTACCTCCGCAGCTGAGACGATTCAGCACAGCAGAGGCATGTAAGTATCATCTTGTGTTACCTTCATTTGTGCATCTGTTCCCTGCGTTGGACCATGACATAGTAAGCATATTACCTACAGTAACATACTTTGCTAGTCGCGCACGCACAGCGAGACATCAGAGTAGTATCCTTCCTTCTAGTAAGTAGCTAATAACGTCCATAGATGTCCATATTACTCGAATACGTATACTGCGACGATGAGCCGATGGCTCAGAAGAAGGATTGAACCAAGTCCTTGCCAGCCCTGATTGCGAACTCAACTGTCTCGAATCCGTTCAGCCCAGAAGAATAGTATGTATGCCGCTTCCCTTGCAATGCATTGTACTTTTCGTATAGACCGTTGCGTAAGTCGGTCGTTTTGAAATGGGGGAAATAGTCCCACTGGCGAATAGCTTTGACGTCGTCCGCAGTGACAATTGGATCGGAGATGTCTGCGCCAGTCTGCACCTCGGTCAAAGTCGAGACTAGGAGCTGAGTTACTTCACGGATGGAAAGATTACTTCCGACGGGTCCCCAGGAATACGTTGTTGTGACAGAAGAGTCGTTGAAGACTCGTAAGAACCCTACGGGAGCACCAAGAGGTTGTGGGGGATTTTGCTGGTAGAAATACGGGTAGGGGATCTTTGTCGATGTTGCAGAGGACCAGTAGGCGGTGATGTCCACTTTGGAGAAGACATCGCTCTCATTGGACGACAGTGGCATATCGATCGCCTGGAGATTCTCAAGGGTAGGTGCAAACGCGAGGACTACGTCTGAGCAAGCTTGTGTTGTGTTTGAGTTGTAGGTGATGACCGGTATTGAGGTACTGCGATCGATCCTCGTCACCGCTGCGTTTGGGTGAATGGGTCCGTTTACTGAGGTAGCATAGTGAAGGAACACCTTGTGAAAGTCTAACGCGGTGGGAACTTAGTTCAGCCTATGCTTGCATGACATCGCAATGGATGCAATGGAGAACGATATTACATACCGACAATATAGCCTGGGATAATTTCCAGGAACGCTCCTAGAATATCAGGTGTGAAGTATTGTAGCATGTAAACCTGTGATCGGTTCAGCACATAGCACTCAAACGCAGTTGCAAAAAGACGTACCGCCGGTGTTTGAGTGATATCGCCATACCCATACGGAACCATACCCGCTTCCATGATCGCCGGTAAGGCCACGTAAGCGTGGGTAGATAGCCACTCAGACATAGGTACTGTCAGGCTCTGCGGCACACCATGCTATTAAAAGGTTAAGCTCTGTCTATCCCGAGGACGAACTAGAAGATGCATACGGTATATCTCAAAGACGTATACAACGGTTCAAACTCAACAGCCCATTCCGCGATATATCTTGCATATTCAGCAGCGACAAGGGCCGTCTCTGCTGCGGTGACGTTAGGCATCCTCGTTACATTGTACGCGGACGCTCCTGGACCGTAAAGCCAATGCTGCCAGCCATTGGACATGGAAATCCCGGGTGTGATGGGAACATTTGCAGCGTCGATCAGGGCGACCGTGTTCACATAAGTCTGATTTGTGAAGAATAAGGCTCCGAGAGGGTGATAAATGCTCCTACAAGGCCATCAGAGACGTCATGATAGGATATAATGCACGCCAGCTTACGGATCGGGTCCATCATAGAACCCCTGACATTTTCCTCCTACTTCAGGCTGTTTGTCGAAGACGGCTGTCTTATAGCCTTTAGTTTCGAGCTCATGGGCGATAGTAAGACCGCTGGGGCCTGCTCCAACGATGCAAACTGGATTAACAGATATCTCAGCAGTGGCGAAAGAATAGGCTGCATAAGAGACGAGCAAGAAGATTGGAAAGAGAGTCATCGTATCAGTATCGAGGTCACGAAAAGCACGAATGAGATCCCCTCACCTTTATACCTTCAATCTCTATAAGGTGCTGCTGTCTCCCATTGACTTGGCAAGAGACCAACCCACAAAGACCCGAACTGTCAGTGCACCATGTCACTGCGTAACCAGTGTCATCTTTCCTCTGGAAAGATGCCAGAAAAGCTGACAAATAAATGTTGACATTTTCGGCGGCTTTTCACGCGGAAAGATGTGTCCTTTTTCCTTCATTTTTTCCAACATCTTTCTCGAACTGTATTGCATTCCGACATTTGTATCTACCTTTACCTGGACTTTTTCCTCCGGAAAAGGTGACTACAAAGTAAGTATTTTTTCTGGCGTATTTTTCGATATAACTCTTGTTTTTCCTTCGAAAATATGACACTGGTTACGCAGTGTGTTCCGTAATGCTGATAACTTACTTCGCAGCAGAACTCAAATCATGCCTCCGGGCCACTGTGACGCGATTCCTTCGTGGCGTGTATCCCCGAACAAGCCCATTGGACTCACGATATTACGTGTCAAAGGTCAGGTTGGAACCGTAGGGTACGTATACTTCCGAGTCACAGTTCCTGGTGGCGTTACACGACGGTACGATCGTAGTAAGTCCGTGAAACTATCCTTGAAAAGTCTGTCAGTGGAGCAGGCGATAATCACCGTCCCTTGCTTCAGAAGATAAAACGCTTCTTTTTTTTTTTTTTTTTTTTTTTGGTGGAGCTATATGGGTAAAGGCAGTCCGCGTAACGGTCTCCTCGTCCCCAGCTGTTACGAAGGAGTTTCACCTTCTATCTTTATCAGAATTGCTTGTTTTTGGTTTTCCACCACAGAGGAAATGCTTTCTCGCACCCCAAGCGCCGTGAGCGGTTGGGAGTGTGGGACTGGTTCAGCCATCATCGCGGAACTCACGGCCCAGCGCAATCGCTCGGTTGTCGTTCGTCCGCTCCGTCCTAAACCTACCCACTAAAACCCCTGTCCAGTTTATCCAGTCCTCCGGGAGCCTTGTCTCGTTTTCTAGGACGCCTGGCCAGGTTTTGAGGACCAGGTCCCTCTTGATGCGGTATTTGTCAGGTATCTTCTTAGCCGTTAGTCTAATATCCATGCTCAGTCTGTCATTTAGGGCCCTTCTCCATGCGTTCACGATTTTAGCTTCCGTCGGCCATTTTGAGGGGTCATCTTCGTGTTCTATGACCCGTTGGCACCGCAGCTTCCAGATCAGGTACGCTGATTCTGCCAACAGTAGGCGTGAGAGGCGCGTCGATCCCACCGCCACTGTTTCGCCGTCTTCCCCTTCTTCCTGGATGGAGATCATGTTTGCTCCAAGGATGGTTCCCAGCGTGATGGGTGGCATGTTTCCCATTTTCCTCTCCATCGCTTGTCGTACTAGGTCCCAGACTGTCTGCTGTCCCGGCGCCCGGCAATTCAGCAGGATGTGTTCGGGTGACTCCTCAACTTCGCACGTCGCGCAGGTTCCACGCTGTTCGTATCCTTTATGTTGGACCATCTGTCACCGCAGATTAGTGAGTCGTGCATTACTCTCCACATAAAGTTTTGGGTTTTCCTGCTCATATCTTTGTGTCTGATTGCTTTCCAGATGGTTCTGTCCCATGGCTGGGATCCCATTATGTCTTCTACCGCGTGCCTGGTGATGTCGAGCATCCTCGTCGTTCCCCTTCTCGCGGGGGTGGGCTTCTTCTGCCTCAGGCCTTTATAAATGTCCGCTTGTGTCAACTCGGATAGCTGTGCCCCTCCCGGTAGGTACTGGAATTTCGTTTCTAGGTCCTCGGTGTCGGGTAGCGGCAGTTCGGCCCCTTCTGCCGCCAGTCTGTCGGCTTCTTCGTTTCCTTCTTCCCCAGCGTGTCCCTTGACCACTGGAATTTCGTGGTCGCCGCTCTTCCTCTCGCCCAGGATATGATCGCCTTGAAGAGGTCGCGATGTTCTACCGTGATCCATCCTTTTGCCTCCCACTTTTGTGAGTGCCATACGATTCCTTCAATGCAGAATTTGGAGTCTGACTTTATCGTCAGGGGGAGTACTGTCGGGGCCTTCTTCAGCGCGTGGAGGATCGCCGTGAGTTCGCCGGTTTGGTTGGTTTGGTTTTGCCCGGCCACCCTGATGGCCTCGTTCATCGGGTGGCCCTCCGCCACCCATATTCCGGCCCCTGCTTTTGCGTTCATTGTCCCGTTGCCCGTGCAGGAGCCGTCCGTGTACACTGTCAGTGGGGGCCTGTCGACCTGTCTTGTTGCCGGTCTCTCCGCTGTGTCGTTGCACGAGCGCCCTGTGTCATCTAGGATTCGGAATCCTTTGGACAGATCGTCTCGTATCATGATGGTAGGGTCGTAGGTCAGTGGTTCCGACCTCTTGTTGTTCGTTACGTTCTTCTTCTTCCTCCTCTTCGTCAGGGATAATCCATCGTTTGGGGGTGCCTGTGCTGGGTCCCTGTGACGGTTCGGTCATTTACTTGATAAGTCCCTCTCTCGAATATTATCTAATAGTTTTTTCGTCCGCTTTTGTACTTACATATCAACTCGAGGCACGCCTCATGTAGCACACATGTAAAGTATATAGTCTGCGTTGAGCGCAGGACGAATCTCATCTTCTTCTCACCATCTGTCTTTGCTGGAGCCACTGCTCGCGAAGGCCTCGAGAACGACGATCACCGAGCTTCTCTTCTCCCGACTCTTCGCTGCAGCAGCTGTTAGCGCGCGCGTCGAGGACTGCCTGAATAGGCAATTAAGACTCCTCTCACACCTCTGGTTCCTAAGCGTTCGCCGGACGAATCGCAGACGACTAGCCCAGCTCGTGACCGCTCCCGTCGAGCGTCACAGAGGTGGACACACTGGGAAGTCCATCTGCACCGGCCGACGCCTTACTCAAGTCATTCATCATTCCATCTTCGAACTCTTACGCTTCCGAAGACGAAGCGGCCTATCGTGAAAGACGTCGACAACTATTAATAGACTTCGTCAACCAGCTGCTGGAAAACCATCGACAGCAGCAGACTCGAGGAGTCGCTCCGTCGAGTACGACACAGCCACACCGCCTCGAGTCGCTTTCGAGGAGCGAGCTCGCTATTACGAGCATGCCCGCCGGCCACGAGGCCAATCCATCACATCCATCAAATCCATCCCGACCAATCAACCCCACAGTATCCTTACCAGGCTCCTACGCTGAGAACTCCTTCGTACAGGAATCCGCTATGCGAAGACTCGAAACCATCGCCGAAGAGACCTCCAACCAGGAAAACTTAGAACGAGAAGAAGTAGCTCGTGATCTAGAACTCGACGACCTCGACGATGAGGACGACGCCCACCATCCCTTGCCGACTGCCTCCGCTTGTGACAGACTGTACCAGTCCTACGTGCGAGACAGCTCGACCAAGATGAGTCTCCAATCCGAAGTCCGTCAACTGATCTCTAAAGTTCGTTGGTCGCCCAGCGACCTAGTCGACTACGGCGCAGCCCCAGGAATGATGGCACGCCCTCGCTATTCTCTGCGGCCGACCCTACTGCGCAACGTTGAGAACGTAATCAACGGTCTGCAAACGCTGTTGGCGACCATGGCTCACGAAATTCCCCGTCGTCAAGAGCGCAACGACTACCATTACCGCATCGACCCTAAGAACGATCTCGTGCCAGTGTTGCGAGGAGCGAGTACCTTGGAAGAGTTGTTCGGTTCCGGGGAGATCCTGAGGGAGCGTATAGAGAAAGGAAGCAGGTTCGTGGACAAGTACGTGCGTGAAGGCAAGGACGACTTCTCAATCAACTCCCCCGCGTCGACATCTTCCTACGTATACCGGTCGTTTGAGCCCAACGCACTCCCCGAGCGACGCATTCGCGAATACCGAGCCTTGGTACCATCACACTTCCGAGGCGAGCTCCTTAGCGAAGGCCAGAGCTTACTCGACGCTTCGATTCCCCTCAGCGAGGTCGTAGAGGTTCCCGCGCAGATCCGAGCCGCATACCCTCAGACTCCAGCGGCAGATGTGCCCAAGGTCTACTCGTACAACGAGAAAGGCGAAATCGAGGATCTTCGTCATCTCCACCGTACGAGCTATAGCCCGGGCTTCGGTGCTGTTACAGGAGAGATGGCACCAGAGTCTATCAGCGCGGGCCTACAAGCTCAGAAGCGACCTCGTGGAACTAGAGGTCGAGGTCGAGTAGTGTCGCAACTGGAACCATCGAGTGACGCTGCTACTCTACCTGCTACGAATTGGGCAGCACTCTACGGTAACTCTGGCCCGCCGCACACCACGATTCCGTCGAACGCTACGTTACCTGCTACAGAAGTCAGGAATATGCGTGAGATGCCGAACGTGCGAGCAGACAACCTTTTACATGGTATCGCTTCGACTGCTGCGCCTAGAGTCCAATTCTCCGCCCCTATCGCCTTCAATCCCATTCACGCGCCGCCACCGATCGACAACGTCGCTCCTTCCGCTGCGTCCAGGATCTTCGCTGCTCCCCCGGCAGTGGCCGAGGCCGCCTCTCGAGATGTCGCTGCGTGGAGAGACGTGGTGGCTACCAGCACAGCTCGCCCCGTCGTCGCTAACCAAGCAGTCATGGAGAGGGAGGCCACGCAAGAAGGAGACGGTCGATTCAGACAGACTTACGATCGTTCAGGCGACCCGTCGAGGGGCTCGTCGCAAGGACCGCCGCCCAACGGTTCCCCTGGCAGACCTCCGAGCTGGTCACCTAGGGGACCACCGGGTGGGCCAGGAGGCCCTGGAGGAGGCCCTCCAGGAGGACCAGGAGGTGGACCGCCCGGAGGACCACACGGAGGACCACCAGGAGGACCCTTCGGAGGACCAGGAGGTGGACCACCCGGTGGGCCTTGGGCCGGAGGACCTCCCTTCGGAGCACCAGGAGGAGCCCCACCACCTGGGGGGCCACCAGGAGGTGCTCCTCCGCCTGGAGGTCCTGGAGGACCACCTGGTGGTTGGATACCTCAGCAGAACGGAGGATGGGACCCGCAGTTTCAGATGCCTGCTGCTATGGTCCCTCAGATCAAACTAGGGCAGACCGTCAACGACGTAATTCCCGTGTGGGACGGCCAGGGTACCACGGCTCTACATTGGTTTGCCAGCGTCCAGGAATTCGCTGGTGCGGGTGGTTACATACCCTACCAGCTGGGATATCATCTCTGGAGCCGCTTGCAAGAAGGGTCCGCGGTACGCTCCTGGTTCCTCACGCTCACTCCCGATTGGAAGGAGTGGATGAGACGGTACTACCTTAACTTCCTCACCGGGATCGAGCAATACTACCTCGGAGCGACCTGGCGACAAGACCGTAACTCGGAGTACGTCGTTCAAACCTTCCGCCAGAGTGGACATTCCCGCGAGACTCCGACCCAGTTCCTACAACGCCGTCTCATGTATACACGAATGCTCCTTCCCCATCTTATCGGGTCGCACGAAGAAGTAAGGGAGGTCATGAAGGCGGCGCCAGTCACTTGGAGAAACATCTTGTCTTCTGACCAAATACCCACCGTCATGGAGCTTCAAACGCGCGTTGTAGAAATGGAATCCCAACTGGTCGCAGCTCAAGAGACTACTTACTCGAGCACGACGATGGGCAGAGACCAAGTGACGAGACTCATTCGGGAATACTTGCGAGACCATGGAACGCGTTCGAGGGCAGTTCACTGGGCTTCCTCTGAGGAGCATCAGCTCAGGGAAGAACCCGTCGCGGCGATAGCCCCAGAACCGCTGTACGACGCGCGAGAGGAGTACAGCGACTCGGCTCAGGTGATCGAGTGCTTCGCGGTCGCTAAGAGACGACAGAGGCCTCCTCCTAAGGACGGCTACAGGTTCCCTAAACGCGACGACGTGGTCAGCCCACTGCGGCCTCCCCCATCCCCGTGCAAGTGCTGCGGAAGCGACAAGCACTGGGATAAGGAGTGCCCTTCGTACCACATATGGGAGGCTAAGTACGGTCGCGACAGGAATAAGTCGGCTCGGGCAGTAGAGCTCACGGAAGAGGAAGGGAGGTTCGAAGACATGTACAGTAACGCATTCGACGATTTGAATTTACAAGCCAGCCTTTCTATGTACATCGACCCCCGTGTGAAATCTTCTAGACTCGCCTCCGCTCAGTTAATGGTCGACTGCGGCGACGCCGAACCCCAACCTCAAGAAACGTCTCTCGTTCAACGATCCACGAACATCGCTACTCGTAGGGCTACGGTGGAGGATGTCCCGGAGCCGCCTACTCCCTACCACTATCCGTCAGGAGGAATCCTTCTCGAAGAGATCGAAGTACCACATCTCAACGGAGCTACCGATCGACATCTGCCAGGTCCTCTCGAAGACGGGCTAGAACACTCGCGGGAGGTTGCCAGGGAAGCAGCGAAAGTTGACTCTCTAGATCCACCGCGATAGGTAGAGGTTCGTTGGTTGGGCCGTCGCCGCTATCGCCCCAGTGGTAGCTCAGCGGAAGGCGTGTCAGTGCTCTCCGTGCCTGGCACGATTAACGACCCTTCTGGAGAAGAGGTGGACTTGAGACTCGATTCGGGAGCCGACGTCACCCTCATTTCCGGAGAGCAATACGCTAAGTTAGTTAAGCCTCCCAAGCTACGCAAGGGTAGACGAATGCAGTTGTGGCAACTCACCGACAAAACCTCGAAAATCGAGGGGTACGTGGACGTGCCGATCTTCATGACCACGAAATCGGGAGAACTTGTAGGCATGAGGGCGGAAGCTTATGTAGTTCCCAATATGAGCGTCCCCATACTACTGGGGGAGGACTTCCATCAGGCTTATGAGCTCGCGGTAACCAGACACGTTGAGTTCGGCACTACGATCGCTCTGGGGTCTACCGGCTTGGAAGTGGAGGCCAGAGGCGTAAGGCGACCGCTGTACCCAACCTTAGTAGGGGATACATCTCACCTAGCCGCCTTCGTAAGAGCGAAGCTGCACCGTAGGAACAAAGCGAAGCGCAAGCGAGCTCGCGTCTCAAGCCTAAAGCACTCTTCGTCGGCTGTAGTCGCAGAGGACGTGCGTATTCCTCCTAACACCTGCGTCAACGTGCCCGTAGTCGCCCCATTCGACGCTGTAACGACGTGGTTAGTAGAGAAGTCGATGGTAGGAGACGACAAGGTAGCCCCTCTGGTCATACCTAACGTCCTCATCACCGCGAGTTGCCCACGAATCCCGGTAACCAACACTACGAGCACACCGCGTCGATTACGAAGGGGGGAGGTACTGGCCGAACTAGTGAAGCCAGACAGCTACCTTGATCACCCGCGCAGCTTGGCTCACTGGGGAGAAATGAACAACGCCGCAGAGCGTACAGCGGCCCTCATAGCAGCCACCGCGTCTATTAGGGATAGTAGATCACGCTCGGAGCGAGTCTTCTTGGCGAAGGAGGATGGTACCTTTCTGAAATCGAGGATGGGAACGGCGTTGAACACCGAAAGAGTCGACGAAAGCACCTCAGGAGAGGTGGTAGTGGAGGAAGATTGGGGTCCCAAGACGGCCGAGGTACCTGATCCTACGGTATACTCGTCAGAGGATCTGGAGAAGCTCGTGGATGTCGCGGACGTACCAGCGGATCTGAAGCCTAAGATATGGGACATGCTCAAACGCAGAATCAAGGCATTCGGGTTCGACGGGCAACTTGGGCACCTAGAAACTAAGTGTCGGATACGCACGAAAGAAGGGACTCACCCGATCTCTGTTCCTATGTACACCAGTTCCCCAGCGAAGCGTCAGGTAATTGATGCGCAGTTGGACACTTGGTTTGAGCAAGGGGTCATCGAACCGTCGCAAAGCCCTTGGGGGGCTCCGGTCGTAATCGTCTACAGGAACGGGAAGGCGAGGTTCTGCGTGGACTACCGTAAGCTCAACGCGCAGACCATACCGGACGAGTTCCCTCTGCCAAGGCAAACAGAGATCTTATCCGCGCTCTCGGGAGCCCAAGTACTGTCTTCCCTCGACGCTCTGTCGGGGTTCACGCAGATTGAAATAGACGAGGCAGACGTGGAGAAAACGGCCTTTCGAACCCACAGAGGGCTGTTCCAGTTTCGCAGAATGCCGTTTGGTCTAAAAAACGGTCCGTCGATTTTTCAGAGGACGATGCAGGCGATCTTGGCCCCGTACTTGTGGCTATTCACGTTGGTGTACATCGACGACATCGTCGTCTACTCCAGGAGCTACGAGGAGCACTTAGAGCATCTAGAGAAAGTCCTGGAGGCGATAGAGAAGTCGGGGTTGACCTTATCGCCAAAGAAGTGTCACCTTTTCTACAGTTCTATCTTGCTACTGGGCCATAAAGTCTCTAGACTCGGTCTGTCCACGCACGAAGAGAAGGTACGCGCTATCAGCGAGCTGAAACGCCCCACGAAACTGTCGGAATTGCAAACCTTTCTGGGAATGGTGGTCTACTTCTCCGCCTTCATACCTTACTACGCGAATATCGCCGCCCCGCTGTTTAAACTGCTACGCAAAGGCACGGCTTGGCGATGGGGTCCCGAAGAAGAGCACGCTTTCGAGTCTGCCAAGGCAGCGTTGAAGGCAGCTCCGGTTCTTGGACACGCGATGGAAGGACACCCTTACCGTCTATACACAGACGCGTCAGATGAAGCGATAGGTTGCTGTCTGCAACAGGTACAGCCGATCGACGCCCGAGACTTAACAGGCACGAAGGCCTACGAGAAACTCGAGAAGGCGTTCAAGGATGGTAGCCCGGTACCTAGGTTCGTGGCGAAAATGTCAGCAAAGATCAAAGATCACGAGTTCGTGGATACCTGGGGGGCCTCAGTAGACGAGACAAAGGTACACGTTGAAAGGGTACTAGCGTACTGGTCCAGGACGCTACGGGGGGCCGAGACGAGATACTCTGCGACAGAGCGCGAGGCATTAGGAGCGAAGGAAGGTCTCGTTAAGTTCCAGCCCTACATCGAGGGAGAACAGATACTTCTTATCACAGACCACGCCGCCTTGCAGTGGGCAAAAACGTACGAGAATGCCAATCGAAGGTTAGCAGCGTGGGGGGCGATCTACTCTGCGTTCGCTCCGGGGCTCGAGATAATACACAGGCCCGGGAGGATACATTCGAATGTCGACCCACTGTCGAGGCTGCCTAGAGCCCCGCCACCGCATGTATCTCCACTACCAGATAGAACCCCGCCGCTACGCCTGGACACTCCAGAAGCCAAAGAAGCCGAGGAGGTAATGGAGCGTAAACCTGCCCAGCGAGCAGCCGCGTTGACAGTACTGAGCGACTGGAAGGAGGCATTCGCAGCGGGGAGCGAGCTGCGGAGCAAACGTCTCGTGGAGAAGGCCCGCAACCCAGTAATGGAGTCAGACGACGGGGGGGCGGACACCTCCAACGCACCAGCAGGCAGTTCGTCTTCAACTGTACAGCCAGAAACAACACCATCGGCATCAGACCCTTACGAATCGAGAAAACTCTGGGAATCCACGCACCGTCCGCCCACAGTGTTAGTAGAAATGGACATGGACACCAGAAACCGGTACATTGAAGGGTACAAGAGCGACGTCGCCTTTCGCCATCACTGGGAGGCAGAGACCATCGATCCGGATTCGTGGGACGCTGCGAATCGCTACTTCAAGGATGACGGTGGACTTCTATACTTCAGGGACGCTGATTTCCACGCAAGATTATGCATTCCGAAGAGCGAAAGGAACACGATACTACGCACGGCGCACGAGAGCCCGTTCTTGACCGCCCACGCTGGCCCGGAGAAGCTATGGGAGTACCTTAGTGCTCGACACTACTGGCCACGCATGAAGAAAGACGTACTAGAATTCTGCGCGACCTGCGACGTTTGTCAGAAAACCAAGCCCGCTAACTTCAAGCGTTTCGGTCGTCTACAGCCGCACAAGATACCTGTACGCCCCTACGAGTCGATCTCTATGGACTTGATAGTGAACCTTCCCTGGTCGGAAGATTGCAACGCGATGCTCGTATTCGTAGATCGGCTCACCAAACACGCTCAGTTTATTCCTACCACTACCGGACTCACCGCGAAAGGGTTTGCTACCCTATTCGTGAAGCACGTGGCGTGCAAGTTTGGACTCCCAGACAACATCGTAACCGACAGGGATCCTCGCTGGACGTCCGTGTTCTGGAGGGAAGTAGCCGACATGTTGAAAACGGAGATGTTGCTTGGATCTTCACATCACCCTCAGCACGACGGCCAAACGGAGATCGTGAATAGGCAGTTGGAGACAATGTTGAGAGCGTACGTGAAGGAGGACAGGAGTTCCTGGAGCGAATGGATTCCCCTTCTGGAACACGCTTACAACTCCAGACTTCACGTGGCCACGGGTTCCTCGCCATACTTCTTACTCTATGGATTCGAGCCTCGAGGGGCCTTGGACGCAACAGAGGACTACGGACGGCTGGTAGGACGCAGTCAGGAGACAGAAGAGTTCATCGCGCAGCTTAAAATGCACCGCGAAAGCGCGCGAAGAGCGGTAGCGAGAGCCCAAGCAAAGCAAGCGGCCTGGTACAATCGAGGTCGCAGAGTAGTCGAGTTCGAACCTGGTGAGCTAGTATTGGTAAATCCACACTCGCTAGAATGGGTCGAAACGAAGGGCGAAGGCAAGAAATTAGTTCAACGCTGGATCGGCCCCTTCGAAGTCCAGCAGCGCATCAATGAGAACACGTACCGACTCCGCCTGAGTCCATCATACCCGGGTAGCCCCGTGTTTAATATCGAACATCTAAAGAGATATAAGTCTTCGCCCGAGGAGTTCGGTCCACGAGGAAGGCTAGACGACACACGATCGACTCCAGCGGACGAGGCCTATGAAGTGGAGAAGATAGTGGGTCACCGATACGACAAGCGTAAACGAACGATGCTTTACCTTATTCGCTGGACGGGTTACTCTCCCTTGTATGACGAGTGGAAGACGGGACACGAGCTCAGAGAAGCACCGGAGTTGCTGCACGACTACCGTCGCAAGCACCATCTCCGGTAATCTAATCTCTAGCGCTTAAATTATGCGCGGCTATCGCACGCGACATTTCCTCTCTCATGTTATTCTTTATCGTTCTCATCCTTTTCATTATTTCGCCACCTCGGCCGGGACCGAGTAACCCTTCTCTAGCCTCCTCCTCTTGGGCCGCACCTTCCTCTCTAGGGCCATGAACTGTGCAGTTATGCAAGGCGAACTCCGTACCTTCTCTAACGGCTGAGCCGGCGCTTCGAACTTCCCCACGACAACAGGACGAATACACACGCCCACGATGAGCCTCAAGCGACCATCTCACCGATCACTCTACTTCCAAATCCACTTCCTATCCGCATTCTCCCTCACTCGACTCTACACTATCTCCAACGTCTCAGGAGAAACTTGGGTAGCGCTCCGAGGCGATGCAAGTGAAGTCTACGAAGACACTGCCGCCGCTCACTACGAGGAATGGGATCGCAACAACCTCGACGCAGTGCCCGAGTCAATGAGAGGCCCCGTATGGTCCGGGCTGGGAAAGGAGTACCTCGCATACGGGATCGACCTTAGGAGGGGACGAGCTCGCCCAGGAAGTGCCACGGTAAGCTGGGTGCACTCTTATTTCAGTGACGCGGAGGAGTTCATCGACCCCCTCGATCGTGAATCGATCATGCCCGGTCTCGCCGTCCAAGTCAAGAAGGACCTTCGCGTCGCTCGCGAGCTCTTAGACTTCTTCCAGCAACGAGGAGGGGTAAGGGACGCCGCCATCGATCGTGACTATACGGGCGACGCCCTTCTATCCGCTACCGGAGCAAACGCAATCCGCGAAGAGCTTCGTCGGGCACGGCAGGTCATGGATGAACGACTGGCTGCTGTTAACTACGCCATCGTTCGCGCTGAGCCCGCCGTCCGAGCCTACGTCGAGCTTACGTACGTCGCGTACATCTCAAAGTGGGGTCTCTCCGACCGCATGCGAGGCGTAAATCTCGACTTCCGAACCTTCGACCCTCGCGAGACCCACGTCCTCGACCACCTGCATCACCGCGTACCGGTACTATACCCAGTCGACGAACCATACCGCCCCCAATTCACTGAATCGGAAACGCAAGGGGCGGAATCGGTCAAGAACGCCCAGCAGTTCATCTACTGGCTACAGAGTACTGCTCACTGGCCGGTGGTGGTGAAGGCCTTGCCGGCTCCTCGTAAACTCTATGGTGTCACCCCCGAGCAAGAGGCCTCCAACCCGGCAGCTCACGCTCCGAAGCTCGAACGTTGGACGAATCTTCAGGAAACGGCCTCCCTGCTCATGGGAGATTACCTACATACCTCCGGCGCCCCTCTCGCACCTCGCTTCAGCTCGGCAGACATCCTGCTCGTCGATACCGCACGGCTCATCCTCGAGCCCCTTACCGAACTTAGGATGGGACTTCGGGCCATTGCCAACAGAGACTCTGACGCCCAGGAACTTCTAGTCGAGGCCCTCCAGCGAGGATGGGCATTCGAAGTCGCCTATCACCGAGCGTTCCTGGACGACCTCGTCGTCTTAGATGACGTAGAGGCTGCGATCGGGCGGGACGCCGTGGACACCATCCTACTCGTCACCGACTCTGAGAATATCGATGTCGCCTTGGAATGGTCGAAGTATCTAAGGCGCGTCGCGATGTTGCTAGCTAGACCCAACGCGAAGGCGTTTCTCTGCCTGGGCGGTGTTCTATGGAGGCTAGCCCTCCTCCTCGGCGAGGAACACCTCGACGAGTGGAAGCGCGACCTACTGGGACCTACAGCTAGCGTGATACTCGGGAGGTCCGGTTGGCAGCCCGTTCAAGGCTACTGGAGCAACGGAGTAACCGAGAAGGAGAAGGACATTCTTCGGGGACTCACTCGATCGCGTCTCATAGGTACCACGAGAACGTGGTTTCCTTCCACTGGGCAATTGGTCAGGCACGGTTTTCACGACGGAGAGTGGTCGAGCGTAGAAGAACGTTTCATCATGGAGAGGTACGAGAGCCTGCAGCGCGGCGAGACTATCTACCATCCGCTCACGGATGAAGAATGGGAATCGGAGCTGTCGCTCTACAAGACGGGACGTCTCCTGAGGAACTCGCGCGTCCGTCCCACGCCCTTCGAGACCGAGCTTCTCCTCGATGATGTGCGTCGAGAGCTGGGTGGAAGCTGGAATGGTGCTACTATCGCGGAGATTAACGACTCCATCTCTCTTTAATCCTCACGCTCACGCCACCACCTTCGTCGTTCGGGACTGGGGGGCTCTGTGACGGTTCGGTCATTTACTTGATAAGTCCCTCTCTCGAATATTATCTAATAGTTTTTTCGTCCGCTTTTGTACTTACATATCAACTCGAGGCACGCCTCATGTAGCACACATGTAAAGTATATAGTCTGCGTTGAGCGCAGGACGAATCTCATCTTCTTCTCACCATCTGTCTTTGCTGGAGCCACTGCTCGCGAAGGCCTCGAGAACGACGATCACCGAGCTTCTCTTCTCCCGACTCTTCGCTGCAGCAGCTGTTAGCGCGCGCGTCGAGGACTGCCTGAATAGGCAATTAAGACTCCTCTCACACCTCTGGTTCCTAAGCGTTCGCCGGACGAATCGCAGACGACTAGCCCAGCTCGTGACCGCTCCCGTCGAGCGTCACAGTCCCACTTCGATGTGAGTTTCGCGTATATTTCTCTCGCCGTCGCCAGGCATTGAAAGGGGAAGTCGCACTGGTGCCATTGGCGCACCTTCTCGCAGAACCTGCAGCACGCTCTTCGTTTATAGTGAATGGCCGTGTCTTTCGTGGTCAGTTCTCCATACTCTATTAGGGTGAGCAGTTGCGCTACTGTTTTAATGCCATGGTTGCGTCTTAGGCATTGTGCTCTGGGCTTATTGTATAACTTTTTTAGTAGGTCCGACACGCCAAGGTGGAGCCATATAGGGAGTGTCCCCTTCAGTTCTGGGCTTAGTTGTATTGCGTCCAGCCTCAGGTTCACCTCTTTCGCCAGTTTGATCATGGTCTTAAGGTGTGTCGGGAGTGTCGAACGGTTACTGGTGTTCACATCCCATTCCTGCAGGAAATATTGTAGCTTTGTCTCTTCATCGACCCTCGGGCCGGTTGTTCGTGCCGCTTTCGCCAGTAGTGCATCCGCTACGTACGCCCACATAGGTCTGGCGTTCGACAGGTCTAGGAAGGGTTTCAGCCAGGTGAGTTGGATCGCTTTCAGTCGTGTGTCTAGGCTGAATAGGTTAAGTCCGCCTTGTTCGATAGGGTCGTTCAGTGTTTCCATGTTGACCGGTATTATTCCTTTGTCCTGCCACAGGAAGGTTCTGAGAATGGTTTTTAATTCGCTCTTGATGGTGTCTGGCACCCCTTGGACTTTCGCTAGGAATTGGATCCGTCCGCCCATTTCCATGTTTAGCACGAGTTTCCTTCCAAAAAGGGTGAGGCCTGGTCTGTCCCACTGCGCCAGCCTGGTGCGTAGTTTTTTTATCAGTGTCCTCCAGGGGGCGGTGTCGTCGCCGTTATTCCCGAACCATCCTCCTAGGATCCTTACGAGGACCCCTTCTTCGGCTATTCGAACATCCTGGGGCAAGGGTTCTTCTGTCACGTCAAAGCATCTGCTTAAAATGACCCACTCGCGGTACTCTTCCGATCCAATGGGGATGATTTCCGTTTTCTCCAGGTTGAATTTAGCCCTGGATGCTCTGCACCAGGTTGCTAGTATGTCTTGGAGCTCCGAGTACTTATCGTACCGCGACAGGTATACCGTTGTGTCGTCCGCGAAAAGTGTGGTTATGAGGCGCCCTGGGGCTCCTGGTATTTGGAAGCCTTTCAGCGATGAGAGCCTGAGCATGCACGCTAGGGGTTCTATCGCCAGGTCAAAGAGTAAGCACGATAGCGGGTCCCCTTGTCTCACACCTCGCGTTATCCGGAAACGTTTGCTAATCACTCCATTTATCGCTACGCAGGACTCCGCTGTTTCATACAGGCTCCTGATCGTGTTGATCATGCTCGTCGGGACTTTGAACTTTTCAAGAACCTTCCAGAGGTAGTCGTGCGCCACTTTGTCGTATGCCTTTTCTTGGTCCAGCGCTATTATTACCCCGTTCTCATCTTCTGCCTCTGCGTATTCGATCATCGTTCTCACTAGGTTCGTGTGGTTGAAGATAGACCGATTGGGGATGAAGCCAGCTTGGTCAGGGTGTATCGCGTGATGTATCCAGCGGGCTAGTTTGACGGAGTATGCTTTGGTAAGGAGTTTGTAATCAGTGTTTAGTAGCGTTATAGGGCGATAATTCGCTATTTCACGGTTATCTTTTTTCTTGTAGATCGGGACTATCCAGCCTTCTGCGAAGCTCGATTTAGGGACCACCCCGTTCCTCTCTATGTCGTTAAACACAAGTTTGAAGAGGCCGATAATGTCTAGGGTATCATTTGTCTCTGGTTCGTCGTTCTGTCTGGCTTTCGCATTGCGTTTGTCTTCCTCCCGGCGTAGACGGAACAGTTCTTTCCACAGTTCATACGGGATCCCATCAAGACCCGCCGCCTTCCCGTTCGCTGATAGTTTCAGTGCGTCCTCAAGGTCGAAGGTTTCAAGCTCAGCTTTCAAATTTTTGCGGGCTGCTTTAGGGAAGGGCGTTGTAATGCTTTTAAGGACTTCTCTTATGGTCTCTTCCCGCTCTGTGGCCTCGTCTGGGCTTGCCGTTATACCTTCTGACTGCAGGGAATCGTGGTAGTCGGCCGCTGCTTCTGCCATTTTATCCGATCGTTCTATGTACCTTGGGGGGTCGTCCGGCGAGTAGCCTGGATGGCCCAAAGGTTGGCCCGACGTCGGGTCTCGGAGGGTTAGTATCATGTCTCTTGGGCTCTTCGGCTTGTTGGTCGCTATCCAGTTTCTGTTGATCTTCTCTCCATAGACCCAGTTGTTCGTTGCTACAGTCTTCCTTGCAGTGTTGAACCTTCTCGCTTCTAGGTCTTTTATTTTCTCTAATAGGATGGCCGCTTCATTGCGTATCATATCATCGTCGTCAGCTTCAGGTCTATTTAGGAGTTCGTGACGCTGATCTTTCATCTTCTGTATCCTGTTCGCGAGTTTAGGTATTTTTACTTTAGCCAACTTCCGCGCAGTCTCTATTATTGCTCCTTGCTTGAATTGTTGCCATATGGTCTGTGGGTTCCTTATTGGCGTTCGTTCTTCTCCTCTTCCCATGTAGAGGTTTATCATGTGTTGGGCTGCCTCCTTGCCTGCACGGGTGACTTGTTCAATGTACGTTTTGTCCGCTATGACAGTCTTTGGTATTGTCCACCTCCCCGGTCCTATTCGCGGGAGTTTCTTATCTGTTAGGGACACCATGACCATTGTGTGGTCTGTTGATATACCTTCGGGGTGGCTGAAGAGCCACTGTTGTGTGGCTTTTGCTACGTCGGTTGACGTGTAGATCCTGTCGAGTCTCGACAGGCTGCCTCCATTTTCCTGCGCATAGGTAAACTCCTTTTCTCTCGGGTACATGCTTCGCCACGGGTCTGTCATTCCGAAAAAGTTATACAGTTCCTGCAGCGCTGTCACTGGGCCCAGCGGGTCTGGTCGCATTGGGCGTCGGTCTATCCTTTCCTCTACAATGTTGAAATCCCCCATTAGTAGGTCGGGGGGTTGGAGTTGCCTTACCTCCCATTCACGCAGCAGCTGCTTCCAGAATTGCTCGTTTTCGTTGTGGGCATTAGGTGCGTACACATTCAGTACTGTCATGGACACCTTCTGATGCCAGGTGAATTTAAGTAAACTCGCTCTTCCTGGTATGATGTCTATTGCCGAAGCTTTAGTATAGTCTAGTCGTTCTTTATTTATTACAAAAGCGACCCCTTTCGAGGCCGATGCTCTCTCGTCTGGGAAGGACGGGATGATATGTAATCTGTTCTCAAAGTAGGAATGCAGTGATGCTACATGGTGGTCCTCTAGGTGGGTTTCTTGTACCGCTAGTATCGCTATCTTCTTCGATCGTAGCATCTGGTTTATTTTATTCCATTTGCTGTTAGGTTGGTCGGGGTTCATTTCCCCTCGTCCTTTCATGTTGAGCGTGGCGACCTGTATTGTGGCCGCTGTTTTGCGGCTATTTCTTTTCGGAGTCGGATTCCTCATACGGGATTCACCCTGGGCTTCGTCGCCGTGGTTGTGTCGTGGCACATCATTTCTCGCCCATTGGCTTCCTCCGTATGGGGGTGCGTGGGGTTGTGGGGGGAGAGGTGAGTTGTGTGGTGTGGGGGGGTGTTGACTGCGCCCGTCGCCTGAATCTATGCGATACTCCTCGGCTTGATCGTCGGCGGGCATGTGACCTGGAAGGGTAGTTAGTTCCCAACGAGCGCACGTAGCTAATTTTTTCGTTTATTTTCACATTATCGTCGATAACCTCGGACATGAGCTCGCCTCATGTTCACCTCATGTTGTAGCATTATTTAGCTCTGTGTGTATCTTCTGAATGCACATCTCTTCTTTCCCACATACGTCTTCGCTTGAGCATAGCTCGCGGAGGCACGGAGAGCGGCGATCTATTTCTACTTCTCGTCTTCGCAGCCCTCGGCGCTGCGAGAGACGACCGACTGCCCGATTAGGCAGTTATCTCGACTCTACACCTCTGGTTCCTAGCGTTCGCCGGGACGACTCGCGGTCGATCCACCCAGATCTGAGACTGCTCGCGTCGAGCGTCACAGAGGTGGACACACTGGGAAATCGACCGTACCGGCCGACTCTGGATCCAACTGTTCATCATTCCGTTCTCAAACCCCAGAAACCAATCCGCATTACATCAGCTCGAGAACGCGGAGTTACTCACTAAGCTACGTCGACGAAAGATCATTCTATCGTTCTTCGAATCGCTACTCGACAATCCTCAGCAATCTCGAGCTCTCGCGATCGACACCATGTCTGCTACGCAGGGTGCCGACGCGCCCGATAATCCATCATTCCAATCGAACGCCTCGAGGAGGCAACAGCTCCCCCCATCAGCTACCCTCCCGGGCTTATTCGGGGAGAATTCCTTCGTAACCGAATCGCAGCGACGTCAGCTCGGAACTATCGAAGAAGAAACATCCGCGCAGGCACAAGCGGAGAGAGAGGCCGTGATCAGGGAGCTAGAGAGAGACGACGAGGATGAAGGGGAGGACGGAGCGGACAAGTCGATGGCTGAAAGACTGTACGACGAATACGTCAGAGACAGCTCAACACGAGTGAGTCTCAAGCAGGAAGTCTGCCAATACATCAACCGCGCCAAATGGTCCCCCGCAGACATCGTCGACTACGGGTCCGTTATCGGCGTAGCGAATCGACCTCGCTTCGCCCTAAGGCCACCTATCCTTCGCTCCCTCGACCGCGTCTTCGCCAACCTGCAGACGCTGCTGTCGAAGCTGGCCGCTGAAATACCCCGCCGTCGCGCCGCGAACAACTATCACTATCTCCTTGACCCTAAAGGCGACCTTCTCCCGGTTCTGAAGGGAGCCAACTCGCTCGCGGAGCTAGCTGGAGCCTGGGAGATTCTACGAGAGAGGCTCGAGAAAGGCCACAGACTCACGAAGAGATACGTTCGCGAGAGCAAGGGGGACCAAAGCGCCCTTTCGCCCGCGTCCACCCTCTCGGAAGTCTATCGACCATTCGGAGATGACGTCCCCACTGAGCAGCGCATCCGCGAATACAAGGCGTTAGTACCCAACCATCAGCGAGCACAGCTTCCTCCAGGCGACGTCTTAGACTATGCCAAGCCGCTAGAGGAGATCGTCGACCTCTCTCCAAGGCTCCAAGCTGCATTCCCGCATCGAGAACCTGAGACTACTCCTCGTGCATACTCGTACAGCCTCGCGGGCAAGAAGGAGGACGTCTCGTACTTCACGCGAACCAGTTACGGTCCTGGCTTTACGGTACCTCTGCGAATGTCCCAGCCGGAGTCTATCAGCACGGGTCTCCTACGGAAGAATCGCACCCGAGGTAAGGATAAGGCAGTCTCCTTCCTGGACGCGCGGGCACAACAAGCAACGGCCGAGCCTGTCGAGGAACCAGACCCGTTCGCCGAAGCAGACTGGTCGCAGATATACTCGTCGACGGCTAGAGTCGTTCCCCGCGACTCGCAGCCTGGCCCTAGCGCTGCCCCTCGCTTCCTCGAGGCCCCTGACGTGTTGGCTGGTAACGTCCTGCACGGGCTGGCTTCTGCCAGCGCAGCCCCTCGAGCCCCGGTGTCTGAGCGAGTTGCGCCACCAACTATGACAGGGGCCCCTCCAACGGTCGATGCGGTCGCGCTAGGCGTAGACCTACGCACGCTGGAAGGTCCCGGTCGCCAACTCAACTCAGATCAGGTGTCAGCATGGCGAACTCAAGTGTCAGCTCACCAGGCTGCCCCTGCGGGATTCGCATCGTCAAAGCCCTTGCCACCCATCCCTAGCGCGAATATGGGAGGAGGCAGAGGAAGCCAGAGCAACGTAGAGCAACACGCGCAGCCTGTCAACTCCTCCTTGCCAGGACTAACGCCTTCCCCTTCGCGTCACGACGGGGGAAGCCCACCCGGAGGAGGAGGTGGATTCCCTGGAGGAAACGGAGGCCCATCTTACCCTGGAGGTGGGGGTCCACCGTTCCCCGGAGGAGGAGGCGGCCCACCGTTCCCTGGAGGAGGGGGTGGCCCACCATTCCCTGGAGGCGGAGGTCCGCCATTCCCCGGAGGTGGAGGCCTCCCGTTTCCTGGAGGAGGAGGACCACCATACCCGGGTGGAGGACCGGGAGGCGGAGGCCCCCCCTACCCAGGAGGCGGTGGTGGCGGCGGTGGCCCTCCCGGAGGTCCCTACGGGGGATGGATACCGCTACAGAACGGTCAGTGGGACCACCAGTTCCAGATACCCACTGCGCTCGTACCTCAGATTAAGCTCGGTCAGACTATCGACTCTGTCATACCGATCTGGGACGGCCATTGGGGCACCGCGCTCGAGTGGTTCGCCAGCGTGCAAGAGTTCGCGGGTACTGGAGGCTACATACCGTGGCAGCTGGGATATCACCTCTGGAGTCGCCTCAAGGAGGGTTCAGGAGTACGCACATGGTTCCAAAATCTCACGCCCGACTGGAAGAGCTGGATGAGACGGTATTACGTTAACTTCCTGGTATCGGTCGAGCAGAACTTCCTGGGACTCACGTGGAAACAGGATCGCGCTGCGGAATACGCCATCCAATCCTTCCGACAGACTGGCCGTACTCGAGAGTCCCCCGTCCAGTTCATCCAGCGACGACTGCTGTCCTTGCGCTTGCTGTACCCCAACTTGATTGGCTCACCTGAGGAGGTAAGAGAAGTGATGAGGGCCGCGCCGGTGTTCTGGAAGAACATCCTAAGCTGGGACACGATCCCGTCTGTAATGGAGCTGCAAACGAGGGTCATAGAAATGGAACCTCAGTTAGTATCCGCTTCAGACTCACTGCACGCTCCCGCTCTTCACCGAGACCAGTTCGCACGCTATCTCAAGGAGTACTTCCGGGACAATAACATCGACTTACGAAACTTTCGCTCGAGGACGGTTCACGCGGCGACCACCGATCCTGCTCTGGACTATAACCAACCCGATCCATCCATCGAAGAGTCTTCGGGTCACGATGACCTCGTATCTGGCCACGAGTCCCCTCTCGTTGTCGAGTGCTACGCCCTGGCGAAGAAACGGCAGCGACCTCCTCCTAAGGACGGCTACCCCTTCAAGAAACGCGACGAAGTGGTTAGCCCCCTCAGGCCGCCGCCGTCCCCGTGCAAATGCTGTGGCAGTGACAAGCACTGGGACAAAGAGTGTCCCTGGTTCAGTCTTTGGGAGAGGAAATTTGGCAGGGGGAAGGACAAAGTAGCTCGAGTTGCGGGTGCTCAGACCGATGAGGAGAGTTTCGAAGACATGTACAGTACGACCTTCGAAGAATTGATTTCGCAAGCCTGCTATTCGCTCTACCTTGATCCCGTCGTGAAGTCTGCCCGTTTCGCGTACGCTCGCCTTATGGAGGAGGTAGGAGGCTCTGAACCTCAGAGCACTCCGCGCCAGGCCTACGTCTCGCGATCTGAACCGGAGGTGCTGAAGCGGCGTGCTCCCAGAGTGACTATGGAAGTCGTTCCCGAAGAAGCGTCCGACAAGCCAGTCGCTGAGGTCTACCTTATCGAAGACAATCTCGACAGCGAGCGACTACCCTCGACTGAGGAAACGATGGGCGACGAGGGCGACTCATCGGAAGTGTCAACAGCCGAAGGACGACTGGACGCCCTACAAGTGACGGCTAAGGAGGTAAACTGGGTTCGACCCCGGAGGTACAAGCCCAGCGGGACGTCTGCCATCGGAGTATCGGTGCTCTCGATACCGGGAAGGATAAATGATCCCGGGGGGCCAGTGGAGGACTTGCGTCTAGACTCCGGAGCGGACGTGACTCTCATATCCGCAACGTACTACGCAAACCTCGCTAAGCCCCCAAAACTCCGTCAAGGTCGAAAAATGGACTTATGGCAACTGACCGATAAGTCGTCCAGAATCGAGGGCTACGTGGAAGTACCTATCTTCGTGACTAGTTCGACGGGAGAAACCATAGGGCTGATAGCGGAGGCTTACGTGGTCCCGAACATGAACGTACCTATCCTTCTCGGGGAGGACTTCCATATCGCCTATGAGCTCAGCGTGACGCGACACTTAGAATTTGGTACCACGGTCGCCATCTCGAATACGGGCTTGAGTCTGGAAGCTAAAGGCGTACGAAGACCGACGTACCCCGAGCTGTCTCCCAACCCGTCTCGCCTAGCCTCCTTCGTTAGAGCGAAACTCCACCGACGCAACAAGAACCGACGCTGGAGAAGGAAACAGGCCCTTGAGAAAGCGTCGCGGGTAGCCACCGTAGCCAAGGACGTCTGTATCCCCGCAAACTCTTGTGTCAACGTGAGCGTGGAGTGTCCTTTTAAAGAAGGGAGGTCGTGGCTAGTCGAGAAGTCCATGCTGGGTGACGACCGCGTAGCCCCTCTTGTAGTACCCAACGTCCTGATCGACGAAAGCTACCCCCGTGTACCCGTAAGCAACACCACGAACATGCCGAGGTGGCTAAGGAAAGGGGAGTTGCTCGGGGAGCTACGCGACCCTCGTGGCTACTTCGACAGACCAAAGAGCGACAAGGAGTGGACGGAAATGTCCTTGGGAGCTGATAGAGTAGTGGCTTTGACGGAGGCCATGAGGAGCGTCGAAACGAGCCCGAACGCGAAAGACAGAGTCTTCTTAGGCAAGGAAGATGGGACCTTCATTAAATCACGAGCACGCGAGGGCCGAAACGTTGAGTCAGACGCAGGGGGAAGCCCACGCGAGACGGTAGTAGAACCTGAGGAGGAATGGGGGCCGAAAACGGCAGAGGTCCCTGACCCGACGGTATACTCCTCAGCCGACCTAGAGAGTCTCATCGACGTCGCCGAGGTACCCGAAGGCCTACGACCTCGAATATGGGAGATGCTCCGTAAACGGATTGGTGCATTTGGCTTCGATGGGAGGCTCGGCCACATGGAGACGAAGTGTCGCATCCGGACCAAGGAAGGCGTCGAACCAATTTCCGTTCCCATGTACGCTAGCTCTCCTGCTAAGAGGCAGGTCATCGACGAGCAGTTGAAAACTTGGTTCGAACAAGGAGTAATCGAGCCATCTCAGAGCCCTTGGGGAGCACCGGTGGTTATCGTCTACCGTAACGGAAAGGCCAGGTTCTGTGTGGACTATCGTAAGCTCAACGCTCAGACGATACCTGACGAATTTCCCTTACCTCGCCAGACCGAGATCCTTTCCGCTCTCTCAGGAGCTCAGGTGCTGTCGTCTCTGGACGCCCTTTCGGGCTTCACGCAGATCGAGATTGCAGATGAAGACGTTGAGAAGACCGCCTTTCGTACGCACCGGGGGCTTTTTCAATTTCGACGCATGCCTTTCGGCCTGAAGAACGGGCCCTCGATCTTTCAGCGAACCATGCAGAATATACTCGCGCCTTACCTGTGGCTGTTCACGTTGGTTTACATTGACGACATAGTAGTCTACTCGAGGAGCTACGAGGAACACCTTGATCACCTTGACAAAGTTCTACAGGCGATTGAGCGAGCAGGACTCACCTTGTCGCCCAAGAAGTGCCATTTATTCTACAGTTCCATCCTACTCCTGGGGCACAAGGTGTCAAGACTCGGGCTCTCAACACACGAAGAGAAGGTCAGGGCGATCAGCGAGCTGAAGAGACCAACGAAAGTATCAGAGCTACAGACCTTCCTAGGGATGGTCGTGTATTTCTCGATGTTTATCCCCTTCTACGCGAACATTGCCTCCCCTCTGTTCAAACTTCTCCGGAAGGGCAGCGCCTGGCGTTGGGGCCCCGAAGAGGAATACGCGTTTGAGGCTGCGAAAGCTGCTCTTAAGGCTGCCCCCGTGCTAGGTCACCCCATAGAAGGACGACCGTACCGTCTATACACCGACGCATCGGACGAGGCGATAGGTTGCTGTCTGCAGCAAGTTCAACCTATGCTAGCAGGAGACTTGAAAGGCACCAAAGCCTACGAGAAGCTGGAGAAAGCGTACGAAGAAAAAGGAGACGTACCTCGCTTTGTGGTGAAGTTGTCGTCGAAAATCAACGACCACGCCTTCAAAGACGAGTGGGCGACGCAACTCGACTCGACGACGGTACACGTAGAAAGGGTGCTCGCTTACTGGTCCCGCACGCTGAAGAGCGCGGAGACGAGATACTCAGCCACGGAGAGGGAAGCCCTAGGGGCGAAGGAAGGCCTAGTTCGATTCCAGCCGTACATCGAAGGAGAAAAGGTGCTGTTAGTCACGGACCACGCGGCGCTGCAATGGGCAAAGACTTACGAGAACGCAAATCGAAGACTCGCAGCCTGGGGGGCGATTTATTCGGCATTCGCACCAGGGCTCGAGATCATTCACAGACCGGGGAGGATACATTCCAACGTCGACCCCCTGTCTCGACTACCTCGACAGCCTCCGTCCCATACCTCACCGTTGGCGGACAAGACCCCAGCCTTACGCTTGGACAGCGAGGAAGCAGAGACAGCCGAACAGAGGGCGGAGGAAGCCCCTGCCAGGCGCGCAGCCACGTCAACGACGATCTCGGACTGGAGAGAAGTGTTCGCAGCGACGGCATCGCCGGAGCCTAGAAGAAGTAGTCGCCTGCAGAAGAAGGGAGACAAACAGACGGCCACGGCTGGTGACGGGGGGGCGGTTAGTACAGAGACGACAGAGAATCCGTCCAAGAAGCCTTCAAGTGAACACTCACCAGCTCCACATCACGCGAACGAAGACGTAGCCGACCCCTACGAGTCACGTAAACTATGGGAAGCCACTCACAGGCCACCCTCAGTCTTAGTAGAGATGAGCGAGGAGGCTAAAACGAAGTACATTGAAGGCTACAAGAAGGACGTCACCTTCCGTGCCCACTGGGAGAAGGAGACTGGCGATGCTGAGTCATGGGACCCCGCGAATCGGTACTTCAAGGATACAGACTCACTATTGTACTTTCGAGACGCCGATTTTCACGCCAGGCTCTGCGTGCCCCGTACAGAGCGCAACGAAGTGCTGAGAACGGCGCACGAAAGTCCGTACCTGACCGCCCACGCAGGCCCCGAGAAGCTCTGGGACTACTTGAGCTCCAGATTTTACTGGCCCAGGATGAAGACGGACGTCCTTGAGTTCTGCGCTACCTGTGACGTCTGCCAGAAGACTAAGCCGTCCAACTTCAAGAAGTACGGCCGCCTCCAACCTCATGCCGTACCCACGAGACCGTACGAGTCGATATCCATGGACTTAATCGTGAATCTTCCGTGGTCTGAAGACTGCAACGCGATACTAGTCTTCGTGGACCGCTTGACGAAGCACGCCCAGTTCATCCCTACGACTACCGGTCTCAACGCGAAAGGCTTTGCGATGCTGTTCGTGAAGCACATCGCTTGCAAGTTCGGGCTTCCGGCCAACATCGTCACAGACAGGGACCCTCGCTGGACCTCGGTCTTCTGGAGGGAAGTCGCGAGCATCCTGAATACCAATATGCTCCTCGCGTCCTCGCATCACCCACAACACGACGGACAGACTGAAATAGTCAACCGTCAGCTCGAAACGATGCTAAGAGCGTACGTCAAGGAAGACAGGAACTCCTGGTGCGAATGGATTCACTTACTGGAGCACTCGTACAACTCCCGTGTCCACGGAGCCACCGGAGCTTCACCGTACTTCCTGCTTTACGGCTTCGAGCCTCGAGGAACCCTGGACCCCAAGGAACCTGACGCTAAGGTGGTGGATCGAAGTCGCGAGACCTCAGAGTTCCTGGGCCAGCTTGCCATGCACCGCGAGAGCGCGAGGCGAGCAATCGCTCGAGCTCAGGCGAAACAGGCGAGCTGGTACAACAAAGGACGCAGAACGATGGAGTTCGAGGTCGGAGATTTGGTGCTAGTGAACCCCCATAGCTTGGAATGGATCGAAAGCAAAGGGGAAGGAGCTAAGTTGGTTCAACGATGGATCGGTCCCTTTGAGGTTCAGCAACGAATCAACGAGAATACGTACCGGCTTCGACTTGACTCCTCCTACCCGGGCAGCCCTGTCTTCAACCTAGAGCACCTCAAACGCTATAAGTCTTCTCCTGAGGAATTCGGCTCGAGAGCCCAGTTGGACGACACGCGAGCAGCCCCAGCGGACGAGGCTTACGAGGTGGAGGCTATTGTGGGACACAAGTACGATAAGAGAAGACGCACGATGCTTTACCTGGTCAGATGGGCAGGGTACTCACCGCTCTATGACGACTGGAAGACCGCTCGCGAGCTGGCCACTGCACCAGAAGTGCTGCAAGGCTATCGTCGCAAGAACAATCTCTAGCTGACCGGACCGTAGATTAAGTTATTAGCGCCCCATCGAGCGCGCCAGCCACGCTCTTTGATTCGGCATCGACCGACCTCACTCTCCTTCACCTTTATCTCGTCCTACTCTCTTTCCGTTTTCATTTCTTTTTCTATTTTCTGAAGTACCCGGGTCTCAACACGAGGCTCAAGTAGAACTATACAGTTGTAACGAACTGACGTACTCCGACTCCGCCTACAGACACCACGATGCCTTTGACGCGCTCTCCCCTCAACAGGACGAAAACACACGCCCACAATGGTGATCACGAAGCCATCCCTGCGCTCGCTCCTATTCCTTCTTCATCATCTCCCCGCCTACCTCTACACCGAGACCTTTGAACGATTCCTCTGCGCCGATGAAACCTGGGTCACCATCGGCGGCGATCCCGCTGCGATACGAGCCAACGCAGCCCATGAACGATACCACGGCGCCGCATCGAGAAGGCTCAAGAGGCGACCTGAGTCGTACAGAGGGCCGGAGTGGTCGGGAGACGGGAAGGATTACCTGGCGTATGGAGTAGATCGACGAAAGGTACGCGACTCCGCCGACGAGAGTCCAGAATCTTGGGTACACTCATCGTTCGACGATGAGGACGAGTTTCTTCATCCCAACGACCGCACTCGCATCCACCCCGGACTCTTAGACAAGATCAAGCGGGAACTCCGCCTCGCTCGAGACCTCGTGACTTTCCTTGACGATCGAGGAGGATCAGAGGATAATCTCGTCGACAGGACCTACTCCGGGGAAGAGCTCGCCTTCGCCGACGGGGTCGACGCTGTGCGCAAGGAGTTGTACCGGGCCAGGAGGGCGATGGACGAGAGACTCGCAGCGATCAACTTCGCTCTTTGCAGAGCTGAGCCTGACGTAGAAAACTACGTGCGACTGATCTATGGCGCGTACATCACCAAGTGGCACTTGCTCGACGACATGCGGGGAATCTGTCTCGACTTCCGTACCTTCGACCCCAACATCACTCACGTCCTCGACTACCTGAAATGGGAAGTCCCTGTCTACTACCCCGTCGACGCGGAATTCTGTCCTGATCTCTCAGAAGCCGAGGCTCGCCTCGCGGACACGGTGAAGACGGGCGACGACTTCGTCTATGCCCTTCTCGAGGCCGCCGTCTTCCCTCGTATCCGTAAAACCGAGACAGCCCCCCGAAGGTACTATGGAATCGTTATCGACCCTCTAGCCGCTACGCGTCCTTGGCGGGCACCTCGTTACGAACGCTTCGACGATCTCGACCATCACGCGAAGATCATACTCACCGATGTCCTACATCCTAACCTCGCCCCTATCGTCCACCCCTTCGAGGAGGCTCCCTCCTTAACCATCGTATCCGACGCTCGTCTAATCTTAGACCCTCTCACGGAGCTACGTATGATGTGCTGGGCCGCTAAGTACCGGGCTACCAACGCCTGCGAAATCCTGGGAGAGGCCATCCTGCGCGGATGGTACTTCCGCATTGCGTACTCGAAGGAACGCTTGGACGAGTTAGCGAGGCAGGCCACCGAGGGCTCGACGACCGCGCCAGACAGAGTGCCCCAGCTCGTGGTGATGGTGGACTTCGACGCTTTCGACGTCCCTCGCGAGTGGGTCCTATACGTTCGCCGCGCGCTCTCTCTCCTCTCCCGTCCGAACGCGTACGTGTTCCTTCACCTGGGGGGCATATTCTGGCGCCTCGCTCTGCTAATCGGGCACGGATACCTGCCCGCCTGGAAGGAGAATCTGCTGGGACCCTCTACCGCATTAGCCGTCCGCCGATCTGTACCGCCTCTGCTGCCGGGATACTGGACGGACCCTGTCTCCGAAGTCGAGAAGAACATACTCCTCGGCCTCTGCGTTTCACCGACTAGTGGTGAGGAGCGGTACTGGTTCCCCTCGCAGGAGTTGCTCATCAAACATCGTTTCCACGACGGAGAATGGTCGGCGATGGAGGAGGACTTCCTCATGGAGCGCTACCTCAGTCTCGAGCGTGGGGAAGACCGTTACCGCCCTCTCACGACTGAGGAGTGGGACGTCGAGCTGTCCACTTACAAGCCCGGACGCCTCTTGCGTAATTCATTCGTTCGTGTCCATAGCCCTGCCGCGGACGCTCTACTCGAGGATGCTCGCGTCGAGTTCAAAGGGGCGTGGAACTTGGCCTCGCTCGGAGAGATCACCTTGTCGCTCGAAGGCGATCCCGAGGAATACGGTGCGTAGGATTGACGTTCCCGCTCGCTGGGAACTGGGGGGCTCTGTGACCTGGAAGGGTAGTTAGTTCCCAACGAGCGCACGTAGCTAATTTTTTCGTTTATTTTCACATTATCGTCGATAACCTCGGACATGAGCTCGCCTCATGTTCACCTCATGTTGTAGCATTATTTAGCTCTGTGTGTATCTTCTGAATGCACATCTCTTCTTTCCCACATACGTCTTCGCTTGAGCATAGCTCGCGGAGGCACGGAGAGCGGCGATCTATTTCTACTTCTCGTCTTCGCAGCCCTCGGCGCTGCGAGAGACGACCGACTGCCCGATTAGGCAGTTATCTCGACTCTACACCTCTGGTTCCTAGCGTTCGCCGGGACGACTCGCGGTCGATCCACCCAGATCTGAGACTGCTCGCGTCGAGCGTCACAGGGCAAGCGATCGCTGCCTCGTACCGCATAGGATCTTTGCGCCGTTTCCCGTGTTACTACCGCTTGTTGTTGTTCTGCTGTATTGTGTTGTGAAGGAGGGGGCGACCGACCTGGAGAAGCTTGTTTCCGTCGTCACTTTTACGGTCTTTAGACGACGTGAGGGCCTTGCGGTGAGTCGTTCCTGAGCCCCAGAGAGCTGCAGGTCGTCTCAAGGCATCATGGGTGGCCCAAGTCCAGTTAACGTTGTCTTCAGATTGTGCACTTTCGGGCTTTCCTGTCGCCAGCGTTGTAGGCGCCGGCCAGTATATTTGGGCCCGTCCGTACTAGTGGTAGTTCATCTGTACACCCCTTTCTCTGGGTAAGGGGTGGTCCCTTCGCTGATCAAGGTCACTCATCTAGTTCGCGGCTTACCGTAGTGTGGTGTGAGGGAGTTGCACGTCTCTCGGCCGCGCGCCGTGCTTTGATGAGGGGTGGTGGCCTCGGCCTCGCTTACGCCGTTGAAGGTCGGGTGGCGGGCCTCTGTGTCGTTGTAATCATAGTATATTTCGTCAGTGTGTTGGGAGAAGGTTACAGGTAGTGGTACTGGTGTCATAATGTATCGAGCGAGAGGGGGGCAATGCTAGCTAGGTGGAGGGGGGGGGGGGGTGTGTGTCACGCGCGGGGTCACTGTTGTTGCTCAAGCGGAGCCCCGTCCCCTACCTCCTCTGCTTCCCCTACCGCCTCTGCCGCCTCTACCACCTCGGCCTCGTCCCCGTCCCCTACCGCCGTTCTGGTTGGTCTGCTTGACTCGTGTAAAGGCGAGGGGTTCGTCGTCGTGGTCTTCTTCGGCTCGAGCCTTCTCAGGCTTCGGCTTCGGGATGAGGTCGCGAAGTCTCGGCTGTATTTGCCAGCCTGGTTCGTTGAGGAGCGGGCAGTTCTCGATTAGGTGGAGTTGGCTGTTGCATACGAGGCACCTCCACTCGGTGAGGTGCGTTATGTTCATTCCCAGGCGTGCATGGCTGTAGTCGAATTGGAAGATGTGGTTGCGGAAGTTGCACCACACCAGGGCGTCGTCTGTGGGTTGTCGCAAATGCAGGTGCACGACAATCGCGTTCTTCGTCTTTGTCGTACGCCCGCGCACTACCGTGATCCTGAGGGAGCGTCTGACCTCTCTCACGAACGCCTCCGGTATGAGGCGGTAGTATGGCGGGATGAAGTCGGGGTCGAGGAAGTCCAGGACGTAATCGTTTAGGTCGTTCTTGTCGAAGACATCGTTCAGGTGGTTCGTTATTTCTTCCACCCCGTCGTCCGTGAAGCCCACTAGAGAGCCCAAGAAAGTTCCGATGTGGCTCTTATTGGAGCGGAAGAAGACTGTTCCCTCTGTCGCCGATGAGATACACTCGGTGTCGAGGAGTAGATGGCGTTGGGCTGGCGTTAGGTTATAGATAAGGTGGACGTTGGGCATTTCCAGCGGGCCCCCTTTCACCATTGGAGTCGGAGGCACTACCTTCGCGTTCGGCATCGGTCCCACGGTTTTCTCGATCACTGAGAGGAAGCGGGTTTTTGCGTCCGTACTCTCCTGCTCCGTGGGGCACCCTGTCCCGGCGAAGTAGCTGGCTACCGCGTTCTCCTCTACCCTCCAGACCTTGGCCTGCTGGGGCTTGATATTCTCGAGGAGCCAGATGGGTTGCCACCCTATCGGCCTCTCCCAGTTCTGCGACGGGCTCGTCCACGTATCCTCGCCATTCTCATGGAGGTATGGGCGGTGTACAGCGTCTGCGTCGTCCGGTTCTGGCAGTTCACCTCCTGCTTCAGTGTAGAGGTCGTCGTCGTCGTCGACGACGCTCATTACTTCGGCTTCCTGAAGCGGCGGTTGGGGAGGAGGCTGGTGTGTGTACTGAGTCTGCGCGTCAGGTTGGGGTTGGGGTTGCAGGTCGTTGGCGATTTGAGTAGGAGGGAGAGGGGGGGCGAACGTCAGGGTCTGGGGCGGTGGTGGGCCAACATCATCGCGTTCCACCGTCAGATTTCGCATACCTCCTCGTGCCTGTCCCAACTGCTGGCCGCTAGTGGCAGGCTGAGGGCGGTCTAACTGCTCTCGCCTCACCCTGCGCGTGTTGGGCGTCGGCGTGAGCTGTTGTTCACCCGACCCGTGGTGTGTGCGACCTGTGCCAGTTCTATGTTAGCGCTCTTATGCTCCTCCTCGCGAGCGAGTAGGGGCAGTTGCTTACCAGCACTCGGCGACGGGGATGGTATATCTTCCGTTCCCGGCGACTCTACCAGGCTGGGGTCGAAGGTGGGCATGAAAGGGCCGTACCCCCTCGCCACGGTTCGTGAGATAGCTCCTTCGTCCTGCAGGTCCAGCAGCGTCTCCTCTGAGGCTCGAAGGCTCGGTTCGTCCTCTCGACTCTTCGGGGGTTCTTCGTCCTCGTCCATGCGCTCAGCTTCTTCATGCTCGAGGATCGTCGCGCGGAAGGCTCTTGCTGAGGCACGGCGATCCGAGTTGTGCGAGTTCCTACTGTTGTAAGGTGACCCGGATCGGCGTCCCTTCCTCGCTGGGGTTCTCGGCGGGCTACTGAAGACATCCTCGATGGGCGTCTTCCTCGCCTTTCTGGGCTCCTTTTTCTGGCGGTAGGGTCAGTTCCTGTTGTGGGGTAGGGTGGTCTCGTAGCCATACCTTTCCTTTCCCCTTCTTATCTTTTGGCCGAGCTGCCTGTCGGGGCAGGGCTTGGTTGGCGTTTGGCCCTCCATCCCCTGGTGCGGCTTGCTCGTCGTCAATCTCCGCCAGCGCTTGGAACTTGTTCGTCGTAAGCAGTGTCTCCGCTTCATCTGAGTCGCCTCCTGTGCTGGGGCGGCGCGACGAGCGGCTCTTGGTCGGAGTCCACTGTCCTTTCTCTGGACCGTCCTCAGCGTCCGTGACCTCGCCAGGTTCGCGCTGCTCGACGATGGGGCTCTCGATAATGACTGAGGTGGAGTTTGACTCGGGCGTTGGGAGTGGGTTTGGCGTGTTCTCCCCGGTGTCTTTTTGTGCTGGCGCCGGGGTGTCTGTCACCAGTTGTTCATCCTCCAGCTCGTCCGCTCTGCCCGCCCGTCCTCTCTTGGTCGGGGACAGGGCCGCAAGTTCTGGAGGGCGGTTTATGCGTTAGTGGTGCTTTCATGCCGTGTGGTGAGTCGATCTCACCCAGTGTCGGGAAGCTTTTTCCGGGGTTTCGTCCGTGTCGTTGGACTAGCTTCCAGGGCGATGTCGGTTGAGCTGAGGTGTCTGGCTGAGGCTGTGACATTGTAGCTGGTCGCGTTTTGTCGGCAGGTAGGGTAGAGTAAGTGCGTTGTAGTCTTCGAGGGTGTTTTTGAAGGCTGGCTTACTGTTCCCTCTTTCCTGCCGTTTTTATAGGTGTTTATGGCGGGACTGACGAGACCCGACTTGAGTAATTTCGGGTTCTGCGGGGAGGTGTTAGTCGCCCTGTGGCTATCCCAGGGTTCAGTTGGTGTCGTACTCATCGTGCAGGGTGAGCTCTCATCGTCGTGCTCTCGTATGTAGCATCAGGGTATCGTCGACCCTCTTGCCCGTCGAGGTTGGGGGTATACGGTCAACCGCGGTGTCGGGTGCATTGAGGGTTCTGCAGCATGTGCTTCAGGGCTTTCGTAACTGAGGTCACCGTCTCCCTGTTCCTCGCCACATACTGTCAGACGTCGTTTGGGGCGTTTCAGAGTGGTCCTGTTCCGTGCCTTTCGCAGGGGAGGGGTTGTGGGAGGTGTTATTGGTAGGCTCGTCGCTACATTTCCCTAAACCCGGGCGTTGCCGCTCGGTTTTGTTTGGTCCTGTTTTGGTTCGGGCGCCGTTCCAGTCTCTACACGTTATCTCATCCTTGGATTGGTAGCTAGGCTCACTTACGGTTCACCGTTTGTCGAGGTTTTTACGGCAATATAATTGTGGATGGGGTATTAAGAGGATTCATATGCGGGAGCGAAGGTATGTAAGAAAGGGTTATTAATGAGGGTGCGTCGGGGAGTGCATGATTCTCAGCCCTATGACTTATTCTTCTACGTTCAGGTCTCGGCGGCCGAACCGCTCGCGTCCCCATCTCCTGGCTTCCTCAAGGAATCCATTCCATCTATCCCTTCGTGATTGGACGTAGTCGCCCTTGTCTAGGGAGACTAGGTGGTATTCTTCGTCGGCTATGGTCGCGTCCTCTAGCGTAGCTTTTACCAGCCACATCGTGACCCCTCGGGTCACGATTCCGGCTAGTCGCATTCGGGGCGACGGGCAGCTGCCGTTCGGGAGACGTATCCGAATGATTTCGTTGTGTTTGAGTGGCTTCTGGAGCGGCTGGACTTTCCACGTCATTCGTCTTGTGGTCGCAGACATATCGATGTCATAGTAGCCATCGATGATTCTCGCGGGTTTGTGGTCTGGGAGTGATTCAGCTGAGAAGTAAGATTTCTGGTCTACGTCCCTACCGGGTCGTGAATAATCACCTTGGCTCTGCCCCAGTATCAGGTCGCTCGACCTCGGGCTGGCGGGGGGCGGTTTTCGAGTTTGGAGGTAGTCGGGGCTATCTCTGTCTCGGTGGGAGGTCGAGGATCGGGGGTGGGGGGTGGTTGAGTCGAAGGAGGACGCTGATGACAGTGCTGAGGCTGGGACCCTCGCGTCGAGGCGCAGGAATTCTGGGGTCGGTGCTGGGGTTGGGGGTGGTGATCTCCGGGTAGTGAAGTTGGCAGCTCTTTGCCAGACTTCTTGGTTATCGTCGGACACTGTGCCGTCCGCGGTGCTTGTTGGTAGGGAGTGGGCTGGGGAGGTGAGAGTCGCACGGGCCTGCTCTACGACTTCCTCACTCATGGTCGGTTGTCTGTTTTCGTTAGTTTTAGGCCACAACGGTCGCAGGTTTTTATCATGGTTGCACGCGTCTAGCCGTCCCTGTACTGAGGTCGGACACCACTTCGTGAATGTGTAAACGTAATGGACCCTTTGTCGTGCCAGATGTTTGGCCCTTTACGAGTTTCCTGAGAATGTGGTCGATTACAGAGTAGGGCTCGTCGCGACTATACATGTGTCTAGCATGAGGTAGCTTAGGTCTCTGTCGTCGCTTTCATACCTCCGCTCACACCTATCTTCCCGTGATTCGCCCTCACTGAGGGACTTGCGTTCGAAAGGGTTTAATTCGGGCCTGCGGGCTCTGTTCGGTGTTTTCTCAGCATCTCTGAGTCAGACCGCTCGGCGCGGCTATTAGCGCCAGGTGCTTGTGTTTACCGGGATCATTGTTTCCCGGTAGTTACCGGCTTCCTGCTGTGGGCGCTTCCAGGAACCTCGTCGTCGTCGAGTGGAGAGGTGTGCTCGCTGTCGGGACTCGCTGTTTACGCCCTCGGCTATGCTGTGCCCCTCGACTTACGAATTCTATGTGTTTGGTAGTGGTCTGTCTCTCGCACGAGGTCTGGAGGGGGCTGTACCCTGTGAGGGCCATTTCCTGAACCATTGTAGCACTGCGACCGTCGCTGCCAGGCAGCTCCGTGCACGTCGTGCCCACCATTGAGTACGCTAGGTACTTCCTCCCAACCTGGGTGGTTGGGCGTAGATGTGTCAGACAGAGTCTGTTCTACTTTCTCGAGAGTCATAGACTACTCGTTCTCGTTTTTGTATTTCGAGATGGTGGTGGTTTCCTCAAGCGCCCCAAGATAAAACGCTTCGCCACTGCTCGGTAGTATGTAGGGACAGCTGCGCCACAGCCGCACTAAAGACAGTCGACGTCAGCCTTGAAGCTTGAAGCTTGAAACCCCGAGACGATGGTATGACAACGCACGTTCTTTGTCCCACTGAGTCTATCATTATCGGTGATATGTCGCAAATTTGGAAAGCTCCTCGGGAGACGCTTGTCTCGGGCAACCATCTGCCGGCTCTCCGGATTACATCAGGAGGGCACGTGAGACTGGGATCGAATCTCCTTCGCTCTCCAGAGATAAAGGTAATTATCTAGACGCTTGGCCGGCCTCCGTATGCCCCCCGAGGGAAGATCTGCATCCCGATGCCTCGTGATTGCATCGTGCAGCCCATGATGCATGATCTGTCGCCCACTCACGTTCAAAACCCGCTTTCACCTCTGCTGTCGCGCGTCCCCCCTTTTTCCTTTCCCTCTCATCTCAAATACCGTGACTTCTGCCATGTCCTCTGAAGAGTTCGAGTCGTCACGCTACAAGTCGGGCAAACGCAAGAAATGCGATCACTGCAACGAATATTTTGACAATCGAGGTTTAGCATCGCACACTCTGCGATGCAAGCAGAAGGCTGACGATGGTAGGAAGTGGAAGGAGTTAGCAGCGCAACTGAAGGAGCAGGATCGGAGGAAGAAAGCTAAAGCACGACGAGGTACGACTTTCCCCTGACCACAGCCCGCTTATGTTTCCTCATGTAGTACCATAATGCATTATAGCTCGCCGAAGGTTATTGAATCATGAGAACGACCCGAGCTCACCCTCGCAACCAATTCAAGCTGATCTCGGTAAGTAATCCTTGTGTATTTAAGGGCTAAGATGAACGACCGTCGTAGCTGCCCCTTCACGCGTTGGCATCGACCTCGCTCTCAATCAACCCGAACATTCTGGTTCCGAAGGTAAGCACTGGTGATTACTTCTAAAGCCTACCCTAATACAAATCTTTTATCTTCGAAAAAAGACTGTCTGGTCGAGCGAGAACAACCCGAAGCAGGTATACACCAGGCGCCCACGGCCCCTCCCTCGTCCCCTTCCGTCCCCTCCATTCCCTCTGCGCCTTCAATCCCCTCTGGATCCTCCTTCCCCTCCCCTCCCTCGCTCCCTTCCGTCCCATCCATTCCCTCCGCTCCTTCCATCCCCTCTGGATCCTCCGTTCCCTCTGCCCCCTCCCTACCTTCCGGCTCTGTCCGCACTGTCCCTCCCACTTCCCCTGTGCCTCGGACCCCCCAGTCTGATAGCCACGATGCTTCTTCCCAGCCTAACCGCCACCGACGACCGCAAGTCGATGATTTTAAGCTCGAGTACCATCCTGGCGCGAAGAAAGAGACCACAATCTATCCATTTGAGCAGTTTAGTCAGACCCGACCGAAGACGGACTTTGAAGCCACGATGGACGAACCGTGGCACCCCTTTGAGACCCGCGGGGATTTTGAGCTCGCAGAGATTGTTCACCAGTCTCGCATGAGCCACGGGGTAACCCAGCGGCTGCTTAAGCTTATCCACGAGATTCGGCGGGGCGAAGCCGATCTAACCTTCTCGACTGAGTCGGATCTGCGCAAAGCCTGGGACAATGCCTCTGTTAGATACCCTACGGTATGTGTGTGATTCTGCCTGTGGTAACACTTTTGTTAAATTATTCAATATTGTGATCGTGCATGTAAAAGTTCTCCGTCTCTAAATTCTCAACAATGTACAAGGGCGTTAATCAAGAATTCGAGTTTCACCACCGCTCATTGTGGGATTGGATCGTCAAACAAGTCGAAGACCCTAAGCTCACGCCGCATTTCCATTGGGATGCACAACGGCTATTCAAGTACAACGGGTCAAAGTGGGTGAGAATCCTCGAAGAACCGTGGGCGGCAGATATGTTCTGGGAGGTGCAGGTGAGTGACAGCTTAACGTGGATTGCACTAAACTCAATCTGTGTGGCATTACCAGTCTCACATCCGCATAACGTGCCCCGACGGGAAACCGGTCGGTATAATCATATGGGCTGACAAGAACAAACTGTCCACCTTCGGCAGTCAGAAGGGTCACCCCATAGTGGCTCGTCTCTCGAATCTGGATGAGGAGATTCGGAACGGCATGGGCGTAGGCGGGGGACGTATTGTGGGGCTGGTGCCGGTGGTACGTTCTAGTGGTCTATGTATCTCTCACAGCACTTACTCGTCGTTGATAGATTGATGATGATCCAGCTGAGAAGAAGAAGAAAAACTACATAGATTGGAAGAATGCTGTCTATCACGAGGCGTTTCGGGTGTTGCTAGAGGACGTGGCCACATATTCACGCACTGGATATCGACTCAGATGCGGTGACCACATCGTTCGAACCATCTTTCCCTTTGTTCACATCATTAGTGCAGATTACGAGGAACAGTGAGTGCCGTGGTTTAAAAAAAATTCAAATGAGACCCATCCTTTCACAGGTGCTCACTCGCATTAATTCGCGGGTTGCGAGGTAACTCGCCCTGCCCTATATGTCTTGTCCCTAAAGGGCACCTGTCGGAGCTTGCACAGAGGTATCCGGAGCGTCGGGAAGAGGATGTAGAAGAAAAAGTGGAGAAGGTTGAAACAAAGAAGGCAAAGGAAGCCGCTCTGAAGCCGCTTGGATTGCGAGCGGTGAAGGTATGTGAGTTTGCTAATACGTTACAATCATTTACTTATGATCGTCTGCCATGGTAGAATGCCTTCTGGGCCGTTCTGCGTACAAATATCTACCTGGCGTTGTCATTCGACCGCCTTCACGCCTACTTGCTTGGACTCTTCCTCCACCTGCTGCGTGCGTTGAAGGCCATCATTGCTGAACTCGACCGCAAGGCACAAAGCTTCGTCGATGATAGGTAAGTATTCACTGTTTTCCTTCCGTCCCTTCGATTACTTACTCTAACGCCTATCTTCGCTGGTACATGCGACATTAGTCTCAATGCGGTACCATCATGGCCGGGCCTCACTCGTTTTACCTCGCTTACAAATATGGATTTCAACGACGGAAAAAAATGGGCTGATCTCTCAAAGGTTTATACTATATTTCTCAGCTATGCTATTGATATTCACTAGATTTCTGTATTAGGTGCTTATACAATGTTGCTTCAATGTCATCCCAACCGAATCGAGCGGCTACGCACTACTCAAAGCACTCCGTAAGTACATAGAGTGTGACATGTATGTCTCACTCTCTGTGCAGACCGACGAGACCCTGCGTGACTACGACCGAACTATTCAGCAGTTCGGAAAGCGATTACAGGTATGGCGGTGACATATCTTAATAATCTTATACTATTAATTTCAATTCGTCGTTGCTCTATGTTGTTGTAGGACTATCAACTGGCCTCTGATGCGGACGAAAACGACGAGTCTGGGAAGGACTGGGATGGAATCATTAAGGTTCATTCGCATCTACATGCGTCACGGGATGTTCGCCTCAAAGGCGCTATGATAAACATGGACACGAAGACAATGGAGAGACTACACGGCCCACTTCGCAAGGCTTACCAAAGTCAGACGAACTTCAGGCAAGTCGAAGGGCAGGTAGGTGATACTGTCACTTTGCATTGGCGGACCATCGCTGACATGTCCAGCAGCTTGCGCGTCTTGATGACATGTCGATGATTGCTTGCGACATTCGTGGGATGATAGATGCTGTCGATGAGTACAAGGAAGAACAACGCAAGAGGACCGAGGAGATGAAGAAAGAATCCAAACGCACTGTACGGTTCAATCACATCCACTTAGGTGCGGCCCAAAAGCCAATCAAGATATCGACGCTTGCGGAAATGCACAGCACAGAGGAAGCATTTCTCGACTTCAGGAAGAACTTACGAAGTTGCATTCGGGATCTTGTGCGTCGCGATCGACTGGACGAGCGATTGGAAGTGCCCCGGCAGGGAGAAGGAGCGATTGATGTACACGCTAACGAGGAGGTAAGTGTGGAGCATAGACGGGGATTATTTACTATGTATTCATAGTTTTATGCTTTCAGATCACCGAATATCGATATTTGCAGGTCAATTATGAGTCCAAGGTGACCTGGCGTGAAGAACGAGACCTCTTGCGGTGTACACCAATGTTCCATGGCGCGCCTCGGCATGACTCTGTTTTAATGGACTGGGACGGCGGTCACAGGTTCTTCAAACTAGTGTTCACATTTACCTACAAATTCCGTGGAGTACTCTCCGCGTTGGCGTTAGTCATACCGCTCGATTTTCCGATAGGCCCAAGACGTCCAGCAGGCGACCGTGATCTGGGTTTATGCAGATTGTTGGAACGTCCACCAAGCGAGTCCAAGATCGTGCCTTTGCGGGCACTTCGAAGGGGCGCCCTCCTCATACCTGATTCAAAGCGAGTTCGGAATCATCTCGTTGTAGACACATTGGACGAAGACATGTTCCTTCGGTGTGTGGATTTGTTTCCTGATCGCGATATGGCCGCACAACAGGTTTGAGACCAGTGTACTTCAAATTACGAGTTATATATCAATTTTGCTTGTGCCTCACTAGTTACATTTTCTATATAAATGACGTTTTATGAAGTACTCACATATTCAATGTTCGACGTTCGACATCAGCAATATAGCAGGCGTATTGGGTTACAAGTTAGACTTTCGATCGTATTGGAATTAGAGTTAAGACTTACAATGTCTTGGGCTATAGTATTAGGAGAGTGGATTTGGTAGTGCAATCGTAGTCGTGGTAAGTGTACATAGCATCGTAAACATGTCCGAGTCAAGTGTTGATAGTGTAGTAGTTGACGCACACGCGCGCTCGCAAGTTCAAGCTTATGGCCAGGTATTTTCCCACGCCAAAAGCGAATACTTGCATTTGGTTCCACTGTGTGTGTTTCAATGTATTGTAGTAATTTATGACCTATATATTAGTCCTGACATACACATATTATTTCTGATGCTGATCCGTGAGTGATACCTGTGCAAACTGGTAGCTGAGGCCACCTTCCAGTAAGGCGCCGAAATCTCGAAGACGGAGAGTAAGTAATTTACATTCAGAAAGCTATCGTGTAACTATGATGATCAGCATATTTGTTTACATAGAATCCACGAAACGAGTCAAGAGAGTCGATGTATACGTGCGCGAGCGAGTCGGCATCTAATACTAAAATCATCGGCGTCCGATATGGATCTTTGATCAATGTGTGGCGTTTTCACCTTCACTTACAACGACGATGACCTAGATATGCTCTCATCTCTATACTGAAACAGTCACTATGTGGGAGAGTGCCCATGGTAAGCACTTTACAGCAGCTTAAATCAGACCGTTGATGAATTGTACTCCACGCATCGGACGCACTTTCAAATGCCACTATTTGCTCGCTGGCAGCTCGATCAATGCCTCGGCTCTCCACCAGGCTCTGCGTAATGGTTGTGCCATACTAAGCAGAACACATAGACGATAGGAGGCGTATTCAGCTGTGGAGAACTCTGCCAAGGCTGAGCAGGTATGTTTTTCTCTTGTATTGCTTGAAAAAAGTAGAGTGTTGATAGCGTTGCGATAGTACAAGGTCCCTGCCACAGGCATACCGACCATTCACTTCAAAGCGGACGTCGCACAAAAGCTAGACGAGGCTGTTACTTAATGGCAGGCGAGCATGTTGAGATACGTGCAACGCGCTCACGAGTTAGCCGAATCTGCATTAGCTACCGCTACAGTAAGTTTTCCCTCATCAACCTCATCTTATTTTGCATAAGACAACTCACAACCTGTCGTTTAGCATAGTATTACCTACATAGAGCGATATCCTATACTACGAACAACATCCAGCACTTTCACTCCTACCATAAACGGTCAAGATATTTACAACTCTAATGGCCAATGCAGGCGCAGCCGTTAAAACTGCCAAATTAGGCAATCAACGCTGCATTCTCCGCCGCCGCTTCTCACGTCAAAATGGCCAAACGGACTGCTCAGCTGTACCGTGAGAGATTTGTCTACACCCTCCGTCTCTCTCACTCAACCTTCTGCTTCAGCGCTTCGTGACAAGACTACTTCAATGATGCATCAACAATGGTCTCGCCCTTGGGAGACCGACTCAGATTCCCATTTCTATCTCCATGAACACCCTCAGGCCCTTCGTATTCCCTACGCATTTACACTGCGACGGAGCGGAACTACTACACGCGAACACTCACCTTCACGCTGTAAGAAGGTAAAAACTTGTTAAACAACGACCTCAGTCCAGATGACAGCAAGCAACTTGAACGGCCAGCCGCTCTCGACGTTACGCTAGATACCGGAATTGACACCGCACCTTTCGAGTTCAAACCGTATCAACTTGCGTCGCTTGTGGACTAGGCGACGCGGACTGTCAAGCCGTCTACGCAACCACCGTGGAAGACCGTCACCGCATGTTTTGTGGGAACGTGCTTCCGACTAGAGGAACCCACTGCGAATTTGTACACGTTCGCGCATGCACTTCACATGCTCTCAAGTACAATACTTCGCTGGACACCTATCTCTTATCCTTGTCACGTCAGCAGTAGGTCACTACTAGGATTCTCTTACCATAGTAGTCAACTGACCACTGCCCTGCCATCATAGAATATAATATTATACCCCGTTCCTCTGACTAACGTTGTTCTATAACAAACAGAAGATGTCTATTACATAACTTAAAAAAACGTGGGTACTGTGTGCACTACCGCTTTGCATCTAACATTGTCCTTTGGCAGTGCTGAGCTCCACCTGCCAGCGGTCATCATGTATGGTAATGTATTATGAGGTTCTGAGTCTTCTGACCGACCTGCAAAACGTTTGAGGTGCACTCGTGGGGTGGGGCCTCTAATATCCGTGATATTCTTTTAACGAAATACGAAGCAGCTACGCCAAGGTGCGACACCTACTTCCCTCATATTTCAATTACTGAAAACGTTGCTGACACATTTATGCCTCGCAGGAAACACAGCCCAAGCAACCATGGAGTGAAGTCGCACTTTCCGATGGTCGCTTCCTGCTGCAAGGCCGGTGGGTCTATTCAAAATACTTAATCATTTTACTACTCGGTCGGAGTGGAGACAGGTTTCTAATATTTTGCATTACGAATTGAGACGGGTAAGTCGGCACAGTGATCATGCGGTACATGTTAATTGTTAATGACGGGCTCTACAATCAGCCTCTCGCCACTGACGTCTTGAATGACTTATGTGACATAGCCTCTGCACAGACGGCTACTAGGATATAAGAGCCCACCAGTCGCCATCTTCATACCCCTCAGGCTACTCCCATCTTCGTCTCCAACCTCAAGATGCCTCTCTTCGACGTCGACACTGATGATATTCAAGTTACTCTGGAAGATGATTCAAGCAGCGACGAAACAGGAAGTGACGACGAAGATCATCTGGCTAACCAGATGCGTGCGCTGAACATTGACGACAAACTTCCTCGTCCGATTGTGCTCCCCTCTGAGCGGGCTGAAAGCGCTGACTTTCGACACGTACGTATTCAATGTTCATTTGCTATACCAAGTCACTTACATTAGTACTCTGTCGTCTACATAGGTATGTGGGAAGCTACAGCTACAGAACGCAGACTTCCGCCGTCGTATTCAAACTCTCTTGATCGAGGTTGCTCGATACAAGCAGAAGATCGCTGCTGCTAAGTCTAAGACCAAAACGGCGAGTCAGGGAATCCCCGAGCAGTATGAACGCCATACCAAGGGTATTATGCTTATTTCAAGAAAGGCCGCGTTTTACCTGCACCCTTGGCCGGAGGAGCGGTGGTTCCAGGTGGCTCGGCGGCCGGACGTCGATCCCAATAACGTTGCTGTGCGTTACCGTACTAAGAAGTCTGAAGAGCTTGCTATCATCGCAGAGCTCTTCGACTACATCCTAGCGAATCCCATCTCAATCTGTCTCACCGATTTTATCGGAAGCGCTCCTTGGTTTGCGAGTGCGGTAAGCGGTATTTCAGTTTTCATGGATAATGAGTCGTTAACAGTGATCCTAGTTCTGTAAAGCAGCTAAAGACCAAAAGTGTAAGGTGTTGGGTCCAGCTCTACAGGCGTTACCGCTTGTAGTTGCATTGCCCGGAAACGCCGCTTACACGCTTTTGCAATCTGCGGCTGCTCGTCGAACGGATCCGCGCATGCAGGAGCTTCGGGGACGTTCATTTGATAAGTTCCCTCTGATTTACCATCGTATTGATCCCGCAAACCCGACCAAGAAGGACTCAAAATATCTTTTCTGGGTTCCCGAGATCGGCTATGTACGTTCATTTGTTATAGAGCTCTATAAGCCCTTAAATTTTAATTCTTGGAATCACATCTAGTATTTCCGGGCAGCTCTCTATGGTCCCTCGTCGCTACCTCACGAGCGGCCTCGCTCGTCCACTAATGGCGTGAAGTGGAAGGCCGATGTGGAAGGAGTAACTCCGGCCAGCTTGGCCTTCATGTTCACTGTTGTACGTCGCTATCTGTCACGTCTCATATATTACTGCTCACAGTCAGTTCAAAAGCTTCGATTTCACGTGTCGGGCGAGAAAGATTTCGCTCCGGACGGCCCCAGCACTTCTCGAGGCGATACTAACTCTGACCCACAAGACGACGCCGTTGACTGGTTAGAGGAGTATTCTCGTCTTCGTCGCATGTTCCACGAGAGGTGGGACACTCCAGGCATGAAGCAGATTGCGGCGGCAGTCTATGCAGTCGCTTTCGAAGGCCAGAACCCCGCGACCATTCAACACGGTGATGGCGATGATCCAGAGAGGGCACAAGTTGAGCTTGAGAACGAACAAGCCCTTCTGACCTTCGGCTCCGTCATACCCTCTGACAATCGTAAGTGTGCCTGCATGTTTATTACATCTACTAATCAGTGACACTCTCAGTGCAGCCTCCATCACTTCCGTCGTCATCCCGCTCTCGTCTCGCCAGTCCTGTCGCTCCTGTCGCTCCTGCTAATGCCACCAACTCGGATGCCGCCCCTCAAGCTGTAGATGACGACGACGAGCTTGTAGAGACTGTCGAAACGTCTCAGCACACTGTTATCGAAGAGACGGCTACTGCCGGTAGTGCGAACACGTCTGCGGCGACTTTGGGTGGGCGTAGAATTGCTGCAAACTCAAAGAAGTCGAAAGGGAAGGGGAGAGCAACAGAAGGGGCAACCGTTGCGCCTCGCAGGACCACTCGCAATACCTCTGCGTGATTGATGATTCTATGTTTTAGATACCACAATTCACATATGTCTTTCCGTGAACCGATGTAATCTGAGGATGGGAGGGCGATGGGGCCCTCATGGGGCTGTTCAAGTTCAGAACCTTGAGGTAATCATCATATACCTGTCATTTCCCACTCACAAGAACCACAATTATGTGATACAACGTAAGTTATAAGCCCGTAGAACATATTCGACTGCCTTAAATAATGCAGACTCGTGGCATTTCAGTTGAAGTCCGCATGCACGCTGCCATTTCGTAGCGCCGGACTATTTCCCAAAAGGGCAGTTGTACAAGTACTGCTCCCGCACTCAGCTGACAGTATACATCCATCCACGATCCACGGACGCTCGTAGAATAGTAGTACTTACCTATCTATAGCTTTACTGTCACTTCTATCACTTGTATAGATATATAAGAAGATCAGTGACAGGCTCCGAGTCTCAGATACTTGTCCACAGTTCGCGCTGTTTAGTGGATTATGCGCTGTTTCCGGCCGGTTCGTTGGGGGTCTGCGGCTATTGTCTATGCATTACGAAGTTCTGTCACTACTTTCCTTAACGAAGTTTCCCTGGGTCGACTTGTGAAGGAGCTATTTTGTATCTACCCTTTTAGGAAATACCGCGCGCGTGGCTTGCACATTTTACGCATGGTCCGTGCGCACCTACCCCCCATTATATAATGGGGTACTTCTAGGCTACCTCCCCCCCACTCGCGTAGTACGCCATTACAGTAGAATGTAGTGTCCTCATTGTATAGAGTAACAATAAGTAGTAATAGTGATAATAACAAACGTGCAATATACGAATTAGATATCGACTAGTAAAGTTGAACAGCGATCCACTTTCGAGCCCTGCCTATTATAATGATATATTGTAAGATGCACATAACATGGTGAGCTTAGGAGTAAGAAGTCTTGAAGTGTAAGCAACGCGAGTAAACGAAAAGATCTAATACTCCTAATAACAGACCAATAAAATTCGATAGCGCAGTGGCCACCTCGGGTTTTGGGCCTTGATGGATCCAGATCTAACCATTCTTGATCGAGACGCCCCCGGAGGCCTCCAGATGTAGGTGGCCTATCGAGATGCTCCCGGAGGCATGGGCCGACTCCGGCGAGCGGCAGACCTCTGCCTGCCTCCTGATGGGCGAATGGTAGGGCGCTAGGCCTCCTGATGCTGGATCAGTGGCTCCGGAGGCCATCAAGAGCAAATCTCCTCTGTCGCGTTGCCTCAACGAGGCGCCTCCGCCTCGGGAGCTCCCGAGGCCTCGAGATTCCTCTTCAGGCGCTAACCTTTTTTGCGACATATGTCTGAATAGTGTTGAAAGAACGAAATTGTGATCGTTTGTTACCTTTTGATCGCTGGGCCGTTGGTTTCGATGGCGTTGCATACAAAATTACTTATGCAGCGATGAATTGATGACGCTAACGTTCACGGCTTCCCAGGAGCATAACGATTCGCTTTTGCATTCGTGAAAGAGTTCGTAACATCACATTCAAACAAGGAAAATATAATAACAGCCGGGGAGAGTAAAGTAATGACGAGATTGCACAGAACGTTAAGGATGCACTCTTGAGGAAAGGAGGAGGATAGCAGTAGTTGAGGATGGAGGGAATTCCGAATCGACAGCCTTCTATCATACAGCATATGCGTGATGTAAGTGGTTCCAAGAGACGCAAGTCATAAGGACGGCTGGCATCCAATGTGCGCTGAAGAGGCCCACCACACGGTGCGGTGGGTAACAGGGCAGCTTTTGCACACGCGTTTACTGCTTGGCCTTGGCATTGGCAGCCATCTGTCGCGAGCGTAGCGTCAGTAAACGTATCCACGGATAAGGACAGTGTGAAACGTACGAGGTTAAGGGCAGAGCCAGCCTTGAACCATTCGATCTGGCCCTCGTTGAAGGAGTGAGCAAGAGGGAGCTCCTGCAAACACACAGAACATCAGCATTTCATCCAGAGACGAATCATAAGTAGGTAACTCACCTCCTTGGTGCCGTCCTCGTGCTTGAGAACGAGCGTCAAGTTCTTGCCAGGGGCGAAGGACTCGAGACCGAGGATGTCAACCTTGTCGGTGGGGCGAACCTTGTCGTAGTCGGCGGGGTCAACGAACGTCAAAGCAAGCATACCCTGCTTCTTCAAGTTGGTCTCGTGGATACGGGCGAACGAACGGGTGATGATAGCGAGACCGCCGAGGAAACGAGGCTCGAGAGCGGCGTGCTCACGCGAGGAACCTTCACCGTAGTTGTGGTCACCGATGACGACCCACTTGATGCCGTGATCGCGGTAGTAGGCAGCAGTAGCAGGAACACCGCTGTACTCGCCGGTGAACTGGTTCTTGACCTTGTTAGCCTCGCCGTTCTCAGCGTTGATGGCGCCAATCAAGCAGTTCTGGGAGATGTTCTCGAGATGTCCACGGTACTTGAGCCAAGGGCCGCCAGCAGAGATGTGATCAGTCGCTGGAAACAGATCGATCAGCGCTGATGTCATGGACAAGACCGCAAAAGAATACTTACTGCACTTGCCCTGGACCTTGATGAGAATCGGGAGATCGGTAGGGGTCTTGCCGTCCCAGGGCTTGAAGGGCTTGAGGAGTTGGAGACGCTCGGACTTGGGGTCGACAGCAACCTGGACGCTAGCACGGTCAGCCGGGGGAGCCTGGAAGGTGTTCTCGCCAGGGTCGTAGCCACGAGCGGGGAGATCCTTGCCAACGGGGTCAGAGAACTTGAAAGGCTTGCCATCGGCGCCGGTGAGGGTATCGGTAACGGGGTTGAAGGTCAAGTCGCCAGCGAAAGCCATGGCGGTGACGAGATCGGGGGAAGCGACGAAAGCGTGGGTGGCGGGGTTAGCGTCGTTACGGCCAGTGAAGTTACGGTTGTAGGAAGTAATGACTGAGAGCAAAACACATCAGAGGCATATCATTTCTTCGAGCCGGAGGATACGTACTGGAGTTAGCCTCGCCCTTCTTGACGTCACGTCTGTCCCATTGACCAATGCAAGGACCGCAAGCGTTGGCAAGAACGAGACCGCCAACCTCCTCGAGAGCAGCCATCTGACCGTCACGAGCAATGGTAGCACGGACTTGCTCGGAACCGGGAGTGATAGTGAACTTGCTCTTAGTGTGCAAACCGTGTTCGGAAGCCTCACGAGCGATGGAAGCGGCGCGGGACATATCCTCGTACGAAGAGTTGGTGCAAGAACCGATCAAAGCAACCTTGAGCTCAGAGGGCCAGTTGTTCTTCTTGACAGCCTCAGCGAACTTAGAAAGAGGAGTAGCCAAGTCAGGAGTGAAGGGACCGTTGATGTGGGGCTCGAGCTCGTTCAAGTTCTAAGAGCAGAATCAATACCACGTGAAAAACCACAAATAGTTAGAGAACGCACAATGTCGATGACCTGGTCGTAATCAGCACCCTCATCAGCCTTCAAGTTGTGCGAGAAGCGCTGGGCGTATGCGGCGATATCGCCACGCTTGGTTGCCTGAAGGTATTCAGCCATACGGTGGTTGAAGGGGAAGAGCGAGGTCGTTGCGCCGATTTCAGCACCCATGTTGCAAATAGTAGCCATACCGGTGGCGGACAGAGAGTCGACACCAGTGCCCTTGTATTCGACGATAGCACCAGTTCCGCCCTTGACAGTCAAGATACCAGCGACCTTGAGGATAACATCTAAACGTGTCGATAAGTAAACTAGCGGTTGATGTCATTAATCAGAAAACGCACCCTTGGGGGAAGTCCATCCGCTGAGTTGACCAGTAAGATTGACACCAATGACCTTCGGGCACTTCAACTCCCAAGGAAGACCAGCCATAACGTCAACTGCATCAGCACCGCCAACACCGCAAGCAATCATACCAAGACCACCAGCATTGGGAGTATGCGAATCAGTACCGATCATCAAGCCACCGGGGAAGGCATAGTTCTCGAGGATAATCTGGTGAATGATACCAGAGCCGGGTTTCCAGAAACCGAGACCGTACTGCGGGGTTTGTTAGTATCTTACGGAAACCCTTATCTCCGACTGTCACACGAACCTTGGCAGTGGCGGTAGAAAGGAAGTCATAGACCTCCTTGTTGATCTCCTTAGCACGAGCCAAATCCTTCACACCGCCAACTTGCGCCTCAATAAGATGGTCGCAGTGAACGGTGGTGGGAACGGCGGCAGTGTCCATACCAGCAGACATGAATTGCAGGATAGCCATCTATACGGATTCGTGACGTCAGCAAATAAGCGCACGACGAAATTAGACTGAACCTGCCTGAGCGGTGGCATCCTGGCAAGCAACACGCTGCACAGAGGGATGTATGAGCGACACGAGAATACACAAAGAACTCCAAATAAACTCACATCTGGGCGAAGCTTCAGGTAGCTCGTTCCACGAACGATATCCTGGTTGACAGCATCGTCAAGATGTCCGTACAGAATCTTCTCCGAAAGAGTGAGGGGCCGCCTCAACCTGTGGGGAACACATGTAAACGACTACTGGCATGCTTCGCTAACAATAATACTTACCTGTCGCGTATGATAGCGAGGTTATCCTCGATACGCTGGTAGTTGATGTGGGCTTTTGGCTCGAGCAGCGACATGGGGACCTTGGTGTTGCCGATAGGCTCAGCGACGGTGGCCATACCGGCGGCCATCCGCTGGAGGCCTTTCCAGGCCGTTTGTGTCCTTCCTGCGAGGTTGAACATTGCCGCAAATGTCGTCGAGGACGACGAGAACGACGAGGAAAATGTAGTTGAGGATCAAGACGCGACGGCAACGTCCGGAGCAAAGTGGCGAATTTAAGTCCACGTGATAGTCGGACCCGTGCGCCGAAGCCAATCACAAGCCGACCTTTACGCCTGAGCGCCCGTCCCACAGGCACCGGTCTGGCCGAAGTCCCCCGCTCTTGCCCCGCCCGCGTTGTTGTCAAATTCATCCGTGAATTTGACCGCCAGCTGGTCTGCAGGTCAGGTCTGCAGACTCCTCCGCCATACTAGTGGCTGATATCCATTTATCTCTTGGCTAGTTTGGGCTCTAAACAAGCACGAACCTTCACATGTTTCGCCCGAAGACCCTACCGTCGGAGCCGGGTGCGCGCATATACCGCGGACGACGTTCGACAGTTCGGCCGTTCAACAACCAAGGCGACCCCGGTTTCAATTTTAACCTGACGAGGGTCCAGTAGGAATATCCGGATTATTTACCCCGGATTTGTGACGCAAACGCGCTAACGAATGACCAACTTGATCGAGGCGTATATCCGCCGTACGAATCTCTGTCTGCGCTGAACGTCTCCTCCCCCATCTCTGCTGTGCCCTCAGCCTACGTGAGTCCTTGTTTCGCGTTTCAATGCATTCAGAAGGGTACTATGACTAACACTTACCTATTCCTGCTTGCCTCTCAAGACACAGACGCTAGAGAAGAGCCAACGTGTGCCCGCAAGTATTGAGCGAGAAGGTCCTCATTCACAGACCGATGCCGTCTAGCAATCCGTACGTGACTGAGAACTATAGGCATTATCTACTGTAGGGACGTTGTTGGGACGCCGGTGCTCTCCTCCTCTTGAATTGTATCCAAGTAAGTGTGCAGCTTACCATAGTTGTCGTGATATGGTTCTCTCCTTCTCCACAGCCAGGACGAAGAGTGTCATTACCATGCAATGCTCTTCTCCCACTTTTCCGAGCCGTGTCCTTCGTGTCCGCACGGTGAACGTCCCATGATCCTATCACATGCGTAGTTGCAGGGACCGCGGCCAAACTCTCTTCAAGAAGCCATGGTCTACTCCTGTGTACCCGAGCCCACTGAACCCGGCGAAGTCATTATCGGTCACGTCGAGTGCGTCATTATTCACTGTTCAGACTCTGTGCTTTTCACGCGTAGACATAACATTGCATTACTTGATACTCTCATACAATCAGACCCCTTGTTCGTTCATATTCTACACGCCTACCACGACGACGCGCGACACCAAAGGCAGGTACAAGTTAATGACTACGATGGTGAGACTTCAATCGAGGCTCCTACATGACACGCATCTGTGGAGTGACTCTGCTGAGACCACTCCTCGAGTTGGAATGCGTCGCGACGGGGAAACCATGTACGAACATTTGGCCTTCGAGTAGGCCGCTTGATCGCCTCGACACGCAGGATCATGCGTGAGAAGATGATGGATATTATCGCCCAAGTGAAACTGAGGAAAGCAGACAAGGAGTCAAGGTGAGTATACTTGAGTAGTCACAGCAAGCAAACGGCCGCTTGTGGCAAAACCCAGCGTGAAATACAAATATTACCCACAAGATGACGACAAATATTTGTTCTGGCTGCAGACCAGAAGTGTTTGGGCAGGAAATACGGCGGTGGGGTGTACTCTGTCAGCTCAAGAAGCATCAAAAGGCATGAGGCACCTACCAGGAGAACCAAGAACAACACGAAGTTCACAAGTCGCATAACTAACCGACGTTGGCATCAATGTTCGAGAATTGCATAGCAGGTGAGAGTGTATAGAAGCGGTCATCAATGGTTGGAGATTGTGGCTTTTTGAGAGTACGTACGGCTTAGTATCTACAATGATAATCGTCAGAATTTGTCTAGGCCAATATGGGTGAGCGAGAAAGATGGCATACAAAGAACCAGATAGCTCCGTCTCTGCGGAAGCTTTCGATCAGCTTATGTTGAGGTCGCCGTGGACGATCAAGGGCATTGAATACGGTTAGAGTTATTACCAACACGTCGAATGCGAACTGCAGAGTCATTCTAATGCTATTAGACTGAGATGAGCGGCTGGCGAACGATCGCACTTGCCATGCATCCAAATACACCTTTCATCAGCAGATCTTCTTTCGTGACTAAACATGTGTGAGTGGGAGCGGCAACATAGGTATAATCTATTTCGTAAGGAATAATAAGGAATGCTATAGAGGTTGAAAACAAGTTACAGGCCACTGACCGTAGAACTTGGACGCACTAATCCCACCGAGGACAAACATCGGAATGTATGTTGTTCCCATCGCGATACCGAGAACAATTCTCATGCTTTTGCGTTGATCCCAGAGCGCGTACAGCCGAAAGGCGATGTAAGCTATGCGGGGAGAATATTCGGGGAGACACGCCAACAAGTCGTTCATGAATATATACATAATGGGGGGCAATCACTGTATGCGACGTACCATTCACAGTAGCGGAGTAAAGCAAAGTAATAGCGCAGAGAAGGACCAGGAATACTTTGCACCTTGAACGAGTGTCAATAGAGGATATGTGGCGAAGGGAACGATACATACTCCTGATGTCATAGTTAGCAATACAGCACAGAGAACTACACGCATTACGGCGTACTATATTGGTAGGATTCCCGAAACCACTAAGCACTACAAACGAGAACTCAGAATTAGTGAGGATAAGAGGACGATCTCTACGATCAATAACATACTATAATTTGCGTAAATCAAACATCCTATGGTGACATAGCGGATGACATAGAAGACAATCTTCGTAAGACCGAAGTCCAGCGGCCATATGTAGGCGAGTTCTTCATCCACTGAGAGAAGAGCTTCCCAGAGAGCGATTACCGCTGCGGACGCTGTTGTAAAAAATCAAATACTGCTAAGATCCATCGCCATACGGGGGCCAAATGGTGCTCTCACCAGTAAGGTACTTCGTAGCAACTAGTGCATCCTGTGAGGCCAGGAGAAGCTCTACCACGGACTGGATATTCGGCTCGGCCATGAGAACCGGAGGCGCAACTTCACGACTCTCTGGGATCATTCGAGTCTGCGGCCAGAGTTCTCCGTAGCTTATAGCGCAAGGGGGCGGGGGCACTGTAGGCTCGGAGCTGAGACATACGGTCGCTACATCTCGTCGATGGGTCAACAATTGATGATGAACAGGAGACTAGGTTAGAGGTCAACATACTTGTAAAGCTGGACATCGCTACAGCGTGCGACATTTTACATGGTAGGTTAGGTTTCCAAAGGGCGGCCTAGATGAACAATGCTATGAAAGAGCGTGAGCACGTAGAGCCTGCGATTTAGAACAGCGTGGTTACGTGAACAGAGATGGCTCCTCGGCGTTGGATGATATCCCGAAGTCTTCAAGAATGGAGGCTATCGTTCGGGATGCGAATATCAACCGATCTGTCAAATCAGACCCTTCGATAAAGTTGCTCAAGGAAGAGATGAAACCTGTAGTAGTATAGCTGAGAGAACTGCAGTCCAGCCTAGCCCATGATTACTATCCGCCCCACTAATAAGTAGCCGCAAAGCTCTGAATTGAGATTCGAATGAATAGAGTCTGAGCATGTGCTCGAGTTTGAGCCTGCCAACACTGATATCTGGTTACTATAAAACGACTTGGTCAGTTAGTATATTAGCTATATAATTAGCAGAAATTAGTGCGGTACAGTTTGGGTACACTGGCAATATCCAAGTCACGGTCGCGGGAAAAGTGAGCACGAACATGTGAATACTCCACGAATGGTTATTGATGTTACGTAAGCAGCGCTCAACATCAGCCTCAGCCTCCAGCGCTAGCAACTCATGGAAGTTGTACACGTTCAAGTTCTCCGAGTGATGGACCATTGGCAATGGCCATTCATTATCGAACAAGGCTGTCCTCGACTGTGGCTAGGTTTTCGCTTGACACTACCATCAAGGTTTTTCTATCCATGAGCGAGGTGCTCGTGCAACTCGGGCAGAAGGGTCCTACAGCATACGATGCCACCACGGCTTCACCACCTCAGTGCAAAGAATCGGCTTTTAGAACAGAAGAACCTCGATGCGGTTGTAAATGTAAGCTGGATGGGTGAGATAGTTCTTAGCCATCCATCTATAACTGATGATGCACTTGATCTTTACGCAGAGAGCAATGCAGAACTGCCAGTACCGACCTAACCGATATCTGTCAATGAGCCTTTCTCAATCAAGGCAATATCTCATGGGAGAAGGATCTGCGGCAGAAATACGGTATGTAGCTCTGTCTATACATTTTTTCCTAGTTTGCTGAACACGAAGGACACGCGTAGAGCGTGATATCAGCTTCTCCTGTTCATCATTCATTCCAATGCATCATGAACAGGAAGAGTTTTGTATTGTGTACGCTCGCCGCCGTTTGCGTTTAGGAAGCTGCCTTGCCCATGCAGTAGACGGCGGTCCTAATGCAGTGTACCTACTCAATTATTGGGTGCATGCGGTCGTTCTGGTGTATGAACATGCGATAGGATACTTCAAATACTATTTTATACGGAATTCGATGTCGTTTCGGCTCTGCACTTCGCCTTCCAGCTCCTTCCAGCTCCTTACTGCCATTATGGACTCTCCCTCCGTCTCTCAACTGGAGTCGGGCAGTGTAATCATCACCAAGAATGATGCTGCTGAGCAAGACTCCACGGACTCGTATGCAAGGCCGAAACGAGGGCTGTACTTCTGGCTCACCTTCTTTGCCGTATGCCTCTCGTTGTTTATGTCAGCCCTGGAAGCAGTAAGCTTGATTCAGTATCGCACCATCGCTTTCTTATACTCGTTCATCATTAGACAGGGACATCCACAGCTCTCCCAACAATCGTCGGGGACCTGCATGGCGATGACTTCGTATGGGTAGGCTCTGCATATCCTCTTGCAGCGACGGCCCTACTTCCGGCCAGCGGCGGTATTGCAGAGGTATGTGGTACTCTTTGCTCGCATGTCTTGGGCACTCACCGCGTACATCTGGCCACAGGTGTTCGGACGCCGGCTGACAATGCTCCTAGCCCTCAGCTTTTTCGCCCTCGGAAGCGCATTATGCGGTTGTGCAAGAAATATGTCATGGTTGGTAGCGGCTCGAAGTACGTATGATATCCTGGCTTCACAAGCTCTTTGACTAACGGTACTCTGTACCTTGATAGCCATTCAGGGCGCAGGCGGCGGAGCGATCCAGTCGGTCGCCAGTATCATCGTGTCAGATTTGGTTCCTCTACGAGAGCGTGCAATGTATAACTCTCTTATTGGTCTGTAAGTGCGCCTTATTTCTATTCCTCACTCTCACTCATGCATACGAAGGACTTGGGCCGTTGCAGCTGCCATCGGGCCTTTAGTTGGCGGCGGCCTGGCCGTCAGTGGGAAGTGGCGATGGTTCTTCTGTAAGCCATCGATTCCTGGTGATATATTTTTTATGATTTCTCACTATCTACAGACATGAATCTTCCGATTAGCGGTATCTCGGCATGTCTTGTGTTCGTTTTTCTCAGGTTGAAGACTCCCCACGGTACATTCAAGGAGAAACTTGGTCGTATGGATTGGATGTATGGACAATCTATATCTAGGTGATCTCGCTCTGTGCTAACTTAGCATATGCTTCCACAGTGGTAGTATCATTTTCGTTGGAAGCTCAACGTCGACCGCGATTGCGTTGACCTGGGGTGGTTTGACTCATCCATGGCATTCGCCAGCCACCCTCATCCCCTTGATTGTTGGTCTCGTTGGGCTGGCATGCTTCTTGTTCTATGAGGCCTATTTTGCTGTCAATCCCATAGTAAGCTAGCTTCCCCTTCATCGTCGGCTTTCACATCCTGAACTTTATACAGGTTCCACTTAAACTTGTCTCCAACCGAACAAGCCTCAGCGGGTACGTCAATCATTGAGTTTACATGCTCCTATATTGAAATTCAACATGGAGTCCAGTTACTTGCAGACTTTCTTCACGCCAATAATCAACATTGGCATGACCTGTATGTACTATATACTAGCGTTTGACGCGACATTGACGGAATTCGGATCATAGATTATCTGGTGGCTTACTATCAATCTGTGCAGGGGGCGTCTCCTATCCGCGCAGGTGTCAACGGTTTACCGTTCACCGTCGTACTCGGGGTTTGCCTTATTCTCACCGGCGTGAGCGTCACTCTCACAAAGTCATATCGCGTGCAGTTGTGGCTAGGATGGGCATGTTACATCATTGCCATGGGTGCTTTTACAACTCTCAGATCTGATACGCCCTTATCGCGTGCGCTTGGAATCTCCTCGCTTGTGGGAGTAGGGGGCGGGCTATTGTATTCAGCGCAGTACTTCCCGGTGCTGGCCCCTCTCCCAATCGAGGAGAACGCCCATGCCCTCGCTCTATTTGCGTTTTGCAGGACATTTGCGTCGGTAAGTCCTGTGCGTACCTCGAAATTTGCGCTCGATTCACACAACCAACACACAGGTATGGGCGGTTACCATTGGCGGAACAGTCCTTCAAAACCAACTGGTCAAACGGCTCCCCGAGCAATTCACAGCCCAATTCCCAGAGGGTGCAGCCCTTGCCTATGCCTTCATCCCTATCATCGCTGATCTGAAGGAGCCTCTACGAAATGAAGTACGAGTGGCATTTGCAGACAGCATTCGAGTTATTTGGCAGGTGTTTACTGGGATTGCGAGTATTGGATTGCTGTCTTCTTTCTTCATGAAAGCACTCCCATTACATACACAGGTGGACGATCGGTGGGGAATAGCGAGCCAAGAAGGCCTTGATGATGTTGATGAGAAAGTAGTGGGCGAGGCTTCAAGTAAAGACACCGGAGAGGTAGTACCGCAGGATGACACTCTTCACTATTCATGATACTGTTATTACAAGACGGTTTAGACACGGTTCTCTCTATGCTTTATCATATCACATCACGTTGCTACTTGCTGTCAAGGGAATAGTTAAGTGTAGGATAACATCGATATAACGCAGTGAAGGCATGGAGCGCTTATTACAGTGCCTACTCTGAAAGGGCGGCGCCGAGCAGAGAACTATCACGATCGCGGTATTTGGCATGTTGACGGCGGTGATCTGGGCACTGCCGCAACTTGAAGACATTGTTGAAGTTTCCGGGCGCTCGCATCCGCATTATCGGACTGTTTCCTTATTGGGAAGTTATCGTAGATATACTTCCGTTTTGTTTCACCGCCTTTGCTGATTCATTTGTTCGCTACCTCGTGCTTGACGCCACTATGGCAGTTCAAACTGATTCGCATTCGTCTCTTAGATACTTATTTCATTTTCACTGCCTCCCCAGACTCCTATATATACGTGTAGAAACTCGACGGACACCTCAGAGCTTTCCATCACTCTGAGGTGTAAGTCGTTCTTCGGACTCTTTATTCACGCTCTGTACTTACTATTAGGTAAATACGAGAGCTTTCCATCACTCTGAGGTACTTACTCATCGTGTGTATTAGCGTGCGCGCGTGCTCTCCGATTGGTCAGCCTCCGGCGCCTTGTCCCTGCGCGCGGAAGTTCCCGAACCGAACTTCATCAGACATATGTGGCTTGCCTAAACACGATTACCCTTAAGGTGTGAATCAATGACAGTGATGCATTTGCCTTCCGACACTGCACCAGAGTACTTATGATTGAACGAGTAAGCCGGTGCTCACTTGGTGTCTCGGCCTGATTGAGTAAACACGCGGCAAGTTCGCACGCCACAAAGTATGGCGTCTATAGCTAGTAGAAGCCGATCTCACCTGACACCTACGCTCCAGGACCAGCACGCTGACTTACTGCTTACTTTACCTCTAAGGGTTCTCCTAATTAGCTGGCTCTGTCTGGCGAAAGATATTACCTACGATTAAAGTACTCCATATCAACGCTATTCGCCTCGCACTCAGTCCTTAGTCTGGCGCGCGAGTCTACTCAGAGTCAGTCGAGCGCTCACGGCAAGTCACGGATGGCGCATCAAATTCGCACGCCACGAAGCGTCGGCCACGGTGGACTGTGTAGGCGGCTTAGCAGCGATCTGTGGCCTGTCCCTTGAACCTTGCCAAAGACTTCAACAAGCAAGATTTTAACGCTCCCCAGTTATCGTTGCTTGGAAGTATGCATGTTCTGCGTACGTTTCTTCCACAACGTGAATAACGTTTGAACGCTCAGTGATTTTGTCGATACCGTGACAGATCTGGGGCCTCACGCTCTTACTACTTACTCGTGACGTGAGGTGCAGCGTAGGTGAGTATACTGATTTATCTTTCTAGGGCATCAGTGCTGATGACTAGGCTTACTAATGCAGCTTTTGTAGCTTTGTGGCCCTGCTCTGGCCATTGACGAGGATAGTTGGCCCAAGCGCATCACAACGGCATGATGCTACCTCAGCGATACAAGGCGGTTTCAAATGGCCACTGCATATCACCAGTGAGTAATTTCCACCTACTGGATGCACATGGAGGTGAGCGATTGCTAAGAACTACCTCTGTAACTGCATCGTGGACAGCTTAGTAAGTCGATGACCAAACAATCAGGGTTTGAGGTGGTCAATGCGTCCCTGGTATGGTCTATTTGCTCAGAAGGTATGGCCTGTATTGTGCGATGAAGGTCGTTGAGTGTCCTCTACTGGTATGTGCACCGCTCCGCCCTCTAAAGCACACAGCGTGAGTTAAAAATCAGTTCCGTCTGTCAAACAGGGCATCCTGAGTCTTGTCTATGGTCGATGGATTTCACGGCCATAGCGTTAATTCGGTAGCACTTCATGACATTGTTCCGTAACCAGAGACAAAGTCTACGGCCATAACAGACTCTCAAAACGAAGGCTGCGTACCTGTTCAAATTTGACAGAACCGTTGGACCAGTGCAGGCCACCTGCTTCCGAAGTTGAAAGGTGTCGTGCAACTAATGGGTATAAAAGGGGTGAGGTACTCCCTCATCATATTACACACCGAATCTCGCAACTCTTGCACGCCAGTATCTCTCTCAGCTATCACGTCAAACAATTCTACCACACGTATCATGAGCTGGAACGGATGGATTGAACGCGGTCTGAACGACTTTGCACAGTACAGCGACAATGTCTATACGGTACGGTACCTCTATGAACAGACTTGACTACATCTCGCTAACTACGTGCTCCCATCTTGAATGTCAACGATTCGTGATAATCTCATGCAGAGTACACCAACGTCGACTGGACCATCTGGAAATCCCCGTGCCCCGTTGTACTACGAGTACGAATTGTCGTACATTCAAGCCCAAGGAGGCGTAAGTAAACTTTACCCTACATCATCTAGGCCAGCATACTTAGCCTACATTCACTCCCTCGGCGTAGCTCAAAGAAGAGGATGGATTCGGGAATTATCAACGATGCTACGATAAAACGAAAGGCGCGCCATATTTGCATGGTTGGCGGTCTCGTCCCGGAAATATCCATGATATCGAGGACCGTCGCATCTACCTTCCAGTAGGGCCCTTCCGTCCTGGTCAACCGGCGCCCTTCGAGTGGTAAATTCTTCGCATGGAAATATGGAGATGGTGTACAGTTCCACAAGAATACCAGCGGTTGCTGATAATCATAAGCTACTCGAATTTCAGCTACCCATTACTTTACCGTATTCATACCCATCGCTATCCGAGCAATTGTTTCAATCGTGTGTATAATCTGCTGTTCTGGAATCAAAGAGTAGATGTATAATCAGGAGGTTTGGGGTGCAGCCGGACTTCCTAGGATGCACAATTCCTAGGGACCCGCGGGAACTTAGACTGGACTAGATGGTCGCCGATTCTGCGTCGTCAGATATAGAACGCTCTGACGCATACTACGACGAGCCTCATTCCCGAAGAAAACCGTACCCGTGATTATTTCTTGGTGTGCGTTCAATTGTACCATAGTACGATTCAAGGAGCATCGGATACAATCATCTCATGTATACATACATCTGTGCTGACAGTGAGTAGATTACATAGAACCAATAATGATAGACCAAACGAGGGAGGAGATAATCAAAGGAACTGTGAGACATTTAGCACCGTTCAAGCCGTCGCACAGCAAACAACATTCCTCCGATACTCGTCCAGCTACATACTATTTCTTTTATAGCTATTAACGCCGCTTCTCCTCGCCTCGATCCAATCTGTCCATAGCAAGGACATCGTCCTTCCGTCCTAAAGTCCCACGACCGTGACTTTGTCGCAGTGTCGTTCCATCCTCAAGATCGCTGTTCGTGAACCTGATAGCAGACATTGGGATCGATATCACTGCTGCCTCGCCCGACGAGTGGCTACGATCCCATGCTTTCTTACCAGCGTCCAGCGTTGCCAAGAGAGAGCCGAACATCACTATACAGAGAAGGTGGCGTCGTCAGTCGTCATGGCATCACAGTTATTGGAGGACAAATTACATGAGGGAGAAGGCACATATTTGCCAGGAACATGAGACCTCAGGGGAAATATTCAGGCACGTACCTCCCGGTAGTATGAAATAGAACGGCACATAAAGGAACGTGTTCTGGCTCGAGACATACTTCAAGCAATTTCGAATCAGCGAGTGAAGTTTGAAAAGTGTGGGATGCGTACCAGGACCAGGACCATGAGAGAACACAAACTGCAAGGAATACGTCTTAATCAGAAGTTTGGTGGAACTCATTGCAAAATCGTGGACATACCTGGAGAGGGCGCCTGTGTTAACACTGTAAAGCATCATCGTTCTAATGAACGAGTCCGTCCTAGTTGAACCTGAGATTGCATATCAAGTTGTTGTACGCAGGAGTGGCTTACCGTTTAAACCCAGTGCTACGCTTTTTGAGAAGGATACATAAAGCGATAGCTGTGACTACGTCTGCGGCAATGCTTCCTATGAAAGCCATGTAGAACATCCACTAGACAAAGAGTGAGCTAAGAGAACTACGATAAGATGTTCTGTCGAACAGAACTCACAGAGATCGAGCTTATGTCCGGGAAGGTAGTAAGGTAAAAACTTGAAGAACCGAGATTGATTGTAAGCAGAGGTCGTAACTTCGCAGGGCTCACTAACGTACTTGCTAATGGCAAATGCTAAAGACGAATAGAACTCAATCACTCATATAGCAGGGTAGTCCAAAGTACATACCTAAGCTTCCCGCTGTAACCGTTGACATGGGCAGAGGTTGTGTCAACTACGTTATAACACCTTTCGCGGGTAATGCATACCTAGATCGACAAGCGACATGACAACCTGTCCATGTACAGTTTCAACCTATTGTCAGTCGGGGTGTGACTCAATAGAGGGAATAATGCGCACGATAGCCGGAGCTAATAACCAGTTCCGGTTGCTTACTAGGCATGCATAGATTGTTATAATACAGGACTTAGTAGATGGAAAGCAAACGTACGCTTCCATACACGCCACGTGAAGACCCTGGCTTAGAGGAATGAGTATGTTAGGCGGGACAGCATGTATATCCGACGCACCCTCTGATGATGAACTCCATCAACCCCTACGGACAAACACTCAGCGATGCATCACCCATGTGGCGGACAACATTTACCGTAATTATATAATACGTCTACGAGAATGTACTCAGAATTGGATTGCACGGGCAGGAAGCCTGGAGCTGAAGGACTTACCGTAGCAGCCCTGTGTACGTCAGTGAGAGACAATCATTAACTAGAGATTCCAATAATTGAATAGAATGACCCACCAAAGGTTTTGTGTGGTCAACGCTGCGATGTTTGCATAGTTCGTGATTGTGTAGTAATATAGAGTGCTCGACACGGCGACCAGGTGGAGTGTCGAGAAGAGCCTGAAATGATAAGATCAGCATACCGGCTTCAGACGATAACGAGAGTGGGTGTACCAGAGTGTCACGATCTTCGAGGCGTAGCGCACAAGAAATGAGCGTGTGAGGCATCATGACACGGTTAGTACGACTCACCAACGTCCTAAGCCACACTCGATCCTTCTTTTCCCGAAATACGTTGTAGGTTTGAAGACACGTCAACCCATAGATACTGTGAGCGATGTGACCTTGTTAGTACCTGGATATAAGCCGACCAGCTGTTACACTTACACTGCTGCCGCGATGTTGCCTGTGTCAGGGGTAAGCTGCTTATCAGATAATAAAATCAGGCATGATGATAATCAAACGAACCTATGTACCCCGCCCCAAACGTAGTGTCTACGCGTATTCGAGGCGAAGAAACATCTGCGAAATTTATCAGAGGGCTCATGAAGAGGTTGTGCAAGTAGCGACTCTGTGGTCTGACCGAAGACGGCCGATCATCGATAATAGGGGGAAGGCCTATATACTCTCGATTCCGTTTTTCCGTCGAGCCGCTCTTGAAGCCATTAGAGTGGCTATTAGCTGCCGCCTGGTGGCGTATTAGTACTTAGTACTCGACCAGAGATCGAACCAGAGATCAAAGGTAGTAGGATTCAGATCGTCCAATGAATGCAAGGTACGCCCGCGGATAAACAGAAGAAATTCGAGTTGGAGGCTGGGTCTTTGGCGCCACTGACAAACATGAAATTTCATGAGTGCAAATTAGCAACATGGTCCGAGAATAGCGCCCTGAAGATCTGAATTAACGTACCTTAACGTTAATCTGGTAGGCTTGTAGTCGCATGTATGGACATCTCCTTTGCAACGTCGAACGCATGGCAGAAATTCGTAGAATACGGTTGTTCAGAAGAGCCAGCGCCACCATCTTGGGGGCTCGACGTGGCAATGATCGAAAGTAACAGTGAGCGGACGAGACGCTGATATTCTCCGGGCAGATGACCAAAGTTTCTGGCAGCCACTCAGTCTTCAGGCTTTCAGGCTGGTCATTCTCGGTCGCCTGACATTCGAGAAGAAAGAGGTAGTGCTGTGGCGTGCACTATCATGATGCTTCGGTTCGACGACATGTCCGCTTCACATGCTCACGAATATTGCGCACCCTTTCAGCTAGACCACGCAAGCGACACATCAAGCGTATTCGTCTTCAAATTGCGAAAGTCATACTCACCGCATGTAGTCTGCTGGTTTCCTCCAAGTTAATACGGACACGGTTGATGGCGTAAGCGGGGCTCATATCGGCATCGTCGGAGCTTCAAGTTTTAATCCTCAGTCGACGTCGCTGAAATGTGTGTGATAAACTGTGATTCTCCATACCTGCCAGGCCGTACTATCGAAAAGCCTCCAGGCTTCGACACGAAATAACTGAGGCGATCGAGGTACCTGTATACCTGGAAATTTGACATGAGCAACCCTCCACAGCGTCCCGTACGTTCTGAGAACTCACGAGCTACAATCTCTCGTATGGCCTTCCAGGAGTGGGTCGGAAGGAGCTCAGCTGGCTTTCTGGTAACTATGAATCTCGCTCAGTTCGCGTGCTATCTCACACAGTGATCCACAGGTCTGCCTTACTTGATGACCTCGAACAGAAGGCCATGCCTCTAGTCTAATACAGGAAGGGCCAACCATTCGCATGGTTTGGCGTAATACCTTGTTCCTAAGAGCAGACGTCAGCTACGAACAGCGCTCTGCTCATTGTTCAGCAGCAGTTATGCATCTGACCCATCGCAAGCTCTCATAACGGACTACGGATGCATTGCATCACATCAACCGTACTGTACTGAATGAACGCATTTTCAAGGAGAGCGCGTCGATCGGAACACCAAATGTAGATCCCTCTCGCTCATAGCCCTTACAACGCCATGCTTACATGGTGAGTTGGCATCCTCAATTCTCATGCTCTCGTTTTAGTCCCTTACTCAGGTATTTGTTCGCAGCTGTCCTTTTTGCGAGTCAATGCATATACCGTGGGCATGTCTTGCCGGCACCTACAGCTCATCATTCTTACAGCTTCACTTAGGTTTACTGTCCGTCTCAAGCAGTGCGCCTGTGGCGCCAGCTGTCACTACTATTCAGTGATGAAGCGTCTTATCTGACATATCCGGTCGGCTGTATCAGCTGGTAACGAAAGAAATGCTGATCATCGCCTACCACATACTCACGGACTTGTCTAAGATGGAACCCTGGACGTGCAGCGACCATGCCTTAGAGAATAGGCGTCTGGGGTCTTGCGATCTGTGTGCTGTACGACACCCAGGACCTCTTATCCACGATGCTGTAGATGAACTACGCTCAATTGCTGAAACACGTCATAAAGAAATCGCGCTACGATGGATCGGAGCGCATATTCAATCCACTGCGGGACCATCAGTACTATTATTACGGAACTTGGCGCAGCCGGGACTTTTGGTTAGTCGCCTGCATAGTTAATGTGCGGCCGTAGCATGCCATACAGATCGAAGGTATAAAAGGTGAGTGCGAGCAACCTTGATTATGCTGTTACCGTTCTCCATACAAGCGGAATGACTCGTTTTCTTGCATCTCTGCTCGTCTCTTATGCAGCGTATACTTCCGCCACCGTTCTAACATCCACTGATCCCGTCTGCGTCGTAGGAGCCGGTCCCAGTGGTCTTACCATAGCCCATGAGCTCGAAGCCAAAGGATACAAAACAGTTGTCTTCGACAAACAGCCCGAGGTAGGAGGGAAATGCCAAGAGTTCTATGACGGGCCTGATCAGTAAGCTGGTATCCTCTTTGTCGTATGGCGGCGTCTCTTACGACCTCTTAGGAGTATTTACCACCCTCTTGGAGCTTTACTCTTCACAAATCAGACCTACGTGAACACGATTCCCCTGATCAACGCTGCCAATGTTCCCATCACACCTGGTATTTCGATGCCTAATGGTTGGCAATATTGGCTTTATGGCCCAGGAGAGTCCGCAAATAATGTAACGAGGATGCCCAACGTCACTGCCATACAGACAGCTCTGATCGCCGCTGAATATGCAAGATACGTTGCGGAATGGGCAGTCGAATTCGCACCGCTATATACATCTCCGAGATATACTGTGAGCACTGTCTGGTGCCTGATCAGGATAAGGAGAACTGATTTCCGTTCTAGCATGGAGTACCGCATAGCCTGACAGTACCTATGTCTCAGTGGTTATCTACCCATGACTATGTGGCATTGCCCACGGTTATGGAGGCGGGAATGGTTCCGTACGGGTATGGCGATATCACTCAAACACCAGCAGTACGTCTTCTCGCGACCAGTTATGAAGGTTATGCACTAAGCGATCACAGGTTTACATGCTACAATACTTCACACCTGACGTTCTAGGGGCGTTCCTGGGAATTACTCCAGGTTACATTGTAGGTATGTTGTGTCGTCCTCCATAGTGATGTCATACAAGGACGAACTACACTGAACTTCGACCGCCCTAGACTTCCACAAAGTGTTCGTTCACTATTCTACCTCAGTACGTGGGCCAATTCACGTGAACGCAACCGTGACGAGGATCGATCGTAGTACCTCTACTCCGATCATCACATACGGCTCAAACGCGACACAAGTATGTTCAGACGTAGTTCTCGCGTTTGCACCAACCCTCGCGAACCTCCATGCGATTGACATGCCGCTCACATCTAACGAGACCGCCGTCTTCTCCAAAGTTGGCATCACCGCGTACTGGTCCTCTGCCACGTCGACGAAGATCGCCTACCCGTACTTTTACCAACAAAGCCCGCCGCAGTCTCTCGGCGCTCCCGTAGGCTTCTTGCGTGTCTTCAACGACTCACCTGTCGCGACGACGTATTCCTGGGGACCCATTGGTAGTGACCTCTCCATCGACGATGTAACTCAGCTTCTGGTCTCAACTCTGACCGCGGTGCAAACTGGTGCTGGTATCCCCGATCCCACTGTTACTACAGACGACGTCAAAGCGATCCGCCAGTGGGACTATTTCCCTCATTTCAACACGACCGATTTAGGTTCAGGAACTTACGTGAAGTACAATGCTTTGCAAGGAGAACTACACACGTATTATTCTTCCGGGCTCAACGGGTTTGAAACTGTTGAGTTCGCAATCAGGGCCGGCAAGGATCTAGTTCAATCCTTCTTCTGAGCTGACAGGTTCCGGTCATGACAGCTTCACATTAAGAAGAGTACTCAGAGACGGTATTTATAGGCACTGGCGGTAGCGAGGATTTTCTTTGGATACTTGATCTTGTATGGCATGGCTACTATTTATGACGAACTGGGGCGACAGTCAAAATAGCCGACGTCCTAAATAGCTGATACTTTGCTCTCGTGCCTCTCCTCGAACACAGTATAGTGCATATTCTCCTCGGATTCGATACGCTTGTTCGCCTGGATCACAGCCAGTATATTCAGTGAAAGATCGCATCGTGTAACAAACCAATACACACTTACCCACGAAGCGTCACCGGGACTCGAGATTCTGGCCGATGACTCCGGCCGAACATGGATCTGAGGCTGGAGGTTGGAATCCATCGTAATTTAGTGACGTTCTATTCCACTTGACGACAGACTTACCATGCCACCATGACCGGAGCTAGGTGTGATGTGCGACCGTAAGTTGGATAGCTCTAACCCAAACTTTGTATCAGCAGTCGCAGCCTGTATCACACTTTGTCGAGCGTTTAACCTATGCATCGTTCAAAACAATTGGTAAGAGTTTTGTGGAAAAACTGGGAAACACTCACATAGCAAGCATGGAATTTGCGTATACTGGTTGGACGATTAACAAGTGTAATTCAATAACTTCGAGTTGTTCTGTGGCTTACACTTGGCGATCAATTCTATCATAGCTCCAAATGTCAGTGTATGTTTGTCGACATTCAACTGGAAAACAAGAATAAGCAATAGCAAGTTTAGCATCAAAGATGGACATACCGCAATGAAAAAGCCGCAAGAAGTTAATCTTCGCGGGAGAGCACGAAGTCAGCAAAGCAAGCAACATAAAGACACTACTATGCACTTACACGGTCAAGACACCTGTGCTGAACGCGAGATTGATGAGACCTTTCACCATCTTCTTGGTACTTCTGGATGCCCATCAGTACGACTACATGGGCATAACTTAATGAAGGCAACGCTCACCGTTTAATTGCTTGAGTGCGATCTCTCCAAAGGTAATACAAAAGGACAGATGTGATGGAGGTATCGAGTGCGATGTTAAGACCAAAGGTCCAGTTTACTTCAGTCTAAACCAGTCAAATATCGTGCAAGGTATCTTATGAGCTCCGAAATAAAGCTTACCACAAAATGCCCATCATTATACACTTCTACCCACGTGTCATAGGTGGTGCTACGGCAGTATTAATGGCTGCTGGAGGAAAGGGCTATATGGTAAACGCTTACGTATACGCGGTAGCCCCTGTGAACATGTGTGTCAGCCAACGATTTCGTGAAGCTTGAGGAGGAGGACGCACGGAACGATAAACCTTGGTGTACGCTCAGAATAACCCCACCATATCTGAGAAATGACGTGATTACCTATGTGGGCAAGGAATATACACACCATGAATGCCACAGGAATAATTTGCTTCCGTACTATTCCCTCCATCAGTCGATATAACCGAAGGCATATTGAGCAATAGTAGGCGTACATTGCCAGATACGATAGATATACCACCTGTAATCAAAAATCTTAATACATGGCCATGACACCAATATTGACCAGCTGACCCTTGTACGAGAGAGCTTATGGCTAGCTGTAGATGGGCCGCATACATTAATGAGTAACAGCTGGAAAATTTGACTTTAAGCGTGCTTACGACTAAGTAGATTGTAGCCTGCGCCCATTGAACGTTGTCGATGTCAATGAACGATATGACACATCTGACACATCAATATTCACCGCAATTGTTCTACACAATTGCACCGTATCAGAAAGCCTTCGTTGACGACGATTACCACACATTAGACTCACGGGACAACTTTCCCTGCGGCGACAGGATCTCCCCAAGCATTGATTAAATATTCGTAGAAGAATTGAAGGCATAGGCCGGTGTGCGCCGTTTCCAGTACCCTAGAGAAAGCTGAGGCCGGTACCCGTATATGAAGTTACGAGGTTATTACGCACGTAACCAGTATAACAAGCGACTGTATCTTTCCATTGTCGTTGTAATTTGTCCAATAATAACACACCTGCGCACAGAATGCCCCATAGAGCCTGTAGATCCCCACCATGATGAACGTAGATGTTCAGATCAGATTTTTGGAGTCCGAATATATGGAATAATGCTCACATAAACGCAAAACATATAATGACGAACGCTGGACCTATGAAGGCGGAGAACGGCGGGGGCCGAGACGACATGAGAGCCGATTGCGAAGACATCCCGCCGCATCGAGCCCAAGCTTTAAGTCATCTACTGAGGGTTGGCTGCCTCCGCGCCACATCGTACAACCTGCATCGAAATTTCTCGGCGGGTTCCTAGAATCTGAGAATATAGACCATGGTTAGTAGACTACTCTGCCGGCGCATGATGCATCATGCGTGATGTGTCTGATATGGTAAGTAGTCTTATGAACAGGTTGGTAGATTCCATGATGGAGTCCTTGATCATGAGTGAGGTGACTGCACTGTTCTTCAAAGACAGTAAGTACGCTGTGAAATTGGAATGATTGTAACATGTACCCATCTAAGATGGCGTCCAGAGGCCAGAGTGGTGACTCGGACCTTTCCGGCTTTTTAGAGCTCCGACAGCCTAATGGGGACGGCGATAGTGTTGTGTCGAGTCGAGTTGAGTTGAGTCGAGTCGATCCAACTCGGAAAAACTCGACATCACGAGTTGAGCCGAGTCGAGTTACCGAGTCGACTCGCGAGTTTGCATCACGAGCTTCGGATTTCCCCGTGTTGTGTGAGGAAAGTCGTTTTCACCGATTCGGACGGGTTGAAAGATAAATATTTTCACCCAAGAGTGTCTAGAGTATTATTTTCATTGTAACATCCAGTAAAATGATTTGTGAAGGCGGGGGTATGTATGCATGAGCCTCCGAAAGTGTTTTACTGGCTGCACGTTGGCGCCAGTCTGCTTTCACCGGCATAGACGCACGTACTCATGTAAGCGGACTGACGTCGACGAAACGATTGGGATCACGGGAAACCGTGTCCTAGCCAATCAGGTACAGTGGATGCAGTCCCATCAGCAACTCGCGAGTCGACTCGAGTGTGAAACTCAACTCAACTCGTTTTCCGAGTTTTGCTAGGCGAACTCGCGAGTCGAGTTGACTCGGTGAGTTGGACTCGACTCGACACAACACTAGACGGCGACGTCCGCTTATTATTACTGATCGCATTATGAGCGCTGATAATTTGCCCAATCAGACAAATACAGACAAATGCCAGGATCACGGTCGTCGATGGCAGCCTCTGGTATCGTCGAATCGTCTGAGCTATGGTGAGCGCCTCGTGACTGAGGTTGAGTGAGTTACGGAGGCGCACCGACGCAGCTAACGCCACGCCGGCCGAGAAACCATTCGATTGTGACTCCCGGAAGCCAACTCGGGGAGTTGTGTGTGACCGCCGGTAATAGACGTAAAAATCGTGAGATGTGGGGTGGGTAGGTGGTGTTGAGAGAGAAAAATGATGAGAGGTTCATACACAACTAATAGAGGAGCGTCCCCAGTTGTCGCGATGATGTGAACCAAGCAGGAATTGAAAGGACTAGAATTGGCAGGTGAAAATAGTATACAGGTGTGCGAGAGTGGTGGATGGGGTTGCGGGCCTATCATTGGTCCTGCGAGCTGTCGTCGTCTGATAGCTCGGGGCAATCAGGCGCAGTGTGCGCATCTGAATCACAAAGACTGCAGAGGTGACGGTACCGGCACCGGTCGTCGTTCGGGCAACGACCCTGATTGAATCGGTGACAGGCCTCGTTCGACCGTTCGTTAAACGAGTTCTTGGTGTTTGTGGTTCTGGCAGCCACGGAGTGTGAGATCGTTGAGGGAGTGACGATGAACGCAGTATACAGGTGGTTCCACTCATGAAAATCGGTAAGCAGGAACTGGTTTCCGCGGCTGGCTTCAGCTCTGACTGCCCGATCGAAGTGGATGACACGGATGGCGTTGGCGTTCCCGACAGCTGCAAACTGCCTGTTGATGTAGGAAGCGTAGTCGTTGAGTTCCCGTTCTCGGTGGGGGTAGCAGAACAAGACTCCCTGCTTGTAGCGTTCAAAAGCTGATGTCCATTCACCAGCAGTGGTGACGTGCTTCTTAGGCTTCGACGGTCCAGCAGTAAGTTCGAGATCCCCGACCTTGTATGTTTCGGCAGTGTCTCCGTCAATGGATTGAAGCGCGGAGTAAATGCGATCAAGGTCGATAAATTTGGACAAGAGTACGTCAGACCAGATTGGGTCTGGAAGCTGGGGGCAGTCCGGTTCGCAAACTAGGGCCTGCTTTGAGGCTGCGACATCTCGGGAGTAGATGCGCTTGCACCTGAGTGTTTCTTGGAGTTGTGGGCGCAATTGAGTGGTCGTAAGACGAGATTGTCGATTGGCGATGAAAGGAAGGATTGCTTCGACAAAAGGCTTCTTTGTCGATCGGCGTGGTTCCTCGCTGTCTGGATCGCTGGAGGATGACCTCGCACGTTTCGCGTGAGACGCAATAAATGATGGGCGGCTGGTTCCGAGTCCTCTGTCCCGCCTGATGTGGCCACGGTTGGTGAAGTCTGGCGCTTTGTCGGAATCATCAGAATCGCTGACCTCAACGTCTGGGACGCCCTTAGTCGTACGGTTGGGCTGCCCGACATACTCTTGTGAGGCAGGACCAGTGTGGGAGTGGGCGAGTTCTTCTATCCTGTCAAGGAACCTGGAGAAAGTGGCATCCCGAGCGTTCTCGAGGTGTTCAGTAGCCTCGCCAGCCGAAGTGTCCACGGAGTGCGAGAAGATCTCCGCGTATATCGACTTGATGGCATCGACCTTGGATTTCTCGCCTCGTCTGAAACGGTTGACATGTTCCTCGCACGCCTCGACGACCTGGCCCCTAAACTCGGAGTCAGGGGAAAGTTCTGTCGTAGCGATGGCATGTTGAGCAGCGCTGGCCATAGTTGATTCGATAGATGTTGTGTAACAATGTATCAACGAAAAACTGAGCGCTGTGCCTGGCGAAGGTAGTGTTAAGAGAGCGCGGCTCTCTCCTTCGTCTCAGGTATACCTGTCAGGCGGAAGGTCCCAGTCAGGGAATAGCTACTGCTGACAAACCGTCGCACTATTCCTGACATTCCGCCTGACGAGCCAGGCCGTGTGACGTCTGCGGACTCATCCCGCGCGGCGGGGGAACGTGATGTATTGCCACATCAGGCAAGTCGTCGGGATGACCAGATAGGTCCGTGGCTTGGCCAGCGCTCTCCGATTCGACTTGTGTAACCACCCTTAAACTCGATTACTCACCTACTCTATCACTGGTATAATGAGCCACGGCCTATAATCACGATTATTCACGACGACGACGAAAATTCAGTTGGAGCAAGTATTTATCTGTAGTCCCAGGCTACGTCACGGTATGGGCTTGATGTTGTCATCTACTTCATGGAGCTGGATGCTGCGATGTCTACTGGATCATGGCCTGAGGCCGTGAGATGCACTGAGAGGTAAGTCCTGTCTTCAAGTACCAGCACAAGGCGTTGATGACACCAAAGATTTAGGCCTCATTCGATGACACCGTTATGGTCCCGTTACGCTACTTTATCTCATCTAACAATGCTAAAAGCCAGTACCACCCCGTTTCTTACTGCCATACTCTATTTAAGCATCATTGGACTTATCCTGTAATTCATTCTGTAAGTCGCCTCCCGTCACGTCTTCTCATATAGGGCATACCCTATCCGCGTCGAATTCCATTGGCTCCTGGGCGTGACATGGTGTGACATAAGCTGACTGCACATCGATATCACAGCAGCTAAGAAGAAAACATACGTAGCGCACAATAATAGCGGTATAATCGAACGGGGCGCTAGGCAGTACATAGAAGAGTTGCTGTCGTCCTTCCACCATACAAACCTTCATCAAGGACTCAGAACGGTTTGTGCGATTCCATCATTACTTGATAGCCTCCCTCACACTTCTCGCAGCGCTGAGAATGATCTCTTTCACAGAAGGCTGTGGGTACGAAAACATCTGCTTCTCAAACACATGAGCGCAACGCTTACGGTCTTCATTGGTATATAGCACAAAAATATCAATACATAACGTGCAAACGGAACACCGAATTGGATGAAACGACACCCGTGCATCGCGCGCTGTCTCTCAGGCGTTTCGCCGAAGCACGTATTATTGCTATACATGCCTAATGACCGTCACTCGGTTTCGTTGGAATCCGTCTGTGGCGTGATGCGCCAATACGTTCAGATCTTTCGGCTTACGGATGCGACTGCAGTTCAATCAGATGTTTTTCCTCCCCTTCCCTAGACGGTGTGACCGCCGACAATACTGCTCGATCCTGCATACTTCATGCATCTCCTGGCTGTCATACATCATGGATGGCCTGGTATCGAATTCTGATATCCACTACTATGGACAGTAATCAAATCCTGGAACTGGCGTGTACTTATGTTCGTCAGCACAAAATCACATCAGTGATGAATGCTGCTGTAGGGGCGTTTGGTCTGCTTCGTCTCTCGGCATCGTGAGTATTCTTCCTCCTGGCGTGTGGTCAAATCCTAAAAAAACGGCGATAATGGCAGTAACGTCTCTAGCTACATATCTATCCTTGTATACTCTTCGAGCTGACATGGTGCCGTTGGCACGTATTCGAGTCGATGGAATATTGGGTGCACCCTTCATAGGTATGCAGTTTCAACGAAAAAATGTTATCGATGCCCATTCTGAAGGTCTCTCCGTTCACTAGGTAACTTGGCCACTGCCGTGTGAGTGAAGTAATCATGAAGTATGTATCACTTACTTACCGTCCTCTTAGACTGTATGGGATGGCATGCCTGCAAACATATATCGTTTTTAAACAAAAGAAGGGTCGCATGTGGTTGAGATCTCTGGTACGGAAGACTTTTCGTGTGATCATCGTCCCTCTGAAGCTTCTCATCTCATAAAACCTTATGGTACATAGGTTTTGGCTCTCTGGTGGGTTATCATGTTCTGGATGGCTTCAAGTTCGAGCTCACATTGCACAGGATTCTCGCAACACTACATCTAATAGCAGTTTCAAGCGCACTGTATTATTGGCTTATATCCAATTATGCCAACCCTGAAGCTCTCGCTACACAAAATATCTGGTATGTAATCGTGCCAGAATTCGGTATTTAGCATCATCCTTACCTGGTATTCGGCTGTGATGACGCTCGTTGGCTCTCGTCAGGGCGGCAACGGTAAGCCCCTGCATTATGCATGAAACGGACTTGATGTGACTGAGGATGCTTCAGACATACTATATAGTGACCGTGAATATTATTCTTGATCACAGTTTTTGCTCTATACATCATGGCTAACTTTGTTACCTAGGCAATCCTGGAATTCACAATTAGAGGGTATGAAAGCATCGTCTCTGATAAAGGGTCATGAAGTGCTAACTTCACTGGGGAACGCGCGAACTTGCCTTTCTAGTGTTCTGACACTACGAGTATGGAAACGTATGTTCCTTGCGGCCATTTGAACTAATTTGTTGTATCCGATCCCTAACACATGCCATTTGCAGTGAGCAAGAAAGGCTGGGTCGTGACCTCGACGATTGTACGTTTGACCTACGGCACTCTTTCTTTGCAAAAATATGCTCATTGGTATGCGTAAGATGGCCGCTTCTCTTATCGATTTAGGTACCTGTTCACTCTTGTCGCCCACGAGTACCAAAGCTAATAGTACGCACATTGGCACTACGTGCCTCGACGCAACTCAGCGGGTAGTGTGGGTACGTTTCTCGCGCTTCATCACATCTAACAGTTCTTATACGACTATCGAAGCGTTCGCTCTCAAAAAGTATGTTTTATGCCGCAAATATCGAAACCGAGCTTTTCACTGATATCGCCGAGGACATCAGCCTCAGTATAACAACGTTCCCTGATATATCCTCTATAACGGTATCGTATCGTATCCCGGTGTTTCATCCCTTACAACCAAAGTACTAATTGAGGCCTTTTCTCCTTACCGGCATTGACGATGCTCCTTGCGTTTTCCGCAGTGGCTGTTTTATACTGCGTATAGCAGCAGTATAGTAGCAGACACGATCACCGCAATCTCTCTGTGCTTTCTCTTGAAGCGACAGACTACAGGATTTAGACGGTGAGGGCACATCATTTATTTGCAACGGAAGAAGCTGAACTTTTCTGAGCATAGGACGGACTCGTTTATAAAATCAATGATGATTTTCAGCGTGAATACAGGCATTCTTTCTAGGTAAATCAGGACTTCGGTACTTATATACACCACGAGCTTACCCTTAGTCGCCCTCTCTTATCTTCCACAGTATCTGCTCCCTACTGACCCTGGTGACGGTACGTCTTTGATGAGCAACGAGAATGCAAAGCCCCATCACTTACTTTCGACTTACTCTCCGGCCTTGATCAGTATGTTGCAAGCAACAAATTCGTATACTCAGTCTTCTACTTCATGCTACCTGAAGGTGGTGTTATCAGTATCTCATCTTCTTTTGGATACATATTGACTATGTATTAGTGATGCTCAACTCGTTGCTCGCTACTTTTGATGCAAGTCAGAGACTCTGGAACCGCTCGCGATCCAGTCCGGAGGGTAGTGGTGGCGCAATCATTTCCATACCAATGTCTAGTATACATCGCCATCGTACCAACGTGATCGATTTAGACACAGAAAACCCAGGAGTTGGGTTGGGTCGAGTCAACAAGGACGGAGGGCCTGGGGCCTCAGACAGCTGCGAAGACCCTGCTCACGAACATGTCGTTCTGCAAATCGCTCATTCAGATGATCTGGAGACAGGCTATGGGTCTACGTGTGTGAGTAACATATCACCGCATCGTTCACTGGCATAGACACAGTTACTCATGAGTAAACTATCATTTTATGTCGTTAACTGTAGGTCAAGCAGCCATCCCACGACGTGTGATGTGATGTAGCTCTAAGGCTTTACAGAGGGGGAGGGAGAAACCAGAACACCACCGCAGCATATATATGTTCTCATACTAGCATTTACCCGTTACTACGTAACAATACATTATGACGGCCATATACCCGATGTCTCAGTCACAGTAATGTCCGCATTTTGCAAAGAATAGTGAGTATAGTGAGTCAACACCTGAGGCTACTAGCTACTGGCTCTTCCCAGTGAAGCTTAAGTTAGTACGCACTCGAAGTCCGAATAAGAGCTTGAAGTACGGGCCGTCAAAACAGCTGTGGCGGGGAGTGTTACAAACATACGGCCACTTTCAGTGTATGTACAGGTATGAATATTAAGGTGGCTGTCTTTCGCAGAGTGTCGGTTGCATAGGCGAGGGCGAAGGTGCTATAGTCCGTGTCCAGGCATGCTTGGTACATGACTCATGCGTCCGGTGAGTCGCGGCAGTGACAGAGGTCTGGTCAGATAGCATAACAGGCAGGAACGAGTACCAGAGGCCGAAAGAAGCAGACAGGGTCGGGGCTACCCGCTCATAATATAGATACTCAATTGCAGTGTTTTTACTTCACATGATCACCGATAATACGCGAAAAAGCCGCTAACGTGCGTGTATAGCATACAGGAGAAGAGTATTAAGTATAGCATGAGGGTTGAAGGAGCTCATCGAAGAACCACAGTACTCACACACGCCGTATGTACAAATATGCCCTACAGAGAATATACCAGGAAAATAGTTGCGCTCAGTTTGTGCCGCTGGTACCCTGTGCACTCCCCGGGCCCGTATCACCACTCGTTCTCTTCTCCTTCTCCTTAAGCGCCCACTGTTCGTCGACGGCGCTGCGCATGGGGATTTCGCGCATGAAAACCATCGACACAAGGCCGATGCACGATATACCGACCATAACGAGCCACATAATCTTCAGGCTCTCCGCAAACGCCTGGCGCACGAGCAACTGTAAGTCCGGGGGTAGCCGCGGAAGAGTTGGAATAGCAGAGTAGGCAAACGCTACTCCAGATGGCAATTGGGAAAGATACTCGGAAGGCAGTCTCTTGGTCAGAAGATTTTGAAGAATAGAACCGCCGATGGCAACTCCAATTGTCTAATGAGACAAGCACATTAGTAGTTCTATGCGCCCTTGATTACGCACAATTGCTTACCTGGGACAAGTTTCGGATGAAGATGAAGAAAGCCAGAGCGTGGGCATTATTGGAGTAGGGTAAGCCGGCAAGGATAGGGAACATTGTCATGGTCCAGCCAAACCCGATGCCAACCCCGAGCAGAATCTGGGTGGTAACGATTGTGGCCTTATTACTGTCCACCTTTAGCACGGCCAGAACGCCACATCCCGCAGTAATAAATGCCCATCCAAGCCAGTTCTGAAGCAGATAGCGCTTGGAAAGCTTGACTGAAACGCCGCACACCATGGCTGCGGGGGTAATAAACATCGTGAAACCAAGATAGTACACGCCGGCACGGACGGGCGACGTGAGCTGGACCGCTTGCATATACACAGGCAGATAGTCTAAAGTAACAACGTATGATAAGTATGACGTGTAAATGGAAAACAGGATGACGCACAGATCCCAACATACATGATAAGGCCATGTATAGCAGTACCAATGTACCTGTTGCAAGTGAACGTCGGCATTTTGAAAGCAAGGTAGCCAACCAGAATCTCACCCCATGATTGACGTTGTGCTGGTAAAGACCGTCCATGGAACCTAAGATTATTTGCAGTCAGATGAAGCTTTCGACGGAGTTATAAAAACACTCACTAGCGGTTCCTTAGCGAAGAATTTCTCGTAGAACATGAAGCTTAAGAGCGCGACGATACCGATAATTAAGGGCACCAAGGTTTGTGGCTCAGACCAGGAAAAACGAATGCCTCCCCACGATAGCGCTAGAATGAATGATGCTGAGCCTCCTACTACTATCGCACTGCCACTATAATTGGACTTTGAGGACGTTTTGAAAGCTGTCAGGGAATATTAGCACTCACATCCAATCCATACGGCGGAGCTTTTGAGAAACGGTAGCCTGAGGTGGCGTGTTATGCAAGAATATGAGTTGCATAAAGAACGCCACTCCAAATATCGGGAGGTTGAGGTAGAAGAGCCAGCGCCACGCCCCTGCATTCGCCACGATACCACCGAGCGGGGGTCCCACACCTCTGCGATGTAAGTTAGCAGCAGGCTCCGAGTCGTAGACACTGGATTAACTTACGTTGCCATACCCCATACCCTGTTATGGAAATAATGTGGTATGGTCAGAAATTTACTCCTAGTATCATCTTAGCCCCACTCTCTACGTACATAGACGCGATGCCCTGTTGAAGTCCACGCTGGGGCAGAGGTATCAGATCACCATATATGATCATGGTCACTGCCAAGGCACCACAACCCCCAAAGCCTTGGAATGCTGGAGCGTACAATTAACACTTTGTACGCGAGAGGAGTAGTCTATCAACATACCTCTGCCGATAATCAGGATATTCATGCTCTTGGCGGAACCCGCAACAGCCGAACCAATAGCGAACAGAATCATAAGGATGAGCAGAATGGGCTTTCGCCCCCAGATAGATACCAAACCTCCAACCAAGGGAACAATAGCGCTTCCTACAAGAGCATATGCACTGCCCACCCATACGAAATCACTTCCCCCAAGGTCCTGCACGATGGTAGGAAGAGCAGTAGCCACCATACTCTGAGGAGTAAAACGTCATTATACAAACAATCAAGCAAACTCTGGTTCCAACCGTCGACGCACCATGTCAAACGCCGACAAAAAGTCGGTGATGAGGCTTGCTGCTATTATCATCCAGAACCCAAAACTGCGATTCGTCCATGAGAATTCTACCTCATACCCTTCTTTCACCCGTGCACTAAGTGATCATTGTGAGCAAATTGAACCGTTGTGAGAAGTAGCATGTGCCGTACCCTTCAATCTCCACGGTCAAAGACGTATCCTTTGCCTCTCCGATGCTTGAGGTCAATAGTCCTTGGCGGTCAGGAGGTGGCGAGTCCCGCAAGGACTCTGGCATTTCAATAGTAAACGAGTGCTAGTAGACAGTTAGAGTATCTGGGACGAGGGAACGACTCGACTAGAGCAGTGGCGGTGGCGTTACAAGACACACTCATCCCCCTTCTTTACACCTGTTGCCAATTTACGTGAGAAACGTCCATCCGTGGACACCACACCTGTTCATGACGATACATCTGATATTAGTAAGAGATGATTCATACAGTTCAAACCGTCAGTTTCATACTATATGGCAACACATGTAATCTAGATGCATCCACACAGGACGGTGAGGTGAGTTCCGTGTATCCTTACAACTGGGTCTGAAGACGCGCTTACGGGGAAATCAACTTGCTACGGCTGGTATTCGATCGAAGCACTGTTCCTGCAGCTTTCCACGGGCGTTGCCTTGTGTTCCCCATTCACTACATATCAATTGTGGCGCTGCAGTCGGGCGCGCCGTGCCTCGACAGGCAGCACGCAACCACGGCTGACCTTCGAATGAACCAGAGTTTACGCATTTGCGTGATATAGCGAAGTGCTAATATAGTTGAATATCGATTGAATCAGAAGCTGTTGGATGCCGCCAGTTTGCAAGAGTAAACTTACCGTGACCATTCATGCGCGGCGAGCGCTTTGGATAAGGTCTGCCACTTTCAGTGCTGCCTTTCTACCGGAACCAGTGCCGAAAAGATATCGAAGTGCAACCGTGATACGAGAAGCTCCAAAATGTGGCACGAATACCTCACGTTACCCTTTCAAGGTTGTGGCCCGTTGGTACCACTGAATGGAGAGGATGGAGACTACTCGGTGGCTGATCTTCCAGCGGAAGATCGCAGACCGCAGTCGTGAATGAGTATGGAGGTCAGTTTGTTGGAAAGTATGTATGATCTAAGGGTTCCGTATGAACAGCTGAATGGCAATTAGTGGCATTGGACGCTGATAGAAGAGGGCAGCTGACACGTACATATCAATATTATCAACTGCAAGGTGCTTAGCTGCTTCAGCGCTATAGCACAGTGAGAAGCATGAAACTCGTCGGTAAGTGCCGAGATCTCGGCATTGTGTGTTTCGATTCATTTGATGACATTACTACCATAAATGGCAAGTCAAAATCGCCAACCGACCGTTCCCGCTCAGTCGTCTTTCTCCACAGCCGCCGCCTCTGTGTGTTTCTGCTGCAACTGAATGGCCGAGTCTTCCATTTACTGCATCCGAAACCCCCGCAGTAAGCTGATATCTCACCATTCTTGCCTTAAAACTCTCCATCTGATATGTATCCCATCTTTCCGCGAAACGAAGTAAACCTTAGACTGTACGAAGGAGAGTTCAGATAGACCGCACCATCTTTTGAACCTGATACACCATTATAGACGGGAGGCAGTGCCACTTGTCCCGGGACAATTGTAGATCTTAGATGGAGGGAGCACCGGGCGCAGACGCTAGACGGTACCTGACCGTAATACCCAGCTATCTTCAGTGAAGCCTAAGATGGATGTGGCCATCATGAGGGCTCACGCTCACCGCCTCCAAAGACAGAATCGGTAATTCTGTATGATTCTATTCACCCATAAGAAGCTTCACATAAGATAATTCGGAGGTCGCGTCCATTACTCCAAGCCTCAAGCAGAATAGGCTCGGCTTAGTTGCACCATGCCGCTCGGTAGATGGGCACTTCGAGTTTTGGCTCCCGCCTCTGTCTCAGTACTGGAGAACGAAATTCTACTGACACAGTACTTCTGTGGTAGCTATCCGTTTTATATGACCGTCAACTTCGCAGAACTCACTCATGGCCATTCACAGTATCTGCACTAGTCCTAGGGCTATGGGACTATCTATTGCTATTCGACGATGAAGTGGCTTTTATATGGCATGGAGCTGGATCGCGAGTGACAAGATGGGTGTTTCGAGTCAACCGATATGGAACACTCATTGGGATTATACATATCAACACTAGTTGAGTCGATGCGACCGCTTGCCTTCATCTCAACGCTGAATATTTTGCAGTCCTCATTTTCCTACCACACAATCTCATGGGTTCTGAGGTGAGCCACTATTGCAGGTCTTACATCTTTGTGTGATACTATAACCTGAACTTTAGGTGTACGTCCTTTCAATAATGACGGAGAGCATTAACACTAACCTGTTAAAAGATGCAAAAGCCTAACATCATTGGTGGTATTATATACGATCGTCACAACCTTTGGGACCAATAGTGCGTCTTTCTCACATCTTTTCCATCTGCGAGCTCCTGACGGCCACGACGTGTCAATCATCTTGCACCACAGCGTACCTGACACTACGGCATGTCCAAGCGTGGGACGGCCGACGAGCGATATTGTACATGTTTATTGGGGCTCTCGTTACGACACATCTCCCGGCCATAGCACTTGGTATTTTGAGCATGAAAGAAATGTTCGGTGAGTAGTAATCCCCCGCGCTCATAAGTGCCTGCTGACATCTAGGCTCTCGAGCTTCGTAGAGAATACGACATATGTGCCCGCACTCCGTACGTGCGGGATTCTCGTCAAAACAAATAAACTTGGCGCGGCTTGGGCATGTGTCGTCGCATACGATACTATTGCTATCGCTCTCTCTGTAATCAATGTTCTCGATAGGCCACGACGACGCGACGCCGATGTGATCACTTATATGAAAGGCGATGGTGCACCTTTTTTCATCGTATGTTTTCCGTAGAAACAGTCAATCATTCACGCATGCTGATTTCACCATCACTTCACAGATTGTATTTGGTCAGTATCACGGTTTGCACGAACTGCGGTTGGGATAACTCACACGACACATCTAATCGGCTCTAGTTCTAAGATACGTCGCATTGGGTTTGATTCTCAGGCTTCCAGTGAGTCCATGATTCAGATATTCTACCTTCGAAGCATATCTCACTTACCATACGCAACCACACGCAGGCAGGCGAACTTTTTTTACCGGCCCTGTATGTCTTTGCTTTGATTATCGTTTGACATTGAATGTACCCGAACTGATTGCACGCTTTTTCAACACATTCTTGACACCCCGTGCAGCGTCGCATGGCCAACAACAGCAGCGACACTGTCAAGATTCATTCTGGACACCGAGAAAATCCGAAGTGGACGAAGAACGCGAATGCGTCGCATGGCAGAGTACACTGGGACTTATGAGATGGATATTCGACCTTAAGCTTTCAAATGCTGGATTCAGAATCGGAGGGTGTAATTATCCATGTTGTCATGTATGTATTCAATAATAGGCTACTTTTCATGAGAGGAATGGTATAAAATCCGTTTGTACTATAACGAGCAGAACGTCGATATTGACATTTCGCCGCTTCAAGACAACTATGAATTGCCGAGGTGACTAGCCCCGACGAAGCTAGTGAACATCAGCAAACGGGGGTGAGAAGTGATACAATGATGAGACGGGCGTACATCGCGATTTACAATCGCGGGAAATCTGAGAATCATATTGCATCGACTATGAATGACGATGCCTTACTCAATTGTGTGACCTTGATATCAGGCTTGTATGTGTAGGGCAGTGCACGAACAACGAGTGATGCTATGGAACGATCCGTATACTATGAGCAAGACAAATAAGCGGGTCCAGTCCATCCCGAAGTGATATCATAGATAGTACCAACTTTACACAGAAAAGGAAGTCCAATATCCTCTATAACATGGTCCATGCCCCACCTGCAAGACACATCACCATAACGCCCGTCATTGCAAGCATCTGGGGCAATGATCCTTCGAGAGCGTGCCACCCTGGCATGGAAGCCCCATTTGCAGCTGCGGGAAAGGTGGTAGCAAAGGGCACCGTAGGATTCGGTGCACCGGAGACTGTGACTGTGGCGACTGAGGGGTTTGTCGCAGTGGTGCCGTTGGCAGAGCTGCCTATTGAGAACTTGGGCGAAGCACCGAACATGTTACCGGAGGTAGAGTTGAGGAATATGAGGTAGTAATCGTCCGCTTGAGGAAGATCTTGAATGAATATGTTCAAAGATCCTGGCCCAGTTGGTACTGCATGTTCCCGGTTCATGAGATGCAGTCAGACGGCAGTTTGAGCTGATAATTCGGCGTACCTTCTTTCGCGACATAAGTAATACCATCTTGGCTCAACCTCGACATTTCGACATCCACGGCATCGACACCATCACCGACGCCCTTTGTCCAAGAGACGAGGTTCGCAGCTCCATTGGCCCACTGCGTTCCTGCACTGGGGGCAGTAACTTTAAAGTCTGTACATGGGGTTGAGGATTGTTTCGCAAGACTCTATAGTACAATTTACGCACAGTTTGCATGGACAAACGGAGTCCCCCAAGCTAGGAGAAGGACCAGGAGGGACATAGGAACGAGTGAGATGCGGTGCATGGCTTGTACAGGTCAGTACGACAGTAGTAAGCTTTAAACGAGCTTAGATACGACGAATAGGAACCAGAGAAGGAGCGAAAAGGTATTAGACTATCAAGTGTGCTGCGAATGAGGCGAAGAAACGAGAGGAAGACGAGAGCAGAAGTAACAGACGAACCGTTGCAAACGGCCACCAGCAGCCTGTTTGGCTCTATTTGTTCGCCACGAGCCTTCAGCGCCTATTCGGCGAGAACGTGGGTGCCGATCACAACTGGCTACGTCCGAGTCCGACTCGAGTCCCGCGTCCACAGCCTGAGGCCCTCCGTCAGATCAACTTCACGTACTGGCAGCAGTATCGATATGGCAGAGCCCGCTGCCAACACTTGGCGATATATACAAGAAAAGCACTCACTCGAGGAGCCTCTGCGGTAGCCTGTCTTCACTATTTAGCACGTTGCTAGTAGAGCTGACTCGGATGATAAGTACAGGCAACCCATCGGATCTTGTCAATATAATGTACGCCAGATTGGGTTTTATTCTGCATATATGCGCGACCTATATAAAATGTCTACCTTGCTATCCATTTGCGCTGAACTACCTTGCATGTACGTTGAACAAAGCTGAGCGTTTCTGCGCTGCTTATTCCCGTCTATCACAATGCTCCTCGTTAACGTTTTCTTTGCAAAGTTCTGCATATTTTCTCGCCGCGACGAGCTCAAGCTTGTGTTCCACTTTCTTGCAACTGCTGTGCATACCCTTCCAATCGCTGGTGACTGCAATGCAAAGAACCATTTGGAAGCCGCAGGCGATGTCTGTGACGGCAACGATGATGATACGGGGAAGATATGCAGGTTTTTGCAGATAGCGTAAGGAACGAGATAGCACGGACATAGCTCTCTGCTTGGGGACGTAACCCTCCCGTCCCTCAGCAGAATGCAGCTCATATTACATGTATCCGGTAGGGGCCTAGGGGTCAGTCACTCGACGTACCAGTATCTCTGGAAAATCAAATCTCTGCGGACTAGAACCGCGTGTGTGTATATAGTACGTGGCTCACAACACTCTCATATTCTATCAACGTTTTGAACGATACATATCCAACAGTGTGCAATTTTTTACCCGGCCTCCCGCAATGTGCATACTTAGGACTGATACAGAATGCACACCATGTAAGCTCAGACGGGGATAATCCAGCGCTCCAAGAAGGTATCGAACTTGATTTTCGCAGAGGAACTGACTGTATATGTAGAGTGAAACCCATTGAGTATCTATATGAAGACCCAGACCGAATCGCAGGGTACGGGAGAAGCTTCTTCGGTACATACACATATACGTGAAGTTTGCTGACGGTCAACCGTTGCAGGATATAGCAGAAATGACCTGCTCGTGCTTGGCATTGCAATAATACTATGGCAAGTCAAGTAGTGGATGCAAGCCACGACAACTGGACTCGAAAGGAACCGATGTCCGCCATCCATCATCTTGGGCGTCCCAAGCCGGAGTTCACGGTGGGTGAGGATCATCGGAATGGTAAGGAAGGTAAGTAACTCTGTACAGTGTGGTGCCTGAGACGCGGCACTGACAGCTGAAGAACGTTGTGGGGCAACACTGGAATACCGTGCCAGTGACGCCGAATTACAGGTACACGGCTCGAAGTCGCGGTCACCGAGGCGGACAGGCGCCTGGTGTCAAGATGGTGTCAATCTCGATCCGTACTTGGTTCTGCCCGAGGCAGGAATCTGCCTCACGGTGACTCGCAAGCCGAGTGATTGGACGATGGTGGATCGTATAGAAATTCGATTTGCTATACATGAATACGACCGCGCTTCGCCCAAAGCCATGCCCAATACAGTCGACGAAGTTCAAGACCAAGACATCAGCGTGGGCGCTGGCCGCAATTTGGCAACTTGTCGCCGTAACATATATATATTAAAAGAAGAGTCGCGGCGTGAGAAACATGAAGATGCTGCGTGTTTTATCATGGCGGCAAACAGCTGTCTTCAATTATATATGATCGCTGCAGACTAAGCTTTCTGTGTACTCATAATCCTGTAAGCGAAGGCGTATTGCCCTGTATCCTGAACGACAGGCCCATGCCAGTGAATAAAACTTAACAAAGGGCGATGAAGTGATATTGACGCTATCCAACTAGACTCAGTATACATCATTAGGGATGATCTTCCCCTCTCGCCTTGCTACTTTCACTAAGAGCGGATGATCAAAAACGGACGCGCGCATGTGTCGCGGTCGCATATGGTAGTCTTCTGCGTCGAAGTCACTCGGAAGCTCCAAATTATATGTCAGCACGAGACGAGCGAGGCATAGTCGCATTTCTTGCATGGCGAGATTCTTTCCGATGCACACATCCGGGCCTAAATGACGCCGTAAGAGAAGAATTTACATACTTGATGGATATCTGCGCCATACCTGTGGAAAAGGACATAATTGCGGCCTTGTTAGTGATCGAGCCAGGTCCCAGGCCGCCGGGAAGCCATCGTTCTGGAAGGAATTTCTGTGGAGCATATATACATCTCAATATCCGTCCTTATACAAAAAAAGGGTGAACACTCACGAGCGGATCAGGGAAGAAATTTTCTTCTGAGACATGTTGGGAGTAGACAGCCAATGACACGTTGGTTCCGCCTGGAATGGACATGCCTTCAATGACGGTACCTTCCGGAGGGACGACGCGAGGCATGAAAGTTGCGGGTCCCAGGCGAAGTGCCTCCATGAGTATGGCGTCGACCATCGGTATAGAAGACAAGGTTTTCTGATCGAGTGGCGCAGAAACGTCAGGGAACGCTTCGTCAAGTGCGGTTTGAAGGGCTTTGTACACAGCGGGATTTACCAATATGAAGTACACGGCTAAAGTCATTACCGTCCCAGTACCATCAGAGCCTGGGTCCCCAAGAATCAGCCAATGACATTAGGTGTCAAAATTGTCCATACCTCCTTGAATGGCAACGACTGCGTCCAGCTCCAAGTCCGGAAGAGGAATCTGCTGTCCAGTGCGCGGATGTCCATCCAGCTATGAAACAAGTGTAATTCATTGCGACGACGAATGTTGAAGGGCCAACTCACGAGGTACGATGCGAGGTCACGGAACTGCACATGGCCCACTTGCATCCGGGTTCGCATCATGGACGCGGCGATATGTCTGAGGTAATGCATAGAACGGCCGGCGGGCACATGCCACAATATATCTAACAACCATGATACCTGACCGAAGCTGAGAATGCGTCAGTCGGGTCTGAACAGTATTGATTTGGCATATAGAAAGTAATAACCTGTCATGTATCGCCGTGGCTCTTTTGCCACCTTCTATCAGGCCACGTGGATCACCGTCTCTCATAAGTTCCTACATTTGATTTCGGTGAGCATGCTAAAGATGGTGGCATGTAATAATCAAGCCTACCAGCATATTGCTTCCTCCGAACGCCATTTCCCCCTGTACGATGCACCGAGTTGGAGACTGTAGCATTCAAAGTTGAGATGAAAGATACCCACCTTGCAGTCATACGCCCAGTGGCTGAGACACTCGGCCATGTTAACGACTCCCTTGGCGATCGCCCGTGTCTCTATACACTCCATGAGCTGCCAAGTGCGACGTTCCAGGGGCAAAAGGAAATTGGAGAGCCTTGAGAGTGAGAAAACGAAATGAGTGCCAGTTTTGAAGAGGGATACGAATGCACTCACGCAGAGGGTGTAAATGCCTGCTGCCATATCTGTTTGCGAATCGCGTGGCCCTCTCTACTCTGGCGAAAGAATAGCGCTGCGCCTGGAATTCGCCCGGGTGGTGCATAGTAGCTGCTTTTTTCCATATGTATTGCTGGCCCGTAAATGATGTTAGAGGCTTGCTGGGAGTTGACAGATAGTGCATCTGGCCCTGTATGTCACGTTGCGTCAAACAACAACTCGAAATCAGACCAGTACGAGGGACCTGAGCTAACCAATGCGAACAAGCTTCCCGTATTGCTCGTGCAACCGATCAAGCACCAAATGACGGTGTCCACCGAATGACGCCAAAACGAATGGCACACTGCTGATGCGCCACAGTAATGGACCAGGAAACGTGGCGAGGGGGTGAAACGGAGACAGGCGGTACAAAACAGTGGCAGAGCTCAGAGACAGTGCGTAGCAGCTGACGACTTCAGCCGTGAGACGAAGAGCGACTTCGGGATGGCTGGTGCGAATGAAGCTATACAGTGCAGCACTGGCAGCCGTGAAGCCGACAAGGGCATAGTCCCCATAAATTGTGCGACGGGTGAGGGACGCCCACGTCGTCTATGGATTCCGCGCATTAGCAGTGCATGGCAACACATATTGAAAGGTACGCACAAGGCCCAAACAGACAGCAATCCAATGTAAAGACTGAGGGTGCATTCGGGCAAACGGGCGAAGAAGTGGGGTCAATTCTGGCGGGAGATATGTGAGCACTGTACGATATATAACGCAGATCCTCCAGAGAGCACTTGACTTCGAAGTACAGAGCTATAAACTCGCCATCCTGGATCGGCCAGCCATCCAACAGACCGTGACCCGTTCGCGTCTAACCGTCATATTGGACGTATCACGTCGTTTGTGCGTCTCGCTATCAGGGCACTGAACAGCCCGATTCATGCATCAACACGCAACTCACATTCGCTGCTAATGTGTTCCTATGACCTGGTGCTGCCTAGCATACTCATGTCATCACCCACGCACCAGCTGGCAGTGGTGGTGGGTAAAGGGTAAAAGATGCAACCGGCTCTCGAGCGCTCCCAGGTTCGAGTCGCCGCTGTACTCGGACCGAGGCAGAGTCATGATCACACGTGCCTCACGCTCTCCTCACTTCGCGCGCACCTCGCCTCCTAGGCTCGCTCATACTACACTTTCCGATCCGGTGTCTACTAGTTGCACTACGCCAATTGCAAAGTACAGTAGGGAATGAGTATCGATGAGTACTCTCCCAATTTTCGCCGACAGTGACGCATTATTCAATCGAATACAGTCTTAGATGCTCTAGGGCTAAATACGAGTACTACTTGGCTAATACGACGAGGACAAGCCGTTAAGGGTCACCGGTCACCTCAGAATGACTTTAGATTTCCACACTCAGCAGAGGCAGGGAGTGCGGGCTATGCGTGCCGACTCTATAGGAAAGATGGTACACGGAGGTTAGATAATACAACCTACTGTACCCTTGCCAGATCTCTTTGCCAAACTATCGGGTCGCGAAATGGGACCTGTGAGCTTGCTGCCACCGGCCCTGTTTGCAGGCCGAGCTGATACTGTCACGGCGTCTTAGAGTCCAGCAACATACTTGTTTTGCGCTCGTTCCGACTTGAAGGTAAGGCTTATAATGGGCGGTATTCGCTGCCATTACTCCTCGAACTTTCCAATGATGAGGATATTCAAACACAGAGTCCCACAGGCTAATGTGCTCATCCTCTATGGGCATGCTTGATCATGTAAAATCAAAACGCCACCTGCATTTTCGAAGACGTGCAGTGCCGAGAATGCAGCTTAGTGTATGTCCCCTTCCCGTATCTCAGTCTCTCTCTATTTTCGTATTTAAACGCCATTCTATATATTGCTGATTTTGCTCGTGATGCTTAGGATGCCGCAGACAGTGAGGCTAACGGTAGACGAGAAAATGTTAGATTCTCTACGGCCTACGAAGGATTCTAATCCATGAAGTGTATGCGAAACGAATGGCTATATCAAGAAGAGAACATCTCCTCCGTGATCAGAAGCATCAGAAGCATCAGAATCATGCTCACGCAACGTCACCAGCGATTTGCGTGGCCGGCGAGTTGGCAAAGTCTCAAAAGTGACATATTTGAAGAATGGTCTGACAGTAAACGTGTGAGTGGGTATACGAATTCTTCTGTCATGATGCAATGCACGGAAACAGCTCCTTATTCGTTTCACTACACTGACCGAAACTCTCTGAGGCATCCCTCTCATGATAGCCTGTTTTGAATTCACGTACGTGTATCTGCAGTTGTTGCGTGACACCACCACTCATTCAAGCTCTGTTATAACCTGTTCATCCCCCAGATATCGATGTACAATCACTTTATGCAAGCGATCACCATGCTCAACTGCAAATCATCGTGGCCTTTCGTAGGGTAAACTCGAGTTCCAGATCTCGTATTGCGCTACCGAGTAACATTGGCATACCTGACGTCTTCCATAGACAGGGCTACAACCTCGTAATCGACGAACACCACGTACACCTACTAACCTTTTATCGAGGGTCCATATAAGAGCTGCGTTTTTTGGGTGACAAGGTGAAGACCAGATAACTCGTCGTTCTGAACGTTCAGCTTTAGGTCTGGCATGGCCAGGTAGTTTCGAAGTTATCAAATTGTACGTCGACAATTTGCTTGAGGTTGACCTATATCTGCTAATAAAATGAGTGTTAAAATCATTCTTTGGACTGTTCAGGTCAATTTTCGACGCGGGATAGCAATACTATTGTGAAGAAACTGCTATCAATTCAGGTATTTCCAGTTTCATACCCTCCTTCACGCTCGCTTCCCTTAAACCATCAAACCTTTACTAATGTATCTGCTCTTCTAGTAAGGAATGCACTTCTAGATATGTCGATAGCCTCCCATATACGTGGGTGAGTATCATCCAGCACCAATTCTACCGCCGTTAACCATCTTATCTCTTGGGTCTGGATGATCCAAAGCTACGCACTGCGATGGGCTTGGAATGAAATCATGCAAACAGGGCGTGTCCACCATAGAAACCCCCCTGAGACGAACACTCTCAAGTTCGTAGTAACTGAAGTATTGTAGGTTCTTAGTACTATTTGGTTTTAGGTCGCAACATCCCTGGTACATCTTGGTGAGTGAGTGTCATTGGTACACATCGCGCAGAAGATAGCTGATTTAAACACTGTGCCTAGACACATCGTTTCGTACGTGCGAATTACTCCACGGAGACTCGTATTGATAAGGTCTGGCGACAGGCACCGTTGCGTACACGTGAGTGTCTTTCAGTGGGCAAGTAAATATGCTTACAATTACAATAATTATTGTAGTGGCCAATACGCGACGGGGTATGAAGTGTATTTAGACAAACATTTCATTGTGAGATTACTCCGACCCGCTGTTGCCATAGACCACTGAGAAGGCGAACACTGGCAATCACTGGCAGGATCGACTCTAGCTGCAGTTTCGGCCTTAACATTGCAATGGACGTCTCCATCACAGTTGTGATCATTATCTACCTCATACGTGGCCACTATACGGCGGTTAAATGGTGCGGATGTCCTTTGGCCGATGTACACTGCCTACTAAACCCGGTATACGTCGTTTCAGGGGCACCAGGATCATGGCAAGGAGTCTCATAGACTTCATCTTCAATACCGGTATCTTGACAGTATGCGTCCGAATATAACATAAAGCTGTACTGAATTGAACTCTGACTCTAACTCTCGCGTAGGTTAACTTCATGTGGAGTGCTTATTTCGGTATGTGGCACGCAAATCGCTAATGCATCAAATGATTACTGATCCAGGATCTTCATGCTGTAGCTCAATGCGGCCAAACATACTCTGACATTCGGAGGAATGATTCAGTTGACTGCTAAGTGTCAGTAAGTACCTTGAGCTGAGCGGCACCGTATAAGTAATCTGACCAAGTTGCCCGACAGTATATGCGAATTCCATGCTTGCAGTGGTCGTCCATACCGGTATAACCCGTGCAAGCGCATCCCTGCGTAGATACGTTAATTGAATGTGCCCGGGCTATGTAGATCAAACGCATGCCAGAATGTCATGCAAGCCGGGCCCGGCTTCGGATACCAAGTTTGGTATGGAACCATCTACCATGCAAACATCTATATCACCCACTTCTAGTCGTAGTTTCAGTTTATCTCCGATGCTCCCAATACATGACACACTCTCAAGAGAGTATTCTCAGGCCCCAATCTTCTTCAGGTCGGAGCCCATCGTTCATCATTCCCATCGGCGAATGTGATACGATGGTCGTCTAATACTTCCGTATGTCGTTCAAATATCGATATAATTCGAGGTATTATGCTCATTCATCACAGGTCTTGTTCTTCACGTTCGGCCAATACCCAATGCTCCGCAGTAGCTTAGTAAGGCCAGGCGTACTAGTGAGTCATTATTAGCAACTTTATTGATGCTACCTACTACAGGTCATGGCACCTCGCATGTGCGACGCTCGTCGTGAGGTACTGCTATGCTCGACCATCTGTATCTCTTCACTCAGGCTCTCGGTAGCTGCGTTTTCCGTTTTCCCCTTGCGGTGGCATGATTCACAACGCCTGCCATATTGGATGATTAGTCAGCATAGTCATCCCGGCATGTACCGGCCGGCCGGGCACATGTCTTTGGCTCGCGATTCGGACTCGCCGCGAGTCGCGATGTCACTACTGGACGACGTAATCCAACTACGTCAGTCACTAACCATCATCGTTTACGAGAAAGCTATCGGTGAGAGGGTTTGGTTAGAACTATATGCTTGGTTATGTCGGAAGATGATATCAGCTAAGAACTTGGGGAAGACAGTGTTCGCAACAATGAGGGAAAGCATACGACAAGGCGCCATCTTCTTACACAGTTTCTTGCCCAAGGTGGCTTCGAGCGAAGGGAGTCGTTTTCTGAAACGGCTATGGTGACCGCCTTTTCTTGACGAGTCTATCAGGTCACTGGGGGAAGTATTCAAGATACGACTGAGCGAACCATGCAGTGTCTGAAAACACACACTTCTTGGGGACGTTACGTAGTGTCATGCGGAGCACACCGAAGGTTTGCGTATTCTACTGAACACGGGCGGCCCCTTCTGGGAACTCGAAAGGCTCGCGCACATGGACGAATGAAGGAGCAGACAAAAAAAAGCCAGTCGAAGCCACTGCTAAGCACAGTTGGTTGTCGTCACGCCCGAGATTCATGTTGTTGGTAAGGATATCTCGAATGCCTCGTGATCTTGTTTTCACTGGATTGGTTTTGATCACTCGTCAAAATACACAGGATATAATCGAATTCCGCGAGTATATTATGATGCTTGGCTCCTTCGCACATGAAAGCCATGATGCGCTGCAATCTTTGCCTCACACGAAGTGGGCAGCATGTTCGATGAGTGATTATTAGTTGCGGATGTACAATTGCTACACGCTGTTGTGCATGCCAACACGAGTCTTTTCACACTTACGTTACTTTTTACTGCCTCTAGCCTTCTGAACAGCGCTCGTCATCGCTGCACGAACAAACCTTCTTTAACCACCGAATCCCATGGGGACCTAGTGGAGTAGGTTTTTCTCCTTTTGGCATCAAGAAACATGCTGAAGTCGGAGGCATATCTAGGTATCTGTATTACAAATAGCCATCATGCAGGGCTTAGATGGGAGACTCGATGGCTCTTATCATAATCACAGGTACCTGTTTCCCAATTCAACTCTGAGCAAGTAACCGTTCTCCGATCAGGTAATGAGCAGATTGCTCCTATCGCTCGCTGCTCGCGCATACTCATCATGATCATGATTGTGATTCGACAATAGCTATCTCATCTCATGTCATACATGACAGCTTCCAAGACGTTCTCGCAAAGTGTAGCTAAACAAACACGGTTGAACGCCACTCCGTCATGTATATTCCGCTCCCGAGATGGCCATGAGTGGTCCCAGTCGGTTTATGGCGAGAGAATCTACAGCTCATATGATGCTTCCCATTATGGGAGGGGGGGGGGCGGGAGGTGTGCAAATTTTGGTGGCTAGTCTGGCATACAACGTAAAGTACGTTCAAGATCCATCTCACTATGGTTGATTAAATCTTGACTGCCCATTAATCGATATCGCAGACAATGTTCGAACATGCCGTGCCGCTTGAACTTGAACTATTTCCCAGTGATTACGTTTGTTCGATGAATCAAACCTTCCAAGTCTCAGGAAGCTCCTCATCGAGGTAATCGGCTTGCAACTTGAAAGTGGTATGATGTTGTACGTATGCATCACAGTCCCATCAAGCCTTGGAAATAAACACGGTCTCGTTCATTCCCGGAAATCAGCGACTAAGAGACTCAAAAGCTCGTCGCCGCAAGGGCGCTCCCTCTCGGTAGCCATCTCCGACTCACTGAAGCACTGTCCAGCATGTCCACACTAATCGAGACTTTTATCGGCCCTACATTCATTATTCTTTGTTTTGCTTTCATGTACGTCTCACTCCAATTCACTGGCGTATAGACCCTATGTCACTGACCCTCATCCTTCAGGTTATATGGCACACTCTGTGCCCAGATGTGCTATTATTTTGCAAACTACAGCGATCACATATTCCTTCAAACCTTTGTGGCCTTTGTCGGGTAGGTTTTCAATCTCTAGATACGTACACATGGTTGAAGGATACCTCACCAGAGTGTTAGAAACAGCTCATTTGGCGTTATGCATCCACCTTCTTTATGAATATCTTGTAACCGCATGGGGAAATCTACTGGCCGCCGCAAGAATAATTCCGTCAGTATAAAAAGCTTGTAACTACCGCCAGTGTCGTACATACTAACGAGTTTGATGGCCTCCAGAACTGTCGCAGCTCGTCCTGATTTGTACGCTAGCCATATGTGTGCTTGCTGACGCGAATTACAAAGGCCTTGCTGTACATCGAGGTAGGCCATTTCCCTTTGCGGCGTTCGTACGTTGTGAGACTAGTCATAGACTCACTTCTCTTCCTTTGTAACAGGTAATCATTATATCACTTGTACAAGGGTCAGTCCCCTACTTCATTGCCGCTACTTCGTTGCCGTTGCCGAAATGATACCAATCTCTGCCACTAGATGGTATATCTATCGAATTTGGAGACGTGAGTCCTCTTTGACCTGCCTCAGCTCTCATTTTCCCTACAAATTACATCCGAGAATAGTGCGAAAGCAAATCATTCCAGTGGCGTTTCTGGTGAGTGGCTTGTTGTATATCACAGGCCGGCTCCCAAATGATATACAACCATATTAGTGCGCTCTCTGTTGTGTGTGCATCGGTAAGCATAATGATACCAATCGAAGAGTAAAAGCGCTCATTTCCTGCTTCCTAGGCCTTTCATTCAGTGCGCCTGATACTTGTCTCTGTGATGACTCCATTGGCTCATGCATATTCTTGCATCAGGGGAAACTGCGTATATGTGAGCGGGAATACGACTGAACTTGTGACGTCTTATAAATCTTCCTTCAGATGCAGCTATGATCTTTGGCTAGAGGTCTATGGCTCGAAGCAGATGTTGGTGAGTTCCAATATTGATTCAGTCCGATGAATCGAGGCAGTGTGTACTTAAGTACATCTGTGTTTAGAAAGAGTTGAATGTGACCTACGGCGTTTCCGTAGTGCTAGAAGTCTCAATCACGTCTATGCTGACGTTCTATCTACTTCAAGATCGTTCCAAGATAGCTAAACAGTATGTTTTCGTTTTCTGCGTAGGTACAAGTCTGTCCCTTGCAGAAGTTCTCAACCCGTGCTACAGGCGCATACGCAAAATGATCATGAGTCTTGTCAACTTTGCGCTCAGCAGTGGTATCTTGATAGCGTACGTGAACAGGACGAGAAGCATGTTTCATCTCAAGATCACTTATCTGAATTTTGTTCCATAGGTTAACGTACTGTGGGATACTGATTTCGGTGGGTTACCCTCAGCATTCAGCGATGGAAAGTTGATATTGATTAGAAGCTACACAAGCTTAACATTTCAAGGGAAAGCATTACGTTTGGAGGAGTAGCTCAGTTTATGACAAAGCGTATGAAGTGAAATAGCTCACGTACAATCAAACGAACTGATTCATTTTGTTTATAGTGCACGCAAACTCTATGCTGGCTGCGTGAGTTCTGCTATCTATCTCCTTTATTCTTCCATTCCTGAGCTTACTTTGCATCTACGCTGCAGATTGAACGCTCGTCAGGCGGTCATTAATGCATCTACTTCGGATACCATGTTCGGCGTAGAGCTATCACACCTGCAATCATCAAGTACTCCTTCCTCGGAGAACAAGCCGATTGTGAGATTATGAACGTTTATCTACGTGATACGCAGCCCTCAATATGCTACTACAAACAGCCGTCTGTTCGCATTCAGAAACACACGAACACTACGAATAGTGCGGAATACACATGGCCGAGAGTGCGTAATGTTAATCAAACTTTCGACCGCCCAATACAACTTCAGTCCCTTTAGGCTGACAAAGAGCACGACGACTACCGTCCATCACCTCGATCTCATGGAGCTCAGGAAGAAGTATGATAGCCCATCCAACCATTTACTCAAGTACCGGGACTAGTACAGTATCAGCTACTAGGGCCAAAGATGCAGCAAATGCTGAACTATCTATGTTCGAACCGAGTTGTACAATGCACCACCGTATCTATATATTTATACCGCTGTCTTGAAGTTGCATAATTCCAATGTGCTTGAGGCAATAGAACTTGAATGACGTGACAAGAGGTTAGTCTGAACATCTTGAATTCCGGGACAGTGCCACACGACGGGCCAAGGATCAAGAACACCATGACTCCCACCATGAGCATAGCGTTGCGTCGCTTGAAATTTTTTAAGACACGTTATTTACTTACGTCGTGACTCAGTGAGCTGTCTCCTGCTTCTAATCCCTGGTGAGTTTTCATAACACTGAATGCGAGGATAGATCGAGGAATTTCACAGTCACAACTTGAACACTCAGGCTCTCCTTGCCTACATCTCCGACAACGGTTTTGTGCCCCCCGAACGAGCGAAAAGCATCTTCCTGCAGCTGGTCTCTGCCGTTGTCCGCCTTCACAGGCTCTGGCAAGGCATCTCGCATGGGGATATTGAACCTTACTGGCAGGAGAAGGTCTGCGTATGGTACTTGCTGTATAACGAGTCGATGCCAATGCGATAGTGACCGGTGCCCCTTCGTTCATATGCAACTTGGAATTAATACGCAACTCACAACCTTCGCGAGATCATATCCCAGTTGTTTTAGCTCGTGCGAGTCGGGGTCTGTAAGTTTACACGCTTTGATTTATCTGACGGCCATTCTACCGCTTACTAGGCCTGCAGTCGGAATTACCCTTATCTCATCCTGCTGGTCTGTAATAGTGTCATGAATGCTCTAGCTGGTTGCAATATCTCTATAAACTCCCGCTGGATTTCAAACTATCGAGATGACAACGACATTCGGGTCTGAGAAGCTGTATAGTGACAATATTCGTAATGTCGCAAGTACTACCATAGAAGACATTGACAGTAAGTTCATCTTACGACTCAGACAGTGTACTCTTGAGACGAACAGGATTGAGGGAAAGGGATGAACTTGAAGCAACATGCCATACAGGAATACATGCGATATCTTCGGTCGTCGGTGGGACCGACCTTCTTGAATTTGTGTCCAATAAGTAGGAGTTACACCTATTAAATTCATGTCGTTTGGGCGCGGACGTCAAGGATTCATGCGAAATATCTAGAGTAGGATCTCACTTACCTGATCGACCGGTAGGTCGTCATATTCCTGGATTGTATAGACATCAACTTTAACGCCTTTACTCCCCTGTACGGTCGAGGCCTCGTCACATGCAGTGGCTCCACTGCTTTGCGGACTGTAAAGACCCAGTGGAATAGGGGCAGGGGGTGTCGCATTGGTGGTAGTGCGCCCCATTAGGCCCTTACGAATGGCCTTACGGGAATTGAGCGAGGAAAAGAACGAATTCGTGTATACTATGAAAGCGGCCCTAATATGTCAGCGATGTGTCCCACGAGAACTCTTTAGCAGAACGGACTCACGACCGGCGACAATATACTCTGCAGCCATAAACCATAGTGAGTTAGGAGCTACAATGAGCTGAATGGGGAGAAACAGATTGAGCGTTGATGTATACGTCCAATGTTATCCTTGCTGGCGTACCGCTACTAGCTCAACTAAAGCTGCTACTCTGTAGCGAGAGCGTATGGTATAAGCATATGGTCTCGAATAGAATGAATGGAGAAAAAAACTTACGATGTTATTATACCCCGGCTCACCGCATAAATCATGATTCTGTGGATTACGTTGCGCGTCCTGTTAAGCGTCAGTTACATGCTGATCGTATGATAGGTCCTGCAGTTGTTCACGTACTGCTTTCGTCCCGCAGCCGCTCTGGGAAGCGCAAGGCACAATGCCCCTGAAATCATAATGTCGGATGCCACCTGGCAACTCAACATGGGTATTATCGCGCTTTCCTTTGGAGAATAATTGGGCATAACATCACAATTTGTGAAGTGAAATCTGTCGACTCACTCTGAACGAGCCCAATTCCAAAAATGTATCGATCTCGGCCCTATACATGTACTGAAGTTGGTGTTTATTGTTGGAACGTCCAGTGTGGAATAACGTACGCGTGTACCACAGAATCTGAAGGGGACAGTCAGAGTATATCAGATAATTATCCATCCAGGAAGGTTTAAGTGACAGACCTATACCAAAGCCTGTGGTCGTCCCGATAAGCGCAAATATGAGATGGTATGTTTTCTGTTAAGGGACAAGTACACGAACCAAGATGAAACATCACAGGAACACCCTATGAGAGGAATGATTTCAGCTAAGCCTCATAGATCATCGGACATAGGGACGATACCAAAATGAGACAAGCTATCCATTTCATTTTTTGGTCCGGCACTGATAGGATATAAGGAAGGTTTGAGCTGAAATTGATGCCTGATATAGTGCTGAACACGTACCCAGATGGTAACAAATGTCAATGAAATAGCTGCTCATCATGATCAGTTATAATGTCTCGGGGAGTTAAGAACATGGCTCACAATAAAGCTATAGCGGAGATAGCAAGCTGCGCGGATATTAAATGAGTTATATACAGATAGTGCGAGACGACTTCGCACATGTGTTCCTATGGAGGCCTAAATATAGTTCACAGTATTAGCGTCAGATAAGCATAGCGTGGGCTGAACTGCAGATGCGTCGTACATCGATCGCCCTATATATAACGTGGCAGGAGCGGTGTTAGTGATCTCTGTCCGGTACGATGTAACGTCGTGAACATACCAGTACACCGTCAACTCTTCAAGACTGTCGGAACGTATTTGAATCTTGAAGAGGAGGTTAGCTGAGGGTAGGTTGAACGAAGCGACGCTTACAAGATAATGGTAGCTGATAAGGCACACTGAGACGCTTTTTCAGCACATGTGTCCACAGAGAGTGTGTCGATTAACACCAGTATACTCACCAAGCGCAGTATGAACAACGTTCAATACCCTATGAGGTGGGTTCAATACTTTGTAATACAAATTTCACATTCTGCTGCCTTTCACTTACGTTATCAACCATGCAGCTACTTTGATCCACACCCTGTCTTCGAATCTTTCGTGGAAGTAGTGATATGCCTGTGGCCAGCCGATATTAAAAACGTTCGCGTTCATGATGAACACCATCGCTCACCTGGGATATGGCCAGCCCACAGAGGAGGACCGCGATCCAGGTGCCAATCAATTCTGCGGCTGAGGACAGTAAGTGGAGAGCTTCACTGTATATAGTAGATCGTCTCCATACCATGAGCAACGGTAATAGAATGGGCAAGTTCCGACAATATGACTGCAGGAGAAGGAGCAGTATCCGACATTGTCAAATGTGTCTGAGTACACTCTTGGAACTTGAACAGAGGTACCTGGGGCACGTCTCGTCATACTTATACCATTTAAAACATCGAAATACTCGCCTCACAATCTTTAACGGAAGGGGAAAATCTGCATCCCAGTCTGATACAACAGATACATCGTTTTTTCCATAGCTTGCATCAGCTGCGCGTAGGTGTTGATATAGTGCCGGAACACACCATCCGATATCTCGGTGTGAGCTCCTCGTGCTTAGGGAGGAAATGTACGTTCGGGAGGTAAGCAAGAGTGTAGTTCGAATGGCACCGAGCTCTCGAAAGAGAGCATACCAATGAAGGCGTGTACTTTGTAGAATCGTAACAATGATGTACCGATAACGGTCCCTGTCACCGAACGACGCCAAATGATGATCAGTTGACGTCGTACACTAAGATGCTGTAGTTTCAGCTGAGAACTGCCCAAAATCAAGCGAGAGTGTAAACTCACAAGAAGCAATCTCAACAGTGCCACTGACCGTATCAACGGACGTGTGTGACCGGTGGGATCTAATTATGATGTAGAGAATGATAGCACCTGAAGCACCTTACGTGAGTTAATATTGCTGCACTTGGGTGGCTATGTACATACCAATACAAAAAGCCCGAGTCTGAGGCAAGACGCGTACTCTTGGAAAACTGTATGCGTATCTACCATGAAAAACATTGAGCTACCATATCAACGACTCATAGAGATGCACATCTACCATAGGTAGCTAACCTTGTGTTTGCCTTGCTCAAAGACTACATACTACATTTCGTAAGGCTTCGTAGCATATCTACCATGGCGAATGCGAACTGCAGGGTTTCGCGCAGCTCGTCGAGTTTTGCTAAACTCGAAGGGTGGTGAGGCTCGTATAGATAAGCCTCTAGAGTCTAGAGTAGGTGTCTACGAGACAGGCCTGAGTATATGAAGTAGATTTTAAAATGGTTTGAGACTCACGGCATACATAAGATCTACAGTATGGTGGCAACGTTTGAACCTAGTAAGGCCTGCCAGTGGTCGGTGATCGGTAACCAGTGACCGGTTCTAACTAAGCGCCAGTGTGACCTATTACATAAGCACGTTGGCGGCACCTATCCGATCAAGTTGTTACCACAACATTCGCACACCGTACCATAAATATATCGAGGAGAACTGCTTCGACAGGTAGTAGTATTCTCACGCGGGGGATTTCCTCATTGAGAAGAAGGTAACAGACAGCGGAAGTGGCATGCCAATAGACCTTTCCGTTAACGCCGCATTGCTGCTGCCCTCCGGGTTCTTCTTTATCGTATTCAGACAGAGCCCATGCCGGCTGGGAGCCAATATATCTTACCAGGTGAAGTTATCAAATTACAGCACCGACGACAGATCTATATCTGATCGGCAGTAATCCAGGGAGCATAATCAAACCGCTCGAAAGAGCTTGTATGCTGGCCAGAAGTCAGTGAACTGCCGTGAGTGCTACTTTCTCTCCCCGCCACACTCCCCCATCGCCGTGTGGAGAACAGTACTGTGTCTTCATATATGATGAGCTCTTATCTTCCTTGAAAGATGTTTCTCACTGCGGTTGAGGGGGCAGGACTCTATGGGAATACTTCCACCACGATCCACTCCGGGGCTGCCGAACATGGCATCTTCGTAGGAATACCAACTGCCACTTTGACTCGCACGCAAGAACAGCTTGAACGAGTTGTCTGCTTCTGAACCAAATATACCAGATCCGGTTTGCAATTCTCTCAACTTCACCTGGTACGTGTGGACTGGAAGAAGATTCACGCACACAGATAGCACAGCTACCACCTGCGGGCTCTTTTCTCTGAGACCGCCATGGCATCTTGATTGTGGATGACAGTAGGTACATTATGAAGAGGTCAGCCCATCCCAGCTCATTGCACTTTCAGTCACGTAAAGCCGAATCTATCACTTTCAGAATGACTCCTTGAGCCGTCTTCCATCTAGTTGACAAACAAGCGAAACCTGACCAATCGTCCAAGGAAAGTTCCGTATCGTTCAATCACCAAGCTATACATATAAGGTCCGCTAGGGAGTGCGGATCCCCTCCATCCCGAATTTCAACGTTAATTCGTCGATTCAGGAGTATCATGTCTGACATGACCTCGCCCACCGTCAATCACGATCTTGTGGATGTACCGGTATTGAAAGAGCAGAGTACTTCCCCCTTAGTCGAAGCTGCGAGGTACGACGTACTCTACTAGTTCATTCTTGATGCCATCCTAACTGTATTATTGTTGAATTTAGTCCACAAGACGCTGATCCTGAATTCTCGTGGTCAAACCGTAGCTTCGGCTTTTGGATGATCATGGTTGCCAATTTCATGGCGGACTTCCTCTCGGCTTTCGATATGGTATGCACATTCTCTTTATCGTACCGGCACATGATCTAATTTCTCGGAACATTGTCAGTCGGTGGTCCCGACTGCTCTGCCAACCATCGTCAATGATCTTGGAGGGTCCCAGTTTGTATGGGTCGGTAGTGCCTATGCCCTCGCTGGCACCGCAATAGTGCCTTTATGTGGCGGGTTGGTTTCTATTTGGGGGAGGAAGCCGATTCTTCTCGTCCTAATGGCTTTGATGGCGATCGGATCCGCTGTAGCTGGCTCTGCCAAGAGCATGAGTATACTCATTATTGGTAGAGGTAAGAGGCTCGTTAATGTGGCGTATTTATTACTCATTACAATCGCATAGCCTTCCAAGGCTTTGGAGGGTGTGGCGCACTGACCGTGACGGAGATCATCTACGCCGATATCATTCCACTTCCGCAGAGGGGTGTGATGCAAGGAATGGCGTCTGTGTAAGTGCTATTCAACGCATGGGTATTGTCATGAAGCTCATCTGACGTTGTAGTGTTTGGGCCTTCGCTACGTATGTGCTGTTTCTCCCAATTTCTTCGGTGTATCTCATTATATCGTTTAGCGGACTTGGTCCTCCCTTAGCTGGTATTCTGGCCAACGCTGGTGCATGGCGTTGGCTATTCTACCTTAACCTTCCTTTATTCGGAATCGCTGCTTCTCTAGAGATAATATTTCTCCACAATACCCCACCCAAGGCTACCATGTTACAACAGTTTCAGCGCATGGACTGGCTGTAAGTCAACCAGCTACCCTGCCATACAAGGCTCTGATCCTCCTCAGTGGGAGTGCGATCGTCATAGGCGGCACCGCAGCATTCCTTCTTGCTCTATCGTGGGGAGGCGTTCAGTTCCCCTGGTCAGATCCTCGTACGCTCGTACCACTCGTCATTGGGATAATCGCGCTTCTCGGATTCATGATTTATGAACGATCATACGCCAAAGATCCGATCGTAAGTGATAGATATGATTTGCTGTATCTTCATTAACCTCTATGATACAGATTCCATGGTCCGTTTTTGTCAACCGTTCGTCGGTCATGGGGTACGTAGATCATCGTCAACCTTTACGTCCTTGCCTCACTGTTCGTGAATAGGTACATTGGGACGGCTATCCATGGGATTTTGATGTATATGCTCAACTGTGAGTTAACAATGCTCATACAAGAGTAAATATTGCTAATATTTGAACAAGACAACATCCCTGTATACTTACAGGCTGTAAAGTTAACATCGACTATACGGAGCGGGATCTTCATACTCGGATACTCCATGTTAATTACTCCTGCAGCTTTATTTTGTGGCGTCTCAGTTGTTGTGTTCAAGCGCTATCTCCCGCAAAACTACATCGGATGGATCCTAATGACTGCTGGTTCCGGTGTCCTTGCCGTATTGGACGTCGACAGTAGCAAGGCAGCCTCAATATGTGCACCATTTATGGTCGGAATGGGTATTGGGATGGGATGGACGATGACGCAGTTTCCCATCCTCGCCTCCCTTCCATATTCGAACAACGCCCATGCGTTCGCCTTCTTCACTTTCGTTCGTAGCCTGTCTCAGGTAAGTGGGTACAACTTTCACTCCAGACAGTATATGCTAACCGCGAGGCTTTGCTGTGTAGACTATAGGCGTCGCTATAGGAGGTTCAATACTCCAAAACTCCCTTAGTCATAAACTTCCACAGGCATACATAGCTCAACTTCCATCTGGAGTCTCTTTCGCCTACTCCGCAATCCCTACCCTTCGTTCACTTGATCCGAACTTACGAGAGACGGTTAGACATGCGTTCGCGGACAGTCTAAAGCAGCTATGGTTGGTCATGATCGGCATCTCAGGTATCGGACTGGTCTCAGTCCTTTTCATGACCGAGATACCAATGCGCAACGATTTGGATGAGCAGTGGGCACTCGAGCAGAAGAGCAGAGAAAGTGGAGAGAAAGCTGCAAGGCAATGATGTGCGTATGGACTGCAGACGAAGTTACTACCGGTGTCAGACGTATATTCGCTCTCCTATTTCCATACGACAGCGCTATCCCTTTTACCCCGAATTTTTGTTGCTATCAGTTTCTTCACTTGCCGCTTTGATTTATGCACACAAGTCCCTGGTACTAGCTCATAAAAGCTTGGAAGAAGCGTGATCAAGAGTCGAATATCGATAGTGAGTACTGGCTGCGGCGTTTAACGTGAATAACATGTACAAGTATATTTTGCTTGAACTTCTTGGTTTCGCGAAACTATGCAAACGCCTATGCAGCCCTAATGGCACATACTCCGGGGTTTCTACCAGAATGCTGTGAGGTTGTCGGGCGGTAGTACTTGAAAAGACACGACTGGGACGCTAATCTATTATCGGATAGCTGATTAGATCGGTAATTGTGCTATTTTACTACGACGCTCATTCGTCAAACTCAGTTCATCTTGCCTCGTGCATCTTGACCCACATACCGCCCTGCGAAAACTATCGTTAGCTGAGGCGCTTCTAAGTTGAAGGCAGACTTGAAGAGTACCTTAATGTACAGTGTCAAATGGGACCACGGCCACATTTTTTCGATTGCCTTCCTTCCCTCCGCACTTTTCCACTCTTCTGGAGGTCGCGCCTTCGGCTCAAGCGACCTTGCATCGAATTCGATACCCTCAAAGCTTTGCAGCAATTTGATGAGAAAAAATGACATTTCGTTGTAAGCAAATTGTTGACCGAGGCATACACGGGGACCAGCATTGAAGGGGAGGAAGATAAACGGGTTTGACGTAAGATATTTGTGCAAGCGATGGTCGATAAAGCGGTCGGGATCAAACTCTTCCGCTAGAGGAAAGGTGAGTTGCTAAGTAAGTATGGGACACTATGGTCATAGTACGCACCATCTGGACCCCAGTAGTCCTTGCGTCGGTGCATACGATAGACAGAGTAAGTAACCTAGAGACGCTTTGAGAGTACGCATAGCCAGTATTATACGGAACGACTTACGATGTTCCTGCAGGGAGGAAAATTTTCGTACCTTCCGAGGTACTGACCACTGCATCGCTAACATTGAATCTATCCGCGCTGAGCATAAACAAAATGTAATACCTCATATCAGTGCAATTCTCACCTGACATTCCAAGGGCTGCATCGTTAAATCGAGCATTAGTACACACAATGAGTACGCGAGAGGTTCCAGACTGCAGCTTACACGGCAGGATATAGTCTCATGGATTCTGTTTATAGCTTTGAATGACCTGTTCATCGACTTCAACGAGAAAACATACCGTTTATAACTGCTCGAAGATACTTCATCACCCGAATATTATCATAGGTCGGGCGCCCGTGAGTGCCGACCGTATCAATGACTTCCTGGCGTAGACGGCGCAAAACATCAGGATATTGAGATAAAAAGTAAATTGTGACTGTGAGCATTGAAGCTGTCTGTTGCATGTTGAAAGACGTCGGTTAGTGACGTCACAACTCGCGCCTTCAGGGTTACTCACCGTATCACGTCCAGCAATCATAATGTTGAGAACCTCATCGCGAAGTACCACTGGATCTGTTAGAATAGCTTCAGCTTCCCACACACATATGAACGATATTTAATAAATACCATCGGTATACTGAATCAGATGATCTAGGAGCGTTTCTTCGTCAGTAACTTGAATATCCTCAGGTTGTTGGACAAGCCCTAGGGCCCTTGCTGCTTTATGCTTTGTCACAGCGGCCTGCAATATTGGCACCAAAAATTCGTCCACAGCCCGCATTGGCTCAGTTGACTTGTCTTTGAACAACTCATAGAGTGGCCACGTGGGACCCAAGCGTGTTCGATTGGAGATGATTTCTTGAGCTTCAGCAAAAGCTCGAGAGAAAGCTTCAGCAGGTGAATTGGGCTCGATTTGGAGTTGAGAAGGAGCGTTCCATGGATATGGCAGTACAGTCTCGAGGCTGCGCACGCATGTACCGAAGAGGAACTCTGTAGCGGCGTCCAAGGTAAACCGCGCAACGACATCCTGTACGTTAATAACATCAAGACTGGGTCGCGACTCAAACCACAAGCTGCCTTATGCACGAACCTGGAAGTCAATGGCATACCCCTCATGTTACGCTTCTTGATCTTTGCAATGGTATGTCTTTAACCACATAATGAGCGTACGAGTTGGAGACATATATAGCTGCGCTCACCGGCATGACGGTCGAATATGTCGAAGTGACTGATTCGATCCTTTGTGAAAAACGGCCGCGTCATAGTCCGATGAAACCTGCGTTGTTTATTTGAATAAATAGATTGTTCAGAGATTACGGGTGAAGACATGACCGACATACTTCCACATATCCCCTGAGTATTACGTCGAACTTCAGCAAGCGCAAATCGGTACAATTGTAAGAAATGGCTTTACCGTCCGAGTTAAATACACCTGTACCGAGAACGGACTTCACGTATTCGTCGAATTGCTGACCTATGCCCCAAGTGACGGTAAGTACATGGAGACCAGATAGTATTTGTCATTACCTTTCACGTAGTTAGAGAAATCATTGGCAAGGATGGTCTGTGCAAAAGTCAGCTTGGAATCTAGTAGCACAAGATCGGGATTAATCCCACCTTGATAATATTCGCATCAGCTGTGATCAAGACTCGGTTCCATAGTACGTAGAACTCAAACGTTTCACCAAACCTGGCCCCTTCGTCCCATGCGGGGTCGCCTGTTCGTAGCCGCGCGTCACACTCAGTCATCAGCTCCCCGCAACACGCACGAGAACGGAATGCTACTCACCAATAAATCCAGTCTCAAGTGCTCTCAGTGTGGTAATTATGATGTCAACACTGCCGAACCACTTCCCAGTACGTCGCACAGGGAGCGAGGCACCAAGAGCTGCAGCCTTGCGTTCTTCGCTCCATTCACGGTACTTGATTCTCAGCAAGAGCAGAATAGGAGCTGTTGTCATTGCCGAAAGTGAGATGATCCAGTTAGGTAGATAGTACATTGCTGCTTGAGGAGATACACATCTTCTGAGGCCGATGAGACTAAGGGCAGTGATCCAGGAAGGGGTTAAAGCGCCGATTAGCTGCTTTAACGCAAGTGCAAGGGCCTGAGGAAGCATCCCATGCATATGCTGATTTCTGGTAACCATGTTGAAGCGCTGGAGTTTGAGTAGACAACTCAACCGAATGAGCCCCATGGCCAGCTCTTAAGTATAAGTAAGCGGCACGATATCATCAATCGAGAGATGGGATGCATTGAGACTCTCACACACGAGGACAGCTCCCCCATAACTTGACAGTGCTCAGGCATGTGTACGGTATCACCTTCTCCGGGCTGTGTTCCATCACCGAACAACAGGCTGATGGACAGTCTGAGCCGGATCCTTGCGTCCTCTGGGAAACCTGTTGCACTGAAGATAGTGAGTCTAAACTCGTCTACATAAGTACTTGCTATACGCACGAGACATCGATCATTCCATTAGTGCTTGTGGGGGAGATCCATGATGAATGTCGAATATTGAACACAACACCGGAGTCACGCCAGGCAAAAGGTTTTAGAGGTCCTTTCGTAGTGGACTAAAAGGCGCCGAAGTCATTGGAATGGGACCCCGGACCACTCCCGTGCGCTTGTACAGGTACGGTTGACAGCAATGTACAGAAACCTGTTGGTCACTTACAACACGCATGAACTTTCCAACCTTCCGACATCTACATTAACTAATTCCATCAGGAGTGTCGTGGTACGTATTCATTTTTCCACCACCGGTCCCCTCAGTATACTCGTTTCTCTTCTAGGAACCCATCGAATTCCGTGCACGCACTGTGACAACCGTGATAACTGAGACCGATGATACATGCGTACGTGACTCGGGCAGTAGAACTCGAACTACTGATGACTATCACGTAGGTTGATGAGCCTGAGGGTGTTCGTCGCAGAAAGGCAAAATACGATCTATCCCAACTTGAAGTTCTCCGCTGGGAAGATCTTAAATCCGGCCAAATCAGACGTGTGAGATTGTGGAAAGATCAACGAGTTTACTGATACAGAGAATTGAAATAGTGATATTTGCCTTGACGTTTGGATGGGCTCGAACTGTCACCGTTGTGATATCACGTATACGGGTGAGAGAGCACTGGCAGTTGTCGGGTTAACTGTAAATGTACTCATTGCTTAACTATCAGATACTTGAAACCTAAGCGATTGTTGCAATGTCCGACGTACAGAACACGCTGACACGGTGCGCCGCTAGTATAAGCCCTGTACGAGACTTAGACGGGTAACACATTGCAGTCAAACGGGTTATGTGAGGAACCTTGCTCTACTTACCAAATCCAAGTCACTGATAAATTACGTTGCGCGTTGAATATAACACTCACTTGCTACTAACTACGGCTGAACACGAAGTTGAACAGGCAAGGATAATGTTGATCTAGTGTTGTCACTATCTAACCCGTCGCCAGCTTGTCTATTATCCACACTATGGCCACACTAAAGCCGGTCATCAAGCGCGTATCCGCACTCGTTCTACAGCCATGTCTGTTCTAGAACTTCTAGCTCCTCCCGCGACCGTGACTCGGAGAAATGTGCAAAATCCAAGTCGTTTTTGACTTCATACCTCTTTAAGTAAGTTGTGTTCCATTTCGTGCCCTCGGTTCGCTTTCACATCAAATGTACACTAATGCATCTCTTCTCTTTCATCAACAGATGTGCTTCTGAATGCGTCGATAATCTCTCACGTTTGTGGGTGATCGTCTTCCTACCGCGGCTTAAGATAACAGTGTTGGTAATGAAATCTCAGGATCACAACTGCTCATTTGGATGATATTGAAATGGCATGGCGCGCGTACTTATAATGTTTCCCTATCCCGCTTGTTCCTGTAGGATATAGAGCCATATCGGCCAGGCCATTACCCAAGTCCTGTGGCAAACTATCAGCTGCGCACCATGTCCTCCTTACCACTGGCAGGCTTGCCATTTGCCCTCCTCCGTTCTCTGCCTTCATAGGCCCTGCTTTTATGATAATATCGTGTGCGTTGATGTGAGTCAGGACTTGGGAGTTTCTACCCCAGCTACTACGCACTGACAGCTATATAAAGATTGTACGGCGTGTTCTGTGCGCAGATGTACTACTATTGGACGAACTACCGCGACCATGTGCTATTGCGTTGCGTAGTAGGACTCCTAATGTGCGTATATATCACCTTTTCTTGATCCGAGCTTAAGGATCAGCGGGCTGAGTGCTTCATTGCAGGGTCCTGGAGACGGCACATACTGCTCTTTGTATGCATTTGATGTACAGCTATCTAGTTGACGCGTGGGGAAATGTGTTCTCTATTATCAAAGTCATTCCGTAAGTTATTCTGTGATGCCTACATTGGTTGTGATACTACTTACCGAAATATCGACTTTCGACAGAACCGTAGGCGTACGTGTACAAACATAGACGTAGAGGTTTTACTAATTACTATGATGGTGCAAGCAGATTACAATATACTTGGAAGTAAGTGGCCATATAATATAGAGGGAACTGAGGAAGGAACAATATCCTGATTGTCCGATTAATTCGTTCATAGCTCATCATCAGCTCCATCGTTCAGGCGTAAGTTGTCATATATATAATCGACCGAGACTCACTAACCCACAACGGCATTGCGCTACAGATGGTACATCTGTCGTATTTGGCGTCGTAAGTGGAGATGCATCTTAGGCGAGTTTGCATCATTCGTTCGCTGACCTGCTACGCACCGTACCGTTACTAGTACGAAGGCAGATCGTGCCCATCATGTTTCTGGTAAGCACTTTATCATAATTATACGAGCGAATTGCGTTATAGGTTCTTAGGTCGCAACACTCCTTGCGCATGTCGGTGAGTAGCTCTTACCATTGTTCAGAGTGTAGATGTTAATTGACACTCTACCTAGGCACATCGTTTCGTGCGTGTATATCACCTCTCATAAATCGCAGGTTTACTGATGAGCTTAGTTGTAGGTGCTGCTGCATACACGTGAGTGTTTAGGAGTCCATCAGTAGATATGCTCCCGACTATTATTGCAGAAACCAGTATGCGACGTGGATTGAAGTATATTCAGACAAGCATTTTACCGTGAGTCTACGGCTACTCTCTACCATAATGCTCTACGAGTCTGAAATCCGAGCAATCTAGATCGACTCCAACTGCAGTTTTGGCCTCAATATCGCACTGGACGCTTCCATCACCAGCATACTTATCATCTATCTCCTGAGAGACCGTTCAAAGGCAGTCAGACGGTGAGAATATGGATTATACTTCATATCTATTTTGCTAAACCCCGTGTATGTTCTCCTAGGAGCACCAGAAGCTTGACGAGCAGTCTCATGAATTTCGCCTTTAGTACTGGTATTTTGACAGTGTGCGTAGTGGATGATGTGGCTGTATTATGATTGAACTCATACTTGTATTTCCATATAGCCTGACCTCCTGTGGATTATTTGTTGCAGTTCGTGACACGAAACTGCCATTATGACGTTGAATAATGGCTAACAATTGATTCTACAGCTCAACGTGGCGAAGCACACTCTGACATTTGGAGGAATGGTCCAGTTCATTGCTAAGTGTCAGTCTCTTCATCCGATCGGCCCTACGTATCTTACCGTATTCTATAGTGTATGCAAACTCCATGCTGGCGGTGTATGTCTATGCTTTGGCTTATCCCCTGCTCAACCCATTTCAGATGCTTATACACTTGTTTTTGGGCCATACAGATTAAACGCACGCAATAATGTCATACAGGCAGCGACAAGTTCCGATACTAAGTTCGGCCTGGAACTATCTAACGTGCAAGCCTCTGTGTCACCAAGCTCAGGCCGTAATTTCATGGTTGGTCTATCTCCGAGCTATAACTATCTCGTTTTCACGATAAAGTTATCAGAATCCCATCCAGATCCGAACGGAGACGACTGTATTGACCGCGAGCTCGGACACTACATGGGTAAGGGACACTGCTAGTAGTGAAGTGGTCGACTGACGCGCTGTGTCTCATACGCCAATGAACAGGTCGATAAGCAGAATGAGGCTATTAGCTACATGCATACGGTTGGTCATCCCACGAAAGGAGGTCTCAAGACCCCACAAGAAGAGGTCTAGCTTTCCAGCACAGCACTACCCTCTCGATTAGAAACCCAATGTTCTTCAAGTCGACTATATCGTTTATCATTCTCTGTTCTTCTCAGCGATTGTGATATGGTGGTCGCCCGTTAGCTATAGTGTCATACATGTTTATATGTGCTCTGTGCCCTCATTTTTTTTATTTCTTTGTTACGGTTTGAGACTTATTCAAGCCTAATCCTCAGGCTTCCTGACGTGATGTACTTGTAGATCGTGTTCATTGCCTGCCTTAACAAACGTGATGTTCGAACCAATATAGCTCTGTCCTGTCTCTCTATGTATCTTCCTGTATAATCTTTTCGTGCCGTTAGCTCAGATGCTGTTACACTCCGAGTAACCTAAAATAATGAGTCTAGAGCAACTACTTATAGTCCAGCTACTGATGTTTGAACTGAACTATGCAATCTTCAAGCTTTCTCTTCGATTCAAGTATACTCAGTCAAAAGTAAAGCATGCGAGTATGGGGGCTCAGAAGGACCCAGACCACTCTCCCATCGCCAATGACGTCAGAATAAAGTGGCCACCCAGGCGTAGTGTTGCGCCTACTTCTCCATTGGGAAGTTTGTCCTGATAATGTGATCAGTTCCTCGAGCGCTCGCACCTGTGCTTGAAACTCCGATTCACACGCGTACTTCGGTAGCAAGCGCTTGCATGCTCAGTTGCTCGTCAATCTCGTAGGCATCCCCCTCTCATATATAATATCAATATCTACTAATTCCGAACTCGTTTGCGCTAAATCTAACGACTCCTCAATCCATAGTCGAGGCACCATCGAACATTCCCGCCGGACCCCGCTCAAACAGCTTGGCATTGCCCAGGAGAATGTATCTCTATCGTATGCGCCCGCAATGTCGTATGACCGCATGTAAGTATGATCTCAATGTGCTCATACTGAGGTTTCGAGCTCTCACATAGCGTTTATCATCAGTGGCCGGCCATTTGCCCTGCATACGCTCCCGTGTTAAGAGGGCTATTCCGGAGGTATCCGGCGACATGAAACTTTTGCGTTGAGATAGTGAAACCGCTCGGCAGCGAACGCCTGTGATCGTCGAGCTTAGGCACCCGCTCAACGCCAGAGCTAGTTTATAAGCCTGAGGTCAGACATTGATGATCTGGCTGTGCTCTGAGGTTCCTCTGCCGGCATGGCCTTTCGGACGCTTATTCTCTACTTTGCAGTGTTCCTTCACTCTGTTTATGCCGGATCCGTGACTGGGAGGCTGCCCGTTTGCATCGTAGGCGCAGGACCTACGGGTCTCACTATTGCTCACGGGTTAGAGGCGAAGGGGTACAAGACAGTGATCTTCGACAGGCAGGCGGAGGTGGGAGGCAAATGTCAAGCCTACTATGACGGTCCAAATAGGTGAGTTCATAGTCACGCTGCGCTCGTAGTGCCTCTAAATGACTCCCATTGACTTGCCAGGAGCATCTATCATCCTCTCGGTGCTCTCATATTCATCAACGGAACCTACGTTAACACTGTGCCCTTGATCGATGCTGCAGGTGTACCACTCACACCTGGTATTTCCCGGATGCATGGCTGGGAATACTGGCAATACGGTCCACAGGATTCTTCCAAGGGCATATCAGAGCTACCGGACACGACGCCCCAGCAAGCTGCGTTACTGCAGTCGGAGTACGAGCGCTACAGTCAGTTCTGGACGGAGAATATCCAGCCACTATATACAAGTGTGCGCTACGTGGTACGTCTGAAACTTGTACTCCTCTCTCTATGCTGTATCTAACGAAGCTGTGAAGAACGGAATCCCAGAGAACCTGACAGTACCCATTGCGGACTGGCTCTCTGCCAATGGATACATCGGCCTTCCGACGATAATGGAAGGTGCCATGATAACGTACGGGTACGGAGACATTAAGACGACGCCAGCGGTATGTTCTTTAATTCGTGCAGTATTTCGCAGTCTCCTCACTCGTCGTAGATCTACATGCTACAGTACTTCACACCTGAAATTCTCGGAGCGTTCAGCTTGGGAAATCCACAGAGCTATATTGTCGGTACGTTGCATCTTAGATGTAATACGAGATAATGAATGGCTCACATTGCATTGCTGCAATAGATTTCCACGCAGTTTTCATCCATTATTCTCGATCGGTCAAAGGACCCATACATGTCAACGCCCCAGTCACAAAAATAGGTATGTCTTCATGCTATCGTATTCGAACTACGCTAACACTATCGACTCAGATCGGTCGAGGACAAATCCCGTTGTCACATATACCACTTCCCGATCAAGGAAGACGCAAAAGTGCTCCGACGTAGTTCTCGCATTCTCACCTTCCCCTGAGAACCTTGCCGCAATCGACATGCCGCTCTCAGCCGGCGAAGCAGAAGTATTCTCGAGAATTGACACCACCGCATACTGGTCCTCAGCTGTCACGACCAAGATTGACTATCACAAATTCTACCGACAGAGTCCGGCTGAGCCTCTCGGCGCACCTGTCGGCTTTCTGCGATACTTCAACGAATCTCCCATCGCGACGGGCTACTCTTGGGCCACGGATGGGAGTACTTTACCGGACTCAGATGTCAGGAGACTCTTGGTCGACACAATCACGCAGGTACAAACTGGCGTGAACATCTCTGAGCCGCTGGTGACGGAGAGTGACGTGAAAGCCCTGGATCGGTGGACGGACTACTTCCCTCGATTCAACACTTCGGATTTGTCGAGCGGGATTTACACCAAGTATAACGCGCTTCAGGGGTATAATCATACGTACTATGCTTCGGCGGTGAGCAGCTTCGAGCTGGTCGAGAACGCGATTAGGGTGGGACAGGACCTTGCTGCGTCGTTCTTCTAGTCTTAGTTTGAGGTGTAGGCAGGATAGGGAGGGGCTGCTACAAGATCCTTTGTATGCAATGCAAGCTTAGCAGTACATAGTTGGAATGACATGAAGCGTTCTGTAAACCGCGCTGATAAGCAGAGGATGGATGTTATCCGAGTCCAGGCCCACCCCGGAAGTACCAGATAATGATCCGTTTGATCAGTGCCAGTGCGACTGACTTAGACGAGTTGCACTTGCACTTGCACTGGCACTTCTACTCCTCTCCTTCAACTCTGCGTATCGAGATATTGAAGAAACAGTAACGTCAAAGTCAGTCCTTAGATAAGCTGCCTCCCTTGAAAGCGATTTGCATTTTCAATGTTTTCGGGGAATTCGACTCGGCATCATCGAAGTTGAATTCTGGGCAGGTCGTACAACGAGTCGGACTGCGCCAATACGACCCAGACAAGTGCGTATCTTAGATTGTACTACCTCTTCTATGTAGTGTGAGAAATGACAGAAATCCTGCAGGACTGCCGTAACGACTCAGGGGTTCGCTCGGGGACCTAAACTGGTTATTGCCGAGAACATTTATTAGTCTGCGAACCAGCTAAGGATGCGGACAGCCCTTCCTTCCCCCTCTCTGCCATCACACAGGAGCGTCGTCATCCGTCAAACCAATACTCTACAGACCTGAGCACCCCGCGATGTACGAATATTGCGCGGACTGCGGGAAGGGGTTCACCTCCGAATGGGCGTTAACACAGCACTTCATCCAAAGCCCACGACACCTCTACTGCCGGTTCTGCGACGTCCACTTTCGAGAAGGCTACGAGCTGCACGAACATAACAGTAGTCGTCATGGGCATTGTAACGTCTGTAGTAAGGTGTGTATGCGGCAAATATCGTATAGCTTGTTTGACGCTGATACTCACCTCTACCGCGGCCGACTGTGACGTATGTATAGCTTTTCGAGACGAAGGAAGGCTTGCATCAGCATAGCAGGCAGTCGCATTGGTACTGCGAGCCATGCAGACAGACATTCGCATCGCAGAATAACCTGAATATGCACGTCCGTACCTCCCCCGCCCACAACCCGAGATCCAACGTCTGCCCTGGGCGAAACTGTGGCAGGTCCTTCATGAGATACGCCGATCTGGCTGCACACCTCGAGTCTGGAACATGCTCTGGCGGTTTCAATCGGCAAAACCTGAACAGGATGGTTATTCGCGCCGATACTAGCAACATCGTCACCAACCCTGCTCGTCTCATCGGATATCGGGAGGACTCTCAAGTCATGAACACGTGGGCGACCCCAAATTCTTGGAACGGCTACGGATACGAGTGCGCTTTATGCCATAAGGAATTTCGTATCCTGTCGGCGTTGAATGCACATCTCAACAGTCCGGCGCATGAGGCGAGGATTTATCGTTGCCCAACCCAGTACAACGGATGTGCTGGGGAGTATAGGACTCTCAGCGCACTCTTGTCACATATCGAGAGAAGCGAGTGTGGGGTGGCGAGGTTCAGGAGGCCTTTGACTCTCGCTTTGGACAACGCTATGTCTGGAGCGAGACGGTTGACTCTTGGTTAAGGTACGATCTACCATGGATTACATCAAGCTTTTGGCCTCATGAACCTTGACATAGCTTAGAGGGTCAGTCTGAAGAGAGAGCTTTGCCATAGGCACTTGGACATTTGGCTCGTTTTACTTAAGTTCGTGCGGTCTGACGGTTAGCATGAGATTTCCACGTGAAGCCCTTTGACTTAACACTTCCACCTGATGTGTTCTTCGTTGTTCATACTCAAGCTTTCCACTCCCTTCGTGTTTCGCCTCATCCAGTCTCCATCGATTTCAGACAGCTACATTCCGTGAGCTGGTTCGCCATACAGTAGGAAGTTACGCTCGACTTTACTGCGCCCGGTATATAGCTTGATGATCCGTGATACGGTGATAAGCTCGTCATTGATGTATTCGGCGAAAGCCGACAAAGCAAAGCGATAATACTTAACGTACTTCCATTCAGTGCATTTGCATTGCTGCTTCACTGCGTTCGAAAGCTGAATAATGGTGCGCAAGCACATCTATTACTCGAACAGACATCTGCTGACCTCCCCCTCCAGGCATATGATATATCCTACTGACTCTCTGGAACCATATGCTGACCACAGGCCGAGAAGACTCGGTGCCACCCCGCTATCAAAACCGTGCAGTGATACAATGTATATGTCCGTATGGACGTATCATCTGCGAATCGAAGCTGCGGGAGTAGGACCAACCTGGCAGACATGCCGTATATTACATAAGAAAGAACAGCGGCCTGGGAATTTGCCGAGCCTACATATTGTGCGTCCCACAGAATCCCTTTGTTCCACAACCACCATCCCAAACGATTCTCCTGTGTGGCATATCTGTCTCGGATCCTCGCCCGTAATGTCTTACTATTGCAACCTCTGCAACCGTTACTTTAGGACGTATAACGGCCTTTGCCAGCACCAGCAAACATCCTCTCGACACCAGTGGTACTGCAACGACTGCGACAAGGAGTTCGGCTCAGAGTGGGGATTGACGCAACATTACACCCAAAGTCCCTACCATCATTATTGCCGATTCTGCGATGATCATTTCCATGACAGCTATGATCTGGAGGAGCACAATGACGAACAGCATGCATACTGCTCTTCGTGCGACAGGGTTGGTCCTTTCTGATTTTCATCTCCTCATGCGTACTAAATAAGTGTACGTTGTTGTAGCTGTTTGAAACTGAGGAGGGCTTGCATCAGCACAACAGACAAGTCCATTGGTATTGCGAAAGTTGCCGTCGCACTTTCCAATCCGAGCACGGCCTTGACATGCACTTGAACACGTCCGCCATTCATAACCCTCGGCAACACGTCTGCCCAGGACGAGGGTGTGGTCGTGCGTTCGTTGCTTATGGTGACCTAGCGTTACACCTCGAGTCGGGTGCATGTCCCTCCGGGTTCAATCGCCGTAATATCAACGATACCGTTATTCGTGCCGATCGACAAAACATCATTACCAACCCCTCCCGACTCATCGGATACAGAGAAGACGCACCTGCCACTCGGACATGGGCAACTGCGAACTCGTGGAACGGGTTTGCGTACGAATGCATTCTGTGCCATAAAGAGTTCCGACAGCTCTCGGCCCTGAACGCGCATCTGGACAGTCCAGCGCATGAGGACAGGATTTATCGCTGCCCGGCGCAGTATAATGGATGCTCGAGCGAGTATAGGACTTTGAGCGGGCTGCTTTCTCATGTTGAGAGAAGCGAATGCGGAGTGACGAGGTTTAGGAGACGGATGACCGACACGTTGGATGATATCACCTCGAGAATGAGGCGCATAGCAGTGTAGTAGTTGTCTCAGGCTGAAGGTGAGCTTGACTGCTGAGTCCTATACGTTAGTTATAGCACTTGCTTACTGGTGGAACAGAACCGCGCGAATCTTATATTCTGCTCATCAGCCGGTGATACCTCTGCAACGCGTACATTCTGACATGCGATGTGCGACAATCGTACTGGCTGGACGGGTACCATTCGTGTCAGTCGCGGCGCATCTAGTTTGGGAGTCAGCTAAGCTGCTCTGTGCTTTTTTCCCTTCCGGATACTGTAGTTAACAAGTACGAATTGTCCTCACCCTATGTAACCTCTAACAGCTGTGGTCAGACTCGGAACATTATCATGATCCCCTTTGCTTTGCGCAGTTTACCCCATAGAAATCCTGATCGGCCGCCTATGATCACAGCATTGACATATACTAAGGAGGTAGTGGGTCCGTGTGGTATTTTTGCTATTCATTGATAGCGTACTACAGTAGGGACAGAAGACGATCCAATTCGAAGGGGCTTTGGGCGGGTTTTGGCGAGTTCAAGAAAGAAAATAGCTACATAGCGAAATAAGCGATCTTGGGTACTGGCCAGAACGGATAGTTTACATTCGAGAAAAGTACGAGTCGATTGAAAGAAAGCTTTGGAGCCAGATTCGTAAAGCGGAAGGTCAGTCAAGTACTGTACTTCCTAGAAGGACTCAACACTCTTCCACACCTTGGGAAGAATAACGTTAACGAACTGCTTCTTGAAACGGTTGCTCACTGTGCATCTTGTCGACTGGACGTGTGCCAACAGCCCGCTCAGCGTCTTGAACTGCTGTTCACAGCCGCCACGCCGAGGTGGGCATTGGTAACGCACTGCTGCATGTGCCGGACCGTCTTCGTGGGATCGTAGCTGACCGAACGACTTGAACAGTGTCCCGCAGTTGGAGCACTCGTACGGGCTTGTTCTGCTACTCGAACCCGAAGCTGTATCACTTACGCTACCGACAGAAGGCCCGTCGTCGCAGGTTTCCATCCCGGGAAGAGTTATTACTCTCAACTTGTCGACACGAGCGACGAGCCTGTCAAGGCGGTCGCGGCTGACACCGCCGGGGCATGCATCGCTCTCCAGGTGCAATGCGAGATCTCTGTTCGAAATGAACAAACCCTCACACGCACGTGCTGGACAGGACACGGTCTTTTTGTTGTGTGCGCTAGACGTAAGGAGGTCCTGCTGGCAGGCATTCGGGTTAACGAATGGGCGGCGGCAAGCAATGCAATACTGATTGCGGTGCTTGGCCTCACTGTGTTCGTGTAATTCTTGGGGAGTTCGGAAGTCGTCGCGGCGACAGACGCGGCACGTGAAAGGCATACAGAATCGTGTAAAGCGAGTTCTGCGATACGTTGGGACGCTATCACGAGGAACGAGTGTTGTGGGAGGGGGTGGAGTAGTTCGGTGGTGAGTTGGCGCGGGAGGATGTTGCTAGTGTTGGTTAGTGAAAGGGAAGGAGGAATGTTGTCGTTGGTTTTTCTAGGAGTACGATTTTTGGAGAGAAGGGTTGGTGGGGAAGTTGAGTGCTTAGAACGATGCCCAAGGATCGCTATATACTCCCCAAACTGACTCTTCCAGTAGTACTCACTAACAACTAGAATCACATGGAACCAAAGTCAATGTGTGAGGGCGAGAATAGATACAGCTTACCTGGATAGATGTGTGGTCCCACAAATAGTACTGAGGCAGTACGAGGGTATGCCCAATCTGGGAGGCGGGAAAGCAAGAAGCTCACACGCTTCCGACTACTTTCCTAAAAAGTTCATGTGCCCCAAACGATACATTGACAATTAGTGGGTAGATGCGCTGCATGCCTGAAGTGTGGGAAGACTTACTAACGAACGGGGGAGGAATCTATATGGAGGCCAACTACGCATGCGTATGCTCAGTCAGAGTCGTCGGCGTTGGAGTCATCGAGCTCTGGTATCGATCACGATGAGTAATAATTGCCTTCGTTACGAATGAGTCGATACAATATTAAACGCGAGCAGACAGTAATAATCTTCATAATACATAGCGGAAGTCACGATTCTGTCTATCAGTGAGATCCAAGAACTCCTAAAAGAGGAAGCTGGGGTCAAGACGACTTCCGGATGAGTCAGGACGATTCTCGCACCTTTGATATCCTTCTCTCAACCGTCTTGCCATCTTCGTTGATGACTTGCAGATATACGTTATCATAAGTGTCATCTTTGGGCTCTGCATCACGCCTCCTGTTCTCGCGGAGGAGCATAAAGCGAATGATGAGCATCAACGAGGCAGATGCAACGTAGCATATGCCGATGATGAGCCATGGTACGTGATTGCTATGTAACGTTGAGTATTAGGGTAGGTTTCACTAGCTGGAAGATTTGCAACGTACCGTGGGGCATACTTTGCCTGCCACATGAAGGGGCCTGCGGCATTTCCCACGCAATACGCGCTGAGCATAATGGCGTTGGTAGTGACTCGCTTCGTGTGACCTGCTGTGAGGTTACCAACCCACGAGAGGACAATAACAAAGCCAGTTGTGCCTACAGTATAGTTTCAGTCAATGAAGTCGTACCGAGAGTTTAGTAAGCTTCGACTGACCGGTAAGCCATTGTCCGAACAACAGCCCAACTCTGTCGTGCCAAGGGAGCAAGTTCACCAGCAATGCTCCAAGAATACACGGCAAGAACCAGCATGCCCCAACATATGCTCTGGCATTCTTGAGGCGTATAGCTAACGTGACGCCAATCGTGATCGAGATGATCTCAATGACACCTTCGACACATCCGAGAAGGGTCGTCTCAATCGGGGTGAACCCAAAAGAGGAAACAATAATCTGCCTCTGGTTGCTGAGACTAGTGGGGATGTTGTTGATCGCTGCTAATATCGCGAAGAGCCACGTCTTCGGGTCGTAGACTGCTTCCCAGAATCTTGATCATATGGGATCAGCGCCTTTGATGTGCATGGACATAAATGGGAAACATACTGCTCGATCTTGAAGTGCTTGTTCTCCACGCCGGTTTGGTTCACCTGCAGTTACTGTTAGCGCATGGTCCATCCTTGTACTGTCCCCGGCTCACTTTGAGGCGCTGCACGGCCTTGGTGCGTTCCTCGGGCGTAAGGAACCATGCGTTTGTAGGAGAATCTGGGAACAGGAACCTGGAAAATGAAGGTATCAGACACTGCAGGTCATTCTCGGTACATGTACTCACCAGTATGCAATTGCGGTGACAACCGTGAGCGAACCAGTGATGATCATTAACCTGAAGAACACAATGTGAGGGCATGCCCTTGTCGGTGTAATGTCAGACTCACCACTGCCATGGTTCAAAGTGCGACGTATGAATGTGAAGCGAGCCAAAGCTGATGAAACCAGAGATGATCTGTGCTAAGAAGAAATGAGCTTCTAAACCTGTTGCCAGGTGCTAAATGTCAGCCTCACCTGTCCCATTCATCATAACTATAGGGGATCTCAGTCGTCGAAGAGCGAAGAGAGGGGTAGGAAAACTCACACCAATATCCGACTCGCACCGTCTGCTCCGAGCGGGTGTAGAACATGGAGGTGACGATCATGAAACCCGTGGTTATAGAGCCTTCACATGCGCCCAGAATGAATCGTGCGACGAACAGACCGCCAAAATTCTTGCAAGCAGCGTGGCAACAGAGAGTAATGCCCCAGCCCAGGATATTCGCGCTCATCCATTTGCCCACTGGGAAGCGTTGTAGAGCGAAGTTCTGTGGATACTGAAACAACAAATAGCTCAGGTAGAATATAGTGCCTAGCCAGTTGTATCTGTCGTCTCTAGTAAGTACTCAGCTGCCGGAGAGAGACAAGGACGTACTGGCTCGTCGTGAGGTGAGTCGATTTCCTACATACAAGAAGTCAGTCTATTACAAGTGAAATATTTCATTGTAGCGTACTTGATTCCCAGAATTGCCGAGTTTCCTAGAGTCGTCTTGTCCGTATACTGGATCCAATACAGCACTACGAGTCTTATTAGCAGAAGGAAATCATACTTTCACGGAGGGCTTACTGCACATCATTGGCATAAGATGCCAGTCAATCTTGCGTCGAATCCGACGTGCTTCTTCAGCGTCCAGTTCTACATCCTTTCCAGCCACCAGCTCGGCGGCGGTGTCAACCTGCGTCCGCCCAAGTGCGATATGCCGAACGTCGCTGGTAGCCGTCGAGACCAGGTCGTGGGCGGACTTGACGTCCGCGAAAGTCTTCTCGTGAAGCTCGGAGCTGGACATGACGACGTCGTTGGAGGGAAAGAAGCTCGAAACTCGAACGCGACCGCCGGGGAGAGCTATATACGGATTTAGCACTGATGTTGCCCCTTTGCCGATCCATCAGCTTTATACTGGCGGCAGCGTCAAGTTGATGCGGGTGGTACCCAATCTGCATCAAGTAGTAATGATCTTCCGCCCACCCGCATCCACCGTATTTGCGCTGGCCAAGGCAATGCGTGAATTCAGATGGAAGGTTAAGCATGCGGCCAGTGCACGAGTCCCCAAGATCGTTTGACGAAGTCCTCAAGGTTGATCATCACTGAGCATGCCTGGCTGATCGAAATGTCAGTGTATCATCGCAGATGAGATAGAGATGCAGACGAACCATTCGATACGAAGACAATCTCGCCATGATAAGGCACAAGAGATGGCGCGGCGCACATCAGAAACTCAAAGTGAACTCAAAGTCAAGACACCATCTTACGGATGAACTTGGCAAGGGTGATTGGAAAGAAGGTCTATTCGCCAGAATGCGATTAAACATCTGGGAACCCTTGAGCACTCGATACAATCATACTACCATCGAGTACCCATAGAAAGAGCATAGTCAAAGCGGAGGCATGGTGGTCACCGTAGCGAGTCGACATACTTACGGCATTTCCGCAAACGCCCGCAATATGTGCTTATCTCATCCTCATTACGACTCAGCGCTTCAGCATCGACGGACTTGGCGCTGCTATTTCCGGAGATCTTTGCGAGATCTTCCAAGTTTGCAGTGCACAACTTGAAACTTGAACTGCATACTCTTGGGCAAGTATATCAGCCTAGTCGAATTTATCTTATGCACAGTACCGCGACCGTTCCAACCAAAAAATCTCCTCAAAAAGGGACATCCAACGGCACGACGGTTTTAGCCTGACTTAGACTATAGTTACTCATACCGTTACTCTTGCTGTCCACCGAAACTATGAAGAGTATACCTGTCTGGAGCAGGAGCTGAAGTGGAAGTGGGCGGCCTTGGCTCTGGGCTGTCGGCATTGAATGAGCACAAGTACGTGGTCCATGCATTCACATTCTAGAACATGGGTGTCTAAACAACGCGTAGAAACCAGAACTGCTTTATGCCAGTTAACTCTAGCACGTGCAAGGGTGAAGGAGCCAGTAATGTCCACGTTTCAGCGTGGTAGAGACCACTTCTGAGAATGGTGAACCTGTAGCCGAGTAGCGGGCTAGTTACACTCTAGAGCGCGCCCTTCGGGTATATGTCACCGCCAGACGCAGATTTTTTCAGGATCCCGTCGACAAGCTGCCTCACCGGGACGTGGCACTGCTTTTCGGTGCATCTACACCGGCGTCGACGTAGGTATACATACCGTGTGCAAGGGCATATGAGACAAACTGACTTTCCCTCCCGCTACACGTCTGCTTATGCAGCAAATTCTCCTTTTAGTCGGCTACTGGGTCTGCTCAGTAGCTGCAGTAACGATTTATGGACCCAAAGGACCTGTAACGAGTTCAACGACTGTATCATCTACACCTGCTGGTGCTACTTCCTCATCTTCCACGAATACCCTCACGCCTCCACCGATTCCAAGCCCCGGCCCACCAACGCAGTTTCAGCTTGTCCTCCAGACTTCCGCTCAGAATGTACCGAATATCTCTATACCGCAAAGCGGCTCGTTCTATGGCTTCTCAGTCGAAATGAGCGTTGCTGACCAGATTAGTAAGTCCAGTCATTGCACAGTGACTTCGAGATCTTATTGACGACGGATGATTCTCAGTTGGCACTAATTCGTGAGGACATTCTATTGCTGGCATGTTCTATCTTTGCTCATTGGTGACCAATGATAGGACGAACCTCAATGTACCATTTCTGAATCTTCTCGCCACGTTGCAGGCGAGAAGTGGTCAGGTGAATATTCGGGTAGGCGGAAACACGCAGGAAAACGCTACACTAGTCGATAGTCTACCAGGCGGTAAGGCGCTGGTGAAAACGCAAGCCTCGATAACAGGCCCAGTAAGTTGTATTACGCCTATCTCACGGACATAGTCTCAAATTGCTTCCTCAGAACGAAAGTCCTACGCTCAACTTATCAAACGACTTCTTATACACGTTGGCCAATGTTTCCGCCCTAGTCTCCACGAAATGGTACCTCGGTGAGCAGAACGTGGTCGAAACAGCTCATAATACTTACACCAAGGGCAGGAGTACCCTTTAACGACACAAGCGCGCTTCGCCTCCAAATCGTCGAGGCCGGTGAATCCATCTTGGGAAACAACCTCCTCGGGCTTCAAGTCGGCAACGAGCCAGATTTCTACGCATCGTGAGTTCCGTGGTATAGGTGAAACTCCAGTGATATTGTCATATCTGATCTTCATGCACGCCCGTATAGCCACCTTCACCGCCCTTCGACGTACATCCCGGCTGACTACAACACTGAGTTTGGGACCGTCGTGCAAGCGATCGCTCAGAATTCTAAAATCAAGACTCGGGATAACCTGATCGGTCCCAGCGTGGCGAGCGGTCCATGGTCTCCAGAGGATGTGTGGAATACTGGGTTCATCGGCGATCATGCAAGTGCCCTTGGTGCTCTTGCAGTCGAACAGTAAGTAGGCAGCGAGAACATGTTTACAGAGATTCTGACCTTAAATAACACCAGTTACCCGGATAATAACTGTGCACATGCCTTTCCAAACGGTGGGTTTGGAGATCCCAAGGACCCTCAGGCGGTTTTCGCCAACTATCTCAACCATACCTCTGGTATTGCCATGATGCAGGGATATCTGAACTCTGCGGCACTAGCCAAGCAGGCTGGGAAGCCCTTGCTGATGTTCGAGACCAACACCGCATCTTGTGGTGGCTTTCCGGGAGTCTCAGATTCATTCGGCGCCGCGCTGTGGGCGACAGACTATGGGCTGCAGCTGGCCTATGGTGGGTTCTCTGGCGCATTGTTGCACGTAGGTGGTCGAAGCGAGTTCTATAACGTGAGTGACTTGATTACAGTGATGATGCCGGTCTCTGATGAGACTCATTTGCTTAGCCGTTTACCCGTGAGTCATACGCACCACATCGTACTTCATGTCGTTGACTATCTCTCTAGCGCCTCCTGGCAATGAGTCTGTGACCCATCAGTGGACCATTGGCTCTACCTTCTATTCAACCGTTGTTGTTGCCGAAGCGTTTGGTAAATCAGGAAAATCACAGATCGTTGATCTTCAAGCCAATGGAGACAATATCTACACGCCGGGTTACGCAATCTACGATAACGGCTCTCTGGCGAGAGTTGCACTCTTCAACTACATCACCGATCCCAGTGGCTCGAGCGACTATACAGCTTCGTTATCCAGCGCAGATGGGACCATCACATCGCAAGTCTATGTGAAGTATGGCATTCCCTCATCATGACTTTCCGAGACTCGCTATTAATGATATGCCGTCGATAGATACCTCCTTGCTCCATCAGTTTCGGAGAAATACAACATCACATGGGCAGGCCAGGTAAGCATCAATGATCACAACTATCTACATAGCCTTCTAATATGCTTACCAGACAATGGGAGGAGAGTTTGCATCTGGTACGCACTTTATTGACACTACGTGTCCGCATTTTGGGCTTACATCCTACTATAGATGGCCGCTTTCAAGGAAACGAGTCCATATCGACCGCCACCTGCGATCCTGTGAATGGGACACAAACCTGTGCCATCAAGGTGCCAGCGCCTGGATTCGCGTTAGTTTTCCTTTCGAAGGATGCGCTCTCGCAGTCAGAATCATCTGCGACTGCAACCTTCGCGACCACAGTGACCACGAGGACGGTGGCTACCGCAACGATCGATGCTTCTGTCCTCGCCACCGCCCAAGGTCAGAACGGCCACGATCGAGAACACAACCATGCCACAAGCAAGGGTAGTAGTGGTGCAATAAGAGGCTTTTCAGCTGCTTCTATCATGAATGTGACGCTTTCTTTGGCATTCGGGATTCTGTTTGTATGGGTTGGTTGAGGACTTTGGACAGACACTGAACACTTGCATGACTTTATATCACAACTTTTTTGAGGGCAATAATTTCTTTAGTATAGCATAGTCGCTATGTTCTATTCCTATCAACAGTTACTAGTTGTCGGGCAGTACGTACTACTGCGTAAACTAGGACATTAGTAGTATTCAACTAATCATGGATGTACTTACTCCGAGTCATCAGGCTTTGCGTGAACCTATGTCGATGCAAATATATATGTAGTACTTATCTTAAGTAATGTACAGGGCATCGACGGTAGGTATAGCTTCCAGCAGTAAGGCATCGAACAAGACTCATCGAGGGCTGTAGAGTACGTATAGTGACTGACTCAAGGCTAAACTGGGCGTCGCCCGGGCGCTCCCCAATATTATAACTTGCCACATGCCAGCATGCGCAACTTCGGTCATGATCTTCCCCCATTGTCCTCCTGCAAACCTCTGATTCCCTGTTTGCAGTCTCAACAAATAAACCCGAGGATGAGACGTCAATGATAAGCATGCGCAGCAAGGGCAGCGCCGTAGTATGGCCTCGTTGTAAGTTCTACGGTCAGAAGTGTCCGATTGGGAAGTCTGACCACAGCATTCAGCAGTATTTCGAATGGACGGGCTGTGTAGTTTGTCGGCGAGTAAGCCATATCGTTGATACCCGTGAAGGTTCGTCGATCATTGCAGCGTGAGGGAGGGGCCAATACGTACTAAACGCAATTAAAAGTCCCGTTGTCGTGACCCAATTTCAGCGGCAAGCCTATATAACATGCGTTATCTGCGAGGCTATCTTGAGTACGGACCTGATTGTCTTTCCGCACTCTCAAAGTTCCACGGACCACCTTATCCTACGCGACAGCTCAAGTGAGTAGCTAGTCACTAAGGTTTTACTGGCAGCCCTAAACTATTACACTAACTTTCTGCGTGTAGATCATGTCTGCAGACCGACATGGAGTCACCTACACGCCAGCTACAGTTGAGCGGGTACCATCTGTGAATCTAGAGGATGACAAGTACCTCGACTCTTTAGGGGTGACGTACATCCGTATCACCTGGCAGGACTACACGAACAAGACGCGTTACCGTGTCGTTCCGCGCAAGTATTTTAAGAAATTGTTGCAATCCTCGCGTCCTGGTATCACGCTGGCCAAGGTCTCTCTTGCCTTGGTGTTTCTGGCCGTCGCGCCTGGGTTTACAGGGACAGGGAGCTGGCAATATGTAATAGATCCCACTAGCTTCCGTCTTGCCCCTTATGCCCCGGGACATGCCACCGTGTTCGGCTACTTCCAGGAGAAGACTTCATCGCCGCAGTACGGACTGACTGTACCGCTATGCCCACGCTGGCTCTTGAAGCAGATTTTGGAGAAGGCAGAGTCTGCTGCAAACGTGTCGTACCTAGTCGGCTTCGAGTCGGAGTTTATCCTCCTTAGTTCTACCAGTCCGCACTTCACCGCCGTCAATTCAGCGGAATGGTCGGTATCATCCAAACTACCTTCTGGCTCGGTGGAATATACAGTCATGGAGGAAATAGCGCAAGCCTTGGAGCATGCTGGGATCGAACTGCAGATGTATCACGCAGAAGCGGCTCCTGGCCAGGTTAGTCGCTTTTGTCCTACATGCTACGAGCTAATGCTCATATCTGCCATCGTAACAGTACGAAGTCGTCACGGGGCCCTTGCCTCCAATCCAGGCGGCAGACGCGCTGATCCAAACACGCGAAACCATCTATAACATCGCGAATAAACACGGTCTTCGTGCCACGTTTGCACCCAAGCCATTCCCTTCCAGCAGTACGCACCTATTGAGTCTCAGCTACCTGTTACGATCATGCTGACCGTCGAACATTTAAAGCTGGGAATGGCGCGCATACCAATATCTCTGTGCACTCCTCTAATCCGCAAGCCCTGCCCAACCAAGATGCGGATGCATATCTTGGTCCTACGATGAAGGCCCACGAGAGATCATTCTTGCAGGGCGTTCTTTCACATTTACCCGCTCTATGCGCCTTGACTCTCCCAACCCGGTTCTCCTACGATCGAGTGGGGGATGGCAACTGGTCCGGTGGTACCTACGCATCATGGGGTACGGAGAACAGAGAGGCCGCCATCCGACTCACTGGATCCCCTAGCCAACATCACTTCGAATGTCGTTTCATCGATGCCACTGCCAATCCTCACCTTCTTCTGGCAGGTGTGCTAGGTGCAGGAACGCAGGCGTTGATCGACGGAACTCCACTGCAGTCGGGTGATTGCGATAAGCCCGTAGCAGAGATGACGACCGACGAGAAAAGGAAGATGGGCGTGCTGAACGCCGGGAGGGTACCGCAGAGTCTCGCACAGGCACGCCAAAATCTAGAGGGCGATCACGAGCTTAAAAAGATCCTTGGCGATACGTTTGTCTCAGCATATCTATCCGTCAACAAGGTAAGTTACCCGATCGTTTGTCCCCTCCTTACGCAGGCTTATCTAAATATCATTAGACTCTCGAAGAACTCCTGGTTGGTGAAAACGAAGGGGAGACGTTGAAGAAGGTAGTGGATTACTACTGAACATGGTAAAGTCATGTGATGAGTTGTTCGCAATTTCACACCCTGGGGAATTGAGTGCTAGCTTGTCAGATAGAACCGAAGTGCATTCTCTATGGACTTGGACTCTAAAGTATAGCACGACATGTAATCATGGACAATGTGCAGTACGTTTATCATACGAGTATCATGCCTCGTTAGCGAGAAAAGGAGACTCGGATTGGAACTAAACAGTGCATTTTAGGTGAGATGCGTGCATCAAACGAGGACAGCGGTGAACGCACCCATGGTTCGTCCTTGCCAGTATACTTGCGAGGTGGACGTTCCCAGCATATTACCTGAGCGAGATGCTCTTGGTCGCGAACAGGAAACACAACTCCTAGCTCAAAGTTCGTAACCTAGACACGGAATAAAGTGTCAATCTCGAATCTGACAGACGAGATTTAGGACCCACGTTGAGTACAGGAGTGAAACCGGATCCAGACAATGTTCCCCATGCTGAAGGAGTGAAATTATGGGAACCAACGTACGCCCAGCCGACGCATTGTGCAGTGGGCGGTGGAATCTCCACAATGTCGTCGTCATCATCGACTGATATAGCTGTCGAACGAGAGACAGCATTGCCCAAGGCCGACGGACGGAATGTTCCGAGTATCATCTATAGAGAAATATGCAGAGGCCAGAGTTCGTTGAGAGAAGGTTGATATAGAACACCGGTACCCCCACCTTGGAATGCATCATAACACGCCCACGTTTGCTTTTCGAATCGTGAAACAGGTCTCGAGGAAACTTCGCGCCTTCCCACTGAGCTCGCCGACAAAACATCGTACCGCCACCCTGGAGTGCTCGTCAGCGAATGGTAACATACGCCACCGCCACCAACATTCGGGAATACTTACACTTTCACCAAGGACGCTATTCCTGACTGTGGCCTTGGTCGGAAAAAGAATCTTGATAGACGGGTACGGGAGCTTTATGCGAGATGCACGGGACCTGTTGAGCCATTTCTCAGGCGACTCGCCCTGCGCTGAGTTGAAGAACTCGTTCGTCCATTGAGCGGTATAAGTGCCAATTGATGACCCCTGAGATGGAAATCAGTACACGACAGAATTGTATGGATCGATGGAAATCCGACCTGGCATTCAAGAACGAGTTCTTGCCCTGGAGGTGCCCGTGTCCTCAGATCAAGGATTGCCTTCATCAGCGCCGTATGTCCATTCTTCAGGACCTGTGCACGGTTTCAGTGGCAGGTCCATCCAATATATCCGCTAACATACCGATTCCCATCCTTCGTGTTTTCCTGATAGAGATGGAACAAGCTTCACAGTTACTCGTGAGAAGTCCCATTTCTCACGCAGCTCTTCTAGGCGGCGTAATGGTAAATCGTGCTGTGAAAATGTCAGCCATGATAAACACCAAAAACGTGAAATAGACATACGCCATTTCTCATAAGTGTTATCAAAGCGGGTGCTACGTTGACACTTCTCAATATTCGGATCATAGTGGCTGGAAAATCGTCTGCTTTGGGATCGTGGGTAAGACGATTGACTCGCGCCGGGATATCTTGTACCCAGACACTCTGTGCAGAAGATATTTAGACCTTTCGTATTGGTCACTGTATTGAGTGACCCACGTTTTCGATGTCCCTCCAGTCGTACTCGATAAGGTTCGCAGTTGAAACAACTACGCGTAAGCGGCCTGTTTTATAGAATATCTGCGAAGAGCGTTAGTAATCTGCCGATACAGGTGTGAACAGGTGGTACCAGCATAAACTGGAGACATGACGACCATTGGTCAGCATTCTTGGGTCGGATAAATGGACGTATCTTACCTTCATATGCATACACCCGAAGCCGCCTCTCAAGAAAGGCGTAGTCTTGATCCATTCAGGAAGGACTTCTTTGATGGTTTCCTGACCTCAACATCGCTGTCAGCACCGTTCAATAAGTATCGTCGCCCATTAATAATCACCATGCGTGTCTTGGGTCACCACGATTACCGGGGTTTTAGGTTCGAAAAAGGTGTACATCCAAGGGAAGTTGATCACGTAAGCGGATATGATAGCGAACGCAATTTCGTTTTTCTGTGGTCAATTACAACGTCAATGACCGTCTGTATGAGCCATGTCAGACAAACTTACTGGCGACAAGATTTCTGTCAATCGAAATACCGGACGTGTGTCCTTCGCTGGATCGACGTGTTTATTTGCCGTTTGTCTTAGTTCTCCCTCATAAAAAAGTTCTTCTCGATTATCACGGACCGGTGGCCGTGAGCCGGTGGTGGTGGAACGAGAAGGCTGACTAGAAGAGGGCGCGTTGGTGCGTGCAATGGGAACTGATGAAGAAACGCGTTGCCTCTTCGTCTCGCGAACAAGACCGCTATCGTCATCAATAACAATATCGCTATCTTCCTCCTCCTTGGGGATGACATTTTTCGTATGAGATATATCGGGTCTCTGTCTCTTCTGTCTTTCAAGTCTTTGTCTCTCCATTTCAGCTCTATCTGCGAGGAATGCACTGCCTGAACGCGAGTTTACTTCTGAAGAGTTTGGACGGTCCTTGTGCGCCACAGGTTCGATGGGAGGCGCCATCGCTTGCGACTCTGCTATAGCGCGACGAAGTTGTTCCTCGAATTCTGGATCATCACCTTCTTCCGCAAAAACAGGGAGTACAGGTGGCGGTGGCAGTGGTGGTGGGGATGGAGGAGCGGGCATTGCGGCTGGCGCATCTTGAAGACTAAGAGCAATTGCTCTGCATGAAAGACCGCTTCAGCAACAGTTCAAGTACAGCTTTATAAGACAAGTCCCATACCTTGCAATTTCTGCATCATCGAAATCGTCCATTATTCTCCCACTCTATGTAGAACGGATACTAGTGGTGGCTAACTTAGCCACTATTTCAAATCCGTCTCTTCAGAGAATGGGCACGTCTATTCTGAGGTATGGAGGCTGTGGCCTGTGAAGGCTTCGGGAGCCTGTATCACGTCTCAGTCGGAGTTGTGACTGCGGCTGACACCTGTAGAAGCGAAAAAGACAGATGACCTGGAAGTGGCAATGGCGTGCTTTAGCGGCTCAGTACCACAGCCTACAAAGACTCGAGAGGTACTTGATGCTTTGTGACAGCTATTAGAAAGTGGATGCGAAAGCAGATTGTCTCCTTGATTTGCAAGTCAGAATTGCAAGGTGGTGAAAGTACATATCAACGTCGAATGAGGTAACATTGCTTGAATGGGAAAGGCGCCTCATTATGTAAGCACCAGTCACTAGTCAACTAGTCACGGTCGGCGACGAGTTCGAGTTTAAGGCAAACCACCACCGTATCTTAATCCGAAGCGTCAACGCGTCACTGCTCATACCAGGCATTTTGTTTTACAACGTGAATTCTACATTACGTTGGATCACACTGATGCATGAAGTAAGTCCAGTAGTATGGGCATCTCATCACCTATTGTATACCACTATTCCACTAATTCGAACGCCGCTGGCAGATATAGAGACGGAAATCAGGACCATGCCAGCTACCACGATCTGAACAGCGTACCTGTGTCTGAAATTTGAGATGGACATCGCACGAACAGACGGGGAGTGTTGTCATAGAAAGCGGATGTCTTATTCATCGGCCTGTGGTCACTAGCCATGTTGGCTACTAGTCGGCGATGCCATATAAGAGACTGATACTCTATCGCCCTCCATGCCATACAATGGGTGACGCATTTGCATCCGCGATTGAGTCAGCTCTCGCTGAAGGACAACACAATGCAATGGTCACTCGGTACTTTGCGAGTATGTTCTTCGCTTTCAATTGTCCGTACACTGTACGCGCAAATTCTCATCCCCTTACAGTTGCTGGGCTCTCTCTCATGCTATGGGATTATTGTCTGACCATCGACCAGGAGGTAGATCTCATCTGGCGAGCCAAGAATATCTCATTATCGCGAGTCGTCTTCCGGCTAAGTCGATATGGGCTAATCCTTAGTCTACTATACGCAAACACTGGTACGCTTGATCGTCCATTACCTCGTCGAAACGGCTACACTCTCAACATTGCTCATTCCGTAGTACTTACCTTCCTGCCGAAGAGGATGATGAGTCAAGAGGCAAGCCATTCGACCGTCGCTGAATAACAGCTGCTAAATCATATCTGTAGATGTTGGTAACATTCCCTTCATCTCTTCGCAGCGTAAGATTGACGTATATGTCAGCTGTAAAAGCTTCGCATCGATACTGGCGTTCTGCGTCATGATGTCTGCCTTGGGAACGAACTGTGCGTATACGTTGCTCCTTCCAATAACCTATTCTCTGATCACGTCTTCAGCTTATTTGATAATGAGACACCTCCGTGCTTGGGATGGTCGTCGTGAGATTTATTGGGTTATTATTTGCGCCATGGGACTCACACACATCCCCGGTGTGGTACTCGCCGGAATCAGCATGAAAGAGATGTATAGTACGTCTTTGCCAGCCTCGTTGGCGTTGTTGGCTTCCTCACATAAGTTTTAGGAAGCACGACGTACGTTGCATTTCTTGACACATGCGCCATCTTCTCCAAATCCCCGGCCGTCATACCTGCGTGGGCTTGTGTCATCACATTCGACTCCATTGTCATTGTCCTCTCTCTGCTGAATAACCTGGATCGGCCGCGTCGTCGAGACGCGGACATCATCATGTATCTCAAACGCGACGGCGCTCCTTTCTTCCTCGTATGTTCAGTGCTTCAATTTTCTCCGTTGCAGGTCACTAACATTCTACTCTGCAGACGGTATTCGGTGAGACACAACTCCTCTCGATGATGCTATTGGTCCTCATATCGTATCTGATAGCTCTGAGGTATATTGGACTAGTTCTGCTTGTCAAACTGCCGGTGCGTCCGCCAAAGTTATATCAAGGTTGCCACCGACCTTGTCCCCTATTTTTTTTGGTAGGCTGCTCAATACTTCCTCACAATCTTGTATGTCAGAGTTACTAAACAATTATCCCTACGTTTACTAACCTCAATCCTCCCTTCGCATAGCTTGGCCTGGCCGATGACGTCGATTACGCTGTGCAGATTCATCTTGAGCAATGAGAAAGATGGCGTATTCTCACAAACATCGCTAGTCATGCCAATACCCAGCGATGCGGGCGAGGTTCTCAATAATGGAGATATAGGGTACGAGTTGAGTGAATTTGAGTATATATGACATGATCTGCTTGTCAAACTTTGGGAATCGCGTACCAATTAAAAATAGATTGATAACAAAATGTTTCTTATATGGCTCTTATAGCTCTTATAATAACATTATACAATGCCAAATAGCCGATGCTCTGATACGACGAAGAGAGGGGTACCTGCTGAGGACAGACGCAGTAGCACAATGGTCATTTGTAGTTGTAGTGAGGGAATGCTTTGTCCAGCTGATCTCAAACATTCCCTACAGCTCATAAGATAGGACATGTATTGGCATTGGCTATCAAGGAAGAGTACAGATAGACCAGCCTTTGGCTAGGACGTCTACTGTTCATGATAAATAATATGGTAGTTTATCCAAAAACAGCTCTATTCAAGTTTCACAGGACGACACCCGGAGTTTACGAGGGAGGGCTGAAAGCGATATGAGCATATGATGTAACATGAAGTCAAAGATGTAACTTACACAGGGGCGACAGAAGTTGCGGGGCCGGGGTCGGTAGCGAGAGTCGGGAATGGAGTAGTGGCACACTACAAAGTGAAATAGATTATTAGGAGTATAGAGGAAGCAAAGGAGAAAGAGCACGTACAGCTTGCTCGACGTCGGCGTGGGTAATGCCAGCTGGGAAGGTAGCGGGCTTAACCTTGACATTTGGTGGCTCAGGGATGACCTCAGAGCAGTCAATCAAGTTGTTAATGTTGTGGCCAAGGACTGAGAGCTTCTTGAAGGCTGCTTTGAAAGCAGATTGGAGCTTAGCCTGGTTGTTCACAAACGACTGCCACTCGCAGGCGGTTCGAGAGTCACGAGCGAGCTTAAGGCTTGTCAGTAAGACACAGAACGAAATATCCATCGTACACGTACATCATGGTCAGATTGGAGACGGATCTCACCGCGGAGAGGAGACTGAACTTCGCCCTGGTTGCCACCAGTTCTAATGGGCAAGTCGCAGTCAGACTCAGGTATGTCTTATAAAACAGGAAACTCACCCTGGGAAGAGCGTGCCACGGAGTTGAACCTCGACGAAAACCTGGGTATCGAAGACCTCAGGAGTAGAATCGAAAGGAGTACCAGGGATGGTAGGGTCGACATGATCGGCTGCAGCGATCGTGTGAGAGCCGAGGAGAGCAACTACCTCAGCTGGAGTGAATCCGCCAGCATCCTTGAAACGAGCAAGGATGCTATCCACGGTATCTAGGGGCCCTTATATCAGCTTTGGAGTAGATACGATGGAGATTGGTGTACTGACCGAATGGCTCAGGTACAGTCTTGTCCGGTGCAGCAGCCACAGGGTTTGGTCGGCCTGGATATCGTATCATCAGTATGGGCCCATTGTCGGTATTGAAATGAGTCTTACCGAGGAAGAAGTCAAGACGCGGAGCCCCAGGACAGTTGGAGACGCCGACGGCGCCAGCAAATTGAATGCTGAAATCAGTGTATATATTAGTGGTCGGAATGCGATACGATACCAAGATCAGCTCACAAGTCGCCGGGGGTAATGTTGTGCCTGGCGATGAACGGCTTCTGCTCGTCGATAATTTCGTCGACGCCGTTGTTAGCGTGGAAGTTGGTCTCGATGTCATCGAAGACGATGATGGAGCCGTCGGCACCTCCACCACTATAATCAAATGTCAGGCGTAGAGTACACAATATAAAAGCTTTGATCTCTCACCCAAAAGAGCCAGTACCGATAGCGTCGTGGAAAGTGCTGAAAACATGCATGAATTTCACAAGTGATACGTTAGAAGAGTCCAAGTACTGACAGACGGAAGGACTCGTGGACTTCTTCACCGCATTCACCACCGTCGAAGAGGTTTGCTTGGATATCGTCACGGATGGCGAACAAAGAACAGCAGGCCGCGTTTGTCGCTGTATTCTTGCCGTCAGGACAGGCCACACGCTTAGTGATCGCAGCTGTAAAATAGTTGCATCAGTAAAGTTTATAGAGCCCATTTTACTACATGAGCTACTGACCTTGTGCAATACCAAACGACAGGACGATAGAGAGTGCAGCGATGAGGTGTTTGAAGGCCATAATATGTAGACACTGGAGGCTACCTGAGTACAAGAGGACGCTGAGTGTTCTGAAGATTGTGCTTCAACACGATCAGCCTTTTATACTTTGTAAACCGTACTGTGTTATACATGCCCGTTTCTGTGCTTCCATAAGTCGAAGGTTCATCTACCAATCGGCTACCAGGCATTTGGGTCCGTTCGGAACCATGGTAGACCTACGAGCCACCGTGGAAACTGGTTGTAGTTGTGATCATCTTCATAGAAGTCATTGTGAACGTTTTCGCCCACGGCGAGAGCCCAAAGTACGCGGGAAATGACAGGTTTGTGAACCCTCCGCATGAGACCTGTCAGATACTGGTCGATCATGAGCAACTTCACAGCCTAGTTGCATGTCGAACGGGAGGTCCATATCTGACGCGTTGCGTGGGTGTGGAAAAGTACTGATTTCCTCTCACAACACTAGAAATTAGCCTGGGCTCAACGAGTTTGAGCAGAGACCGTAATCCGGCAGCAGCGATGGAGTAAGCAATCACCCACGCTCATCCCAGTACTGTGGACAGTGTTTAGATGCTCAGCATGAGCAAGAAAAGTTCACACCGCGACGGTGGAGTCACTGGAAACGCTTGTTGCTTGAAGAGTAATCAGTCTGACGTCTAGCAGTAGAGATACACATCTTGGCTTACATGAGTTTCGATCACATCTTTCAACCCGGTCATATTCGCATTTGAATGGATAGTGTCACGAAGGATAGTCTTCAGATACGAGGGTACAAGGACTATACCTTCGCCTTGTCTTTTCGCTCCATGTCCATGGTAAGCCTGACCGTTCCACGGTACTGTGCACCAACAAGACATTCCAGGGCAGAGTGATGCATGTTTTACCCGGCCCCGAGTATACATCCTAAAACTTTCCGGTGCATAGGCCGAGTCCACCTGGGATTTTCGCGGTCTTGGCGATGATTGGGACAAACCTGGCAAACTGATTTCCACGGTGCAGCAGCAGTGAGAGGCTATCTGTCAATATCAAACTGTGTATCAGGTGCATTAGACCCGACTCCCAGCAAAATTCGCCCTCCCCCGTAGTGCGGACGTGGTATGTTACCCACGGTACAGGGAACACTCGCACGCCGGGTTCCTGTGTATCCAGCCAATCTCAGGTTTCAGGCTCAGGCCAAAGAATATTTTCTTATGATCCGAAGTAACATCTATAGAGATACAAGGTTAAGATGCAATGACGAGAATATGGTGAATCGAATACCCTGACTGCTAGTGTCCAATATACTGGCGGCACCGGTAATTCGTAACCCTAAGTGTACGACTTATAGTACGTACTTAAGTGCTTAATGAGAGTCAGTGGCATCTCTACACTGCATTCGCGAGGAGGACTTACAAAATAAGTTGGAATTCAATCGATATTCGACGCCAAACCTCAAGCCCAAGCTTCCAAAGCAGCCGGTATTTGAGGTAACGGCGATAAACAGTGAATGATCGGAAGAGGAACAAAATGGCCAACTCAGAGCGGCGCCTATGGTGACCAGAGAAGGACACGTGCCTTCCACGTGGCATATAGCGCCGGCGCGACTCTGAGTCTACCACCATGGCCCAACCACCGCCAACAACTACAGTAGAAAGTTGACACTGGCAGATCTTCAATCTATTCACTGACTTTCTGTGTCATTGTAGCCTTTTTAACAATGCCGTCACGGAAAAGATCTGTCGTAGTGCGTGTTTCGATTCCTTTGTTCAATTGATAAGTAGTAGCTGATGGCCAAAGTGACTAGTTACCCGACTACGCACGCCAATGTACATTGCGGCCGGCCGGCCACACTGTTGCACACCAACCACATCGACCTCAGAGCGACTTCATATTTCGTACTCTTGGATCGCATAGGTTTGTGCAGGGAATATCATTTACTTCTGCACATCTAATATGCCATCCATTTAGACGACTCAGCAGTTGAACTATAGCACACTGGCGCACGTTACAGAGTGTTCTTGGATATGTCGACCTCGCTGAACGGAGATTCAGAGTATGCAAAGAGACGTCAAGCGCACGTATCTCTTATCAACCAACTGAGAGCTCTCGGGTAAGCATAGACTCAGCTTTCCCTGCGAACATCGAGAGAATACTTTGCTGACCGGTGCCCCTGCCCACCTTTTTTAGAGCGCAGGCGGACCTTGATCTCCCGCGCGTCGTCGTCATTGGAAATCAAAGTGCAGGGAAATCGAGCCTGGTTGAGGCTATATCTGGGGTGATCACTTTACCTTACCACTCTACCATGCTGGTAATGACATTCTTTGTTACCAGATTACCGTCCCTAGAGATGCTGGAACTTGCACTCGTTGTCCCATAGAATGTCGCATGTTCCATGGCCCTCAGTGGTCATGTCAGATCTCTATTCGCTGGGAATTTACCGCTGACGGGTCAATCGATGAGAATGTTCGGGAAGTCGCATTTAGCGGCAAAATACAAGACAAAGAAGAAGTAGAACTCATGTTGCGGCGTGCGCAAATGGCAGTACTGAACCCTGCGCGCAAGGTCGGCGATTTCGTTGATATGCCTGTCAAGCAGCTCAAAGATTTCGGCAAGAATGGGCTACAATTCTCGCGAAACACCGTTTGTGTTGATCTGACTGGGCCTGACATGACTGACCTCGCGTTCATCGACCTTCCTGGTATGCAAAAACGTATTTATTCTTCATTCAACTTCGAACTCTTATGCATGACGGTTTCAGGCATCATTCAGAACGCCACACTGGAGACTGTTCACATGGTTGAGCAACTCGTCTCCTCGCATATTTCGGGAAATTGTATCATTCTAGTGACTCTGCCTATGAGTGGTACGTACGCCTACTAACACTCTTTAACATCTAAAAGATACTCACGCGTTCTTTTAGATGATATCGAGAATCAAAAGGCGATGCAGCTTGCCAAACAGGCAGATCCAACCGGCGCGCGAACCGTCGGTAAGAACTTTCTTCTCGTTTAGTCTTATCGATTTCACAACGTATTTGCAGGAGTCCTCACGAAGCCGGACACGATCCCTCCTGGAGCGACCAAATCTAAACAGCTCTGGTTAGACGTGATCGAGGGCCGTCGCTTCCCTCTCAAGCTTGGCTACTTTTGCACTCGACAGCCGGATGAAGATGAACGGGCACAGCACATAACACAGGAGCATGCTCGGACGATCGAGACCGAGTTCTTTTCTAATACGGCGCCATGGTCTCATTCCGTTCATCGATACCGCTTTGGAACAGAAAATCTAGTCAGCAATATCAGTAAACATTTGACACAGGTTATCGATGAATGGTGCGTATCATACGCTCTTTGAAACTGCTTAGAAAGGGTGCTAACATGTGGTCTCTAGTCTTCCTCAACTGATAGACGAGACGCAAAGCCAGCTGGCCTCCTGTAACGCTCGCCTCGCCGCCATACCGCCCATAACATCAGAGCCGTTTGCTTTCATCTTGGACTTGGTGCAAGGCTTCTGTGCGAAGGTCCGCGGACAAGTCCAAGGCGGCGTCGACGCTGTCCAGGTGGTCCAAGATAGTATGGCAGTATATCGCAACCTTAGAGCGGGGATTCGATGCACAGCTCCCTTGTTCGTGCCATATACCGATTCTCAGCTTGCATTTGTTCCGAACATACCGCTAGAGCTGCAACAACTGGAAGACGGGGAAGAGGGGTTGCCATCTATCAAGACAACGAAGCAGATCACCATCACAGAGATTCAGACGAAAATCAGAAGGTGCGCTCCTTGTCTCTGCGTTGATCCATCCAGACTGCTAAATACAATATCTGACACGTACAGTGCACGGACACGGGAACTTCCCAACAATGTTCCATACACTGTGAAACTGATGTTGATCAAAGAGTTCCAGTCGGATTGGGAGAAGATGGTCCTACGTGCCTATGAGCAAGTATTCAATATCCTGAAAACGTACACCACTTCTTTGATTACCGTGCACTTTGGTAAATATGGCCACCTGAACCCTCGCGTGAGGTATGTTCTCAAATCGGTATCACGAGCAGCAGCTAATTTCAAGCCTGTAGTAACGCTGTGGAGACACTTATGGAGGCTAAACGTGCCGATATGGTCTTCATGATAAGGAAGTTGCTCAATTTCGAGTCGACAGCCTTTACACTGGACGAGCGCCACTTATCGGACACGAAGGAAAAGTTCCTCGCACAGTACAAGGCCATAAGTGGGAAGGAGGCTCAGGCCGCGACACCTGTTGCGGTGCCATTTACATTCTCGCCAGTGAGTCTTTGATCCCTATCATGGGTTTTTGGTTCGATGGGGATAGAATTGTGTACCGATTTTGGCTACCGTTCACTCCACTCCTCTGGTAGCTCTCCAAATATGACTACCCAGGTACTAGACATATTGCAGTGTTTCTGCCATACCAAAGGAGCGAGGTTTGGAGATACAATCAAACCCGTACTGCGTTAGTCTGAAACATCTGTCCGTCTGTGCTCCTTCCTATAAGCTTCAATCGTGGTTGCCTGTGTTTGGTGTCTGTCATCAATTACAAGGCGCGCACGACTGACGATATTGTTCATAGGATCTTGGTAAACCAGCGCCCGGTCCCAACCCGTTCGCATTTGGAAAATCTCCGCAGGGTGCCCAAGGAGCTGGTGCCTCACCATTTGCCGCAGCTGCTGCTCCTTCTCCGGTTGTGCCCGCAGCATTCCGCCCAAGCGATGTCCAGGCTGTTCTAGGTGAACTGCAGAAGCTAGGGTATGGCGGAGTTCGCGAGGAAGACCTGCAGAAGCTCAGACCGTCGAGCCAGTACGAAGAAGAATTTGCTTTGATGGCAGAGGTCCGCGCGTATTTCAAAGTGTCTTACAAGGTTTGTTTGTATGCTAAAGTTGTGGCCTTGTCTCTGCGGACACTCACTGATCTGTTTGATGTAGCGTCTCACGGACTACATCCCTCTAACGATTGATCATGAATTCTTATTTGCCTTTGCAAACGGGCTACAATCACATCTCCTCTCTACTCTGGGGCTGAACGGGACGGATGATGCCTCGAAATGCGCAAAGTATTTGACTGAAGAGCCGCATGTTGTGGCCGAACGGGATGAGTTGCTTGCACGCAGGAAGAGGCTGCTAGGCGTACAGGAAGAGCTGTATAGCGCAGGATTATAGGTGGAAAATGCCTAGGTACACCTTCACACTCTTCTTGAATGTTCTCATGCTATGCTAGTAAGTAACCCTTACACTTTCTTCTCCAATAGCACACAGCTGCCCTCGTTTGCATAGCTATGAATTCCACATATTCGGTCCAACGATTGGAATGTAGTTTTCCATTTAATCCGTGACGTGTCGATGTCACCTCGGTCTGACATGTGTACACTAGTACAACTTCTCAGCAAGGCTGTATCTGCCGCAATTCGACGAAGCAGCTGCTGCAGGTACACCAAATAAACTTATGTCATGGCATATACTGGAGAAATGCTTCTCCGACGCATGTAGTCTGCCTATCCAAGTCGAAAGAAGGGAAGCGGTGTAAGGCCAACATTAGTGTCTGACGAGCAAACACTCTAGCTCTGTCGCTAATCTGACGGAACAAGAGTTCAACATACGCGTGTTTGCAGCGGTAAGCCGCGGACATGCCTATTCAGAGCACGGTGTGATTACATGCACGACATGCATACCAATACAGCTGCTTGACCGGGACTCCGGCACCTTACAGAACTGTACATCAGACGTCCCTGAGCACATTCAATGGGACGATAGATCAGCACGTTTCTCCACGAGGTTAGTACTTCTCGCTCTAGGTCCCATCAAAACGTACCAAGGCCCTTGACTTATGTCAGGACGTCTACAGAACAAGGACGCGGACACGATAGGATATAATCATTCACCGCAGAGTTGAATTTACTCCCTCACCTTTGCCTCTCCGTGCTTCTCCGGTTCGCTCAGTCATGCCCACCCTTTCATCATCTCCTCCTTCACCGTCTGTGACGTTGCCATCAACCTCAGATTCGTCGTCAGCGACCTCAACATCGTTTTTCTTCGTATGGCTCCCCGACTGTCCAGATTCTGACGTCGGCCGCAGGCGACTCGAGGCAACGCCGAGGCATATCAAACAAATGCTGGCTTGGGTTGTTTCGAAGAAAGGATATGGTTTGTCTTGCCCTTGCTATACACGAGCAAGAGCAAAACTTATCACTGGGTGCACTTTTTTAGTGAACTATGGCGGAGTGACAACTGTTCGCCCCACTTCCGTCCACCTACGACAGGCAACGGCAGACCGCGCGATTGATGGATCCATAGTCATCCTCGAGGCCAAGAACAGTGAGGTAGTCTGGGAGTTAATTAAGGCAGACGCGTTTTATACTGAGAATGTGGTACGCCGCCGCATTTCGTCGTGTAACACTCAGCTGATATGGGTACTCAGTGGGATAAAGAGCGGATCGTTGTAAAACCGTTCCTCCCAATGTCACCTCTTCTGACTCCGACGGCCCGCCTATAGCTCAATCTATAAAGCTCCTCCGTCTAACATGAATTCAGCGGGCATCAAAACCCGCCTGAACCTCGTCCCTAGCCCTGCTCGTCTTGAGATATACAAGCACATTTAATTTATCTAGTGTAAAAACAATGTCTAGAAAGCGCAAGCACAACATCACACGCTCACTCAGCTATACCACTTCTCCTTTAGCTTCTTTCTCCGCACCATAGGCCCCGTAACAATGATCGCCGCCGCCAGCCCAAGCACAGTAAGCACAAGCTGGAGCTTATTGAAGTCTTCACTCAGAACGTCGAACGTCCCCGAGGGTGCTACGCGCGTCGCGAATAAGTCGAGGCCATACGCGAATACGAGAGACGTAGACTCCAAAAGCGCAGGTGACGTGATAATTTCGCGCGTCCGTGCGATCTAATCGCGAAAATGCGACATAGAAGAAAGGAAGTTGGTCAGAATTCCGCGTGAGGACGGACAAGTTGAGCGGTAGGCAACTAGTTTGAAAGACTGACTTTGTACTTGTGGGATAGCACGCGTTTGGGGTCGTCAGGTGTGAGTGGGTCATATTGGACGAGCCACTCTTCTTGCTCTTCTGCGGTGGGTTTACGCTTCGGGCGGCGCGGGTCGACGAATCGCCGGGCGAACGACTGGACGATGCCGTTTTCTCCAGCGACTGAGTAGGATATGTGCTGAGTTCTATATCCGAAACGCTAAGCGAATGCAACGTACCTATGACGTCCTTCGAAGAGATACCATACTTGGTAGAGGTGGTGGTGATAGCTGAAATAGCTCTCGGGAAGACATACGTCTGCTCGTAAACACTAACAGACATAGTCTCGTTTGAGTATGACGACAGGTCCGAGCTTCACAATACCATTAGTCACCCCTTCTCAAGAGTAGATGAACAAATACAAACATACCTTCCAATCTTGTCATTTACACCCTCTCCCTCATAGAACTCAACCGACACCAGACGGTAACCCTTCGCCTGCCCAACACCAGCATCGTCGTCATAATAATGATACACAAGCCAGTTCTCCGTCAACGCAGCCTTGACATCGCACGAACCACTCGCCGCAGGCAGAACAGCATGATACACCGTTGTGCCCTTGACAGAATCAATAACATACACTCCACAGCTCGGTACGCTGTCTGTTAACGAACTGGTTGTCACTGCGATGAGGTTCGGGTTGAGGTACTTGTACAACGTGGTGCGGTTGCCTAGCACTTTGCCCAGGGAGGCAACGGGTCCACGGTTGGGCCTGATAATATTCTGCACGTCTTCACCTGCTGGGAGAGAGGCTGTCCAACTCGCGTGACCGATGTGTTTTCCTGTGAACTCAACCACCGAGGAGATTCGATGCCCAGTAAGACGTGTCGAGCCCGGTTGGCCCGTACGCAATGTGAAGTGCAGGTCAGAGGCGTGTTTCAGGAAGGATTGTTGGTGTTCGGGGGTGTCTGGATAGACATGAGTCTGTTATAACGATTAGTATGGCACGGTACGTATTCGAGAACTTGATGCTTACCTGTAGGAACTCGTCGAAGAGGATAACATACTTGGTGGCTACGTCCTGGAAGAGGAAGGCGTCGACAAGTGGTCCTGCGATGACATCTATGCCCTGAAGCAGCTCGTTTGGCTGAGACGTGTACGTCGCATCCTCTCCTGTCAGAGCTTCTATGTGGAATAGCACAGTGTCGACGAGTCCCTATAAAGAGTGATTAAATACAACTTCCGCGAAGAATAGTGTGATCGACTCACGTTGCTGGCCTTTCGTTGAGTGACAAGGACGACTTGCGGCGAGTCACCATCACTCACAGTCTTGGTGGTGAAAATCTTCACGGGGAAAATCTGTCCACCGACTTCAGCTGCCCAGCCAAGACCCAAGACACGACTCCAGACAATCTCGCCAGTAGCCGAGTCAATACCATACACCTTTCCTCGTCCAGTGGCCGCAACGATAATCTTCCTAAACCCGAACGAGTCTCTCGACAAACCGTTCGTCTCGTTCGTGTTCGTATTCGATAGAGGCACGACCGGCCCGCTTACAGAGTCGTATGAGCCCGTAACGAACCTGTTGACAAAGTGCGCGAGATACTGAGGGAAATCGCGAGCTTCGGCTGCCTGGCGCCTGAGCCGCTCCAAGAACGTCTCCGTCTCTTCGCTCAAGCCAGACGCGACGATCTTACGCTCTGGGAGTTCGACAAATTCGGCTGCGCGGATGTCGGCGAGACCTTCTTCGCGAGCCCACTGCAATTGGTCTTGCTGCCAGAGCTGGATGGCACCGGTTGTAGTGGACACGACGAGCCTCGCTAGAACTTTGTAGTCTTCCAAGGTCACGGCGTCGACAGCAACCTGCGAAGAATAGTGAGTTTGCTGGTTCGGAGCGCAAAGAATCATAATAATCGTACGTGTCCGATGATTCCGTCCTGGGAGGTCTCGAAGGGGAAAGTGTACCCAGTGACAAGGCCCTTACCCTCCGCGAGATGAGGTGCGAATATATGCGCGGACGCTTTCTAACAAAGGCGTTAGGACAAGGTGACGTGTGTATAGCAGAGCAGTTCTGACCTTGAATACATGTGACCAAAATACTCGGGCAATATACGGGTTACCGTCCTTGTCCAAGCCTCCAGAGTACGTCGAAGGAGTGTAATGAGCCGCCTTAACCTTTCTTGGCCGTTAATAAGATGCAGAGTTCGTGGATAAACGCACTTACGGAGTCAGCGTATTCCCATATCACTTTCAGTCCCGTCCCATCCTCGTTGAGTTTGATAACCCGACCAGCACCGTCGTCTTTGATTGCGACGAATATCCCATGCTCGCTCAGACCAGTGTCAACGAGTTCTTGGTATGCCGCGCCTTTGACCGTAACCGGCTTCTCCTTCAGTTCCGGAGTGAGAGTCACAGATTGTATTCTCCCTCCCTCCAGCCAAGCAACTCTAGCCACTTCCTTGCCTTCCACAATTCGCTTGACATGCAGAATACTTTGAGGGCCTTCGCTGATACTTGAAGGGACGTCGGCGTCCGCGAGCACAGTACCATCAGAGGGTGAAAGTGACGTGATATGTAGTGTATACGATGCAAAGGACTTGGAGAGGCCGATAGCGTATACTGCCGAAGGTGTTGGCAAAACGATCGAATACAAGCTAAGCGACCTGGTTCTCATTAGGGTATAACTGTGGCGATGGATATGATGGTGCACTCACGTTTGGTCCGGAGCCGTCCATCCCCACTGAACTTCTCCGGTCTTCGTGTCGACACGGCGTACCGTATGTCCGTTGGTCAACACGTACGCGCTCGACGCGTCAGAGTCGAACGCGAGCGACAGACCGACGATGTCAGGCTCCAGTAGTCTACCGGCTTCCGCTTTGTGTAGCAATCTCTCTGAGAGAAGGTTGCCGGTGGACACGTCGAACAGTCGTAAGACGGCACCTCCAGTACCCGAAACACTTGCCACCACTACAGTTTCGTCAGCGAAAGCGTGGTGAGTTCGGGGAGTACGCACGATGACCATGTTGCTTAAATACTAGCACTCTATCCCCGTTCTCGTAAAGATATCTCCACGCTGCAGTAGTACGGTAATTGAGTTGACTTGAGTGTTAGAGATCCTATGACGAACATACCTAGTGTACCATTCTCCGGGTGCAACGCAGCCAGAACATTGCTCGCAGTCGCAGTAAGCACAAGGCTCCTCGTGTTCCCGCCCTCTTCAATCCTATGGAACGTAGGCAGTAATGACGGGTTTCCAGTTAACGTATGGCCAATGTTCGGTGTGTGCCAGTCAACCACGCCGACCTCTGAGGATTTAATGGCCAGCGAGAGTGACGGTAAAACGCATGCTACCGCTATGCGTGCCCATATCCCCCGCATGGCACTAATTGCCGTGCTTCGTTGAGGATGGTTGCGGTAGGTGAGATGGGAGTAGTGAGATGAGTGCGAATTCGGGATTGCAGCCAATGCATCATTCTGGGGTCGAGTTCATCAGCGCTTGCCAACTCTTCCAGTTCTTGAGTTCACTTGCATAACGTTAACTTCACAGCCGTGGTGGTTATTTATACAGGCATAATAATTTGAGACTCGGACTATAAGAAAAGAAAAGGCAGTAAATTGCGACAGAGAATGCGAAGGTAAGCGAGAGCGTCGGCACAAAGAGGGTATACACAAACATCGACGTCAGCAGCGGAGAAGATATACACGAGAAGTTACAGGATACAAGCGACTAAGGAAACATGGAGAGAGTTCTATTCATTCAGTCAGTGTGGAAAGGAGGAATTGTACGCGTACGGTGAGATGGAAAACAGCAAGGAAGACAGAGATTCAGAAAGCATGAGAGCATTCGCAGAAGCAGTGAGTAGTGATGTGAAACGAGAAACCCTAATTCTCATCTGAAATAATATTCCCAATACTCAACGGGTTCTTCTTCCCTCCACTCCTCTCACCCCCACTCGTCGCAGGGGGCGTTCTCAACGGCGCCAACTGAATCCTCCCTTGTTGCTGTTGCTGCTGCTGCCCCTGCGCACCACCATACGACCCTCCTCCAGCACCACCATAACTATCACTAGGCACAGGACCCCAACTCGCCGTGTGCAATGGCGGAGCAGCAAATGTCGATCCCCATGCACCCGCCGCCGCACTCGTAGCCGTCGTCGCCCCTCCACCACCTGCCGTAGTGCTTACATTATCGGTAGCAGTGCTAGTGGTGGTCGAACCGGACGGTGGAGGTGGCGGGACGGGATACCCGCTGTATCCCGATGCTTGGTGACTAGGCGAGCTGAGCTGGTAATGATTAGGAGGAGGCGGCCCTCGTTGTTGAGACGGCGGAGGCGGAAGAGCATGCGAGGAAGGGTGATGGGATGTAGATGCGTAGTGCGGAGGCGCGGCTGAGCTAGGACCGGGAGGCGGAGGAGGATACGCGCTGTTAGCGTAGTGAGGTGGTGGCGGTGCGGCATACGGGTACCCCGACGGCGTGGTAGCAGGTCGGCCTGCCGAGCTGTCCTGCCTTGTAGGCTCGGGTCGGTATGGCGGAGCGGTTTGATTTGCGGGTGGAGGGGCGGGAGCGGGCGTTGAGTAGTCGGCGTACCCTACGGACTGTGGGGATCGAGGAGGATATGCGGCGTGAGGAGGGGGAGGAGGGTGGTGGTCGTAGTAGCCGGGGTACGCCTGAGGCTGCGGTTGCTGGTAAGCATTCGAGTAGTCGTACCGAGGCGGTGGTGGATGATGCGGGGGAGGAGCATGGGGATGAGGAGGTCCATGCGCCTGAGGGGCATACGTATGCGCGTAGGGATCTTGCTGGTACGGCTGCGCTTGACTCTGCCACTGGGTCGGCGGGGGATATGCGTAAGATGGTGGAGGAGGGTGAGCGTAATGCGGTGGCGGGTGACCATAGTGCTGAGGCGGTGGAGGTTGGTGGCCTGGCGGAGGAGCGTGGTCGTAGTGATACGCGGGTGCTGGTGCGGGAGCGGGCGCATAACGATGATCATAGGGACCTGGCGGTGGTGCATAGTGTTGCGGTGGAGGCTGGTGCTCTATGGGAGCAGAAGGAGGAGCGGAGGGAGCGGGAGGACCGTTACCTGAAGGAGCAGCGTTCAACGCAGGGTCAAGCGAGCCAGACCAGGGAGACGGCTGTATGGGGGCAGGAGGCGGGGCAATGGCTACTGGACTCCCAGCCTGGGGATGCTGTTGATGCGATTGAGGAGGGAGCGTGGGCTCAGGGAGCTCGCCATAAGAGTCCTCTCCCCGCATTCGCTTCGCGCTCCTGTCACTGGCACCGAGGCCAGTGCTCGCAGAGTCCCGTCGCAGATTCGTCTTTCTGTCAGCGTTGCTTGGCCTCCGCTCCTTGTCATGGTCGAGGTCTCGATCTTTCTCTCGCTGGCGATCATCATCACGAGTACCGTCGCGGTCTCGATCCCGTTCTGAAGCCCCGTTGCGGTCTCGGTCGCGAGATGTATCCTGTTCGTCAGGCTCAATGGGGTCGAGTCTCACAGGCGGACCTGTAGAGCTTGGGAAGATCATGGGAGGCGGGATATTCGAGCTCGAGTTACCTAGTGCATTGTTAGTATCACAGGGAAGTCGACAGCGAAGTTGGACATACCATTCGAGGGTAACGGCACAGGGACGGGAAGTGGCATGGGAATAGGCTGGGGCATGTCAGACACACCCGCCTTTTTTCGAACCCGAATATCCTTCCGTATACGTATTTTGATGCCCTGGTCCGCCAGCGAGCATGATAGTGGCGTTGATTCCTCCATTCCGGGGAATTTCTTGGCAGTGTACACATAAAACGGAGCAGAGAAAATAGACTTGCAGTGATACACGTTCGAGCTAGGGTAGGCGGTTGGTGTGCTGCGACATTTACAGAAAGTTAAAGCACGTACCCTACAACTTCAAATAAGCTGAGCTTGAGCCTGTAGCTGCCTTCTGTACGGACACTGAGATCGGGGAAGACGAAGAAGCCCGCGTCCTCGTTTTGGTTTTCCGAGTCTTTGAGATGATAAAGGGAGGAGACGACTGAGCCAGTTGTGCAGCGCGTCTTTCCGTCCTTGAGCCAATGCAGTTCAACATCTTCGTCTGGTTTCGCGAGTGATGCGAACATGAAGTAGTATGGGTTTTGCAGGAATGATGATGACGAAGAGTGACCTGCTGAACTTATGAGAAGAGGTTCTAGTTACAACGCACGAGAAATACATACCGGGTGAACTTGCTCGGGACCCTGCGTCATCTCCTTCCTTTACGGATCCTGCTCTGTGCTGACTGCGGTCGACAACGCGTAGCTGCACAATCGGTGGTGGGTCAATTGGCCGTCGATCAGCTACACACGGAGAGTCAGTATCATGAGTATAAATCTTCAAGTGGGTTGTTTAAAAGATAGAACGTGCTTTGCACAGGGGAAGGAGGGTGGGCAATAGGACAATAATAAGATGGAGGAAAAGAACCTTTACCGCCTACACCGCACATTCTGGCCTGCTTCGGTTCTTGACGAACGATGAGTTCGTATTCCCTGGGATCATAGGAGCGCGGCATTGCAAGGAGTTGAAAGCGGAGAGTTTTGGTATTTAGTGTTAGAGTTGCCGTAACGCGTGCAGTAGCGACGAGTTAATGCGACGCGAAATGCGAGGGCGGGCCAGATTATAGCGGCAATTCGTGATCCAGGGATTCGGTGAGTCGGATGGTGTGCATACAACGACAAGATTGTCAGTAATTCGTCTAGAAAGACTCAGAGGAGGCGAAAGGGTAGCAAGGAGGAAGCAAGAGGTGTAGTTATAAAACAGATGTCGAGGGAAAGGAGACGACAACGGGGGACGGGCGCGAGAGGGGGGTCCACAGGCTCGGTACGGTGTGAAAGTTGAAACCGAGGCAAAGGATACGCCAATATCAAAGATGGAACACAGGTCACTCCGACACTGAGCAGACCACAGCACTCGTGGTCTGCCCGGTGTCGCTCTTTCGGTTCTTAAGGTGTGAATGGGATCATCCTGGGCCTGAACCAGAGATCTCTCTCCAGCTTCATCCCAGTCCCAGGATTCAAATTTGCAGTGTAGAGAGACAAAGTGACGGTCGTGGTAGGGGATATATAAACGATACTAATTCAGCTTAGAAAACACTCACAGATTGTCCCTGTCATAGTGCTCAGAGGGCAGCGTGGCATGTATGAACTGATGCTGTTGTTCTTCGTCCATGGCTGCCTAATCCGACACTTACGACCGCCCTAACACACGTACAAAGTTCTGACTTCTTCGACGAAGCTCCTGCGTCGGTCAGCGTATCCAAATGCGAGCTCTCTGTCGTCGTTGTGGCGAGCAACGTCGAAAGCGGGAGATGGTGAGCGTTGAGGTCAAGAGAGCGGTGACTTAAGATCCCAGTTGGCGGTGCATGAACTTTCCTGGGCTTTGGGCGGCTACAGCGTTCACCCATTCCCGGTTGTTCGGCGCCTGCTAGCCATATCCAGCCAATCAGACCTCTCATCACACATCATGTGATGATCCGGGTTCTCGGAACCCATCTTTACCAGGACCATGGACCCGGGTCAGCGCTCACGCCCTCACAAGCCAGCAGCCACTTTGGGACAGGACGGTGAGTCACCCGCATGCTTCGTCCCCTCGAACACAAAAGCGAGGGCCTGGAGACGCAGCTCAGCTTCGAAAGAATAAAGCAGCCATGGCGATGGCGGTGCAACGCAAGAGATACGCGAGCGACGGAATATGGAGAGCAACAATACGGAGTCAATGTTGCAACCCATATCTTCGCATCTCCGACCGGCAGTTCAAGCCCACGCGCCTCGCGCATTGAGCAAACCATCTCAGCTCATGACGGCAGTCTCAACATGACTCAGCTCGTTCTCAATGCAGCAGCAACGCGTTGCACGCGCATTCGTGGCCTCTCCCGAGGAGTTAGTGAGTCTTCCAAGTCATTCTCATTGCGTACGAGCCAATGGGCACACGTCCATGCCCATGGACTGGGGCTCGATTGGGCTGCGCGGAAACCAGCGTTCCAAATGAGCCCGTTAAGGCAAGAACCCTCCAGAACCTGGGCCCCGGGTGACAGCGGTGAGTCTGCATCAGACCTTTTTGTGTTGTCGAAGATGATCAGAATGTAATAATGAAGGGCCATCCGGAAGAGATGCCTTGATAACATTCGAATCTGCGAACCCTTGACTGACCGGCGATCGGTTCCTAGGTTCCTGTGCGCCATGGCTCTGAGCGCAGAACATATGAGAGAGACTGAGTGGACTGGCCTGTAACCACCTCCCTCACAGTACTAATCCTCTGAGCTTCAGTGCTATACAAACATCACGCTAAAAGCTCATGGGAGTACATATCGAGCAGTTCTGTTTCATCTGCGCCCTTGAACAGATGATCAGTGACCGGCGATTCAGTTCTGTGGCACAGGACCAGGGTGTGGGAGAGGCAGTCCATCTTCCAATCTCATATGTACTGACGCACGTTATAATTAGGCACGCGTTTCCCATTACGTGGCAGGCAGTCTCGCGCTCCAAGCTTCAATCAACGAGTAACGCCGGACTCAGATACATCTGTCGCGCCGAGTTCCAACTCTAGATCCCTTTTGGATGACGACCACGATGACGGCCGCCGGAAAGGGAAATCCAAGTTCCGTGGACCTCTCACGAGACGACTCCATGGAGAGGGTACTTATGCATACCATGACTTCTGAAGTTCTGTGACTTGAGCATGTTGAACTCGACCGAATGACGGCCGAGTCATCTTACACAGAGTTTTCACAGCTCATGATATTCGCAGGAACGGTCACGGTGAGGCTTGAACAGCAATACAACTCTCTGAGGATGAAATCTCACAACCTCGCATTGGAACCAATCACTTGGTGTTACGCCACGAACAGACTCGTTGCGCTTCCCCAGCCCAGTAAGTCGGTAGCGCGAGGACAGCGGTGGTATGATGGTACGTTAACTTTCTGAGATATCTATCCGTTCATCTATCCATCCAGATACGCTGATCGAATATCTGACTATCAGCGATACAGCCGGACATCAGTACATACGGAACTACTGGAACGGCGCGAACCTAGATGTAGACAGGCGGCCTCTAAACGCAACGGTTGGGGTTCTGTGAAGAGGAAAGGGCCGGTACCTTAGGAGGATGCGAATACGGCGATGGGTAGCAGTCCATTCGTATCGAGCAAAATGACACGGCGGTGCGGGAAGAAAACAAGGTAAGAAGCATCCACCCATTCTCCTCGATACGCAGTCGTGTAGTACGAAGACTCCTACGGCAACTAGGTTGGGAAAGCACCGGTTCAACCACATCCTCACTCACGTAAAAGTGTACGCCGTTGCATCAAAGCGGCACCGACGTAAAGGTATGCACTTGTACTGTGTGCAACTCGCATCTACTTTGGGTACTAGTCGTACCAGGACGGCTCTTCGGTCTTTCAACCTCCCACAACATCCTTCCCTTACAGACGTTCCCGACCCGTCGAGCCCTTCACTTCGGCCGCACTTTTCAGGGCGTGATTGGCTGTGAATGGGTATACCACATAGACCGAGGCCGACGACTGTGCTCTTCGGGCGCCGAACAGCTGTACAGATATCTATCCAGCTGGGAATATGGAAACGACGTCTGTATGAATCTACCCAGATGAACGGATGGACTCGTACGCGCCCTTCCAGCGACAATTGCAAAGTTCATGTGGCGTTACCGAAGTTCTGGGCAGGCACTAGTCGTTTATTCGGCTGGTCGTGAGTTCTTGTATTTTATGGAGTACTAGGCTTGGAAGAGAAGCGTGTGTGATCACCGGAGAGTGCCATTTCGCTTTTGCACAGAGATTCCACTCAGGGTAATGGTTTTTCAGATATAATTGCGCTCGCAACAAGTATTCTGACGACTGAGTATCACTGTTTAGAGTGTTGCCGGTACATTTAAGCTGACTCTATACCTGCGTTGAATCTATCATGAACTCACAGTATGACATTGACAATGTTACAGCGGGGAACATACTCGTTAAGGCTGTCCCTCTCTCTCTTATTCAAATGCCTAGTTTGTACAGACACCGTACGTGTGATACGTGGGAGTATCTATTTTAGTCAGCATCCCAGGCATGTCTACCTATAGTATTGTCGCTGTTAATTAACCATGTATTTCGGCCCATGCATACAATCCTGTCGAACGTGTTTCGGTCACGGGGGGACTCACTATCGCTGGCAAGAGTGAGCGGTGACGGAGACCAATTGAGACGGACATTGTAAACACGTAGCAGCTTAATTATTTAAGCATAACTTCTAACGCTGGAATGGTATGGTGGATGACTGAACTCAACCTGAGCTTGCAGTCAGTTTAGGATACAATACATCGTGTAATCAAAATGTGACAGTCTGTCCGCATTCAGCTGCGTCGGCCTTTGTGGCGTTGATCCGCTCTGTCCCGCTGAGGTCGGCCAAATATAGCAGCAGATACGCGCGCTTGCACGTGCCTGTGACGCTGCCCTTCCACGTTGTCTTGTCGACGCCGCGCAGTTTACTCTCGACGACGACAACAACGACGTTGATGACCGAGCCACTGCAGAAGATGGCTACGAAAGCAGAACCGTCGGCGAGTGCGCTGAACCCGGAGTCGGCCTCCGCCACGAATCTTACGTTCTCGCAGGCGTTGCAGACAGTGCATGAGCCAGACGTGAGTAACTCATTTGTGTTCAGGTTCATGAAAGCTGATTTCGATACGGACACAGGTTAATATCTTTGTTGCTGCACAACGTGGTGATTTGGATACACTGCGGCAACTTATAGAGTCTGGACAAGCAAAGGCAACCGATAGAGATGAGCAGAATATTACGCCGCTTCATTGGGCAGCGATCAACGCGCAAGTCGCAGCATGCCGATACCTCCTCGAGCAAGGTGCAGAAATCGACGCTGTCGGAGGAGACCTAGTCGCCACTCCTCTTCAATGGGCCGCTCGCAATGGATATCTCTATGTCGTACAACTGCTCATCGCTCACGGCGCTGATCCTACTATTGTGGACTCGCAAGGATACAACACTCTACACCTTGTCACTCATTCGTCATCCGTCATGCCCCTACTCTACTTGCTTCACCAACCTATTGGCGTGGACTCTAAGGACTCCATGGGACACACATCGCTCATGTGGGCTGCATACCAAGGCGATGCGCTCTCAGTAGATCTATTACTCAAACATGGCGCTAACCCGAATACGAGGGACGATGCTGGGCTCTCTCCGTTGCATTGGGCAGTAGTGCGTGGCAACAGAGTGTGCATTCGCAAAATGATAGAGGCTGGCGCGGACATATCAGCGAAGGATGGAGAGGGCAGGACGGCAAAGGATATGGCTGCGGAGTTAAAGGCACTGGGACCGTGGAAGCGTGCGCTTGAGGAGGGCGGTTTCAACGAGGATGGTGTTAAAAAGAAAAAGCCCCTCAGTGAGGTGAGTATTCTGTCCAGTGGAAAAGCTGAGGAACTCATTGTCTTGCAGAGACATACGAAGATTGCAATCTTTACCCTCCCTACCATATTCCTGTGGCTCATGTTCATGACGCTTGCCATTTTGCCATGGTATACCGGGGTCATTCTCGCGATGGCACTGTTCTTCGCCATGCACCACGTACGTCACATCGTCGCAGATTGAAATCGTTTCGCTAATAGTTGACTAGATCGTCACCCGAGTACTCCTGGACAAGTCCAATTACACCGATAGCGTCACCGGTAGCCCGTACTTTGCCGGTATAATCTTTGCGTCTATGGTCTGGGTGGGATACGCTTGGATAACCCGCCTTCTACATCGTAAGTGCAATTCACTGCGTGACTAACACAACACAGAATTCACGAACGCCTCATAGAAACTCAATCCCACGCGTTCACGCATCTGACCTTCGCGATCAGCTTTGGCCTGTGCGCCTACAACTTCTTCCGTGCCATCAGCCTCGACCCAGGAACGTGCCCCAAGCCCGCCAGCGACGCCGAATTGAAATCGGTATGCAGTCCTCGAGGCATCTGAAGTCATTCGCTGACTGGTTCCGTAGATTATTGAGGATCTTGCCTCGGAAGGCCGTCTCAATGGCCAGACGTTCTGCATTCAATGTATGGTGAGTGGGATGGTCGTGTGTGCTCTGATTCCCCGTATGTGCTCACTAGTGGATAGGCTCGTAAACCTCTCCGATCAAAGCATTGTCGCATATGTGACAAGTGTGTTGCTCGGCACGATCAGTAAGTTCGCGATAGATGAGATTTATCTGATTCTGAGCTGATTATCTTGCGTAGCCATTGCCCTTGGGTATGGAACTGCGGTGAGTGCAGCTGTTGAGCAACGCACGCTACGTTGGTCCTGACTATTTTACTTCAGTTGGCGTCAATAACCATCGACAGTTCTTGCTTTTCGTCATGACGCTCGTGATTGGTATCATAACCTTCGACTACTTAACCTACGCATGTAAGTCAGATGACGCATCTTGTTTTTCATATACTAAGCCACCTCCTGTTCTGCTTAGACTTCTCCACTATTGAAGTCCAAGTAGACCCGGCACACATCTCACCGTCATGCGTACTTACAGACTATCTCTGCGCTGCAACTTCATACGATAGCTTCCTTGTGTCTGTGGCAGCATGGTCTACTCTACAACTGTCATGGACGCTGGTACTCCTCACCACTCAGCTCTGGCAAGTTGCCAGACAAATGACCACACTCGAGGTATCTAACCTTGGCCGGTATGGCTGGATGGGTGGCCGCGGAGGTGGGAGTATGCTGGCGCAGCAAGGTCACGCCCACCAACATCAAGGACAAGGCTCTGAAGCAGATGGCGAGGGTCATGCTCACCGCCACAAACACTCTGGCATATGCGGCGGTGGTAGCGGCTTCCTGATGAACCTCCTCGGATTTGACAGATTCACGAAAGGCAAGGCAGCAGACGGCCTCGCTAAGGCGCACAAGGCTCCGAATCCATTCCACATCGGCGTGGTAGGGAACTGCAAGGACTTCTGGACGGCGGGCCGCGAACTTGGTGTTGAATACGACAAACTGTACGACGTGCCTCCGGAAGGGTTCCAAGAGGCGAAGCGGAGAAGAGTCAGAGAAGAGGGCGATCATGAGGATGGCGGGAGGAAGTCGTTGAGGAGCAGTTTGATGATGACTCTTGGCCTTGGGCGGAGTAACAGGGCTGGGTATGAACCGCTCAGCCAGGTCTAGTCTGGCTGCGATGAGACAAAACGATCGATGTGAGGTGGAATGTATCTGTGTATTATCTCGGATGACTTGTGATGACACGGACTCATGTATCTTAGGACACGCATGCATATTTTCTCATATAATGCCACACGTTATTTATTCGCACGCTAATATCACGGTGAGCGCGTGCACAACAACTTGCGCTCTTCTGTGTCACTCCACTGATTGTTGGAATGGATTGCATTCGCATCTTGTGGGAAGTGTGTACTCTGAATCTTCACTTCTTTTGTCAAATGCGCGTTGATAAAAGCCTTCATGGCCACCAATCTTTGATAAATCTAGATGTCACTCACGATCAGCGCTCCTCGGGGATACGTGGCCAGGCGACGTATGTTGTCTGACTGTGCTACCATGGGCATTGCATACGTTTTGCACTGGAAGAAAAAGAGGAATATTTTGTCATTTTACACCCCCATGGCGTTTCAGTCCTTCTGCGACAGAACAACCGATACTCAAAGGGAATACTGAGCGAGTACGGCTCGATGTGAGTCTGGCTTTGGTACTTCATTACTTATGCGTACGTACTCATCCAATTCAAGTGGTACACCACGCACTATTAACACCATCGCTTTACTAGCACACAGGCATGTCATGGATTCAAGTTGGCGTGAGAATACCAGAGACTTAGAAGCATTAGCTCGAGGTGATACATCCATAACATCTTCACGAGTATATTTCACGTTATCAAAATGCAATAGTCCGCTAACGTCCATGGCCTTCATTCTAAAGTTACTATCTCGCTCAAGGTGAAGCATCTAACCTACTCAATAAAGCTGAGCCGATCAAATGTGCGTCTTCATTCAAATGGTACACATTCTATCACTGACAACAGATATGATGATCAAGACCTGCTCGCATCTTACGGCTCATGATGACTGCCCTAGCGTGTGGCGTGTGGTTACTCCAACTTTCAAGCGGGAACAGTCATTCCTGTCACGGTTAGTGCGTTGTGTTCTTGCAAATGCATTAAAATTGCACGATTCCCTATCCGGCTTTAATGTTACCCGCCTTCACACTCGAAATACATCTGTTCATCTAGCTCAGTTGTTCCGCCATTTGATTAGGCACATCCTTCCAGAGCTGCCCCAACAACCGAGTGAGTAGTCAACGTTCAACTCCCAGCCATTCAAAGACAGTTACGCTCGCTCATTCACTCCTTGGTCACGTAGAGATGGCATCGAGCAACTAAGGTTTGAGGATCCTTAACCTCTCGGCACATGACTACAAGGTCGACAGCTCTGTAATGTTGAGATTGAAATCCATTTTGCCTCCTACTGCAATATAAAGGCGTGCTGATATCTTCTACTTGGCTGTGGTGTTTTGTAGGTATCTCGTGCCGCAGCATGTCTTCGACTCCAAATTTCCAAGAATTTATAGGACCCGCTTTCATCATCACATGTTTCACCTTCATGTGAGTACGGTATTACCTCTACGTCGCGGATGGATTGCATTTCCGCTGTAATTGTTCTAGTTGTTCACAGCTCGTATTGTTGCAGGTTTTACGGCACCTTTTGTGCACAGCTGTACTATTACTGGGCAAATTATCAAGATAATATTTTGCTGCAAAGTTACGTCGCTATTGTTGGGTACGTATATCCGTTCTTTGGCACGAATCTCACTGATGTACGTACTCTCAGAATTTTGGAGTCTGTTCACACGGGCTTATGTATCCACATCTTTTACCAATACCTCGTTAACGCGTGGGGTGATCCGTCCGCAGCGGACAAAGTCGTTGTGTCAGTCTGCTTTCTCTTGACTATCCGTGTTAACGCACTGAAATGTCTGTTCTTAGAACTACTACAGTGCGGTGCCATCCTTTGTCAAGTGACAATACTCACTAACAGAGGGGGGATCATAGGTTTCGATTTACATCATGGTGCGCCATCATCCATCGTGGTGCAGCGCTTTGAGTGGCAAGACTAATCGGACACTCTCTATCTCAGGTTGTTATCAGTGCTCTTGTTCAAGGGTCAGTGATTTGCTTCTGTCAGGTTACCAAGCACATTACTCATGACCGTTTCATGCTGTAGATGGTATATATGGCGCATTTGGAGATGTACGTGTTCCAAGTCACACCAGCACAACAAAGCTTATATTCTGCATGTCTACATCTGCAGTACGAAAGCAAATCGTCGTTGTCACACTTCTAGTAAGCTCATATGTCTTGAGTAAGAGCCGGCGCGCTGACCGGCTTGTAGTGTGCGACTGTCATCGCCAACTGTGGTGAATATTTTGATCGTCTTTTTGCTGACAATACTGGCATGATTTTCTGAGTCTTCACACATTAGTACTATCTTTCAGTGCGTTCGTCCATCAGTGCCTTATAAATAACTCACTCATCGATTGCTAGGGGCCTGTGTGTATTCGTGAGTGTGGCGATGAGTACCAGCCATCGAAAACGTATTGATAGAGTCCAGGCGAAGATACGATGACTGGTCGTCATTGTACGCCCAGAAGAATTTTGCCGTTAGTATCATTCTGTTTAGTTGACTTTCCTATCATCATACTTACTGGTTTCTACTACCCCGCAATATAGACTGATGTGAATGCCAATTTCGGCCTCAACCTGGCACTCGACACTGCAATCACGTCCATCCTGATCTTTTATCTTCTGAGTGACCTATCTAAGGTGACTACGCGGTAAGTCTCGCTCACATAACCTCTTGTTACACGGTAATGAAATGTTGGGTCATGCAGGAGCACCAAGAAAATGATCACAAATCTTATCAGTTTCTTGCTCAGCACTGGTGTTTTGATTGTGTAGGTACACATGAATACTGGCAGAGGTTTACTAATGTGGTATCTAATTGTAGGCTTACATATTGTGGGTTGCTCATATCGGTACGTTCGACATTGCTGAATCGTTATTTCCGTGCTCGAGTCGATCAGTGACGTCCATTACTCAATTACACCCAAAATATAGTTCAACGTCTCGCACAACACTATCACCTGGGGTGGAATGCTCCTGATCCTGACCAAGGGTAAGTCGCGCCGCTGTCACTGCTCGTCAATTCAATGACAATGCTATGTGAATAACACCTTGCAGTGTACGCAAATTCCATGCTCGCAGCGTGCGTATTGACATTCCCTTATCAATGATGTCACAACGGAGCCTCGATCCCCATGCACAGATTAAATGTCCGCCAAGGTGTGATGAAAGCCGCCGCCACCTCAGATACAAAGTTTGGCGTAGAGCTATCGCAACTCAGCTCGTCCGCGAGGTCCCCTCATTCTAAAGAAAAGCCTATGGTAGCTCTTGTCACTACGCATAAACGAACTGCTCCTCAGAGATACCTGTGCACAGAGCCCGATCCAATTCCGAGCGCAGACGACTACAATAGCTTCAGTGGAAAATTGGAGGGTACGTACTGCATAGAATGGCCCACAACACTCTCCGTAAAACTAATAGGAGCGGGCACTAAACTAGGGCAATGATCAACACGATATAGAGTCCGAGGGTCTCAAGAGAGTTGGCGTATTCGGGGACGCCAGCGAAGAAGTATGAATACTGTCATTGCTTCGTCTATCTGGCAATACGTATCAGGACTCTATGCTCTTCAGGTTTGTTATAGTGATAATTGCAGAATGCTTAACTTGCCATATTCCGAAAGCTATGTAGTGAGCAGTGTTGCAACTATGATGCCTACTTAGCCTCATCGTGACTGTGTTTATCAATGCACAATGCTATCATCCGATTCATAAAAGTAACAAGAATCGTATCTCAGCAAGGCTAGTACTTACGTGCTAGCAAACAGACTGGTCTCATTAATATGAATCTTCCATCATTTTGGCGTAATGTCCCCACATAATGTCATGGGCCACACTCCTTTATGTCCTTGAGCTTGGACCCGTCGGCCGCGAATTGAAGTCGGACTGAGATTTGGCAGACCCATTGTGACCCTTCGTACATGCGACATTCGATGGGGCATCGAGTGCAGGTTTCTGCATCATGAGGAGCGGTGATCTAAATTTATACCCTGTAGTCAACCTCTGCTACGAGAATATGTAGTGTGTAACGTACGCCAGAGATAGCCTCAACCAAGCCTGACTTTCCGGCACTTGTTTTCCCAATCACTACGACGCGAGGGAGGTCTAGTTTCGGTTTGCGCTCTGAGGATCTACGTGTCAGAGATAGAAAGAACGTCTAGAGGTCGACGAGTTACTCACCCTATGGCACGCAATCTGTTAATAAGTTTCACATGCGCCTGACGATGCTTTGCATATTCTGAATCTCCGTTCAATGAGGCTGACATCGGAGTGACACTGTATAAAAGTGTAGCCTAAGAGTAGCACTGGCTATCGTTGAGCAAGACCAAGCGTGAAGATAAAGAGAACACTCACAAAGATGTTAGTAAACCTTGGTTAGAGATGGAGGACGGATGTACTCTCGAAGACGGGATGAGGGCGGTATATATACTCGCCCCCTTTGTGCTATCCAAGACACGGCGTGAGCACACCATGAAAGAACCCATTGTTTACTTATATCGAGGTCAGTACGTTAAATAGTGTAAAGTACAATGTTTTTCTCGTATGTTACACAACATTACCATTCAATGGCTTAATGGAATTACCACAGACACGGTGTCGCCAATGTACCTCTATTACCTGCGTGACTTGAAAGTAGGAAGTAGGTACAAACGTAGAACCCTATCAAACATTTAGCAGTTACTTACTCATTTCGCATTGGCTGGCCACTTGGTACACATCGACGATCCAGTTGACCAAACGATGACATAGGGGGAGGGCCAGACCGCCGCAATACTGGCCATCGGAATGTGCCGTGAATTTACATGTCCGATTGATCCCACCACCAAACAAACTAAACCCCGATCAACTTCGAAACAAATCAATCTCAGCACGTTAAGAACTTCATAGTGTTGGGATTGAATTCGGGCTTCAAAGTTATCGGCGTTTGTATTTTACAGTGGCCCCATCAATCGGAATACAATCGGACTTCAATGAAACGGATAATTACCGGTGGCCTCAAAACGATACATAGAATAACCCGACTCTGGTGACATTGAACGGCGCCAGGCAGGGAGCCTGGGAACACTCTGGAACCCTGGACTGAACGAGCGCCAGGGAGATTGGCAGCAGAGGCCTGATCGACTTAGTGACTGTCACAGTGATAGTAACAGTCCGTGACATTTCGCGAACAACATACGCTACATGCTTGCCCTCCTCCCTCATCATGCATAGAGATATTGAACTATATATATAAAATACACGGCCATAAATTCATATGCTTATCGAGTCCAGCCGATGTGCGGGAGGTATTTTAGACGACCTTCGTTGGTATCGTAATAGCGCTTAGTCGCCGTAACACGAGAGTTACTCCGCTAATACCACTATGAAGTATTTCTCCCTCTCTTCAATTTCTTTAAGACTATACTCTCATCTAGTGCTCGTGTAAATTACTCTTGAGACTCTCTGCTGAGTGCTACTCTCACCTTGGGAGGAGGAGAATCGGCTATGCCAGGCGTGTTTGAGCGCCGCCTGGCCCAATCCGCGAGCGTGGGAAACGGATCGCTAGCCTCAGGCTCAGGCTACAGTGCCAGTACTTTTACTACAGGTTCGTGGCCACCACCATCCTTGTATGCTCTATTCCTAATAATTCACTGTGTATATGGTCTAGAACATAGCCTGCAACATAATGGCTGGAATACCAAGTTCAACGACAACAAAATATGGAGAGGCTTGTCGCACAACGTCACCGTACAGAGCGTCGTTGGGCTCCTTGCACTCATCTCGGCCCATCTATACACTCATGTCGTCCTCGGGTCTCATCACTACAACTTTCTCAGCTCAATGAAAGCCACTCGGCTGTCCTTGCCTCAGAATGGACCGCGAGATCATACAGCATCGTGGATATCGTTAATTAACGAAGTTTTGATGCAATGCTGTTTTTCGCTAGTCCTCGCATCTTCTATTTTATAGTGGGTACTTCTCTAAGCTTGGTCACACTTGAACATATAACTGATATTGCTCTCTCCTTGCTTAAAGTACCAGTGGATGTACGGCTCTCGACTCCCAACACCCGCTGTCGCAAACTCTTGCCGTCATCGCATTCCTGATCAGTCTGGACTGCGCCACCAACTCTTTGATCATTGCGATTTCCTTGCGTGTGATGAGAGTTAATGCGACAGCTTTACAGCTTGTCATGGTAAGCCACTGATTCCCATAGATATGTCAGGATAGCTGCGATTCTGACCACAACGTCTAGGAGCGCCTAAACGAGCCTCAGCTTGAAACCGCCGCACAGTGCTTTGCCACCCCATTTTCGTCTTTGATATGGTAAACAATCATCTATTACTCGATCGTCTTTGGCTTTAACCATATCAACTATAGGAGCATGATCTCATTTGGCCTATGTATGGCCTCGTACTATATGCATGGTGGCTCGACCTCCATCCCGGCCAGTATTGATCCTGGCCCCGTCATAGCTGCGACAAGCGTTTTCGATGCCCCGCACTCCAACTCATTGAACTCACTTGAACCGCGAGGCATAGCCCTGCCACCAATTGGATGCGTTAGCGTTGTGATCATAGTCGTGCTTGTCATTGCCCGGACCATAGTGAACATCCGCTCACTGTCGCAGCTCAGGTTCAGGGGCAAGGCAGGGGACGATCCGGAGGCATACGAACTCAGCGAGAACAGTCAATCATCCGATACAACCGCCTCCTCTACCGGCCGCGACGAGTTTCTCTCGTCAATCAAAGCGCTAGGCGATAACATACGTAGACTGGCTCCCGACGACGCATCTTCTACGATCGGCCCAACCAGCGAGACAGACTAGCTACGCCGCCTCCCGAATGATCTGAAGGGCAAGATATCGGCATTTTCGATTCACAATGGCTTTCCTCCTCCATAAAGACTACCATTGGACTACAACGCTCCCCGCATACCCCATCACCTCACTTCAACGACACCTGCACACTCTCTATTCCACATCTGGAAATTTCTGTATCTCTCTTTGTATCAGCTTACCCCTCGTTCATCTCACAGTTATCGAATGTTGCCTCCGTTCTCGTTACTGTTCCTCCTGCTCTCGTTCTCGCTTTCCAGTTGTATTTATTGTCATCGTTCTTGTAGTTCCTCGCCGTTTTGGATGTCTCTTTCTTTCTCCATGAACCAGCTGTACATGCTATCATCTGTGTCACCCTACCGTTATCGGTCGTTACCCTTTGCCAGTGTGTTCAAGATCTTTGTGGTTCTTCCCCGCCTCCTCATCCTCACGTTCTACTGACCGCTTCTCGTCTCCACTCGGAACACAATGTTGTCTCATTGTATTTATATGATCACCGGAATAGTACTGTTGCTCGTTGTACTGTACGATCCGGAGATGTCATGTAGACTAGACCAGTACAGTATGTGAATGAGGTCTGAACGTCGTGGAAACTGTACTGGTATACATGTCTTGAATCCGAAGTACTCGCCTTCTTAATGGACAGACAATCTGCATTCCATGCATGGTGAGTGGGGCGATCGTGTATGCTTTCGAACTCCATGTGCTCACATGCAGACAGGCTTGTAAACCTCTCCGATCAAACACTGTCGTATATGCGACAAGTGTGTTGCTCGGCACGATCAGTAAGTTCGCGATAGATGAGACTTATCTGATTCTGAGCTGATCATCTCGCTGGCCATTGTCCTTGGGTATGAGACTGCGGTGAGTGCAGCTGCTGAGGTGAAGTGGCCTGTTCAGATCCTGACGGTTCTCTTCTACTAGTTGGCGTCAATAACCATCGATGGCAGTTTTTACTTTTCGTCATGACGGTTTCATAACCTTGGACTACCTAACCTACGCATGTAAGTCGCAGGTACTGAATTGCTTCCTATCCTGCTCAGATTTCTCTACTATCGAAGTCCAAGTAGACCCCGCACACATCTCACCGTCATGCGTACTTACAGACTATATCTGCGCTGCAACTTCGTATGACAGCTTCCTTGTGTCAGTACTAGTAGCAGCATGGTCTACTCTACAACTGTCATGGACGCTGGGACTCCTCACCACTCAGCTCTGGCAAGTTGCCAGACAAATGACCACCCTCGAAGTGTCCAACCTTGGCCGGTATGGCTGGATGGGCTGTCGCGTCCGACCATAGGCAAACGCGTTGCAGGGATTTCAGCAATACATATACGGAAAGATTAAGAGCGTGTAGGATACAACATAACAGGGGAAAACAATGATGAATAACACTTCTGCATACGTATCATGCAGCGGCCTTCAGCTCTTTCTGGATATCGAGCAACCTGTCCTTCCGCGCAAGAAGCTCCTCACGTTCAGCGACGATATGCGAGTCTTCAGCCAGATACTCAGCGCATTTGTCGGCCGCAGTCGACGGGTTCAATCCCAGGGCAGAGATCATATGCGAATATAACTCATCCGCAAACGAATGCAAGAGCTCTTGATCGATAGCCATAGCAATGTAGTCGACCATGCGCTGTATAGAAAGAGTAAGTAGGCTTATCGTAATTTAAACCGTCGCGGACGAACGTTATAAGCAATCTTGAAGTACGCTCGGACCTCTCCCATAAGCGCAAGCTCCTCCTCGTATCGGTTCGACGGATTGAGTTTCTGTAAATCTTCGGCACGCACCCCATTAATTCCGAGCTTCTGCAGTGCAGCCAGGACTATTTGTTGCTGCGTGTGACGATCTTGTCCTGGCGGAGGTATGGGCCTCGGAGGAGCCACAGCCTGAGGCGGCCGTACAGCAACTGCAAGCGGAGGACGCAATAAAAATAAGGAGTCTATTTCGAGCGATCAAGGAGGGACTCTTACCCTCATTATTAGGAGCCCCAAAGGTGAACGCCTGCGCACGCGGACAACCTTGCTGATAGTCAGCGAAGCGAAGTTCCTGTGATGAATATCGTTAGCTCGTGGACGACGGGAACGGGCGCAGGGTGGAGCAGATGAAGGCCCACTTCATGAGACCATGACTCAAGAGAGTATGTCGGAGTGCATATTGTCTGATACAGCCTACTGCAAGTATCGTCCCTGATTTCATAGACCTTAGGGAACAATATCCCTTTGGTCCCTGGGGCGGTATACTTCCAAACCGACTAAGCGGACTGGCTGAGGTAGTAGCAATTAAGATGCGGTGTACTTACAGCTGGTTTCTCACGACTTCGCCTGTACATCGCAGTGAATCTGTCTTTCGCTTCCTGCAGTGCCCGGCCGTTGTGCGCGTAAGCCGTCGACTCGTACTTCAATATCTTGGATGTCTGCGCCACCATATTGTCGTGTTTCTGAAGCAAGAGGCTGCCAACCGCGTTCCTAGACAAAGGTAAGCCTACGCAAAAAAGCAGAGGAAGGAATCTTCGTACTGCACATGGCGATAAAGGTGCTTGTGATCCTTGAATAGTTCTTTAATCGCAGAGTTGACGTATCCTTTGAAGATGTTGACGATCTTTCCTCAGAATCGTTTACGATTTTACGCCACGTCTTCTGAAAGTCCTGAATAAAGAGTAGCTTCACAACGTACGGCACGTTGTTGGGGAGCTCGCGAGTCGTGGCACTAAAATATGGAGCTTGTCAGCACAAAGATCATCGCGCACATCTGAGGGGCACCAGGAAATACTACGCACCCCTTGATTCGGGCTTGAACTTGACTGATTGTAATGTACTTCTCCTTGGGCACTTCCGGATACAGGCCTTCACCCTCTTCAAGTTGTCGCAGCTCCAAGGGGATGGCGGAAATACGAGCGTCGTCATCGTCTGTATATGGAACGAATTGCGGGGCCGTCATTCGAATCCATGTCTTGAAGTCATCGAGCACCTTCCGATTATCCGTGATGAGGCCCGTGGCACCGAAATCGCCTTGGACATACGAGCGTATTTTCATGGATAGGAGTTGCACGAGGTTCAGGATAAAAGAGAATGGCTCGGTAGTCACTGGAGTGAGCTTAGAAAGGCGTGCGTCGCACGATGCGAGGAGCCGGTCTGTCTCGTCGACGAGTCCTGGAAGACTGTACGCAGAGTGTGTGAGCGTTCGTGTCGATGTTCATAAGTTTTGAATTACCTATCATCAATAATGCGTGCTAGTTGCATGCCAATAGCCGACACAAGGTTTCGAGTGCCGAAGCGTTCAGGGTATTGTCTGACATGGTGAGACCACGGAGCAGTGCCGTTGAAAAAATCTGATTCTTTCTGACGAGCACCTTCTTGAGTGAGGCCGTTCGCCCGCTCGTCTTCGTCAGGCTGACGAGTGCAGAAGTAGCCGAGCTTCAATGGGTGTCGTCGACCTTCTATCACGTCAAGCCAAAGTTCTTTGGACTTCGTCGAACCAGCAGACATAGCGTCGGGCTTCGTTAACACGCCTACGTGAGAGTATGTGAGCAGGTTACTACATTATACAAAGTGAAACTGTCTCACCAATAGTCCTCAAGCCATCTGGATCTGCCTTCTTCGCAAGTTGCATCGCTTTCTGGTTCTCGATGTCGTCTATGTGTAGGTCGTCAAACACCGTGACTGTCCGTATGTAACCAGCGAGAGTACTTACCACTCATCGGCAGAGTAACGAGAATGATAGAGTTCCCCCCTATGTAGTCGGACACCAATTGCTCTACCATATCGACGACATTGTTTTCCGCGTTCTGTACGATTCCTAGCGCTCTAGTCAACACAAAAACGTCCGAAGATCTCGAGTACAGAGCAAGTAAACTCACCGGGGAGATCGATAAACGCAAGAGCCGTCATATCCGGACCACAGAGGTTGACGCAAACGCTGTTCCTTGAGAAGTGTTTCTCGGTTTGGCCAAGGCGTTTGATACGCCATATCGAGATACTCCCGAGGGTGCCTGGTCGGATTGAGGGCCGCCACCTGTGCACGCCGGAGCATGAACTCGACCTCGGCTTTGTCAGAGATAGGGCCACCGAAGGGGATTTCTTTGATGTCCTTGAGCTTGGACCCATCGGCCGCGAATTGAAGTCGGATTGAGATTTGGCAGGTCCATTGTGGCCCTTCGTACATGCGACATTCGATGGGGCATCGAGTGCATGTTCCTGCGTCACGAGGGACGGTGATCTAAATTTATACCCTATAGTCAACGTCTGCTACAAGAGTAGGTAGTGTCTAACGTACGCCGGAGATAGCCTCAACCAAGCTTGACTTTCCTGCACTTTGATTCCCAATCACTACGACGCGAGGGAGGTCCAGTTCGGTTTGCGCTCTGAGGATCCACGTGTCAGAGATAGAATGAACGTCTAGAGGTCGACGATTTACTCACCCTATGGCACGCAATCTGTTGATAAGTTTCACATGCGCCTGACGACGCTTCGTATATTCTGAATCTCCGTTCAACGAGGCTGACATCGGAGTGGCACTATACGATATAACAGCGTAGCCTGTGCGCGGCATTGGCTATCGTTAAGCAAGACTAAGCGTAGAGATGAAGAGGACACTCACAAGGATATTGTGGACTATGGTTAGAGATGGAAGACGGATGCACTCTCGAAGACGGGATGAGGGCAGTATATATACTCGCACGCATACAGCCCCTTTGTGCTATTCGAGGCACGATGTAAGCACACCATGAAAGAACTCATTGTTTACTTGTATGTATCGTGGCCAGTACTCCAAACATTGTAGGTACAATGTTCCTCTTGCATGTCACACGACGTTGCCAATGGCGTAATGAAACCAAGACATATATGGTATCGCCAACGTGCCACTATTGTCTCCGTGACTTGAAAGGAGATAGAAAGTAAGTAAACGTGGATCCTTATTAAACATTCAGCAGTTACTTACTGATATCGCATTGGCTGGCCACTTGGTACACATCGACGATTCAGTCGACCAAACGCTGGCACCGGTGAAGGGCCAGAAAGGCGCTCTTGAGGTCAAAGTTCCAAGAGTTTGTGTGCGAACCGCAGTCTTTATCTTTCTTGTCACCGCCCAGACTGTATGCGTGATGCGCATCATGTACCTTCCACATTTATACTGATGAAAATGTCGGATGCTTGGTTGACATGTTGCCCGGCGGGGATGCTGCTGGTCCGGAATGTCAACGACCTTCCTGTCCGCGAGCCATATAAACGGGTTATATTAGAGCGTAGAATACAAGCAATAGTTCTATACCATCATGAGTAGTAGTACGAAGCACAATACTATAGGTATGCGCACCTCACAGAAGGAACTCTGAAAGTTCGAGAGAAAGAGACGTTCCAATGTTCTCAGAATAGCCGCCCGCTGTCGTATCTGGGGAATGCCGGACCAATCAGGACGCGCGATTTCATAGGCTGTAAATTCCGCGCGGGCTTTCCGATTTTGAAAAGCTCGAGGGCACTCAGAAAATGGGACTTGCAACAAAAAAGGGCGAAGCAGCGTCCTCAAACCCGAACTTGCCAGATAAGGCATCTTCCGCCATCGTCCAGCTCGAAAAACGACGCATTCCTCCCCGCCTCGCCCGTCTGCTCGCCGTCGAACACGATGCAGAGCGACATCGAGATGGTCCCCGACGACGACGTTGAGTTCTCGAAGCCCGTCGTCGCCGAACACCCCCCGACCCCAACACGTCACCGTTCCCCCATCGTCGTCGAGGACTCGTCCCCGCCCCATTCCCCCTCCGTCAACGAGCACTCCCACGCCTCCGCTGCACCGTCTAGTTCGAGCGTCGACGAGGGCGCATCAGTCGTGGCCGCGGAGAAGAAGAAAAGCAAGTCCTCCGCCTCGAGGCCCCCATCAACGGTCGGCGCTAAAGCAAAGTCAGGCAAACCTCGCTCACTGTCCCCTTCACCTCCACCACCACCCGTACGACCGCCGTTGCAGACCGTGCGGCTCGACATCGAGCTTGGTGGCCCGGAGAACTACGAAGTCAACATTGCGAGCTTGGCCAGGGAGACCGGACAGCGACCACCGACACCAACACCTGCTGCTAAGCGCCATGATATCAGCGACGATAGCCACAGCGAGGGAGACGATGAGGCAGAAGGGCAGCCGACGCTGAAGAAGCGTAGAAAGGTGTGTATAATGCTTGTTCTCAAACGTGCAGATTATTGACTATTTCGTGGTGGCTGTACAGAAGAAGAGCGCTGCTCAGGAATACTATGATGTTACCGACCCGTTCATCGACGACTCCGAGCTCGCTGTCGACGAGCGGACGTTCTTTGCGCAGACGAAGCAGCAAGGCTTCTATGTGTCTAGCGGGCAGGTTGCGCTGCTCACCGACAAGTACGTGCCTTTCATTTACTGCGCTTTTGTTATCTCGAGCTGACTATATGCAACAGAGCTGTACCTGGCAAGAAACCCAAATCGCGCAAGGTCAACATACTAGCACCCGCCGCCTCAGTCTCTGCCGCCCTCTCCCAAGCCCACCTCCCTCCCTCCCTCGCACCTCTCAGCATTTCAAACTCAACACCGAATTCCACGAACGGACAGGAATCACCAGCTGTGCCGCCTTCGGATGCTGAGGACGTCAAGATCGGGGAAAGCGCAAGCGCGTTGAAGAGGAAAAGCTCGGAAGGCGGGGAGAGCGTCGCCACTGGGAGTATCTCTAATCTCGGTGGGGGTGGCTCGAAGAAGAAGCGGAAGGTCGAGATTGTAAGTTTTGATTCACTGATCTCTCCTGCGGGTACGGAACTTACGTGTGCACAGCAACCATTCCACCCAGAACTCGAGAAGGCCATCGAAGGACTCAAGGATGCTATCAGCAAAGGTCCGTCGTATACTTTCTAGATGCGCCGCCACTGACAGTATACATTACAGAGCAATGGGACACGAAGGGCAAATTCCCTCCGAATCTCAAACCGCTACTAGCGCAAGTCGCGCTGAAGGCGATCGTACTTGGCGAATACGATGACAACTTCTTCAACCTCATGCCGCGGATATTCCCATACAACCGGTTCACGATGTTTGTAAGTACATGTTATATCTTTGTTGCGAAGGCTCGGTACTGAAGTAATATACTAGAAACTCATCAAGCGGACGGTGTGGCGTCAACATACGGATTTGCTGCTCGAACGCCAGAACGCGCTGGTCGAGGAGCTGCGCAAGCTGTCTGAGGAGGGGTTCGCGAAGGCGCAGGAAGACTGGAAGCGAAGTGTTTCTCTCTGGGGTGGGTTCTTTACTCGGTTTTCGCAGTCGGGGGATTCAACTGACATGCGCATCCACAGAGAAACGACATTCAAAGGAAGGAGGAGAGGGCGGGGAGCCAGGGGCAGAGGGGCCGTCACAAGAAGGGACCCCTGTACCTTCGGACCACCAGCTCACGCCCAACGCGCAAACCGCGCCGCTGCCCTCGCGCGCGGCGGTAGACGACGGCGGGAACGACACAGGCATGGAGATGGACGACCCGCAGAGCGTGTCGGCAGGGGGCAAGGGGAGTGCGTTCGCGGCGCGGGACGCGAACCCTCCGCAGAAGAAGTTCCGGTTAACGGATCGGATGAAGGAGATTATTTGGCAGTTGGTGTGTATCAGCAATGAGTGCTGTAGACTCGAGAACGAGAAGAAGTGAGTGGTTTCGGGTTGGGCTTTTTTGTTGAGAAAGGGAGCTGACGGTTGGTTGGGACTGTGACAGCACGCTGGAGAATAATAACCAGGTCGTGAGTGACCAGGGCGTGCGCAAGACGTTGTACCAAAAGGTTTGTCCGTTTTGACATGGGTGGTCTGGACGGCGAGAGCTGAGCGCCTTACTTTATTTCATTCTAGATCGTTGCCGCCTTTCCGGACGGTTGGTTGACGTCGGGTCAGATATCTCGCGAAGGTAAGCCTCCGTTGGTTGAGTATGATGACATGCCAAGACTAATGTGTGTTGCTTGTTCGTTGTAGTGAGTGTGATGAAGAAGAAGTTTGAGAAGGAGAGTGCGGAGAATGACTGAGGGTGGTTGATCGTAGTATTTGCTTCTTCTCCCTTGGACGCCATTTCCGACGTTGTCTTCCCCTCCCCCCTCCCCCCTCTGGTCGCGTCTCTTTTGAGTTCTCCTTGGCTCGCCCATTTCGCCCATTTCGTTCATGTGTGCTCTGCCGCTCCCATTCGTGTGATTTATAGGACGTTTGTTTGTGTTATTTCTACTCTAGTATGTACGCTTATTATTCTGCTCTTCTTCGAACTCCTTCCAACTTCAAATGATTCGGGTTATCGAGAGTATCACTTAAGTAGACCTGTGGCTGGTTTCAGAGATGCCTCCGGGTACTATCCTGCTGCTGTAGGACTACTCGAGGTACACTTGTTCGTCACCATGAGCTTCACGTAATCATACCGGCGTCAGCACAAGCTAGAAATGACGATGTGGGGTGGGCGGCTAATTCACCACCTGTACTTCTCCCCAACAACCACGAACTTGCAATGTCTTTGAAACGACGAGAAGAAATGATTGGCGTCGAAGTAGGACCCAAGTCCGAAGGCGAAAGTCGTGCCCGACGTTCGCCGCAGTCGGTGAACGGTCTCATTGAGAGGCCCATTGACGGCATCGACACTGTTTGGGACGTCGTCCAATACGCGGCGCGTACACATGGCGACAAACCTGCCATGGGATACAGAGATGTGGTGAAGATGGTCGAGGAGGAGAAGGAGGTCAAGAAGTTCCACAATGGAAAGGAGGTGATGGAGAAGAGGACGTGGAAGTACTTCCAGCTCAGCGACCCCAAGTTCCTGTCGTACCTCCAATGTCAGGAAGCTATCTCAGAGATCAGCAGGGCTCTCGTCGACTTTGGTATCACACAGCAGGATATCGTTAATGTATATGCTCAGACTAGGTGAGTAGCCATACTGCCTCCTGTCCCCCGCAGCTCGCTGGAGTTGGTCGTGCGCCCTCCTGTCCTAGCGCGTCACGAGGGTACTCGGCACCATGGATTACGTGTTTGTCGGCTGCGCACGCAGGGGTACGAGTACTTTCAATGCCTAAAGTATACTAGTACTGTGGCTGAAGGCATGCGTGTCCCCCGTATCCTCTCTGCCGCGCGCAAACTCCCCTCCCGCTCTGCCACGCGTCTTACGCATTTACTAACGTATTTTCCTCTGAATTAGTATCAACTGGCAACTGGTATCATTTGCATGCTGCTCAATAGGCACTCCTATTGCCACTGCGTACGACAGCTTGGGCGAGAGCGGTCTGCAGCACTCGCTAAACGAGCCCGGCTGCCCCGCCATCTTCACCAACGCAGACCTTCTCCCGGTCGTCCAGAAGGTTGCTGCGAACGTACCATCTCTGCGCCTCGTGATATACGATGGCGAGGCCAAACCCGATCTGCTCGAAAAAATTCGAAGCTCAAAGGAAGGCATCAAGGTGCTGTCGTTAGACGAAGTTCGCGCTCACGGCAAGACCATCTCGACCGACGTACTCGAGTCCAGGAAACCGAAGTCCGAAGATACTGCCTGTATCATGTATACGAGCGGTACAACTGGTGCGCCCAAAGGTGTTGTTATCAGCCATTACAACCTCATCGCCACCGTGGGTGCGGTGTACAAGCACCTTGGACAGCACTTTAAGGAAGGGGATCTCTACCTCGCTTATCTGCCGCTGGCGCATATTCTCGAATTCGTCATCGAGCTGTCGTTCTACTTCGTGGGACTGACACTTGGTTTCGGACGCGTCAAGACTCTCACGGACCAGTCAGTGCGCAACTGTGTCGGTGATATCCGTGCGTACCGCCCAAATATCCTCGTTGGCGTCCCCGCCGTCTTCGAGATGATTCGCAAGGGCATCATTCAGAGATTGAACGCCGGTGGCAAGATAAAGAAGACTGTCTTCAACGCCGCTTTGTCAGCGAAGAAGGCGCACATCCCCGGTCTCGCCCAACTTGCTGAAGCCACGGTACTATCGCAGGTGAAGGCTGCTACTGGCGGACGTCTTCGCATTGCTATGTGCGGAGGTGCGGCTCTTTCACACGAGACGCAGGAGTTCTTACATCTGGCCCTCGTAACGATGCTGCAAGGTGAGAAGTTTTTACAACTTGCACGCGGAAGCCTTTTGTTGACTGATCGTCGGTTGACAGGTTATGGTATGACGGAGTCGTGTGGAATGTGTGCCGTGCTTCTCCCCGAAGGATTTAGATACGGCTCTGTCGGATACATCATGCCTTCCGTGGAAGTGAAGCTCAGAGACGTCCCCGAAGCCGGCTACTTCCACACGAACAACCCACCGCAAGGAGAGATTCTCATCAGGGGACCGTCTGTTATCAAGGGCTATTATAAGCGCGACGACTTGAACAGCGACCCCGAGATCTTTGCTGGTGACGGGTGGCTCCGAACGGGTGATGTCGGCCAGTTCAACGATGACGGCTCGCTGACAATCATCGATCGGTATGGGCTGATGTTACCGTATTGTGATCCTCAACACTCATTGCATATTCATTTTGACAGTATCAAGAACCTGGTGAAGCTTTCCGGCGGAGAGGTAAATAGTCGACGTTTTCCGTGTGTTCAGGCCATGGTTAACAGTTCACATAGTATATCGCATTGGAGCGCCTTGAGTCTACCTACAAGGGATGTAACCTCGTCTCGAACCTTTGCGTTCACGCTTCGCAAGAGGCCAAGCAACCAATCGCCATCGTCATACCAAATGAAGCCCACTTGCGTCACACACTGGAGTCGAACCCAGTGGATGGGATTAACCCTCACGACGAGCTCAAGGTCCTTTGTACGAACCCGAAGGTTAAGGAGCTCATACAGAAGGAACTGAACGCAGTGGGCAAGAAGGTCGGATTCAAGCCCATGGAGCTTCTTGAGGCTGTCATCTTGACCTCGGAGGAGTGGACACCCGAGAGCGGGTTGGTGACAGCCGCGCAGAAGATTCAGCGCAAGAAGGTAGCAGAGAAGTTCAGCGCAGAGATCAAGGTACGTTTTCATTCTTTTAGTAAGATCCTGACGGGGGTGCTAAACATTATCATAGGAGATCTACAAGAACCAGTAGATGTATACCACCGTTTGACAGTAGAGTGACGCGGGGTTCTTTCGCATTATTTTGGTCGCACCTTCCTGTTCTCATGCTTCTCGTATCTCTGTACTTGTATATATCGTGTCCACATCATGTACCGGACCCTAATAGTATCCATACCTGCTTTCGTCTCCAGTCAGTAAGGCTGAACAATCGTTGCATATGCAATTACGATGACGCATCTCCACGTGGGATTAAACTTGGTATTTTGATCAATTTAAGTAACGCGGCTTTCATTGTTCCCTACATCGACCTCCTTACCCCGCCCCTCGTTCATGTCTATTCCCTCGACGTCTTTTCTGCCTAACCTTTCACCTGGAGATGTAGAACAGGCTGCTCAGGCAGGTACTCTCTGTCATACGAAGATGAGGAACGATTGCTCAACCTAAGACGCAGTTAATACAACAAGCCCTTGCGCCACAAAGCCAGTTGTCACCTCAAGACCAGAGGAAACTTCAGCAAGATCTGTTTGATCTTCAGAAACGACCAGAGTCATGGGGACTTGTCATTCCGTTCTTGCAGCACTCAGATCCGAACGTGCAGTTCTTTGGGGCTCATACTGTGCAAGTGAAGATCGCTAGGGATTGGTACGTTGCGCATATGTGGTTTGCAATGTTGAATGATACGACTTTGACATAGGGATCTATTTCCGCATGAACATGATGCACAGCTGCGCGATCTATTGGTCGCCATAACTGGCCACTCGATTGTCTCCGGGTACAATAAGGTCATTCTGCGAAAGCTGTTCGTCGCGGTAAGTACACGCCGCTCCAGCTGAAGGCGAGACATTACTGATGAAAGAATAGATTACATCATTAGCGTTGAAACTTTGTACTCAGCCAGAATCGGTATGGCCAGAATGGCCAGCATCATGCGTTCAGAGCCTTTCCTCACTTGGAGCTTCCACCGAATCTTTGCTTGACCTGCTCGCTATTGTCGCGGAAGAAGTGGAAAGTGCAGATCTACTTGCGCCACAAAAGTATTGCATCGTCATTATTGTCGATCTCTGATTCGCGAAGCTCAAGTCTGCCTATCCCATCCCAGAACTCAAATGCGCAGAATGCTCAGTGACGCCGTACCAATGGTCACCCAGGCGATTAGTAGCTGCGTTTCTCGCCCACGGCCTCATCCTGGTCCGAACGAACTTCGATCCGCTCTCAAATGCTTCGAAGCTTGGTTGCCCAACTTACCGGCCAAGTGAGTATATCCATCACCAGTTTGTGCAGGCGACGAACGCTCAACTCGACAAGTGATATTACACCACTCATACCGCAGCTGATCGAGATGCTCAAGCCTGTGCCCGGCAGTAATGAATTCGACGAGGACGAGTTTGTTATGGCTTCCGATTCTTTGCAGGAGATCATGGCTAGGTCTGCCTTATCGGATGGTGCGGGCTCGAAGTCGCTAACTGAACCCCTTTTACTGTGGTGTGAGCAATATGGCACCGCAATCGTAGATCGCACAATTAGTGGTAAGTATACGACGAAATCTTACATTGATCGCTCTGACCTTTCGACTCCAGAGGGGTATGCTGACTCTGTATCCCGATCACTGTGCAAACTACTGTCGGGTCTGGGCGACCATTCGACTCAGTACTTCGCTTCCAACCTCGCCTCCTCTGCAAATCCGGCTCCAGTACTACCGCAGCCCGTCACCACACCGCTGCCTCCAAAATCGCGCCTTGTACAGACTTTCCTGAGACTGCTCATGGCCTATACAGGTATTCCAGGTTACTACGGCGTCGACGAGGAAGAGAGCGAGATGACACTTGGCTTCTGGTACTTGTTCCAAGAAAGTTTGTGGAGCTCAGGTCCTGACCCGGACGAAGACGAAGACGAACCTCCGTCCTCCAAGCTGAGCGGTGAACAGTGGAACGTGTCTAAGGCGGTGTACTTGGAGTTGATTCAGGTTCTGAGGCGAAAGTCGGTATGGCCGCCGAAGAATGTTTTGCAAGGGTGGCCAAGAGGTTCGTGTCATGGTTTCACCACTAGAATCTTGCTGAGCTTTGTTTTTAGATCAAAAGGATAAATTCCAGGCGTACGTATCCACAGAAGATATTTCCCCATTTCTATCTAACAAAGCTTTCAACAATAGTTATAGACGGGACGTCGGCGACACACTACTGAATGCGTGAGTTTCTATCGAGCTGGGGAAATTTATCATAAGCTCAGTACGATGCAACTAGCTATTATATCCTGCGCGATGACCTCCTGGCCTTTTACGTGAACGATCTTGCCCAACGGTTGTCCCAACAACACCCGCAATGGGAGGTAAGTTGTTATAATGCACGTAACGAGACAAACTGAGTGAACCTCTCGAACATAGGAAATTGAGGCGACGCTCCATTGTACTATGGCCGTACAAGAAGGCGTCCCAATCGAAGACAACCCCCATCTCGTTCGTCTGTTTGGTCCGGAAATACTGGGAAGGTTACCAACCTCTGGAGGTACCCGTGTTAGGCGCACAGCTGTGCTCTTGATTGGTGAGTGATAAGGTCTACAGAAACTGTATGAGACATTGAACTTCGTACAGGTGCATACGCGACGTGGTTTACCACTCAATTCACTCAGCCACCCGGCTCAGGATCGACTTCACTTCTCATGAATGCCATATCATACGTTGTGTCCGCCCTTCCAGAAGCAGCGTTATGCCTCCCTGCTGCAAACTCCCTTCGTGACATCTGCGACGCTAATCGGACAGCACTTGCGCCGCATATCTCTGCCTTTGGCGAGCTACATGCTGGACTTGCGAACATACCGGTACGACTGCTTTTGAGTAGATATTGTATGATCGGGGCTTACACTACTTCCAGGACACGGAGAAGGGCAAAGTACTGCAGTCGATTGCTAGCGTAATCCAGGCGTTGCCACCGGAGGAAGAGATCCCTCCTATCGAAGTGAGATTTACCACAACTTGTCTCATTTGCAGTAACTCATGGTCATCAAGGCTATCGTCAATCCTGTAGTAGCGAAACTTTATCAAGCCTTGCAATCATCCGCCCAGGTATGTGACACTGGCCGTTGATTGAGATTGCTGTTAACGAGTCGTCATAGCTCCCAGACGAAGCTAGAACACTGGTCTACCAACAGCTGCAGATAATCACTGGTGTCGCTCGCGGTCTGACACGCACAAACGATTCGCTTCTCATTTTCGACGATTCTCCCGACGTCAAACAAGAGACAGAACACATGAAGCGTGCAAGGGATGATCCACGCACAATACAGCTGCGTGAGAGCATCTTGGACGCCATCCGGAAAACTGTAGATCTCTGGTCAACGGACGCCACTATCAGCTACGTACGTCTCTACACATGAATATCCACGAATACCACTGAGGCTGCTCCAGGCGTTGAGCGAATTGTTCAAAGCCATAACCTCGTTACCAACGGATGTTACTATCTTGTCGCTATCCCCTGGGCCCCTCCTGGAACTGATTTGCCTAGCGGCTCGAAAACAATTGACCGCAGTCTGGCTGAGCCTTGCGACTATGCTCATAATCCAACTCAACCCTCCGTCTCTCCTTCCGACCACGTTCAAATCAATACCCAGCTCTGAAGCCCACAACATCGTGCTGAATGTGCTAATATCACTGTTGCAAACATCTTTGACATTCTTCAGCCAGCCTGGATCCATGAAAGAAGTACGTTTACATCTTTGAATAATAGGCTGCGTTCACTTATCGGACTTTTAGAACCCAGAGATTGTACAGGCATTCTTCAGCTCCCTCGAAACGGTGAGAGAAAATCGCGAATTACGTGTCACATTGAGGCCCCTGATCTTTCCTGTGTATAGATCGCCCAACACTTCGTCTCAGTGTTCTATCAACTTCCACCGGACCTTTTTGACGCGTTGATGCAATGCGCGATCGGATCCCTCGCGCTCCAGGAACGCTACGCACTGGTTTCTTCTTGCACTTTCTTGGTTCGCGGCATCGTTCTCAGACCCTTTTATCATGCACTGATCCCTCAAATTAGGCTTCGTTGATCAACCGGACGGCAGCTGCTGAAAGCCTAGATGAAGCAAAGAATGTATTTGCACAGAATCATGGGAAGAACATCATGCATGCTATTCTCAGCGGATTCGCCGCCGTTGCACCTCGGACGGCGACACCAAATCTCATTGAACTACTCTCAACATTCATCACTCGTTACCCCCTTCAGAGCAAGGAATGGATCAATGAGATCCTTTACTCCGTAAGCATTATTCCTATATCTGCCTTGATACTCTACTAATGCCGAGGGTACACTCAGCCGGACTTCACTCCTTCGAAAGCGACACCCGAAGCAAAGGATAAATTTGTCAGAACAATTTTCAGGTATGTTGACTTACACGAATGACGTTCGACACGGTGCTAACATCTCAACCACAGTTCTCGCTCTCTTCGGAGGACCCGAGAAGCTGCACAACAATTCATTCTGGTCGCACGAGGCCTCGAAGGAACGAGCTTTGGGTATTCCTCTGTGACAATGTAAACTCCAATTGCCGCTGGAGGCTCGCGTCAGACATATAAGGATAGTTTATGTGTATAATTGACATTATCACTCGCACGTAATTCATGGAAAAGTTGATCGCTGTATTCTCAAGGCAAACTAGCTAGTCACAAGGCGCACAAGGACAACACGCGTCTCGACAGGAAGGTCAAACTAGCTTTATTGAATGTTATCCTCGGGTGTAGCTTCGTGGACGTCGGAAGAACGCTTTCTCCTCTCCTTCAATACGCTGCTCGCAAACTGCTCTTGATCCGTCCACGCCTCAGAGTGCGAACTCGCAGTTTTGGATATCGAGGACATCACAGACTGCGCCCGATTACGTATTGAACCAGCTTGCTCCCCAGTTTGTTCCCTACTGGACTCCGCCGCTGCATGGTCGAGATCCCTTCCGCGGAACGCTTGTTGCAATGAGGATTGAGACCCAGAGCGAGACATTGGGATGTGAGGTAATCCGAAGCCTGTTGACGGAGGTTCCACGCGAGAAGCGCTTGCGGTGGAATACACACTGCTAGCTCTTGACAGAGTACCGCGATCGCGATTCTTCACTACGGCCAAAGGAGGGACAGGAAGGTTCAATTCGGGGTCACTGGCATGACGCTGGTAAGCTGCCCCAGAAAGCCAGGTAGATTGGTTGTTCAGGTCGATAACCCGTCCTGCACTGGAGGTGTAGCAGCTTTGAGCAGTTTGGGACTGGGCGGAACTCTGTCTGGACATAGCTTGGGCTCCTTGACGCGAGGCAGGGTTGACTTTCACCGGCTCAGCAGTATAACAGTCATCCTGCGATGCCATGCTGGTATTGCCGCCTACTACAACCTGAAATGCGTTGAAGATATTAGATCGCAGTGAGGAAACCCAGGTATCCGATGGAGCCTTGGCGTCCGGCATGCCACCAGACTGTCGAGCGTATTCATCGTTCGAGAAATAGTACGGATCTTTCTTCTCCTCGGGGATAGTCGAGTTATCGGAGTTATTGCGTGCCGAAGGCCACGGATGCTTTAACATTCCAAAGTCATCGAGCGAGGTATTTGGACCCTCCGTAGAGCCGCTCTGCTGACCTGCAATCATACCTAAGCGCGAGGTCGCACGGCTATCGCCTGGAACATAGTTGGCCACTCTGAGTGAACCCATCTCCGGCGCGAGGTCGTACACGCTTTGATGGAGCTCTTTCGATACTAGTCTGTATGGGCTTTGAGGCATAGGAACGTGGTGCGAATCGTGCATAATTTCATCCCTACCCACGAGACCCGGAGGTAGAGGAAGCACTGAATGGATGCTTGGTGCAGACTTCTCGTCTTGGCCGTAGTAGGAACCTGTGTAGTAGCCGTCTTCGATCTGACGATCATTGTGGTCCCATGGCCATGCGGTCCTTTCAACCAGCTCCTGGCGGCGCGATTTGGCGCGTATCTTCGTGAACCAGACAACCAGAGAGACCACTAGAGCAAACCCAGCTAGAACAGCAAACACTATAGCCACACTCAGGCTTGACCCATGGTGGACCGATCCCGTAGAACTTGAGGAGGTTTCGACGGGATAGACAACACTTGAAGATGCAGGTACGTTTGTTGTCTGAGAAGCTGATGCTGAGATCACAGAAGATAGCATGGCCATTGATGTTGGTGCGACGGAGAAGGGTACGGATGTGACAGAAGAAGGCATACTCGCGCTAGAGGCCACCATCGAGGTGGAGAATGCAGCAAGGGAAGGTGGTGGTGCTGCACTAGAGGAGATAGTTACGGAAATCGCTTGGACAGAAACCGCAGGTACAGCAGTACTCTCCGAAGCTGCGGATGTTCCTGTAAAACTGACAATCTAGAAAGACGTCAACTATCATATAGTATATTCGTGCCGTTCTGTACTTACGACTGGCTGCTTCGGCTGATTGGGTAGAGCATGGGCTGTGTCCCCTGGATCTGCAGGAATTCTACCCACTACTGGTTCCGGGATCGCAGGGGCAGCATTTCCAGCAGCATGAGCCTCGACCAGTTCTCCGCTAGGACCTATCATGAGAGCATCGTTCCGGAGTCGAAAAGAGGAGAAACGGGTAGCACGCAAAGCGTGTTGATTGCGAGTTTGTGCTGGCATAGCATGGAAAGAGAGAGTACGCGCCAGGCGACAGAGCAAAGGTAAGATAACAGAGAAGAGTAAACGAGGCAGGATCCGGTCCTGGATACTAACAAGAGGGCGGTGAGCAGATACTTATTAGCGTGCGCTGAGGCTGACTGTAGGCCACAGAATTCGAGTCAGCCATTCGGCCATTCATCCGCAATACGTTTGGTCTTATGGTGCTTCAATAAATCCATAGGACCACTTGAGTGTACGAATAAAAGAAGAAAAGTTGTTACAACGCAATTCCCTTCGACTCCGGTGTGAGACTGGTGGTTGTAGAAAGACAAGTACTATGCCGCTCCTCCCGCCTTGATGCGCCGCTATGCTTACCTAATCCCGCCGTCGGCCAATTGCGGAGGACGCTTTACGGGCTGGTGAGCGTCAACGACGTTAACACCGACTCTTCCTACAACCTCCTCACCATGCTCGCCGCCCGAACGTCCGCCGTACGCAGCGCGTCGCGAGTTGCGCGCAACTTTGCAACAGTCGTTGACTCTGCTGGCGTAAAAGTTGCTGCAGTCGACAACGGAGAAGCTACCTCTTCCGTAACATTCCTCGTGAAGGCCGGCAGTCGTTTCGAAAACAAACCTGGTGTTGCCCATGCCCTCCAAAACTTTGCCTTCAAGGTACTACAATACATCTTGGTCATTTATTCGTGCATTGACGTGTGCTACAGAGCACCAGCAAGCGTTCGGGACTCGCGACCGTCCGTGCCGCTGAATTGTACGGCGGTGTTCTGTCCTCTTCTCTTTCGAGAGAACATTTGGCCCTGACCGCCGAGTTCTTGAGGGGTGACGAGTGAGTATTCTTGAGAATTATGTTGTACATAGCTGACTCTTCGTAGGGAGTACTTCGTTGATGTGCTCTCCTCCTTCATTACGAGCGCCAAATTCACCCGACACGAGCTGCTTGAATCCGTCGCTCCGGTCTGTGCCTCTGAGTCCATCGCCGCCGCCTCAAATCCTGCTACTCGTGCCATCGAGCTTGCCCATGCTCTTGCTTTCCGCACTGGACTTGGTGCCCCCCTTCTCTCCACCGAGCACGGTCACGTCGACACTGAACTCGTCAAGTCATACGCATCCTCCGTCTTCGGCAAGGGCAACATTGCCGTACTCGGAACGGGTATCTCACAGGATGCCTTGACCAAGCTCGTTGAGAAGTCCCTCACCTCTCTCTCCGCCTCTGCCACTCCTTCCACTTCTCCTTCGTCTTACTTCGGTGGAGAGACTCGGGTGGACGCACACGGTGCGACTGAGACTGTCTTCCTTGGCTTTGGCACTGCTGGATCGCCTGCACCGGAGCTCGCTGTGCTGGCCGCCCATCTCGACCCTCAACCTTCCGTGAAGTGGTCGGAGGGCACATCACCAATCACTGGCATCCCATTGGGCGCGTCCGTCAAGTCGGTCTACCTCCCTTACTCCGACGCTACCCTGTTTGGTCTGCTTGTACAAGGACAGACTGCTGAGGATGTCAAGGCTGCAGGAAAGGCTGCCGTTGCTGCATTGAAGGATGCCAGCAACATCAAGGCTGAGGACGTTAAGAAGGCCGTCGCTAAAGCGAAGTTTACTGCGGCGAACTCGCTTGATAGCCGTAGCGGCCTCGTTTCTGTTCTTGGTAGCAAGGTATACAGTTCAAGTCGATCTCATTTCCAGAACCCGCTGACCCCGATTTCGTACAGGTGCTCGCTGGTGCTTCCGCTTCTGTCACCGAATCTATATCTGCCCTCGATAAGGTTGACGCATCTGCGCTCGCCAAGGTATGTTCGGTTCTGTCATATATGATGAGACGGAATAATTAAGTTTGAACTTTACAGGCAACTTCGTCTCTGCTCAAGGCAAAGCCTACCTACGTCGCTGTTGGTGATATCAAGACACTGCCTTACGCGGACGAACTCGGGCTATAATGTGTTCTCTCTAGACTAGATTTTGTCTGTTGGTCGACCTGACTTGAAATCAACTTACGTCACATTTTAAGTATTGACAGCCTTTGCCGTGCTCTCGCTTCTTGCGAATCTGAGCTTACATTACAAATTCTCAGGCAGAAGTGTTACATACGAGCGTTCCGAGCGACGACTTCCTGAAGTTCCGGCTGTATACATGGCATATGGCATAATTGCATTTGAGCTTCGGGTAGGCATATATCATACATGAACGGCGGTACACAAATTACAACATCACGACACAAAGATTTGTTCACTCCTCAGACGCGAACCTTGATAGCGCGGACTGTGAAGTACTTGCACACCAGTCCGCGCACCTCGTACATTTCGCGAATGAAACCGTAAACGACATCCTGAACTTGAGCAGGATCGCAACCTGCCTCGACCATCATCAACCCCATGGATTGGGCGTACCGGACGAGAGTCTCTCTGTACCAAAACCCAATTGACTGTAGTTCGGGGTTGCTGTGCCAGGGCCCGACAGGCATTTCGTACACGCGAGCCTTGACGCGCTTGAAGTGTCCAGATTCTTCCATGATACGAGGAATGTGACGGGCGATCGGGCGAATACCACGCTCAAGAAGAGTTTCCTGAACCATACGATAGAACCGGCAGGTCCTATGGGCGTGCTCAGCTGGGTTCATTCCCCCAGCCATCTCTGCGGACCGACCCCATTCACAAGCCAAGAAGAGTCCGCCGGGGCGCAAGACTCGAGCGACCTGGTCGACCACACCAGGATAATCATGTACCTGAATAAGACGGTGACGTTAATTACACGTCGGCGCCTTCATGCCAGGAGTGAGCCTCTTACCGCCATTGAGATGGATCTGGCGTGCACGAGATCGAACGTGCCGTTGTTGTAGCGGAACGGCTCGTTGACATCCGCCATTTCGAAGCGAACGTTGTCGGGGGATGACGAGTGGCGATGGGTACTGTATTATAGAACATGTGTGTCAATGCCGTGGATCAGGCTAGAAGACAGCGCTAGCGCAGAAACATACGCACCAATGTCAAGGCCATCAAACCTCACATGAGGAAAGTCCCTGGCCATGTCAAGCACCCTTCGATGGTCATGGTGAGGGCTTGATTCAACTTTTCCACAACTGAACGACGTACCACTGTCCCGTCCCCGTGCCCAGATCCAAAACACGTCTCTGCACCCCAGCTCGGGGCCGAAGCACCTGCGAAACTGGTCCTCGGCAGTGAGCTCCTATGAGGGCGTGCAGTAAGACGTGTTGCCCGTTTAGTCGCTGATAGTAGTGATAACGGCTTGTCAGCGAGAGTGAACGTTGGATTTAGATGACAAGACTCACTTGCTGCTCGTGCGCATCCACGGGCAAGGGATACGGCGAGCTACCATGAGAATGGAAGAGGTGACCGTGCCGCTCATCGAAGTAGGATGGGAAGTCGGCCTGGTCTAACTCTGTGATGTCCGAGGACGTGTCGGACTCGTCGGAAAGAGTCGACATGCCTTCGTCGGAATCGCGTGTGCGGTCAGAGTCTGAGCTGTCCAAGAGCTCCGAGGGGGGAAGTTGGATAGCCATAGGTGATGGTGGGCGGGGTGAAGTCAAGCGAGGAACCTCGAAGGGCAAGGGCGAATGTTGAGGCCCTTGATACCCTTGAGGCGGACTGCTGAGCAAGTATCAGAACTCCGATCTCAATTGAGAGCGCGATCACTAGTGCTGGTGCATGCGATGATGACTCAGGGCAGCACGAGACGGGCACTCACCGCGGCGACACTGGAACCTGAGACGTGCTGTGCGGGTTGATTTCAATGTTGTGCGCTCTGTGAGAGAAGATGATTGCAGTGAGCAAAGAACGAGGACAGGCATGTCAGTCGTGAAATGGTGCACCTAAAAGGGAACAAGACTCAGGTGAGCGAGTGGGTGCGAGCTGGGGAGGGCCAAGAACGACCATCCGATTGGTAGATCGCACTACGCCGACATGGGCAGAACAAAAAAGCGGGACTTAGACTGGAGGTGGCGGCAGGACTGAAGTCCGCGAAATTGGAAGTCAGACCCAGTCGGACCCATGGGCTTTTTTGGAACATAGATGGTCGCGAGGGGACAGTATGACCGTCAGGGACTGGGGGAGGAGTTCGGGCAGCGAATAATCAGCAGCTATCGCTCCCGTTCATCACGCAAAATCAGGGCTAAGAAGAAACAGAAATACAGGGAATGCACATCAAACCAACCCGGGCGGAGAGGGAAACGTGAGATTGATACGAGATGTGGGATTTCACCTGACTTCTTGAGTACATATTCGAGCGCTGCTTAGTGCATTTTCGGTCTAGATTCTTGACGGCCCCGAGGCGATTCTGCCACGAACGATGGGGACTCTTGGGGAGTTGACACGCAGCAGAAGTGAGGCAGATGATGCATACTCCCACGCTGAGTTGTAGGTCCTTATTTGTTTGGTCAGAGCCTGCGCCGTCGGCTCACACCAATAGCTTTGTTGTAACGACCTCCACGTAGCTGTTTACCGAACGTGTTCCCGACGTTGCGAAAATGCTTGCAGGAATGCATGGCATAAACCGTATGGTCTATCACGGTCACGACAGCTACAAAAACGCGCGCGATATAAGCATAGTGAGCTGTCATGTTGGAAATTGGAAGTTTAAACGTCTGTCTTACCATTCCATATCCCTCCACTATCTCTGATGTAGCGCGACCTGCCATATGCACTGAAAGCTTAGACCTTGTTAGCAATGCCTTCATGCCTGGTGGTGGTGACAACGAGTCATTTGTCCCGATCTGTTTTCCAAAATAGGCAGGTGCGGGGAGCGGACTCCCAATTCTTAGGTCTTAGTAGATGGTCAAAGCCTCGCGCCCTTCATTAATTGATCAACGACCACAATCTCCTCCCTTATGCTACCATACCGAAGATGGAGTCCGCTCGAATTACGCAGTTCTTCGCTGAACAAGAGCAGCGCATGAGTGCCTCGGGTGAGTCTCGAGACGAATTTATTATGAGGCTTGCTCGAACACGGCCAGCGTTAGTAAGATCCTAATGACTTCTGATGATTTTGTGCATTAAATCACTTCCAATTAGACCACAATTGAACGAAGCAAGGCACCGCAAACTCTTCGACGCTGCGCAGTCCGAAGAGTCATCAGAACCGCTCACCGGTGCGAACCAGAAGCCTCGCCACCCCGATGCAGACTCTAAAGGGATGTCCTATGAAAAGGAAGTCCACTCAGCCGCGTCAGTGTCTGCTTCATCTAAGACGCATTCACCAGGTACGTCTTCTGCAGCTAACATGACAAAGTGCGACACGCTTTCTAATTTCATTTCACCACGCGTCGTCACTACAGCACCGCCAGCTGACCTTCCCGAATCCATCTCGAAGCGCAAGTCTCCTGACTCAGAGCCTGGACTGGTCGAGGAAGATGGTCGCCCTGGGAAGAAGACACGACATCACAATGACGGTGACAGAGTCTCTGACCCACACGGGAGATCTGCCGCGGCACCACCCGTGACAAGCACCCGCCAGACGGAGAAACCGTACGCTTTCCGTTAGCTCGTACTTTCACAAGTCTGATCACCACGAATTCACAGCAGCGAGAGAGGCCCAGCCGCGATGAACCGACAGAAGAAGCCGCGGGAAGGTAATGAACAACGTCGCGCCGAAGCGACCGTAGGCCTTCGCACGATAGCGCACCCGAGCGACCGAATGGCCCGCAACAATCACGACGCAATGATAGCGGCCATGAAACGAAAATGAAAGAGACGCTTCCAGTACGCAACTCCGACGGCGGCATTGGTATAACGAATTCCAAAGCTGCGGATGTCCGAGGACGTCCAGAGGGATCCAAAAATCCACTTACAGTGCCCGGCGATGGTATGTCTGGAAAGAAAGTCTCAGGGCCCTCCCAGCCTCGTGCGTTAGCTGCAGCCACAAAGCCGGCCCACTCTAGAAGTGCAAGTACCGCTGGGAGTAGCAAATCCACCAAGCAGTCAAGCCAGACCGTTCGTCAAGGTTCTGTCAAGTCCGCGGGCTTTTCCGCAAAGCCGCCTCTGCTCATTCCTCGGTACAGCGAGATCAAAAGGACGAAGAAAGACGGTACCCCCAGGGCGCCAGTGGACATGATCTTGCCGTTCAACGTGTAGCAAAGAAACGCCAACAGATAGAAGACAAGACCTTGTGTGATTCGGGGCCCATTCAAATGGGCGACTTCATCGACCGGCTATACCAATTCTACGACGAGGAAGAAATGAAGCGGCGGGGCAGCAAGTCAAAGCTTTTCAGCGGTTTGGTCATTTTCTTTTGCTCATCAGACTATCGAGAAATTAGTATGAGTGCGAGGAAGAAACTTAAGATGGCGAGTGGTTGCATCCTGACGGTAACGACGCATGATATTAACGGATTCATTTCTACGACAGTTGGTCGCCCACGGTGCAACGATTGTCCCGACCTTCGACCAGGAACGGGTGACCCATATTGTCGTGCAGGACGATGTGAAGGAACCACGCCAGCTTCTTTCACGCGCGAAGCTGGATACCATTGATGACGTCCCGGAACGAGTCCCCTATCTTACGGTGGGCATGGGCAGAAGAAAGTCAGAAGAAGCGTTCGCTTCAACCTATTCACCAGTTTCCTGCGTTCAAGACACGAATTACTTTTCCTCCGGGTTATGTTCCTCCGAGTCCACCGCCAGATTCAGAGCCCCGGACGCAACCATCTCGGAAGGCGTCAACTACTCGTACTCTCCCAAAGCAGACACGTCAATCTGATTCAGAGGATTCAAATGACAGTGGGGACGAGAAGATCAGGTACGTTTTACCCCATAATTCGTCTTCTACGCCTCGAGGTCACTCATAGGCTGGCCTTCGCGGCATCCTCAGTGATTGGTCAGAACTGCAAGAACGCATTCCCAAAGCAGGCTCAGTAGCGCTAAAGAACAACAAAGCGGACCCTCTAGCGGAGTTCTACGACCAGGCACGGGAGGAAATAGACATCGAGGTGAGTGCCATTCCCTTTTCTGCATGAACACCGTTCAATTGTAGTCATCTGCACCCGCACCACCGTATCAATCATTGCATAGTACTTGCACGGTCGAGGAGGACAGGAACAGGGAATGAACCTACTGCTGACGAAGAAGCAGAAGACACTGTTAGCGAGCCTCGTGTTCCCGGCGAGGCCAAGCTGAAGGGGGTGAGTATGCTCGTTTTGGTTCGAAGGGTATGACGCCTGGGATATCCAATGCAATGCTAATCTGGCCTCATCTTGGACGCTGTGCATGGTCCAGGCCTTTCAGTGCGACAAGAAGCCGGACACCAAACGACGACAGAGTTGCCCGAACCAGGACGTCATTGATACGGTGAGAGCCTTGGTAATGTGTAAAGCGTGATTTGTCTGACTCCGGGAATGCCACTTTAGCTTGCTGAACTCAAAGCTTTGCATGAAACTAAGGGAACAGCCGAGGACAAATGGCGCGTCTTTGCATATCAGAAGAGTAAGCAGACAGATGGTATATTCCTGTACTGGTTAGGAGACTCAACGCACGGTCGTGCATTGACGTAGTGCTTGGCCCACTTCGTGCCTACCCGAAGCGTATCGAATCAGAAGAGGAGGCAAGGAGCATTAATGGGGTGGGTGATAAGACTGCGAAGAAGGTGCGTATGCTGCGGATGGGTCATCGCTATGAGCGCATTTCTCACGACCTCATTTACCTTTCACAGATCATGGAAATCATAAAGACGGGTAGCCTCCGGCGCATCTCATATGAACGGACGCAAGATGTTCATATTGTTCTCGCCTTCCAAGGAATCTATGGTGTCGGTGAGTGATTGCTGCAGAACCCAAGATAGACTCCTAGCCCTGACTTGTCCAATCTAGGGCAAAAGACAGCGTACCAGTGGTATGCTAGCGGATGCCGCTCGTTGGATGATATTAGGGAAGGCAAGTTTGGCGTCAAGCTGTCTTCGGCGCAGCAAATTGGCCTCAAGTTCTATGACGGTTGGTAGCTCCTCTCGTCAGTTCAACCTGTCAGCCGTCCGGCTAAGTCCTATACGTAGATATAAACACAAGAATGCCCCGGAACGAAGCGAAGGAGATTTTCGGTATTATCAAGACCATAGGTGCGCTGGCCCATTTTGTCTACTTGCGTTCACGCTCATGGCCGTACATTAGCGCTGCAAATGGACCCACATCTCTTTATCGAGATTATGGGCAGTTACCGAAGGTTCGTACCTACATTCGTATCCGAACGCCGGCCATTTGATAATCCGGTGGTGTGTTAAAGGGGTAAAGAAACCTGTGGTGACATCGATATACTCATCACTCGTCCCACATCAGACGGGAAAACGCACGTTGGTGAGTTACAGTTGAAAGCTCTCGACGGAGCCGAGTATACTCATGATTAGTAGGTGTGCTCGCCCGTCTTATTGATGAGTTGCATGCACGCAAAGTCATCACTGAGCATCTGTCTGTTCCCGAGAACTGGCACGATTTGGAGCTGTGTTATCGCGGATTGTGCAGAAGGGATGGGATGGGCAAGCGGAGACGGATTGGTAACCAGTTCTCTGACTGTGTCTGATTCCATTGTATTGAAAGATGCGTCGCTTTACAGATTTCCTCACTGTGCCATACGAGTCAAGAGGGGCGGCCTTGTTGTACTATACGGTGTGTATCATCGTCCGGTCTCAGGAATTCCTTCCTTATTCTGATTTCTCCTCCGACACCGTAGGGAGATGATATAGTGAGTTATCTCTCAGTACTTCTATGCTAATGGTACCTCTGACTTCCCTCATCTCACCAGTTCAATCGCTCGATGCGCTTGAAGGCCAATAAGATGGGATATTCCTTGAATCAGCGCGGTCTCTACAAGGATGTTATCAGAGATCCATCGAATCGTATGAAGAAGCTTCACAATGGTACGTCACAAGATTCAGCCAATAGCTTCCGTTATTCATCACCTGTTTTACGACACCCAGGTACAATAATGGCTTCTGAGACTGAGAGGGAAATATTTGACATCCTACGTAAGATTTCGAAAGTTGTGCTCTATGTGCTGACAACTCATGCATAATCACTCCCAGGTGTTCCTTGGCAAGAACCACACGAGCGAGTTCGCAGTTGATCAGCAATAAGTAAATGTATCGATAGCTTTTCGATCCCGTGTATTCAGTATTGCTTCATAACCACCTAGCTGTAGTCTTTGCACAAATGTATCTCTTGTACACCATACAAAGTACAAAGATGAGTACTTATGTCGTCGCGAATGGATTTTCTTATGCAATGATGTCGAAGTACCTGGTGAAAGCACATTATGGGCGTCTGTTCGATTGATCGATTCTCCCACGTGGTCTCAGATTTTTCATAGTCGAGAGTTATCGCGCCCCCATCTTTCTCTTCAACTACCACCTCTCTCTTCCTTTCTTTCTCTCTCCTCGTCTTCAAAATGTCTCTCGGAACGTTGTGGACTGTCCCCATTCAGCCTCAGGGCAAGCGTGTAAGTTTGTGGTGTTCTACAGCCACCAAAATAGCCCAGATCTAACAGATATGTATAGATTCGTGCTGCTGCCGCTTTCGCGGGCTTGAAGCTTGATTTGCCCGAGAACTACGTTCACTTCGAGGACAACAAAAAGCCGGAGTTCCTCGCCAAGTTCCCACACGGAAAGATCCCGGCCCTCGAGACTAAGGACGGCTTCCGTGTCTTCGAGACAACTGCGATCGCCCGTTACAGTAAGTGGCCATTTTGATTACATGCATTTGCGCACTTTTGTGCAAAAGCTTGACTGTATCAAGTGACGAGTATGATGAGAATCATTCACAATCAGTTATCCCTGTCTTAACAACAATGTCGAGACTTTAACCAGATTCTGACTCGTTCACATTTCATAATTGCTAGACTTTTAGCTGATTTTCTTGCTTTTAGTTGCTTCCATCGCTCCTAACTCCACCCTCCTTCCTTCTGACCCCAAGGATGCCGCCCTCGTTGACCAGTGGATCTCCGTTGCCGACAGCGAGATTCTCTTCCCCACCAACATTGTTAACCAGCTGTGCCGCGGTGTGTTGCAATACACCAAGCCCGTAAGTAGCATTCACGAAGCTCGTAATGTCAGTATCTAAATATTCCGGTCGCAGGTTCACACCACCTTCGTTGAGCGTGCTATCCGTGGATTGACCACCGTTGAGAACCACCTCGCTACCCGTACTTTCCTTGTTGGCGAGCGCATCACCCTTGCCGACATCACTCTCGCATCCGTTGTTCAGCGCGCGAGCCCCATCGTTCTTGACGCTGAGACCCGCAAGAACTTCCCCAACACCTTCCGTCATGCTGAGACCATCGTCAACCAGCCCTCACTGAAGGAGATTTTCGGCCCGATTGAGTATCCCGAGAAGGCTCTGCAATTCGTGCCCCCTGCTAAGGAGAAGAAGGAGCCCAAGCCTGCTGCTGCCCCGACACCCAAGGCTGAGAAGAAGCCCAAGAAGGAGGAGAACGATGACGATGATGACGACCTTGTGCCCAAGGAGGAGCCCAAGGCTAAGAACCCCCTCGACTCGCTCCCCAAGTCCTCTTTCAACCTTGAGGACTGGAAGCGCGCATACTCCAACAAGGAGACTCGTGGCCCCGGTGGATCTCTTGAGTGGTTCTACCAGAAGTGAGTTCCTTCTATGAGTTGTACGCTCTTGTTTTACTAACCCTACATATTAGCTTCGACAAGGAGGGCTTCTCCCTCTGGCGCATCGACTACAAGTACAACGATGAGCTGACCGCCGTCTTCATGTCTTCCAACCTCATCGGCGGTCTCTTCGCCCGCCTCGAGGCTTCCCGCAAATACCTCTTCGGCTCCGTCGGTGTTCTCGGCGAGGCCAACAACTCTGTCATCAGCGGTGTCCTCATCGCTCGTGGACAGGACATCCAGCCCGTCATCGACGTTGCCCCCGATTGGGAGTCTTACACCTTCAAGAAGCTCGACCTCGACAACGCCGAGGACAAGGCTTTCTTCGAGGCTGCTAACGCTTGGGATCTTGAGATCGATGGCAAGAAGTGGGCTGATGGCAAGAACGTGAGTGTCATTGCAATATATCTCGCTATTAACACATGCTAATATCACCTCCCATTATTACAGTTCAAGTAAACGCATCGTTTGCTGAGGTTTCTTTATGTTCTTTCTTTTGTACTGTTGCTGGTATCATTAGTTGTATCCATCCATCCTTCTTTCCTCTGTCTCGATAGATCATCGTCCCTTGCTCTCTTGATGTATTCCGTTCGTGTATAACTTGTAGTCAAGCGAAGAGAAATGAAACGGAACTCAATCTAAATCATCATGTCGGCATAGAGTGGAATGCGCGCACATCGACGCTCACAACGGCCTCTGGGCTCGGGTTGGCAGACGCACTTGAGTCGAGTTTCGTCCGTAGTACTTCAAGGCGTATTGTATAAGTACAGTTTCAACCAAGTTCATGATCAGATCTAGACGAGACTCAAAGTTCTATCCATATAGTGGTCTAGGTTACATGGGATGTTTGCAGATGTACAGTACAAACGAGAAACAGTACTATGTGCGTGATCATATGCGAGCAGCACATGATGAGTTCCGAGTTGGATGGGGTATGGAGGCGAAGACAAGAAACAGTAAGTAGGACGTGAAGATGAGGAGGTAGGGGAACCATATAGATCTCGAATACACTGGCAAAGAGTCACTAGTCACAGCCGATAGCGGTAAAGTGACATAGACGGTAGCACGCACAGCTGGTGCAAGGAGAGAAAAAGACACATCCAAGGCAGCGAGAAACTACAAGAACGATAACAATGATCACAACTGGGAAATGAGGACAAGAGCAGGCGATATGCTGAGGAGTTGTAACGAAAACAGAGGCAACAATCGATAACGGCGAGAGAAAGAGGAGTAGGTACGATGAAAACAGAAACAGAGGCTTCCGAATGTGGAGAAGAAGAAAGAGTGTTCCAATGTCAGTGAAGTTGACGTTGAGGTGAGTGACAGGTTATGTGGGGAGCGTTGTAGTCCGATGATAGGTTGTATGGACGAGGAATGCCATTATGAATCGACAAGGGCGATAGCTCATTTGCCCCTTCGGGAGGCGGCGTACTATAACTGATCAGTTTCGTTGGTTGGGCCGATCGCAGAAGCTGCGTCGTCGGGGGACAATCCTTGCAAACCATCACTCAGTGTTCTAACGGACGAGAGGAACTCGTCGCGAGCGGTAGAAGAGCCTGAGGCGTTTACGTGGGAGGATTGGCTGTAATGGTGTGTGTCAAGGTCTTCCCCTGTCTTCCCCTTGAACCTGAGCTGCGATAGTGAGCGGATATTCACTATATTCCGGATAGCGGCGAGCACAGCTATAATAACAACGCTAACGCATCCAATTGGTGGCAGGGTTATGCCTCGAGTTGTAAGTGAGCTCGGTGGGCTGGAGTGCGCGGCGTTGAAAGCGCATGTTGGGGCTATGAGGGGGCCGCCATGCATATAGTACGAGGCCATACATAAGCCAAAGGAGATCATGCTCCTAAATTTAATATAGTCAACCCAAGAAGATCGAGTAATAGATGATTGTTTTAATTTACCATATCAAAGACGAAAATGGGGTGGCAAAGCACTGTGCGATGGCTTCAAGTTGAGGCTCATTCAGGCGCTCCTAACAGTTGTCGTCAGAATCAACAGTTATCCTAGCATAGGTGTGAAATCGGTGGCTTACCATAACGAGCTGTAAAGCTGTCGCATTCACTCTCATCACACGCAAGGAAATCGTAATGATTAAAGAGTTGGTGGCGCAGTCCAGACTGATCAGGAATGCGATGACGGCAAGAGTTTGCGACAGCGGGTCTTGGGACTCTAGAGCCGTAGATCCACTGACACTTTGAGGAAAGAGGGGAGCAATCTTAGTTTAGGTATACCCAAGCTTATAGAAATACTTACTATAAAATAGAAGATGCAAGGACTAGCGAAAAGCAGCATTGCACCAAAACTTCGTTAATCAACGATATCCACAATGCTGTATGATCTCGCGGTCCAGTCTGAGGCAAAGACAGCCGATTGGCTGTCATTGAGCTGAGAAAGTTGTAGTGGTGAGACCCCAGGATGACATGAGTGTATAGATGGGTCGAGATGAGTGCAAGGAGCCCAACGACGTTCTGTACACCGGTGACTGTGCGCGATAAGCCTCTCCATATTGTGTTGTCATTGAACTTGGTCTTCCGGCCAGCTTGAGCGTTATTTTTCAGGCTATTTTCTAGGTCTATACAAAGTGAAATGTTAGGACCAGAGCATAATCACAACGATGTTGGCATCTACGAACTTGAAGGTGGAGTACTGTAGGCCACCGCGCCATATCCCACGCGAGTAGGGCGGGACGGGCCGTTGTCCAGGATGCCTGACATACTGGCTTTCCCGATTCTCCTGCTCCCAGGTGAGAGTAAGTAGTTAGCACTCAACAGAGAGTTCAGAGAGTAATATCTCAAGGAGATTGAAGAGAGAGAGATACTTCACGGTCGCAATGGGGTGATCCTCATGTCACTACTTAGTCAACCGCGAAGGTCTTTTAGGGTCTCCCTGGTCCTTGACGTTGGGAGTCTAATCCACATATCCAAAAGTTGCTATCAGGCTATGCACAGCCTACGGCAGATACAATCTGTTGCACCGACATGAGTGAAGCAGGTCAAACTTCTACCACGCCCACGCCGCAGATCCTCTGACTAAACCACCTCACAAGGGCAGTAAACCCCGCTGCGACGAGAAACGAGCCGTCAAACACAGCCCCGAACACTTGGTACTCTGGGAGAGTAGAGAACAAGTTGACAACGCCAATGTCGGGAGTAGTATCCGGGTGTGATTGGAGTGGGGGAGGAAAAGAGGTGCGGAGTTGGACGAGCGTTGAGAGCAGGTAGATTCCCTGTAGAGATTTATGACGTCAAGACTGGGCAATTGCATGCGGCGAGGAGAAGTTGAAAGACGAGAGCTCGAATGTGCTGCTTACCATTAGTTGGGCGACCATGAGAAGCATAAGGGATGCTCCTAAGTTGCGACTTGTGACTCTCAGGGCCTATAGATATCGTCATGAGATGAGATTGGCAGGGATGACGATATGAGACAACGATACGCACTCTTGTAACTCCACGGAGGACAAGCCGAATGCTGCTCAATATGATGATACCAACGAGCGCGAGGTTGATTTGTCGTGCCATCAATGCCACATCCTCGTGTTGAAAGTGTACCTTTGGTATGAGAGATACTAGATATGCAAGAAGGATCGTGATGAAATCCGTCCTTGGACCGTCACCACTTGGAGCGCCATCTGGAGTCGATGTTGGAACTTGGGTGCGGGATGGTATGACAAGATTCACGATGGCCTAAGTACCCAATGAGTGACGAGTTTCCACTCAGAGTGATAGGAAAATATACTCACGACGAAGATACGATAAACACAATAGATCGCAAATAGGCATCCTCCAAAGTTGAAGATTCTTCCACCAAACGTCCTCGAAAACTTCGCATCGTCTCGTAGCTGCTTCAGTCCCTCGAGGTTCCGGGCCATTTGTGACTCTAACGCTTCGAGTCCAGCGATCTCTTGCATTGAACTGCTCATATCGCTTGTGCGTTGCACACGACGTACGGTACCGCCAGCATTGCCTTCTGCAGCATCCGCCTCTCTTTGAGAGGTGAAGCTAGGAACAAAACTGGTGAACCACGACGAGCTATTCTGTTGACCTGCATCTCCTTGCTTGGCGAGAGCAGCTCTTCGCTCCGCTAGATCATTTCGTACGCGTCGCAGACCATCATCAGCTCTTGAGATCTGGTCATCCGTAGGAGCTGGTCTTGAATTCTCGTATGAGCATTAGGTACGCACAACTCGAAGCTTCGTACATTACCTTGAAGTACGCGATAGGATGGGGAAGAACCTCCATGCGTTGTTCACTGCACCAAAGCCTGACAGTAGCCCTAGAATGACGGTCCCCACCACTGTCAGCCGCGCGAACACGACGCTTGTGGTACCAGTGGATGTGAATTCCCCCGGTAAGGGAACAAACGAGAGGAGGAAGAGGAAGAGGCCAACGGGGAGTGCGGTGAGGAACAACCGTGTGGTATTGGGACGTTGGAAGCCTTGCAAACCTAATGATAGTTAGCGTAGTAAGCATCAGAGAAAGAACACGCAAACCAGATGACGATCGATAGCTCAGAACAAGACTATAGGCCAGAGGTATGATCGCTATGATGCAGATAACGAGGATCGCGAGCGAGATGTTCCAATGTAACAAGCGTGTTCTGTGATCAATATGGGAAGGACCGGGTTAACACATATTCCCAGAAGAAGCCCAACGTGGGACGCTATCGATACTCACCGAGGGTGTAGAACGTCTAGAGCCTGAAACATCAGGAGAAGGAAAAGTGTGCAGCATTCCGAGAAGCATAGAGAAAAGATTGCGCGCGACAGCGTGGAGTGAAAAGTACGCTTTATGGAAATAATTGTCGTCTCATGTGGTTTTTGTGCAGCCGTTGAGGGCGCTGGTAACGCCTGTAGCTCCAGTTCGCTGTCGTCTGCAGTAGTGACTAGCGAATGGCCTTCATCTGCTGACAAGTTTTGCAAGTCATGATACAGACTTTGCAAAAGGAACTTTCTTGAGCTATAGAATAGCACAATCCTGGAATGTCTTGGTGTTAGTTACCTTCGGTGGGACTACTATTGCACCGCCGAGAGATGGGTGCAAACCTGAGAGATAGCACAATCGCTGTCTCAATTCCTGCTACAGACATGGTGGCCGCTGAAGCCATACTGGGAGCAGTTTCATCTAAAGAGTTACTAGTCCAGCCTGATGTTTCGTCAGCTCTGGCCAGGAGTGAAGGCGGCCATGCGACTCACTTCCGACATGAAAGTCTTAGTCAAAGAAAGATAGTCATTTTGGCGCTGAGGTTGTGGCGTTTTCAGCGCTCAACGTGACCCATTTACGTATTACTTTCAACTTGAACTTCGACGTTCTCATGCTCTGGTCATATCATCACCAAGCTCGCCGTATGTGCACAGAAGAGATTGTCAGCGCAACTTGACAAGTTCTGTGTGACTGCATCTTGCATTCCCGGTTTAAACCGTGAATACTCGAGTACAAAGTATAGTTGCGCCAGAGGCCGGATACACCGTGTCTCGACGACCCTCACTGATTATGGTACGGCATCCGTCGGGACTACATGGATGTTGCGTCCGAAGCCAAGGCTGATCACCTTCTCCTGTTTATCTAGCATCCAGGGTCACATCTGCTCAATCTCCTCGGTGCACGTTGAACGAGAATGGTATGTCCCTCAGCCATTATCGGAATTCCGAATTCTGTCGTTCTCATGCAATCACCATCAGGCACTAGCTTCTCCTGCACAATGTGGACATGCTGCATAAATCAGATATTTGATAGAGTAAACAGCAATACACTGCGTACGCAGCGGTCGGTAGCCACTCTTGGCTCCCGTTCTCCAACGGAAACAGTGTTTTGGTGCATCAACCAGGCTGGCGAGGCCGACTGCCTCAATTCTGGTTTCATCTCACGTCTGTCATAGCATTCGGCCGCTGAGACGAGTAAGCAGCTCTTCTGTTTCGGCGAAGCCGACCACTGTGCGGCTCTCCGGCGAAGGGCAGTGTTTCTCGGTAAGCTCAGCTATGCCTCTCACGACTATGTTACGTAGAAGCCCTTGGGCGTAAATCCGCGTCGTTAGGACTTGACTGGACGTCAGATGCATCTAATTTATCGACATAGAACGTCAGCGTCGCTTCCAGTACAAGACCATGATGCATATTACCCTGGATGAAATATGTGTTATCTGTCAAAGGTTCGCTCCTAAACCTTTGCCGTGTCTATGATACTAACCAAATGTTGTAGATCATCTCCATTTTGGAGTAGGAGTGCACATGTACCTTGTGTCTACTATTCGAAATCCATGCAGGCACAGCTCTGATTCATTTCTTGGTCGGTCTTTAGCACCACCATGAGAAAGGATTACATGTGCTCGCAGAAGGTTCAAGGCGGTGTGGCGGCACCCTCCCCGTCTCTCCAACCAGATGAAGGGGGATTGTAATGGCAAACAACCTACGTTACTCATGTACAGCTCTCAGGCGCATTCGGAGCCGTGTCATAACCTGTCACCGCCTCTTGTTCCCATGTTTTCATGGCAAAGACCGATCATAGCTCATGGGCCGGGTGTATAAAGTCTGAGAGGAAACGAGGTGTTCGTTCAAGCACTTGCTCGTGCTCAACATGGCTCGTCTTACCCGGATTGCCTTCCTCTTTTCCGCCCTCTCATTCCTCAACAGCGGCGTAGTCGCGTCTCCCGTCGCTGACCCCGAGGTTCATGAGTTCCTCACGCGCAACGATCCAACTGTAAGGCCTCTTGCCAAACGACAGGCCAGTGGGTATCAGTCGCGTCACTTGCGACCCATGGACTACGTGCCCAATGCCAAACGTGACGGCTCGACACTTGACCTGGGCAACATCGCGACATTCGAGGGCGACCCGCAGCCTATTCGAGGCGCATTGGGCGATACATTCCTCAGCTCTAGCAACCATGCTATGGACAAGCAGAATATAGACAATGTGGCGGCTCCGCCAACGGACGCTGGTTAGTATCTATTCTCATGATATCACAGCTTCCCTGCATGCGGTTGTGCCTCGAGAAGCAACGCTTACCATGTGCCTCGTTCCTAGGAACCATCCCTAATCTCAAGTGGAGTATGTCTCTATCACATACTCGACTGCTCAAGGTGCGTCTTTTTCGCGGCTCCTGTGCAATTTGTCATAGTCTAATTGTCTATTCTAGGGAGGTTGGGTTCGCGAACAAGTGATCACGGATCTTCCCGTGTGTATGTAATCATTTCCCATAAAGTCCAATGCCTTCGTTCTCATTCGCCCTTATAGCTAAAGACCTGGCTGGAGCTGAACTGCGTCTGTCACCCAATGCCTATCGAGAACTGTGAGAACCCACTGATAATCGTTATCTTCACATGATAGTGGACTGAACTGTTCTCAGGCATTGGCACCGTGTCGCAGAGTGGGGCTACATCTTGGGTGGTACTGGCCGTATCACTGCGGTGGACGAGGATGGCCGTAACTTCATTTCCGACATCAAAGGCCCAGTCAACGGCTCCGATCCAGATATCTACTAGTACGTATACTCCTTACCTGACGCACGCTGAACTGTCACCGACGTGTATTTTGCTTCGTATTCTTTAGCTTCCCACCCGGCGTCCCACACAGCATCCAAGCCCTTGGAGATGGCCTGGAAATTCTGCTCATTTTCGCAGACGGAAACTTTGATGCGACCGGCACGACGTTCATGCTCTCCGACTGGCTTGTGCATACGCCGTTGGGAGTCGTCGCGAAGAACTTTGGCATGAACGCGACCTTACTTACCAAAATGCCTGCGAAGGATCCTTACATGCTGGAAGCTACCGCACCACCCCCGCCTCTTGGTGAGGCGTCCGAAGAGGCTGTGAAGACTCCACAAGGCTATACTCCTGCGAAGTATGTCTTTGAGCTCTCCAAGCAAGAGAAGACGATGGCTCCTGGTGGTGGTGGATGGGTTAAGATTCAGGACTCCGTCACGAACTTCCCTGTCTCCACTCAACTCGCAAGTGCCTTGGTGTACGTGGAACCCAACGGCATGCGTGAGCTACACTGGCACACTGCTGATGGTATGTCTAATGGCACATTGCTGCTCCGTGAAGTAATGATTGACGGATTGGCTCTTTCATTGCAGAATGGCTTTACATCATCAGCGGCACAGGGCGAGCCACCGCCTTTGCAGGGTCTAGCAGTGCCAGGACATTCGACTTCCAGGTATGTAGTATCATATCACTGCAGCCTTGTAACGACACTAAATATGCCCCAATGATAGGCTGGCGATACCGGTGTCTTCCCCGTGTCATATGGTCACTACATGCTCAATCTCTCACCTACCGAACCGCTCATCTTCCTCGAGCTGTTCAAGGCGCCTCGATACGTCGACTTCAGCGCGACCCAATGGCTCGCGCTCACTCCCCCACAGATTGTGGCTGACCTGCTCAACATTACTACGGAAGCAGTTTCGGCTTTGAAGAAGGAGAAACAACTCCTCGTTGCTTAGATGATTCGTACTAGTAAAGTTGTATATTTTGTTCGACTTACTACTTATTCGCGTTCCAACCTATTAACTACTTACATATATCTAAGTACACCCCTTTGTATCACTTTATTTAATGTACACTTTCATCGCATGTATTTCGTGCTCATCGTTCAAATTTACATCTACATTTCTGGTTTCTCTCTTCCGAGTTCGAAGTCGAGGTCGGCGCCTGTCATAAATACGTCGGTACATGTCACGGACTGTCACGCATCTTCTCGGGTAGACCGTGACAGAGTTTCCTTCCGTGAATTCGACCTCGAGCTCGTCGTCCACGTTCCCGCCATGGTTGCTCGTTCCATCCTTGCTCGCCGTCTCAGACAGTCCGGACTACAAAGGGTAGCGTACAGAGCAGCTTCGACAGCCCATGCCACGAAAAAACTACCCGAGAAACATCATTCAGGCTCTTCCACACCCTCACAGCAGCCGAACGCCCCTCCACCTCAGCGGTCGTGGCTCACTGAGAAGATTAGAGCATCTCCCACGGCAACGAAGTTCTTTGTAGGCTTAGCGACACTACTTGGATACAACAGCCCGAAGCAGATTGCCGCACGGAGGTCACTTGCGCTGTATGAGCAGGTTTGCGTGCCGAAAGCAGACGAAGAGCAGCATTTCTGGCAAGAAGGTGCGTAGTTTATCAACCTAAACTGACTTGCAGTCATTGTATTTTACTCACTGAGATCTTCTGTTGAACAGAGTGTCGCCTACCACCAACATTCCAATCGTGGTTCACCGTGACAAACCTACATGTGTGGCTACTCACGGTCCGACTACGAGACCTTCCTGAACCCCTCGGAAAATACTACATTCAGAGTTTGCTGGACCATTTCTTCATCGACGTAGAATGGCGTGTACGAGCTGTTCTCCAGCCCTCTGTACGACAGCGCGTCGCCAAAGCTGGCCTTCCAAGTTACTCCACGACTAACTTCTACACTGTTCCTACGATTGACAAAAAGCCACGCGGGGACGCTCCGGAGAGACTTGTGACGCGTCAAATGAAGATATTCAAAGAGCAGTGGGCGGGTATGGGCATGGCATTTGACCTTGGGTTAGTGCGAGGAGATGCGGAGCTGGCCGCGGCTATATGGCGGAACTTCCTTGGCGCAAGAGGTGCAAGGGGGATTGTCTATCCGTCATCAACAAACAAACCCACGTTCCGGCGATCTGTGAATCTTGTTGGTGGCGAGATTGAGAAAATCTCGGAACTAGACAAGAAAGGACTGGAAGCCGAAGAATCGAGAGATGACGGGTCTGGTGTTCACGACTTCTCTCCGGATGAGGCAGGTCTATACGTACAGTATCCCGAGCTTATGGCGGATATGGCTCGCTATATGCGCAAGGAGCTCGTGCGTTTAGAAAACATCTCGGACGATCAGATTCAAGGCAAAAACGGGGAATCAGTGCAACTACTACGCTTTGGCAAAATCAGGGAGTAATAACCCGCTCGTGCTGCTGTCGTTGTTGTCGTGAGTTGAATTTCGTGTATAGTGTGGTATGTGCAATAATGGTCGCTAACTCTTGCCCAGTACGTTATTTATAATAGAGCATACTGGAAATGTATAATGTCCCCGCTCAGTAGCGTCTATGACTATAATCTCATCTTGGATCGTCAGCAGAGCCACTCTTCTACGATGCTTCACCTCTCAAGATGCCGGAGTCAAACCGAGGAACTCCCGTACTGCTTGTCTCTTTGCTGCTGTATCGCCCTTGATAGGCAGCCCATATGACTTCAGCAGATGTTCATAACGCTCCTCTATGCGAGACTGTCAGGTTGGGCTGGGCTATGGGGTTAATTCTCACGTACTCGTAAGGTGCTCAAATTCACCCTTCGTGGCGGGGAAGTTTGGTGGTATCTTCCCGTTCGCCATTACCAAAGGCGTTATATGCACCTTATTAGAGTTGATGACGCTGTTCTGTAATCGGCCGTAAAGACGAGCTTGGCTGGAAGATCAATAGTATAACGGTGAGTCCTGCTCTGAGTTGTGCAAATATCTCGCTTACTCCAGCTTTATGACTTCTCCGAACTGCTCCAGCCGCTGCTCTATACCCTGCAAGCGACCCTCAAAGCCCTCCTGGTCGATTTGAACATCGTATGCCCGCTCCTTCTCCTTATCGGACCGTCGTCCATGTTCAAGAAGATAAGTCACCTGCTCCTTGAGCGACTCTAGTTCTTGCTCGAGTTTATCCTGCGCTTGCTGGATGACTGCGATCGCCTCGGGCGTGACGCCAGCACCAGAGGCTGGAATAGCTGGAATAGCGGCGAGGGCTTGGGAAGCAACAGAGAATTGAGTTGCCAGGGTGCTGAGGGACGTGGAAATGGAGTTGGTCCATGCGTCTGTGTTCGCACGTCCTGGCGGGTTTCGCGCGATGGTCGTTAGCGGCGAGACGATGTCGGTAGGCGGCGTGAGTGGTGTTGGCGCATTCGGGTCGAAGGATGCGGAGAATGGGGATGCTGGCTCTTGTGGTGATGCAGGGGAAGACTTCGGCGGGGGATGCGGTGTTCCACTTCTTTGACGTTCGGCGTCCTCGCCCTCTACGAGTGTTGACCGTGAATCTTTGGTATCAAGGCTGGCCATGACGGACTCGCGCAGGCGGTGTTGTAGTGGTATGGTGTGCTATAGTATTCGCGAAGGTGAGGAAGGCAATAATATATGTGTGCACCGCGCAACGTCATTCTCACAGATGCAGTGTCATGGGCATATATAGGATGTCTGCGTTCCCGGGCAATCCACGGTGCGTAGGAACTTGTATCGCCCCTCGGAGCCGCTGGACCTATGTGGGAATATATCGAAGTTGTCCCGAAACCCGATGGGAGCTGTTTGGTGGGTCCGCATTGTATTGGTGCGCACTTTAATTGACTCCCGCGGTACCTCGTCTCCAGAAGTACATACACTGTCCACGTAGCCAGGTTACCAGTTTTTGCTTCTCAGGACGGATAGGTTTATCTGCGAATCGATCTACGAGTTGACCTCACACTCCGTAAGGTTGAACCGTTCATAATGCCACGCACCGGTGGGAATATACATTGCACGCCTTTGGTGCAATTGGGTATGGAGCGTGCCTAACGGGACACTGCCTCTACGACCTCGATACATTGACCTGCGTCATACAATTCGGGTTTCACTGACCTCGCATCACGCAGCTGGTCTCATTTCAAAGATGTGGCACTCCATACTTACATGTCTAATAAGCTCTCCGAGCGGTTCGTCGTATGTCTCTCCGACAATCGTGCACGGTTTGTCTTTCAAGGTTCCCACCAACGTGATGTGTCCCTGATGTTCTTACGTGCTATACCCTGCAGATTACAATATCATAGTAGGCCTCGAACGCTAAAACATGGGGCGAGCTCAGGCCAGTGCTGTAGAGGACGGTCGAGAAGTTTGTCTTCATTTGCCCATAATTATAACGCGGGTTCGTTGGTACTAATAACATGGGAACTGCATCAAGCCGAGTTTGTAAAACACCATGCCGTCCACCGCGAGAATAGGTATCTCACACTCCATAACTTCATGAATCATACGCTGAATCGACCATTCCTTAGGTGATGCTTTTTATGGCTAGGTTGTACAATACTCGAACAATGGAACCATCAAGCAACCGTCGAGCTGGATAGGGTTCCGTCGACTCCCCTCGCTAATGAAACCTAATGAAATGTAATTGAAACGCAATACACGTTCGAATTGACTCCGATGTGCTTCATTGGGACCAATTGAATCGTACTCGACTTGATGTCTCAGGTGAGTAGCGTTTTTGGGCACTAACACCACCGCTCAGAAGACATTGCTTACCAATAGCACCAAAGCTCTTAGGTATATATCACACAGCAGTTCAGAAAAACACGAGCTCCATTCAATCGAGTACTACATGCAACACAAAAGTCAAAAGAGTGGGATTGCCAACCACTTCTTATGCGACACCATGGGAGGTCTTGCCAGCGTTCTTCTTGTCGGTGGCGATGTTCTTGGTCAGCTTCGTCCTGAAAATCACAAAAATTAGCCGTTTAGCTGGGAAGGTATCGAAACGCGATGACGTACTGCTCCTCAGTGATCTTGCTTTCAATGGAGGAAGTATCCTTGCCGGCGGCCTTGGCCTGCGCGAGCTGGATGTTGAGAGCTTGGACTTCACCGGTGAGCTTCAAGACCTTGTTCTGGATCTTGCCAACGCTAAGCGCATCAGCTATTCACAACAGCACATGTCAGTCCTCTCAATGATCGAAAGCGGAGAAAAAAGGATGCATACCGTCAGCACCGGAAGCAGCCTCGATCTCGGGGTTGAACTTGTCCGTCTCTGCTGACTCGGCGGCTTCACGCATGTTCTGGACGGCCTCCAAGGTGGCAGAGTCAACCGTGGCGAGGTCTTGGCCGGCGAAAGGGTCTAACGGAAAATGAAGTTGAGTTTCACCGTGACCATGATGGTATACACGAGCTGACTTACCGACGAAGACCGCGTTGGAGAGGGCCTCAGCGTTACCGGCGACGTTGTCGGAAATCTGGAAGTCTGCGTAGCTGGTGGATGTGTGAGTACGTCGATTGAATGGGCGTATAAAACGAATTAAGACTTACTCGAGCTCCTTGAAAGCGGCACGACGGACGACAGGTGCCGAGAAGACAAGGCTGACGAGAGCAGCGAAGAAGAAGGTGAACAAAGCGAGACGGGCCATTTCTGTACTTGGGAAAGAGTGGTGTACGAAAAGGAAGATAGAGCACTAGGCTGGCAGGAAGGTTGACTTGCGAAAGAAGGTGGCAAAAGCGACGACTTCAAGTCACGCTGTAGTAGAAGGAAAGAAAAGGAGAGAAGAGCTCGATGTTTTTCTGAGCTGGCACCTGGCACAGAAAGGTGAGAAGATGGTGTTCTCCTCTTCCGTTCGTGCTGCTGCTTTTATAACCTGCCCTCGCGTATGTAGCGTGCCGCGGCCCGCGTACTTTGCCAAGAGAGAAGACTGTACGGAGGACGGATACTAAAGATCACCATAACGACCAGGACCCCCGTAGCTATAGTGAAGGGAAGCTTCTGACGAAGCGGCAGGATAATGCCCGGTCATGCCCCTTGCACGCACTTACATGGGGTCATAAAGCATGAACCGTTAAGCACACCTTCGGCGTTGCTATGTCTCTCACTGTCGATCGACGCGCTGACAGACAGCTCCTTGTGCCGCATCTTAAGTGAGTGGAACGCCGATATACAAGTTATCACGTCCTCACTCATTCTTCTGGACTGTGCTGGGGTTAACTGGCGTACTTACACAGAGAAACAGCTTACAATTGTCTCAAACCCACAATAATTGCGTCGCACACTCATTAGCACAAGTACGAGTAATTCATATCCAGCATGAGCCTAAGCCAACAGCAAGCGGCCCGGGCGAAAACATATCAGACACCGTGGGAACGTCCTTGTTTTCTTCCCCAGCAACAATCGCGAAGAACCAGACGGAAGACTTCTGATAATCGCGGCGAAATATTGCGAGTAGGCGACGCAACGCATCATGCATCAAAATGGCGGTCAGGCTGACAGAACTTCAGGCTGAGGAGATGGGGGCCCGCCGGAGGCCGGACAAGTGGTTGATGTGGTCTATCAACCTGCTGCAACTTGAAGTATCAACTTACCACAGTACTTACATGTCGTCACGTGGCCGTCATGACAGTATGAAAGTAATCAAGCAAACAAGGAGAATTCATGCAAGAATGATGCACCATTCATTCAGGCAGCTTTCGCCTTGAGGAAAGAGAAGACGTATGGCACGAACTTGAAGCCAAGTCACTTAATGGTATCGCTGAGAGATCTAAGTTAGCAGTACTATGAGCGTACGGTATAAAGATAGCCGTCAGTCCAGTCGATTTGTCCAGCGCCTATCACAAGCTGTGGCCATGGATCACGTGCATACCGCCCGCCTTATAGAGGCGCAGAGCACGGGTCCGCCTGAATCCGCGAGTATAAGTAAGCTTTGTATGGGAATGCACTGGAATGCATCGCATGCTGACTCTGTATCACGCAATACGTCGCAAGAAAACATATAAGTAAACCACCTCTGAGCACCGAAGACGATGATCGGCTTTCTTCGCACTCTACTACCATTTGCTGCTCGTCCAGTGGCTCTTCAGAACACATTCACAACTCAGACTTTGTCTACCATGTCAGGTTCGTTTTCACAGGCTTCTATGCTGCATAGAAGGTCACTAATCGTGTCGTCGATGAGCAGGAACGGCACCAGAGATCGCGACGTTTGCTGCAGGCTGCTTTTGGGGTGTTGAGCACATCTTTTTGAAGCACTACCCCATTAAGGAGAACAAGGTGATCTTGAAGACTGCTGTGGGGTACACGGGTGGATACGAGCAGGCGACGAACCCGGACTACAGGACGGTGTGCTCGGGGTCGACCAACCATGCTGAGGCGTTGAGGATCGAGTTCGACCCTAGCATCGTGAAGTACGACGAGTTGGTTGGTGAGTGGCTACCTTTCTGAGGACGTATCTCCAAGGAGTCCGGAATGTTTGGAGAGGTCAAGAGGCAGTACTGATCTTTGTATGCAGAGTTCTTCTATCGTACACACGACCCTACGACCGTCAACCGCCAGGGTGGAGATACAGGCACTCGTGCGTGACGCTTATTCCCCGTTATCTCCTCAAAACACTACCTAAGGCCTAAATAACACGCATATATGCATAGAATACCGCTCCGCCATCTTTTACAACACCCCCGAGCAGCTCGAGATCGCAAAGCGCGTAACCGAAGAAGTCCAAGCAAAACACTTCACCCCTAAGGGTACGTCTCCCCCCTTTTTTCTCGCTTCTCGTCCTTCTGCGTCACACGCACAGGGGTGCTCAAAGCAGTTATATTTGAATAGGCCAGAAGATAGTCACTGAGATTTTGGCTGCTGGACCGTGGTGGGACGCTGAAGAGTACCACCAGGAGTACCTGCACAAGAACCCGTCTGGGTACCAGTGCCCCACTCATCGCTTGCACTGGTGATCAAACACGAAGTGTGTAGGTAGATACTGTAAGGTGAGTTGCGTTGCGTTTGGAGTGTTCAGGGCGTTGTTGCTGATGGAGTTCGGGAGACAGGAACGTGTATGATATAGTTTGAGCTTGAGTGTATGCAATGAAGATGTTTCAGTATGCATTACCTCGTTTGCGTTTACCCTCTGGCCCCGGCCCTGCGGCTTCCCACCAATGACGGTGCCGTCTAATATCCAGTGAGCGATCAGTCTTCGTACAGGGACTCGCTCCACCTGTGGCCAAACTCACGGGGTTAGGTTTCTGGATATGAAGCCTCATGCCTCGTTTGTACCTTGCACAGTATGCGTGGCCAAACCCTATAAGATGCGTAACGCGCGGTTATCCGGTGGGTTCAACAACAACACAGGTCCTATCTTGCCCTCCTCGCTACGACAGTACAACAAATGGGTGCCACTGACGAACGCGAGTATATCAGCGATTTGAAGGTATGTGGCGAGCACTTCGGATAGGGTGATGTGTATTCATGGCGTGTGTGACAGATAAAATATGGGGATTCAGCCTCTGAAGCACCCCCGGACGCTCTGCGAGAACTTTCAGGGTTGAGTAACAGCATCAACCACGGATACGGCGGAAAGTGCGCTGCATCACTCTATTCTACATACTCGTTTGCTAAGAACGCCATCTACTCACAATCATAGGCACGTTTGGCTCGTCCCCACCTACACCAAAGACATCTCATCCGCAACAACCTCGTTCCACGTCGTCGTTCAAAACGCCTCCGAAAAGAAGATGGACGACCTCGCTCGAGGAGCAGGCGGAGGGTACCGCTACATCTTTTCCAAAGCCGACCAAGACGAATCCAGCAAGATCGTCTACGCCGCGTTGCTTCGTACCCAGAGCGCTATGAGCACTCCGCCACCGGGATGGGATCTGATAACGGCGGATATTAACAAGGGACGGAGAAAGTCGAGGCTGTACATTGTGTTCAAGACAACCGTGGAATCGACAAGGTCAGCTGTCTTACTTTAGTATTATACATATGGAAATCATCTGACGGGCTTACTTTCATAGAACCTTGCTTTCAGTGCCTAGTATTAATGTCGGTGGCTATATCAGCGCGAGGAGTAGCGGCTATCTGTCTGCGAGGAGTAGTGTCGCTGCGAAGGAGTATGTCCAGAGGTTGGACGTACGGTATGGAGAAGATGCGTTCGATATGCCTGCGGACGCCATTCGGGAGATCAATAATCTCAACGGGGAAGTATCTTGTCAGGACGGCGGGAAGTAAGTATCATACTACCTGCCTGATCTTCAGTGCAGTCGCTAATTAATTGATTTCACGATAGACCCGTTTGGCTTGTTCCAGTGTACACAACCGATGCCGCTAAAGCTGCCACGTCCTTCGACGTCCTCATCCAACCATACCAAGACCCCAAACTGAACAACCTCGCAAAAGGCGATTCAGGAGGAGAGTACCGCTACGTCGTACCCAGAGCAGACCGCAAGCTTGCCGGTAAGATCTTGGAAGTGGGACTCGTACGCTCGGAGAGGCCGGTCAAGGCGGCGCCCTCCGGGTGGGACGGGTATTCGGTGGTGAACATTCTCAGTGGGCGGCCGAAGAGTTTCTTGCATCTTGTGTGGAAGACTGCGTCGACGAATTCTTGGTGTGTGGCGCTGGTGTAGAATTATTGGAGGTCATCCAGCTGATATGTGTTGTCAGGTCGTTCTCTTCGCTGGTGTCAATGAGTCCGTTTAGTTCAACGAGTGGCGGACCGACTACGTATATCAGTCGTCTTAAGGTGAGCCGGCCTTCCTGGCACGTATTGTATCCTTGCTCATAATAATCTGTAGGTGGTATACACCGATGAGATAGATCAAGCACCTGACGAGGCGATCTACGAGTTGAACGGCCAAAGTGCAGACATCAACTACCAATTTAGCGGGAAGTTAGTATCACCACACTACTCCCAATCTCTACTCCCCTTCTCTCTCTGACCTCGTCGTTCACCACAGATTCGTATGGCTCGTCCCAGAATACACAACAGACCCCAACTCCGCCGCCACCGCTTTCACGATCAGCATCCAGTCCATCGCCGACCTCGCCTTCGACGACCTGGCCAAAGGCGCGGGAGGAGACTTTAGGTATCTGCAGCCAAAGTTTGACGGGGCGAAGGGGAGAGCGAAGATCACTGAGGCGCAGTTGTTGCGCTCGGCTGCGCCTGTTAAGAGTGCGCCTGCTGGGTGGCAAGGTATCTCGAATGACATCAATGCGGGCAGGCAGAGGACACATCTTTATGTCGTCTGGAAGAGTTTGTGATCGGTTGGGTTGCTCTTCGACATACCATCATAGTTGTAATGCGTATACTTGCTCCCCGCCTGTATAGAAGGAGAACAGCCCTACTGGACTGTAATTCCTCTATAACCTTCGCCCTGATGTGTCTTCCTACTAACAAATAGACCGGAGTACATAGCTCTGTCGATGGCGGAATCACAGGTAGAATACTAGTGGTCACTAGTAGACACAATTCAGGTTTGTCTACCTATCAGAGTGGGCCCGTCCTGTTGTTATTTTCACCTACATCCGTGACAGTCCGTACAAGCGCTTCCCACCGACTTCCTACTGGCACAGAAGCCGCCGTCATCAAGGCCGACGATCGGGATGAACTTCCCGATAAAGAAATGGGCGCCGACACTACGCCTGGGCTGTCGGTTGAATCTGACGTCATAAGCCACGACAGTCGACCGCCACTAGGAGAGTGGGCTAATGCCTCATCGTCGCACAATTAACTCTTTGCTTTGATATATTCATTTGTAATGAGCTTACTTCTAAGCACCGTAGACCCATACAGCCGAACGAGACTGGTATAAATCGATGAAGCATTGCAGATTGCTTAGCTCAGTTCGAACTTCGGTAAATCAGTATTTATTGTGTTACAATACTACGGTTGACCAGCGTGTAGAACCATCCAAATTTCCATACGTTCGATGCTGATATAGTTTTTGAGATGCCGGTAATACGCCTACTTCAGGGCCCCTCAACACTGCACCATGATTATCAATCATTATGGTCGGTCACAATAGGGCCTCGCATGTTCACGTCTCCATTATTAAAGTCATCGGTTGACCATAACTTCTGACGAGCTTCCATGTTTAAGCTTACTGCGTGGTTCGCATGGGTACCATGAGCTCGAGCCCCATGGCCGATAGTAGGCGTGTTTGGAGTTCTTCTACAAACGCCAACATGTGCTCGTCGATCACACGACAGACGTCATATATTACACGCTGCCATTAGACGCGAGACAATATCAGCGCGTAGGAACAGATGATACTGGAAGGTCGCTTACCTCTGAAGAATCCTTGAAACAAGTCCGGACGTCTGTCATGAGCTGAAGTTCCTCTTCATACTAGATGGAACATACATTATCCATGAGCATGTACAACAACATGGTGTAAGCAGTGACTCACCGTTGACATCGGTGGTAATCCAGTCGCATGCTGCGTTGGAAGCTCGTTGAACGCTTCTTTCTTAGCAGAGCCTGAGGTGCCGCATGAGGGCGCAGATTCACTAGACGGGCATGGAGTATCCAACGGAGTTGAATCGGCATGTGACTGAGAAACCGAGGACGAATTGGGCAAATAGTGAGTTTTGACTGCACTATCGCCTCTGTCTTCCGTATTGGCCTGTTGAGTCGTCGAGTCAGGATGAGTGGGCAGGGCGTCATGGGGTACAGTGTCTTTGTAGATATGAGCGGACGTAGGGTTGTTGGTGTGCCTACAAAGCCTAGTGTTATGAGGATCATCAGATTGACCTGGTGCACGCTCTCCTGAAGAGGCATTTCGGTATAGGTCAAATCTTGTGAGGGTTTTACCCCCGCGGCCTGTGTACGTACCGAGATACTGAGATGTGTTCATTCTGGCCTGTGTTACAAGCATTTAGCGATGGTCCATCCGCAAGTGACATAGTTATCCTGTAACGTACTGACCGTTCTGGGTATAGAGATAACGGCAGCCTGTACCAGTTTATTGGCACGTGGGATCCAATTACGCTCGCGCAGTTCAATTGTATTCTGTATATTTTGACGAGCGAGCAACGTTTTGAGTAAAACCATAAACACGAAGCACTCGAGATGGTCTCACCAACAACATGAATCGATGGCGCAACGACAACTTTGGCTGTTTCGTCATTTCCTTCATCCGTGAAAAATATACGTCCATAAATGCACGAGCCCTTGGAGTGTCCATAAGGCAGCCGATGATGTTCAGCAGAGTGCACAAGCCTTCGATAGACTCCGAATCGGATTCGCCGCCCATAAGAAGCGCCTTTACACACTCATGCATAATCCGCTCAGTCAGCATCTGCAGCTTGAATAGTTCTCCCAGGAACGTGATGTAACCTATACTGCGCCTTCTCGCCTTTTGTGCAGTGTAGTACTCGTCAGAAAAAAGTTTACTTGTCATGACGAGTTCGGCGAACGACCATCCTCGCTCGAATTCCTCCTGGGCGCGGTTGAGAATGTGTTTTCTAAAGAGGTGAGCACCCGCCACATGCCTTCCATCACTCGTCTGAACGCCATCTTCCATTACTTTTGGGCTGATTTGTTCCATCACCTTCCGACATAGCCGGGCATACAGTTCCGACCGAGATGCCTCGTCGACAGCAGTGTCGTAGATGATAGTGATTACTTGACGAAGTGTGCGTGCGTCTCTCTCGTTCTCTGAGACGTTCGCCCATACAATGACTTGATCTGAGATGGAGTCGAAGTTCGATGGGGATAGTTTGTTAAGCAGCGCAAGGACTTTCCCCGCAACCATCGCTTGGGAAATTCCGCTGGTCGTCTGGCCCTGACGGGCGATGCTGTTGGCAACCCATCGGTTTGTAGACATTTGAAGCGGAACAGGCTCAGATACGGTATCCGAACTGATTCCAGCCGTCTGGAGGAGTGAAGCATTCGCTGGACATTCCCCCGGAACTTCGAGCTGAGGGTACTCGTGATCACGACAGGCCACGATATGCTGGTCAAGGAGAGTCGAAAGTTGTTCTGATAACGTGCTGTAGAATTTATGTGCCAGGGGATCCACGGTATGTCTGGTGAATACGCGTAAGATGAAATATTGCATATAACTCAGGCACTTACTCGACGAGGACCTTTATCTGCGCGTACTGGTCTAGGTGGATATCAATGTACGATCTGATGTAGCGCTTCAACTCCTCGAAAGCTTGCTGCGCAGCATCTCTGATGATCGATGGCCACTCTCGCCGAAAGTCTTCAACAAGGGACAGCTTCACTGTGTGCAACGCAGAGTCGCCCAAGTTGTGGGAGGTACGCGCACTGCGAACTTGTCATCATCATGATCTTGACCTGAGAGTATGTCTGCTTACTTGTTAATCATCGAACGAATTTGCTTTGCGGTGATTTGCTTAGAAGAGCGAAGGCTGTGGCCCTGTTCTTCGCCCTCATCTGACCTTGGCTCAGCCTGGCACAAGGGCGTAGTAGCTTCGCTGACTTCATGTGGTATGAGTAGCGGAGCCGTCGCACGTATGTTGATGCACAGTGAGTCCCGGTAACGACTTGCGGATGATTGTCGATTTGCAGAGGGCGAATCGGAACTGTTCTTCAGGTTTACCTGTGCACGTACATCCGTGCACAAGTCCAGTATTGATTCCGTCATAGTTGGCATCGATTTAGCAGGAGGTACCTGGCTTTTTGACAGAAGAGGTGAGTGGGGACAAGACGATGGCAAGCCAAACACTCATTCGCGTCAATCAGCGCAGTATTACTCGGGAGCGTGAGTGTTTCTCTCGTCACAGTCTAAATAGACTCAATTTGGTACTCTGTAGCATTTGGAAACGTGTATGCCATATGCCTAGATACGCAGCACCGTAACTCGCATACGATACCGTTACTTGTGACTGCGATGTAGTAGATGATTGACGACCAATTTGAGGCAGCAAAGGCTCGAGCAAGATTCGACAGAGCTCGAGTTTCTCGATCAGGCTTTAAAAAGCTTGTTAGTGTGAGGCGAGTTCAAGACCAACGGATGATTATTCGCACTTTATCATTGGGCTCCGAAGGTTAGCCATGAGACACAGCTTAGGCAGAGAGTTTTGATAGTGGACCGTGACATGGACTATGATGCATGTTATGGCCAACGAACTGGCGCTTTAGCATTCTGATACGACAGTGAGTGATCGGGGTCCCATATCAGGTTTCACGATTCTATGTAGACGCCGAATGCGACTCTAGGTAAATATGGGCGTCACGGAGCACTCCTCTTTTCCTGCATATTGTACACAGGACAGAAGCCGATATATCGACGAACAGGACCAACGGACCCGAAGATCTCCTCTGCATACGCACCCATCAAGTAGACAACTATGGTTGAAATCACTATTCGCAAACGCCCGCGAGCAGAGGCAGTGATTACTCAGCGTAAGTTCTTCAAGAAGACTGCAAGGGGGAAAGTTATAAAAGGTGTGTCTCTGGTAGAACCGGCTTTGAGAGACTGCTTACTTTTTTTACAACATTTAGTTTTACGTGAAAGGTACCTACGCGACGATGTCGGCTGTGGCATTCAAGGGTGTGCTATATGCTCGCAACATACCGATACCACTTCGCATCCTGCTCTTCCGGTATCGGGTTCAGTGGATCACACAGCATTCTCTGAGGGCCACTTGTTGCTGCCAGATACAAATGTCTTCCTCGCGCAGGTATGCATTACATCGTTCACAGAGCTATGAAGGGGCTATCCTGTCATTCATATGCGTCGGAAGACTTGTAACGGACGTTTACTCATATCTTTGTTAACCACTAGATGGATTTGATCGAATCAACACTCTTCTCCGCACCTCTCATCATCCTACAAACTGTGATGGAAGAAGTGCGGCATCGTTCTTTGCCGTTATACAACCGTCTCAAAGCTCTCATGAAGATGGACGAGAAACGGACGTGGGTGTTCTACAACGAATTCCACTCGTGAGTTCTCAATTTCAATCGCGCTCCTCTGAGCCACTCATATTTAGAGCCCAGAGAAACAGCTGTAGTGGCAGAAGAAGACGAGTCCCCCAATGACAGAAACGATCGAGGTATGCCATTCACGTACCTGTCAAAGAGTCTTCTAATCGCTCTATCACCAGCAATCCGGAAAGCTACTGCGTGGTATAACACGCATGTCTCACTGGCTCGCCCAACGATCCGGGGGAAGTCAATATCTTTGCCCAAAATCATACTTCTCACTGATGACGCTGCAAATCGGCAGAAGGCAGAAAGCGAAGGATTGCAGTGTCTCTCAGGTGTGTGTCCTTCGTCGTTTAATGGTAATTATAACAGTTCTGACAGAGGTATTTTTAGTTAAGAGATATGTCGAAGGGCTGCCGGATGTCAGCAAGACGCAGCTACTAGATCTAATTGCGGCATCTGGGCAGGGGGACATCGAACCCACAAGAGCAACGTCCGGACGTCAGCAGCTGTACCCCGATGTATGTATTTGCCGTTTGCACTCAAAAAACCATTCCCTCTCTGAGCATATGATCTTCGACAGTACCTCCCCATGTCTACACTGCTTGCCGGTGTTAAAGCCGGCCAGCTTCACCAGGGCCATTTCAATGCGAATCAATACAATTACCTTGAGGTCAATATTTAGCCGTTTTCCATCCATTGTTTCATGCTGATGGGACCCTGTTCTTAGGGTAGCGTACCGGTTCCTGCATTCGACAAGCCGGTCCTCCTTGTCGGAAGGGAAAACATGAACCGAGCTGTCCAAGGGGACGTTGTCGCAGTCGAAGTCTTCCCCGAGGATGAATGGAAGGCGCCGGCTGACGAGGTCGTTGATCAAGAGTGTAAGCAGGCGAACTCACAAGAAATTCGCCTCGGACTCAACATTATCGTTATTTCCTTCAGCTACACTCAAGAATGATGATGCAGACGACACTGACGAGGAAGGCACCGATGATGAGGAGGCGAGAGCGGAGCAGAGAGCTCTAAAAGCTGACGCCGCACGGCGTGTCGCCAAGGAGAGGCAACCCACCGGTCGCATTGTTGGCATAATCAAGAGAAACTGGAAGTCGTACGTAACCCACTCTGCCATATGCGACACGTACTCACTGTACTATCGTACAGATATGTATGCCATATTGACAGTACATCTCTCACGTCGTCGAATACCACCTCCCTCTCGCAACAAACCGTGTTCGCGACTCCTGTTTCTAGACTGCTTCCTCGCATACGTATGCGGACCCGGCAAGCACCATCGTTGATCGGTCAAAAGATCCTCGTTACCATCGACCGATGGGACAGCACGTCTCGTTATCCGGAAGGTCACTTTGTCAGAGCGCTTGGCAAAGTCGAAAGCAAGGAGGCTGAACAGGAGAGTTTGTTGTTAGAGTTTGACGTGCCGTACCGACCGTTTGGGAAAGCAATCCTTGATTGTCTGCCTCCGGAAGGCGAGTCTTGGGTTGTACCGCCGAAGAGTGATACGCATCCGGACTGGAGAGACAGAGAGGATCTTCGTGATTTGATTATTTGCAGTATTGACCCTCCAGGTATGTACCCGCCTTGACGATGATGTTTCAGTCAACTCAATAATTCGTCCTCATAGGTTGTCAAGACATCGACGATGCTCTTCATGCAAGGCGATTGCCCAATGGCAATATCGAGGCTGGCGTTCGTAAGTACTCGTCTTGTATATGCATCCGGGACAAATAATCATGAGACACACTAGACATCGCCGACGTCTCCAGATTTGTACACCCTGATACGCCCATGGATAACGAAGCTGCCGCTCGTGGTACGACCGTGTATCTTGTCGACAAGCGCATAGACATGTTGCCAGCTCTGCTTGGAACAAATCTCTGTTCGCTGAGGCCAGACGTGGAACGTCTGGCTTTCTCGGTGATCTGGGTATCTATCTTTCAACTTGTCATGTTTGCAAGCTAGCTTACGGGGATGTGTATCTGAATTTTGCAGGAAATGAACGAAGAGGCTGAAATCGTGAACGTCCGATTCACAAAATCAGTTATTGCCTCGAAGTCTGCGTTCACATACGAAGAAGCCCAGATTCGCAAGGACGACCCGTATGTTTCTTCTATCCTCATGGTGAACGCGATACTGACTGTCATCTCAGGACGCAAACCGATGAATTGACGCAAAGCATCAGACTGCTCAACTCTTTGGCTATCAAGTTGAAGGCTGGTCGTATGAAAGCTGGTGCACTCAACCTTGCATCGCCCGAGGTCAAGATTCATCTCGACAGCGCAGAGAGCTCAGATCCCATCGACGTCGAGCAAAAGGAAATGCGAGAGACGAACAGCCTCGTTGAAGAGTTCATGTTGCTCGCGAACATCTCTGTGGCTCGGAAGATCCAGGAAACCTTCCCTCTTACCTCTGTACTAAGGTAAGCCCGAGTCACGCTATGCTGATCAACCAGTATTAACAACTTTTAGACGTCATTTACCCCCTCCATCCACGAACTTCGAGAAGTTGCAGGATATCCTTAAGAAGCGCAAGGGCCTGACTTTGGACGTCTCCAGTTCCGGTGCACTAGCAGCGTCGCTCGATAAGTGCGTCGACTCATCGGAGCCAGCATTCAATACACTCGTTAGAATCATGGCTACTCGGTGCATGCTTTCTGCCGAGTACTTCTGTTCAGGGAGCGTTGGCCGGGAGACCTTTGGCCATTACGGATTGGCGTCTCAGATATACACTCATTTCACGAGTCCTATTCGTCGCTATGCAGGTGCGTTCCGATATCATCATTCATTCATGCACCGAGACCAATATACCATTCAGACGTACTTGTCCATCGTCAGCTATCCGCTGCGATCAACTATTCATCCCTGCATCCTAGCCTACATTCCAAGTCGCATGTGGAACGCGTCCTGGACGTTGTCAACCGAAGGCATCGCATGGCTCAGATGGCTGGCCGGGCCAGTGTCGAATTCTATGTCGGCCTCGCTCTGAAGGCTCGTGGAGAGAAGCAGGTCGTGACAGAAGAAGCTTTCGTTATTCGAGCGTTCAGAAACGGTCTTGGTGTTTTCGTCTCAAAGTCAGTATCTTTGTCAACCTTTTTGTCATTCATCGCTCATCCGATTGCGCTGTAGATTGGGTATCGAAGGTTTGGTGACATTCAAGCGGGATATACAGTTCGATGCTGAGAATTATTCAATCACAATACCTACTACGGAACTTGGGCAAAAAGAAGCCACTATTGCCGTTTTCGATAAGGTCACTGTGCAAATTGAGGTGGAGAAGGATAAGAATACGCAGAGAGGAAAGGTCAGGATGGTACTCGTGAAGCCTATAGATACGCGCTCGCTGTGACAATGCACAGCTCTGACCCAAGCAAGTTTCTAAGCAGTGAGCCGCGGTGGACGGTTGGTGGTGGGATCCTAGATTTTTCGACTATGAATAGATTTATGCTTTGATGGTCCATCATTTAGCGTATTGATCAGGAAGATATTATCATAATCCTTTACTATCACTAGTACCAGTTGCTCGATAGCTTATATACTCGTGCTGGTAGCTTTTTGGCTTACGTACGCGTATAAGTACTGCCTTTACTAGCTGCCCATAGAAAGATTTTCTCCGATACGCATCCCTTAATTTTCTAGTGCCTCTGGTCTGCCGGCACTGTATAACTTAAAACAAACTTGGAAAGTACGTGGTTTTCAAAAAGTAAGGCTCGAGGACGAGAAGAAAAGCTTAGTACGTACATATACAATTTTCGGCGCCTTTCCTAGCGCACATACCGCTCCTTTTGGCCTACAGTACCAGACTAAAGCTTATGTACTCATAACCGTCACGCGTCACGGATCGCGGATTTCGAAAACCACTGCCAGCCGCTCAGCGCTCAGGCCTCAGGACCGTAACAACATTGAAGCTCGGTTGGCCGCGCGCGTTCGCGTGTTAAGGAGCTTGACTAGACTCGGATTGGCCATAAGACGTGTAAGCGACAAGGTTTGTTGTAAATGGACCTCCGACACGCGGTTGATATTTCCCGACGACGGTCTAGCTCCAATTTCTCAACTGCTTATCCACTACTACATGGAACATCCACGGACGAGAATGCTCTGCATCCATCATGATAGGTAAGTCACAGCTTTCAAAATTGAACCCAGATTCGATATTAACGCTCAGTGGCTTACTATACAGAATATGCGGCCTGAGGGTAAGTATGAGGGGACACATTCGTGTAAGTATTCCTTCCTGGCTCAGTCATTCTAAGTGAGGTTAAACTTCAATACACTGCGAGGCTTGGGTAGTATTGCGCTTTTGCTTAGTCTGGTTGAGCGCCTGATGGATAGAACGATAGTGTGGAAGGTTTTAACCAGATCGATCTTTAATATTTAGGTACAACCACAGTTTCACCCAATCATGTTGCTCTATAAAATACAGCATGGCCCGCAGACACAAACCGCAAGGGAGACGGCATGCCTGTTGTGTAAGTCACCTTCATGATACATACTTCTGTATGGCCTGTCGGCTCCTCCCGCTCACACGCTGTCTCCGTACAGGGCCCACGAAGCGCAGAGAGCGCTATTGTACCATGCAATGGCATGCATTGACGGTTTTTCCCCCACCTCACCCACTTACCTTCCACCTTCGCCCTACATTTGCCACTCTTGCTTCCTTGTCCCTCCCTTCAGACCCTCGCTCAATTTTCGAAACGTACCATCGTACCAATTTCCTCCAGTGCGTGGTAGAGTTCGTTTGACGGCTCGTAAATTAATATCACCCCAGTATGTCGTCAAGCATCGATATAGGTAACGCCACTGTGCCCGATGGCGCCGCACGCGCAACGTTCAATGGCGCATACTCTAAGGACTCTCCTACCGCGGATGCCTGGACACGTATTTCCGACGCTGTTCGAAAAGTTGATGAGGGAAGGATTCAGGACTGCAAGGAGGATATCGACAACATCCTAGTATTTGTGGGTCTATGGTTTCAAACTTTGTGCTTGCCTTAATACTCTGTTTCAGGCTGGTTTATACTCTGCCGTTCTGACCGCTCTTCTGGTGGAGTCGTATAACGCTTTGCAACAGGATCCGAAGGACGTCACAGTCTTTCTCCTTCAGCAACTTGTCCTACAGACTCACTCATTCGTCATCAGTGATGGATTCATAAACTCCACTATATCGCGCCCCAGTATCGTTAAACCCTTCACTCCTTCGCTCGCCGCGCAACGGCTCAATGTCCTGTGGTTCGCAAGTCTCACACTGAGCCTTATCAGTGCATCGTTCAGCATCGTAGTCAAACAGTGGCTTCGGGAATTCCTCGCGATGGACCTAAAGCATTCTTCTCCCCGGGGGCGACTACGCGTTCGACATTTTCGTATACCCGGTCTCTCACGCTACATGGTACTCGAAATTGCCTCGTCAATACCGCTTCTACTTCAGTTGTCCCTCCTACTCTTCTTTATTGGCCTTTGCTACTTTACAGCAGGTGTACACGAGAGTATAGGAAATACTACACTTCCACTGGTCGCATCGTGGGCATTTCTCTTCGTCGCCACTTGCACAATCCCTGCCATCGATCCTCAGTGCCCCTATAAAGTACCGATTCTCAAGCCGGTTATGAAGTTAGTACTAGAAGCTATCTACGGAGGAAAGAAGAAGAATAGTTCCACGCAGAGCGCAGCACATGACATCTCGAGTGACGGACTCCGCGCTGATGACAAGGGGCGTACCTGTCGAGCTGTCGAACGTGCAGGCACGAACCCCCCGGAGCCTACCTCATCTGACCACGACAAGTTCATCCACCCTGACGTTTCGTATACCTCCGGAAACAAGGGACGGGTGGCTTATGACGAGGACGCCATAGCCTCGGACTCGAGCAATGACGTCGAAATCCTCGTTGAAGCTCTCAAAATCGATGCCATTGCATCTAATGACCAGCTTCTAAAGGATATCACCGAAGAAGCCCTGCTACAAGCCAGTATACAACCTCAGGATCTTTGTCGCCTCCCATTCAAGGTACTTGACTACCGAATTGACAAATTCGCCATGGCTCGAGTCGAACGCACTATACTGGACATGAAGAACGTCTCTCATCAAACATACGACACGATCATGCATCTGTTTGCGCTGATAGTTCGGGAGGGAATCGATGCAATAAAAGGAGTTCACGTGGAGACTACGAAGGACGAAAGCAACCTCCCGCCGTGGTTGGAGAAGAGCATATGTGTCCTGTTATCCCATTCCCAATTCTCGAACTCCGCTATCGTCGACAGAGTATTACATCACAGCCTCGCCCAATGTCATGATGGCGTCGCGAAATTGATCTGCTCAAGGCTCACTGCAAAGGACTCCTCATCACTTGCTCTCGTGCTACGAAAGCTCAACGGCGGACTGGGGATGACCAGCGATGTGGGGATGCTTACCAAGGCCATCAAGGCTATATTGGATGCCTTTGCGAACATTACACCGTTCGTAGCGCTCGACTCGGACGTACATTCAGGCCCGACGTCTACGAAGGACAGCCAGAGGGCTTGCGACCCTGTTTTTTTCAACATACGTTCTCCGACTTGCCCAGAGGACTGCCGCAGCATCGTGGAGAATTTGTTGATCCCGAAAATGAGACGTTACAGAGAAGACGGCCTTGATTTCCAAACAGTGTGTCATATAGACATTATTCTTCTTGACGAAGCACTCCTCACGGGCGAGATATGGAATATACTCGACGGAGCCAACCTCTCGTTGGCAGAGTTATCCAGGTTCCTTCTCGCTTTCGTCGCGCATCGAGCCGGCTCCGACGTGTCAGTCATTAGGGATTGGATTCTCGACTTCAAAGGGGAATTACGGAACGATCGTCATTTTTCAACACTCTTGAAGCTAGCTTCCCGGATCGTGCAAAAAGGCATTGGCCGCGCGAGTATCCTCGACACGGGCACAGTTTCATCGAGGGCGTCAGATAGCGATGCCTCTTGGTTGTCTTCACCTCCCACTTACGCTGGTGCTGATGGAGGTTTGCAGCTTGTGCTCTGCTTTTTACTCTTCAACCATGAAGAGAATTTCGTATACCCCGCAGAAGTCACTTTTGCACTACAATCTTACGTCGTTGCCGCGGAGCAATATTCATGGATCCGAAACCCAGCGGAACTGATCAAGTCGAGGATCACGTTAGAATCCGATTCAGATGATACTCTGCGCGAGTTTTCGGGAATGATGAAGAGGTTGGAAGATGGCTTCGCTGCACTCAGGGAGACAGAGGTCGTATTCGCATTCATTCGCACGCTCTTTGAGCATGTTCACCCGGTTCCGTCACTGGATGGGGGTCCATCGGGACTTCAAGTGATCAAACTCACCCTGTCGAAGGGGACCACCATCTCTATTCCCGACAGGTACCGAGAAATCGTCCTTAACCTGATTATCTCACGAATAGAGACGAAGCACCGTGACGCAAGCAGGGGAGATGATGCCACCCGACAATTACTCTTTGAAGGGCTATCCCAGCTAGTAAATAACTTCAAGCTGTCGGGAAACTTCAGATCATGCAGGGAGCCGCTATCGCTCGCATCTCGGTTCCAATTACCAGAAGACTTCGACTCCGTTGGAGGCGCGCCTCCCGCCCAGATCGTTTTGCTCGTAAAGGGGATCTTGGCGTCCCGATCTCCAGCGAGGACGTTCAAGGATGCACAGACCATCTATGCAATCGCCCTTGACGATACCTACCAGAAAATGAGAGGAAGGGCACAAAAATTATTGATTGAAGCGGTGAGGGGTGCAGCAAACAACGAAGGTCAGTATATTCGAGATACATCGCGTCCATGGCTGAGTCTCATATATCTTGGGTGCACTGTACTGTAGAGGAACTAGATGGTATCCTTACGTCGTTGAAGGAGTACGCGGAAGCTCGTTTCAAGACTGTGGATACGCAGCCTGTGGATACAGATTGTCTTCCCACCTGCCGGTTCTACCTTCGCCTTCTGGCCGCGTTTCCGGGGCGTCCTAAGGATGTGCAAAAATTGCATCGGAGATTCTGGAAGCCGCTTTTCGGACTCATCATGTCGTCATTAACAGCGATGTCGGAAAGTCGTAGCGAAAGGTCGCAACAGCACCGACGGATGGCAAACGATTGCCTGGTATACGCCTCAATGATACAGCTCAACCTGGGAGCTCAGACTCGGAAGACAGAGCCTGAGTCCGACTTGGACTGGGCAGATTCGTTTGCATTGACTATCCAGAAACTTCAGTCTACTCTTACTCTTGTTCGTGATTACAATAATCCGGATCTGAGCAGGTAGCACATTGGGCACTATGAAATAATCCACGTTTATCCTTAATACTTACACCGCTGTACATTCGTTCCAGTGGCCAAAGGAATTGACCTTTTACTCGTAGAATCGGGAATGTTTATAGTGCATCGCGCATCGATGTGTACAGGTCCATTATTTAGTGGTACCAATATTAATGACAACATTATGATGCTATCATTCCGAGAATCTGAGGTACAAGGTTTATAGAGGCTGGTCACGAGCCTATAGGAGCACGTTGCCTGAGAGAACGGATGTCACGGTGGCGCCCATTCCCGCCAGCGCACGTACTCGGACCAGACCACAAGCTGTGCAGCCACGTCCAAGACTCTCTGCGACACTACATACACTTGCAAGCTGGTAACGGTAGAATTTGAATCGTATATCTTTACTCTCGTCTACCTCTTCCCTGTTCCTCGACCATGTTCACGGGGCGATTCTCGTATGCCAGCCCTGGACGGCGAATCCAAAACATACTTTCACCTTACAGGAGACGGTCGAGCAGCGAGCATCAGGATCCTAGCCTTTCCATTAGTACCAATACACAACAACCACCTGCAGTGTCCCCCTTGCCCCCTGCCAGGCCTACAACTGTGGTTACTCTTTTAGCAAAGTTAGAGAAGGTCAATGAGCTTCTGATTCCTTTGCAACAACACACTGATAGTTCTGCAGGAAGCACTAGATTCCGAAGAGTTGTCAGTCAACTTGAAGCACCTTTCATCTCGAGCGAAGAGTCTGTCACAGTCTCTGCGAGAGTCCTTTGACTCATCGGTGAATACTAGCAGCGCAGACGAGAATGATGCAAGTAAGGCTTTGATCGAGTATGTCTTATCCACTGTCATAATTTTTGCTCTTATTTGAATTTGAACTATCATGCTCTCCTAGGGAGTTACAGCGCATAAGCCAGATGCGCCCGTATTCCGTCTCAGATTCTTCAAGTGGTACGGTGGCATGGGCTGAAATACGCATCGTTCAATTCATCCAAGCTATATTGGACTATCAGGTATAGCACCTGCATTCATATATTTTGACACAACGTACTCAAATATAATGCTTCAGTTCAACCGAGCTCTAGATATCCACAGAGTCAGTCTCATGCAGATTGTGAGTGTGAAATTGGCTTCGCTTTTGGCAGGGCATTCATCAGTTGTGCGTTTAGGTAGAAGGTAACATACTTGCAACCCGCGTGATTGTCTCCCTGGTACTCACCGCGAATCCCTCGATCTGTTCTAGAGGAACGGAATACGTTGAAGCACTTGGCCGTCGTAGATGGTGCTGGCTTTGGCACACCTCTCGATCAGCCATTGTCCCGTCCACGCTGTCTCGCCGGAACACGAGAGGATATACTGCGTAAACTCGAACATTGGGCAGCGGATGCGACGGCCCCCCAGATCTATTGGCTCACTGGAGGTACTGGTAGCGGAAAGTCTTGTATTGCACAGAGCTTTGCAGAGCAGCTTTTCGTGAATCGCACCCTCGGAGCAAGCTTCTTCCTTCGTGGCGCTTCGATCCGCGGCGTCAATTCGAAGAAGATCTGTGCGACGCTTGCATATCAGGCTGCTATGTCAAATCACTCCGCATCGACTATTTACAGGAAGGCGCTCCTCGGCACACTCACGACGCATCGTAACATCATGTCTCTCTCCCTACGAGATCAGCTGCGCGAATTGCTGATACTTCCTTTAATGATGTCGAATATGGAGACCGTCATTATTCTGGATGGACTCGACGACGGTGTCGAAGATAATGGAACATGCCCGATATTGCCGCTACTTCTGGACAGCATTTCTCTTGTGCCCCACGTGAAGCTTTTGCTAGTGACAGGGTCCCAGCTTCAAGCCCAGTATGCAGGCAACTTTGGTAACGGTAAAATCCTCTGCCAAGATCTCGCTAAGATCGACGATCTTGCAAGAGACGGTGACCTCGGCATGATTCTTCGTGCAGGCTATCATCGTTTAGGCAGCACTACACAATCATCTCTGAAAACCGATACAATCGTCAAGGCGGCCAAAGGCTCGTTCGCTTTCGTCTCGACCGTCGTCCGATTGATGCAACACGAGAAATATGAGACGGTGATGGAGCAGACACTTAACACCTTGGCTACATCATCTGTGCACGCAGTCGATGCTCTCTACTCTCATATACTCCAAATGGTTGTGGACAACTCTTACAAAGCCGCGCTGCAATTACTTTTAGGCTATCTTGTCGTTGCCCTGGAACCGCTTTCTCCCCATACTGCGTATGAGCTTATTCAAGCACGCTTTCCCCCCAACACCACAAATGAGCCCGTCGGCGAGGTCTTTTCCCCAGATGCTACAAGCGATCCTTCGAAGAAAATCACATCACCTACGACGATCATTGAACTACTCAAACCGCTCAGCTCGATTCTCATTCCATCGGGCATTAGCCCCAAGTCGGCCATTACATTCTTGGATAGAGCGTGTTGCGACTTCCTCACAAGCCAAGCGGCTAGGACACTGGCTCCAGGATTCTACATAGATCGCATCAAGTATCACTGCCTCGTCGTGCAGAGTTCATTTTCACAGATGGGGAAAAGTCTGAAGGCAAATATCCTCAACTTGTCCCGGCGTCAAAGACAACGCGACATCACAGCTGACACGATTCACTCGAAAATCAGCGCTGCAACAGCATATTGCTGTCGATACTGGGCTATTCACCTACAGTCGGTCGATGTACGTGACTTGAATCATTACTCATCCGATGGACGACCTTTCCAGCCCAGTGGATACGGCGTTAGGGACCTTCAGGACTTTTTGACTCACTCGCAGCTACTATGGTTTGAAGTCCTCGCCATTCTCGAAGAGCTATGGCGGGGACAAGAATCCTTGATCGTGGTGCGCAAATGGCTTCTTAAAGAGGTACTATTGTGAATTAAACACTATAAAGGCCTACTAATCTCCATCTCCAGGAGCCAGAGGATTACAGAGAGATGCTCGTTTCTGTCTCTGAAGGCCACAAGTTCCTCGTTGACGCATTCGATATGCTCAACTATTCCGTAACTTTCATCTATTCTCTCGCCCTTCCGTTCGTCACTGGTTCATTTCTCGCGAAGCATTACGCGAGCTACCCTGCCAGCACCCATTACAAGGCTCTTCTAGGTGCAGAGACACCACCCGCAGAACCTGTTAAACTCGAAGTTGTGAGAGATTGGGTGCGCTCGGTGCAATATTCCTGCGATGGCACTATACTTGCTGTGGGCGGCGACGGTTTTGCTTGTCTCTTTAGACTTGCCAGCGGTACCCCCGATCCTCGCCTGGATTTACCTTTGCGCAGCTATCATTACATTTACTGCATCGCCATTTCGCATCAAAATGCCAGAGTCGCAACGGCGTCTGATTACGAGATCAGTATATACGATATTCACGGTGAAGAGGTTTTTCGATTTGAAGAAATTGGAGCTCGAACCATCGCGTTCCATCCATCCAACGGAGACCTTCTGCTTTCCGGGTCCGAAGCGGGTCAAATTTCTCTGCTGGACCTTGCAGAGCGGAAATGTCGGATGAAGTCATACATACAGGACTTCGATGGGGTTACCTGCTGGCATGGCGAGTCCAGCATTCTAATTGGTCGCGGCAATGGAAGCATGGAAATCTGGGCTATTCAGAAGCAACAGGACAAATCTGGCCTGGTATATACCATGTCTCCCCCTATCAACAGCACCCCCTTCTTGTCACTGGACGAAACGGCTGTGACTACAGTGGCTTCTTCCAGGAATGGCAAGTTGATAGCTTTGGGATCCGCCGGAGGCATTGTCGTCATCTACAATGCGGACACTACTGACGAACTATTTCGCACGACGACCTCTTCACGAATTCGCTCGCTCCAGTTCCCATCCTCTGCCGAAAGCGATATGGTCATTTTTACGTCCGGAGAGGCAGCCCATCTTCTTTACTTCGATGCACAATACCCCGATAGCAGTTACACTCTGGTCTACGAGCATTCAGACGATGTGAGGGCCGGCACCTGGTCCCCCGACGGCGGTTTCATCGCTACTGGTTCAGACGATTGTAAGGTCAGGCTCTGGAAGTCGGGAGATCATCACTCGCGAGGCATTACTTGCCTTGACATCTCCGGTGATGGAAAGTTGCTTGTGTCTGGCTCCAAGGACAAGACGGTCAGGGTTTGGGAGGTGTCCGAAGGCAATAACCACGCGAAACAAGTTATACACGATAACCCTGGTGTTATCAACGATGTATTCTTCCTTCCCGATGACGCGTATATTGTCTCCATTGATAAGGACAACCACGACTCTCTTTGGTTCCGCGAAAATGAACAGTATCGTAAAATTTGGACCCGATCGCACCCTTATCCGGCATACCAAACCTCCAATTTCCGTTATACACACGGGCGTAATGGCTTCTATGCCTGCCCGGGAAATTATTGGGGCTCCATACAGGTAGACTGTTGGACGTTACACGGAAACAACTTGGTGCTAGCAGCAAGTGGTCTCTTGCTCTCGCTCGATGACGAATTCGTCGAATCAATCAACCACGAAACCATCCCTGGCACTAATAATATCAAAGTCATCCTAGAATGCGGTGCGAACAAGCGGCTTTCGGCCATCTGGGAGAATGCGTTGGCGAATGACCATCATGAAACCAACCCAGCACAGTTGAACTTCTTACGAGAGTTCGGGAAAGCACAATCGAGGAAGGCTAAGACGACTCACGGCGGTCAGCTTACTCGTTTGAGGCAGTCATCGGACCACCAGTGGATTCTCAATAAGGATGATCAAAATATTCTGTGGGTGCCCGCGGCACGTAGGGGTAGTCTGGGATACTGGGATGATTCGGAGCGACGACTTATTCTGGGCGGAAGGAGCGGGCTGCTCACTGTCGTTGACTTCACTAGCGATGATGACATCGAATTGTAGTTTGAAGTATATACATATCTACCATGGCTAGCAGCATAGAATTCTCATCATGTAGTTTCGCACCAATAAACTCAATCTCGAGGAAATCCTGGCGAGAGCGTTAAATGATGTCCCTGGTCATTATATCGAGATCAGCTTAGGAGGTGTTTCAGGAGACTTTCTACGATTGACTCTCAGTCCGTGGTTCGAAGGCCCAGAGGTTCGCCGAGGCATCTCGTACTAAAGGGGCTGGTTTCATACGAGACCGTTTGATGAACGTTGTTCGTTGTGGTTCTTCCACAGACTCGTCCTCTTCACTTGATACATTCGAGTCATTAGAGGACTCAGAATGGGCATCCACTTGATCCCGGCAGAGTGCTTCATCGAAATGACGAGAACCAGATGCCGATAGGAGTAGTGGCTTTAGTGGGTGAAAGGCTACAGAACCAACTGCATCTTCAAATCAGGTTGGTAAGCCAGTTAGCTTCAATAGGCAGATAGGCGAAGGCAACCTACCATCATGCGCATCGTACACGAGCGTAGCCTTGTGGCAAGATGTCTTCAGCTCATCTTCGGTGACTTGCTCAGCTCCCACAGTAGCATTGAGGTCGAACAAAGATATCTCCCCATGCTGCGGCGGATAACATCAGTTAAAACCACAGCAACACTGAACGTCTCCCCTACCTGATTACCGACACTGAGCCAATTCCCTCCTATGTCGACGTCAAACAGAAGTCGTTGGTTCGTTTCAACTACTTCCTTCCGCTTGAGCGGATCGTCTCTTGCAGCGCGTTGGAAACGCTGTATCGGGCTTGAAACATCTCCGCGTAGGTCCCATGTGTAAATGTAACCATGACGCCTAAATGACGCGTACAATAGATATGGACGGGCTGGATTGAACATCACCTAGAAGAAATATCGTGAGAAATGAATCGGAATCTCGAGACGACGTTGACCTACCTGGCTGACACTGGATGGTACACCGAGTCCAGTACCACCTGATTCATTGCCTACAAACATGACAGGCGCTTCTCCAGTAGCCTCCGTAAAGATGGCAAGGTTCGAGGATGCGGGGGACGAAGGGCTTAGTGAACCTGCTGCGAAGACTCCGGAAGAGGCGTCTGACGAGAACGCTAATGCGGATATGATGCCTATATATCGTTCATTGACTATCGTCTATATCAGCGAGAACCTGACTTACCTTTCAGCCCGTCTCTGCTTTTCTTGGACGGGGTCGTGTGCCACCGGGCTCCTTCCCCAGGGTATTGAGTATCAAAGACTTCAATGGCGTCCTCAAACCCACAGTAGATCCTAGTTGTATCGATTTAAGGTCGTAATATTGGTCCAAAAGCGAGATTCTCACTTTGTGGCGGTTCCATTAAATGTCATGCAGTGTGGAGCGATCTGTCTCTCGCGGTGATCGACTATTTTGTACGACGCGCGTAGCTACAGAGAATCAGCAATCGGGAGCCAATCAACAAACAAAGACTCACACGACCAGTTGCTGCATCGAGAAGCTTCACAGGACATTCCCTCACTGAAGCTAGAAAGCAGAATGAGGCAGGATTCGCCACACTCGCGAAAGGATACCAGGTGAAATCCAGTATAGGACTTGGTTGTGAGAATGGTGGGGGAGGTTCGAACGGCGTGGGCGTTACGTCGGAAAGCAAAGAAGAGGGTCTATTCAGCTTGGCGTTAGTATTTACAGGCAATATATCGATACTATCTCACATTTCAAGATATTGCAGAGTGGCATTTTCACATTGTGCGAGCGCGACTGATCCGTCTGGACACCTATCGCTGAGTTAGTCTCGCTCAAAAAGTGTTCTATAAAGGGATAAGTACCATTTGGCGTTTCGAGCAAAATTATTTCCGTTGCCAGTTCTACCAACAGAGTGGTCAACATGCTTCAAGTCCGGCTTACGAGTGACATCGTAGGACGGAGGTTGCCAGATTGAGACCGCATCAGGGCTGGAGTCCATGTTACCTACTACGATAGTGTATGTGATGGCCTTAAAACCAGTATAAGACTTGTGAAGGGCATATGCTCTTCATATATTCCGAGTCAGCAGACAGCTGGCAATTTGAGATGGCGGCGAAGTTGAAAGGATATAATTACCCAATGTGGTAGATTATCCGGCCGGTGTCATTGATCCGGCTTGCCGCACTCCCAAGTTATCACCGAAGCCAGGCGCTCATTGGCTGTGTCGCCACCACGATCTTAAGCCCTGACCGGAATAATGCAGCAACCCGCAAGTCAAGCTAACTTGATTTAAATCAAGGGCTCTAACAGTGGTAAGTATTCCAAATTCTGTATACTTACACCTTATCTCATGGTCTGGTCAGTGTCACGTCCGGAAGAAGAGAACGCACAGTAAAGTCCTCGCTGTAGCTTGAACATTGCCGCAATGGCAAGCTCACTTGAGGAGCTACACGATGATGTCCTTATTCATTTGTTTGGATTCCTTTGCATCATGGATATTCTGAACATGAGGCAAGTAGGTATGGATGTAACCGCTGGCAAATCGATGCTTACTCCATCGTTTTCAGACCTCAAAGCGATTTATGACGATATCAAGGCTGCATGTCGTCTGGAAGCGTGCTTACATACTACATGTCATCGAGAATGGGTTTCCGTCCCCTGATCTACCCCTCGACACACTACCATCTGCTGAGCTAGAGAACTTGACTCGCCACGCGTATGCAGTCGGGAGTTTCTGGCTGGACCCACGTTCGATGCCTCTGCGATCTGAAGAATTCTCCGCCAGCGACGGAATACCTGTCTCTGATATTAGATTTGTTCCCGCGAATCCGAACTGGCTGATAACCGTCTCAAGGGGTATCTGGTTCCGGATTACCTGTTGGGATACTGGCCTGTCGCGGCATACACCTGCACGGAAAGTCGCAGAATGGTGTCCCAAGGGGGCCATTTTCACTGGGATAGTGGTAAACTCCGATCCTAACAACGAGGCAATGCTAGCTGTCTCAGCAGTTTTTCCGCAGTGAGTAGGATATGCAATTCGAATTCCACACATGCGTTGTTTTACGAGTTAACCGCGTGCATAGTGAATGTAGGATCGATATCCTACGCATGAAACCAGCAACAGACCACTATCCTGCACAATTAGAGTCTTTAGCTACGATCAACAGCTCCTTCAAGGCGATGACTTTATCTGGCGACGTGTTGGTTATTGCCGACGATACTTATGAGGTTCACGTTATTAACTGGCGAACCGGAGAGATGGCCATGTTGTGGGGGTCTGACGAACCGTCAGAATACAATTTCCAGGTAATTTTCAGCCATCAGGATTTAGAATGTCTTTGTTAACATACTTATAGCACAACAGATGTTTGCAAGTAGTCCTCTCCTCGCGGTGTGTGCTGGTAGTGCGGGCACGTTCCTTCGAAGCGTTTCCTGTACCTCATCTCCTTCCTCCTCATACCATAAACGCACCGCAACATCCTATCGCGCAACATCGATTCGGCTGGATCGATGGTGTCGCCGTATCCCAAGGCCACCGCTCCTTCGATAGCACGAGAGACGATCTACCAGCCTTGTCTATTGTTCTTCGCGCGGAAAGCGACGATCCATGGTCATCCACCAAGCATACTGTCGACCTATACCGTCTACCAGCAGCACCTCCGCCTCCTGAATTTGATGAAGAGAATGCTGATAGAGAGCGAGATACAGCGCCAGCATCACCTTACATATTCCCCCCTTTGCACCACACCTCCTTCCCATCTGCTCGTGGTCATCTACGCTGCAAAGATATCGCCTTGGGCCCATACGGTACTGCCCTTTGGATCCAACCACGGATAGCGAGGAATGCCGACCTTACAGGATTCGACGTCCATGCCTCGGACGCTCAAGGTTCTGGCCATCACCCGATTACTGGATCCAAAATCCCAAAGAAAGAGTCCCTTGTAGCAGCAGTATTTCCAGGCGAGTTAAAAAGCAAACACGAAGGATTGGATGAGAGCATCCGAACGTTGTGGGCGATTGACGATGTCAGTGTAGATTGGACTTCTATGGACTATGAGGAGGCGAGGGGACTGGTAGCACTTGGAGACAGTCGTGGGAATGTGGTCATTCTGAGTCTAGTTTCTACTAGTAATTCGTAGAGTGGACATAAAACTGTAGAATACACTGTATACCATGGCCATTCTGGCTCAAGAGCAATGGCTCCTAGCGATCTCTATGAAACCTTCCAATCTACAGCTTAGCCCTGGCAGATGCATAACGACCTGCATTACCGTCATCTCGCAGAACTCGCCTGAGAATCTTGCCACTGGGGTTTCTAGGTATCGCAGGAATGATGAAGACGTCCTTCAGCCACTTATACTTGGACTTTGCGTCAGAGACGTGCTGAAATAACCTCAAAAGTTAGTACAGTCCATGGATTTTGCTTGACATAGCTCGTACCGTCATCAGCTGCACTTTCAACTCCTTCTCTGCTTGCGCATTTCCTGCGATCCGCTGCCTCGCATTCTCTTTCAGTACGACAAACGCGACAGGGAGTTCTCCCGCGTAGTCGTCCTGCACGCCAACCACTCCAGCATCTGCCACATCAGGATGGCTAAGCAGATGGCCTTCTAGTTCGTTTGGAGATACTTGGAACCCTTTGACCTTGATGATTTCCTGTACTCGCAAGATCAGAAGTGCGAGGATGATTCAAATGTTCAAGCCTCACTTTAATTCTGTCCACGATGACAAGCAGATTGTCCTCCGTCAGTGTGACCTCGTCTCCAGAGGCGAGCCAGCCACTATCAAACGTCGAGTTAAGACGAATATTTCGTCGCAAACCGTAGTACTCACCCATCTAGGAATGTCTTCTTCGTACTAATCCAATCGGCCATGAGCAAGCTATACTCGCAGCCACATCATCAGGTTCACTTACGCTTCTGGATCCTTATAGTACCCCAACGCAACATAAGGCCCTCTGATCAGCAGCTCCCCAGTTTCGCCCTTCTTCAGATCCGCATCTGTACCATCCGCCTTCACGACTCGTACTTCACCCGCAGGTAGAATAGCCCCAGCGGTTCCAAACCTTCCAACCTTAGGGTATACAGGCCACTATTGAACCCGGTTTGAGTAAGTGATAGGGAGGGGCGAAACGGAAATTTACCATCGCCACTCCGCCGGTAGACTCAGTTAGACCTGAGGACATGCATTAGGTATTGCGACAGAGAAGAGGAAGGACGGTCTTACCATATCCTTGTCCGAGATGTATATTGGGCCATGTTTTGAGGATCTCAGCTGATACTTCGGGTGAAAGGGCAGCAGCAGCTAAGGCGAGACAATGTATGTGGGAGATGTCGTAATTTTTGACAGCAGGATGCTGAGATAACTGACGGTCAGTTCTCGTCAAGACATGCGGTGGTTCGATAAGATCTACCTTGACCAGTAGAGTAGCTTGCGGGGGAACAATACTGCATGAATATCCACATCAGCGTCGAAGAATAGTCATCAGTTTCTTCAGAAATCCTCACAAGAGTATGTTAATCTTATATCGCACAATATTGGCTAGCATCTTCTCAAAGTTGAATACAGCCGTTACGACAGTTGTTAGCTGCGAAGTTACGTCAGCTGTATTCTGCACCCGCATGTGTTTTCAATCTTACCCCGCTGTAAAGATTCAAGTGCAACTGAAGCCAGAGACAATAGATCAGTGATTATACGAAAACGAGGGGCAGCGAGCTTACATTCACGGCCAGGCCGTATATGTCTTGATTTCCAAAGAAATGGGTGAGCGAGACCTTTTGTAGAATTGGGATCACACTCACGGAAGAAGGGAAGGACTGGGTGGCATCAAAGGTCTGTCAGATAGAGTAGGCAAAGCACGAACTCCAAACGTACCGCCAGTTGAGACATCCCCAACGCGGAATCGAGCCTCGTCACGACTCAGTCTATGGTCATTCACTCCTTGCGACGTAGCAAGCTGGACGACAGCCACAACGATGTTATAGTGGGATAGAGCTACAGCCTGTAAATCACATATATTTCAATTGGTGTGCAGCGCTCGTGAGGATGTGCTACGTACCTTCGGTTTACCAGTCGTCCCAGACGAGAAACAAAGAAACGCCATCTTCGTTCTACTTTCGCCTGCCGACAGCCTGAGTGGTCGGGCCGTAAGACCTTTTACCGTGGCCTCATCGATGGCTCCGTCCAGAGTACGCAAGCCACTGCCTGGGTGGCTCTTGATGAGGATGATATCTGCATTGACGGTCTGCCCTATGTTGGCCAACGCAGCTTGTACGTTCTTAACGGTGAGGGGGTGAGCCACAATGAGTTTGGGGTTTGCTATCCGGAACTGGTGCTCTGGGATACGTGACACGGAGTAAGCTCTCGTAACGGTGACGACTTGTCGTGAGATATGGGCTCACCAATTTCGCCGGGAGTCAGGGAAGGACTCATTGCGCTGATACATATGTCATAAGCTGCAAGATAAACAAAACGCTTTCACTGCACCTACGCCACAATGCCACCAGCTTCATGAACACCCCAGCACACTGTGCCATAATCTGAAGAGAGAACTTAGCGACCAGCATAAATCAAATGTAACAAAGCTGCGCACCGACGTCATTGGGACTTGAGAAGGCAACTGCGAGAGGATCCGCATGATTCTCAATAACAAGCTTTGATTTCGTTGAGAATCAAGTCTCACCAACATCGTCCACTCCTATCCATGATTGTCGTTAACTTCTCAACAAGAAGAGGGTTGAAGGTGTAGCGTACCTAGTTTGTACACGTTCTGCAACCAAGCTGCGAACCTGGTTGTTCGTGTTCGGAGCTGCAGACACATTCAAAATGTTAACCCTGCTAGGTCATAAAACTCAGTAGAGTGGCGACGTACCTCTTCCAAGCCAATTCCTCTACCAGTTTCATCGTCGATGAGACATGGCAAGTTCGATGGTCGGACCGGGCGCGTAGGATGTTCATAGTCGAATATAAGTTGAGGAACCGTGAGATCGTCCGGAGGAGGGATGTACGGGCGCGGAGGAAGGTTAGCCATCGCAAACTCGCTGGTGGCGTTGAGCTTGCGGGAACGCGGCGAAACGAGGGAGACAAGGGGAGGGAGACAGAGCCATGGCTACCACGGAGCAATATACCTGTGGGGTTGCGACAATCGCTGTGATATCTGGTGTACGTAGGCCGACCCCTTAGCCGGGTGTGAATACATACGAGTATCGCGTGGCTGCGCACAAACCTACGACTCTACAGGCAGATCACGGTTGCAGTAAGTAGGGACTGATTCTGAGGTTCTTGGTCGTAAACGTTATCACGGCATCCGGCCTGTGATAGGTTTGCATTCCACAGAGCAGCGCCTGTAAAGATGCCAGATACCCGTCTCCGCTGAGGAATTCTCAGATAGCTGATACCTACACAGCCAGTCAGCTCCTCGTTCTTTTCAGAAATAATTGTACGTACAGTGTAACGCATTTCATGCTGCGTTGGATTGTCATTTTACACTTACAAACTGCACACCTGGTATTGGTTGGAGGTCAAGTTCAGCAATTGCCCCATACGGAAAACGCATCATCTTGACAGCGTGACCATTACAAGCGCCGTACTCTGTGACATGTGACACGGTGAAGCCGGCGAGTTCCGCTCGTTACTTGCTCTGCTTTGAACGCATACCACCGACTTTAACCACCATGTCCCTCTCTTCGTTCTTCTCGTCGTTCGTGTCAACGGTCTACGCCGACGCTCCTGAGGAAAAGGAGGAGGAGAAGCCCGAGGCCCAGGAAGCTGAGCAGGAGGAGCCTGAGGCCGAAGAGGAGGAGGAAGAGGAGCCTGAGGATGTGCGTGCATGGTGTTAGTGAACCAAAGGCTTTTAATCCTTAATGAAACCTCTCAGATTATGCCTGCACTTCAAGAGGAATGCAAGGAATCTGCCGCATGTGCTGCTGCCACCAAGCACTTCGCTCATTGCCAGGAGAAGGTCAGCGCCGGTGAAGGATTCCACGGAGAGGACTGTGTCGAGGAATTGTACGTGTTTTTATGCCTATAATGGGGGTCTTCAGCTTATTCCCAACTTCTTTGCTCTAGCTGTACGTGTATTGTTTATTAGATTACTGGATACCACTAACTTCACTGATATCTTGTGTGACATGTGTCATCCAGACCAGTAAGTTTCATGCTCTATTCACCGTTACTCAGAGCTCATTATTCTGTTTTCTCTTTACTAGCATGATGCACTGCGTTGACGTGAGTCCCCTTGTCATGAATATGCGTCCAGGATCTCAATCGCGTTTATAGAACTGCGTTGCACCAAAACTATTCGCGAAGCTGAAGTAGAGAGCATTTGGGTATCCGGGTTTCAGGTATGTAAGGTGTTGTATTGATGGCATTCATATTTCTCATCATATAACAGATGCGCTTCCGCCTATAGTTGCGGGACTAATCGTCGCACACTATATAATAGATCGCCCCGACTTCCTAGAATACTCGCTCCTCATTTTCACAAAATATGAGTTTTACTGCACCTCGACTAACTCGTTCGTTGTTTCGCCACCTGGGATCGCACACTGCTGCTTTGAGGACTCTTGTCCAGGTAAGCTCGACTGGCAATGGTCCCCGACGTATAACTAGCACGGCCCATCCTGGAACGCCCAGGTCTCCTATGATAGCTATGCTAGCACACCCCTGGAATCCTCCACTCTTTTTTTCATAACTCGGTGCTCTCTACTTTAGTCACGGAACAGAACTGTTTTCGTCATTACTACACTACAGCTTGCCCCCGCGCATCCTTGGTTCGCTGCTATGGTCTTAATGCAAGAATAACTCATTTAATGTGCACCAGGACCAGACGCTACGGCCAGTCTTCAAGTGTATCAGCGCTCTCATTCATCTACAGTTGCCTTATACAGCCGAACTTTCGCAGATAATCTCCGCACATGCTTCACAACGGCAGTCATGAGTCGCTGATAATCAAACACGCTGTCTCGCGAAGACTACTAATTCCGGTATCACGCAGACGTCAGTGAGCACGTTCGTGAAAGCAACGACGGGTATATATTCCATGGACTTCGATGCGCCTGGTGCGCAATCGGTCCTCAAACCGCTGGTGGAGGCAGGTAACAGAATGTGGGCATTAATGTTCTCTGCATTTACTGTAGCCTCTGCGACCGCTCAAAGCGCGACGAACCTCGGCCTTGCTTCGGTGAATGGGGTGTACAACAGCTCTACGACGCCCTCTTCCCTTCCATGGAATACGTACAACTACTGTAACGCGCCTCATGTCGTGCCAGCGCACTACACGTTACCCTCTGCCAAAGGGGCAAAACTCGTGTACGTGAATACGGTGATACGACACCACAAGGTCTGTCGAACTCTCGTACTTTCCTCAATTTATTTACTTACATCAATCATTCTGGTCAATAGAGAACGCCGGATAACCTGTATCCCCAAGAGAACCTGTTGAACACCCCATGGGATTGCTCTGACTTCGATCAGTTCAACTTCGGTGGTCTGGAGGGCTCCCGCGTCTTCCACAAGACGGAAACGCCTGACTGGCATCCATTCCTTGTCAATGTTTGGAATGGAACCTGTGACGAAGGACAGCTCACGCGAGGTGGGCTTGATGACGCAGTCAAGCATGGGCAGGTCAGTACACCACATGCGGCTTTGTACTGTAGTACTGAAGATGGTTATAGGATTATTGGGCAGTCTACTCCAAGAAGCTGGGCTTCCTCAAATCTGTAAACGAAAAGGATATCTTCATCCGTACCTCGGTCGAGACACGGACGATGCAAGTCGCCAGTGGCATCCTTACAGGGTTTGACAAATCCTTTGCGTCCAAAACATTTCCCGTAACCACTCAGCCATCACCAGTGAGGATATTCTTCCATAGCTTGCGACGTGCAATTTATAGAAATTATATCCAACAGATAGACTCCATACCTCCCAATTACCCGTGCCCTCATGCGAACGACGTCAGGAATGCGTATCAGTCTGTCCCAGCGTGGACGGACCATTTACAGGCGAACGCGGACCTCAAAGCGAGACTAGATGCCACGCTCGGCACGGCAGGCCTTGCTGATTGGGCTTCATGGTGTTAGTATGATGACAACTCCTTTATTGCTTGAGCTGACCAATGCTTGCCGTAGACGACCATTTTTTCGACACGTTCACGTCGCGCACGTGCAACAGCCATCCACTGCCATGCAATGCTACTGGCGGATGTGTCTCGGTAGATGACGCCTTGAAGGTATTTTCTATTGGCGACTTCGAATATGAGTGAGAGGTTTTGGCTGTCTTCGTGGAAGTATCATCTGAACGCTGCATAGTTACATCTGGAATGCAGCTGAGAATTCCACTACGTACAACCAACTTACGTTCGGTATGTGCTCTGCGCGTCCACGCGTTTGACTTTCTTCTGAATCCATGGTCAGGAGTATTCCTCCAGGAGCTATCACGAAACTTCCAGCTGTTCAAGTCCGGTAAAGAAACGTTCAAGCTGAGGTTCTTCGTTGGCCACGACGGAACCATGGTTCGCCTTGCATCTGCTCTCGGGTTTGGGAAGATCAGTCCTTTGCGGTGGCCTGCGCTGGGCTCGGAGATAAACATGGAGGTGCGTACAAATTGTGTTGACTAACGGCGTCACGGTGCTGATAAAGTAACACGTTCATCAGGTCTGGCAGTTGAAAAAGCAGAGCTTCGTACGGGTTCTGCACGAAGGCACGGTTGTGCCTTCATTTGAATGGACGCCCCTGGATGACTTCATCGCTCTGCTCAACTCCCAAATCGTTCCTGATCTACTCGAGCAGTGTAATGGCAGCCCCCTAATATAGAGCCGTGTTCATCACGAGTGTTGGTGTAGTGTTCCGAAATATCATCACTTGTCATTGCATGTCATACACAACAGAGCACCCCAAAAAGCAGCGAGACGAAAGCAAGAGCAAAAGATACATGAAAAAGCTCAAGTAGATAACGAGTAATTATTTGTCCATCAGCGTGCACGTTAATTTCTGTACGCGTGCATAGATCCTTTTTCAGCATTTTCCAAGGAAGCAAGCAAGCCGGTTCCAGCAACGAACGAAATGAGAACCATTCGACACGAGCATCAAGCACTTATTAGATCGGGGAACCGTTCAGAAGAACTCTGTGGGATTCCGCCATTCGGCGTGTTCGCACCCGTACCACTCGAGCCAATCTGTGGAATGGTAGCGCATCCTCTCCTTGGGCCATTCTTCGATGTAGACGCCGTTGGGAGTTTGCTTGACGTCGTAGTATATGTCGTCAATCCTTGCTAGGCATACCTTGGGGAAGCCGTGCTGAATAACTGCTGTGGCGTCTTCGACGTGGAAAGCATGTAAACCGATGAAGCGAAGAGCAGGCGGGAGACCGGCGCGCAGTTGCTAGAATTGACAGTATGATCAGTGCGTAGTGTGCACAAGCATGTTATAAGACTTACAGTGACGAATGAGATAGGATCCGCCGATGTCAGTCCATGGAGGGAGAGTGTGGTAACACTTCTTGGAACGAGCCACATTGCGACAGGAGCTGCGACGTCCTTGGGGAGCGTGGCATGCAAGCTCTTCAAACCCGTGAGGGAAGGAAGGACACCCCAAACGGTAGCATCGTATCCAAGCCTTCGTTGAGCCCAGTCAGCATTGGGGACCGTGAGTTGCAAGCAATGCAGGTGGGTCCTATCCCGCAAGAATTCCGAGATGGCCGGGAAGAGGTCGCTATCGTTGACGCATTGGCCATGGAGGATGAATGCGAAGTGGCGAAGGAACGGAAGGCCTTTGAGGTTCTCTCTGAACTGTGTGGAGGCGTGACATTCGAGACTAACCCAGAGACGCAGAGACTCGAGCTGGATACCGCTCCTGAGGATCTCTCCTATACCCTGTGACTCCGCGCTAAAGACTCCGAAGAAGTCGAGGTGGGTGAGATTGCGCACGGCGATAACTTCGGATGGGAAGGTCCATGTCTGGTTGTGTACATGCACTGATCGGAGCGAGGCCTTGTTCTGCGCTAGGAAAGCGTATATCTCGTCGGGTGAGCCGCCGTTGGCAGAGTAGGTGAACTGGCTGATGTGCCTAAATTTCGGGAACCTGAGCTCGCCGGTGCCGTCTGTTGGGCTGCATCTGGGAGTGAGAAATCGCTTCGATAGTCGAAAGAGTGCACTTACACGACTGAAAGACCGTACAGTCGGAGGTGACAGCCTTCAATGATTCGCAGGAACGATGCTATATCTTTCCACCTCATGCCACAGTGCAAGTTGCGCAGGTTTGTGAGTTTAGGCAATGCGTTCGCGAGAATACCTGGGAGGAATCAGTAGGGCACCGGAAACGTGGTCATGCCACACACCTGTCTGGAAAGTCATGGGGAAGATATCACGTCCTGGGACGAAAATACGGAGCGTCTTGACATGAAAGGCAAACGATGGGTCTGTGATGATCCTGGTGAGGATATCCGCACTCCGTTGAGAGTGTTGCCTGTCAGATGCTGCGCGAAGTCAGTAACGCTAGAGATGCCATGTAGAGGGCTGTGACGTACAGAAGTGAAGGTCAATTTGTCGGAAGAGAAGTTGGCTTGCAATGCGGGACAGCACATGGGGTATTGATAGCAACGTCTTGAGGTCGCGTCGGGGGAGAAACAGGGCAATTTCCCGCCATATCTCTGTCGAGAACCCCGGGAGTCGGGTTGACTGCATGGTGGTCGTTTAGCTGCTTGGGATTACCACACCAACCGCCAGACACCCACCTTGTTACGTTCCGCCGTGCGACCCATGAGAGCTTTGGCTTCAGGATGGTCAGGATCAGCTCTAAGTATGGTTTCCAAGTCTACGTTGGGGGCGGGGAGAGGTCAGCACACATCTAATCTAGAATGATCCTGACCGGCGGCCTAGGCGGATCCCGACCTTGATTTGCGCTCGTGTGCAGACTGGCGGCCAGCCTGGCCTTCGCGCGGAGCAGCAGAGCCTTATTTTGCAGCTCTAGCGACAGTTTTGGTAGCCGTAGACACGACTCGACTGCATTTTCGATGAGTGCTTTTGAGCTAGGTGTATAGCGAATTTGTAGAGTATCAGAAGCGCCCACACGTTACACGGTAAATACCACTGACCGCTCGAGGTGAAGGTGATGCATTGCATAAATAAGTACATCAACTTTATGTGTATCTGAGAGGCCAGACGTGACGTCGCGGATGCTTGCGTCCAGGATTCTAGGATTGAATACGCTCATGTTGGTCCCGTGTTGAGATGCAGTGAGGAATGGATGCGCCTAGGGCAGAGACCAGGGGGTGTCGCGCCAGCTCTAGTTCTTGGATACGACAGCTGTACTTTAATGGTCCAAGTAGGCCCTGATGCACCTGGCCACAGCTAAGGTAGCTAGAGGCTTGAACTTGGAAGTTTAGGCTGAGAAACTAGTACAATTGGCCGATCCGGCCGGTTGACACTGGTGCCGGTGCTCCGAAACCTCCGGCCGGCTGTTCGTAGTGGGAGGGACGATAACAGAGTGTTCAGAGCAAGCTAGCAGTGGAGAGAAAACCATCACTTACTTTACTCTGTGAAGTGGGACGGTTTTAACTGGAGGACAAGAGGAAGTGGTTCCCAGGAGAAGATTAGGAATGAGACGACACCGGCGGCTCGGCCAATCTCCGATTCTATTCGTGGTCATTACAACCACCAGTTCCCATCGAAGATGAACGCTGTGATCTAAGCGTTACACACGGCCTGGGGACCGCTCAGTTGCGATACCGAGTTCTTGATAGGCTTGACTGGGGAGGTCTTCGTTCATGCGTTCATCTTTGCGTACTGCGACAGGCACATGAAGATCCAAATATCGGGCGCTTGCTCGAATACCATTGAGTAACGACTACTAGCGGCCAGTCAAGTTCTCACTCATTTATCTGTACGGGTACCAACTTTATAAAGGGGGTAAAACACAAGGTTTCAACATACGAATACAGAAGTCTCCTCAAGTTTTCAGACGTCTCAAGCCGAATGGGGACCCCTTAATTTCGCGTCCACAACCCAGTTCTTACCCCTCGTACAACACACTATGCGCCTCGGCTATACCTGCCCGCTTACAACAGCGAAGAAGTCAACACACATGTTGAATTGCGATGGCAAGTACAACGGCACGGGTGATAGCTGGTAAGGCTTCATCGTTGATTGGCCCCTACGTACCTCGAGTCGACGGCCTGCGTCCCGATAGGCTTCGCATTGCCAATGAAATACGACCCACCATGAATTTGACTATTCTGTCTCTACGAGGGCTTCATAAGCATCGTGCTCCGCGCTCATTCGGACCCTCAGGCAAGTCAGCAGGACCTATGAGCGACCTGAGAATTTAAGAATTTGACTACGGGTGATGGGCCGGCTGGGTGTGTAGCGACCTTAAGGCACCAATACTGTATGTCTTATCAGCCTCGAGGAGGATATGTTGTGCCCAGACCAACGGAGAAGCTTACATCGTGCGTATCCACATTTCAACTTCCCAAAGCGGACTTACAAATGTTGTTCGTGGGATCAAATCGTCTGGCCACCGATCGACCGAGTGTAACAGGTTCAAGCCAATAGGTGAAAAATAAAGTCATGGCTATCTAGAATCTTGAGGACTATAGTAGCGGGTATGAGGCCAAGCGGTTTCTTTCTTGTGTGGCCGATTTCCTGCTCAGCGTACAAGCAGGTGGAGGCGGATTGCACATGCCACAGCTTAAATGGATCTCATGGAGAATTTTAACGAGGGACTCCGTGGAAACCAGTAGGGAGAAATGCGAGATGCGAGGATTTCATGCGAAGGATCGAATGAACTGAACCGGGCGCTAATTTATCGCGGCGAAGAAATAAGTATAAGTGGGACGCAAGTACTTAGACAGTACCGTAATACTGTCACGTTGAGATTGGAGAGGAAATAAGAGGTACAAAATATCATATATACAGGAGTGGAAACGGATATGATGGCGATGCAAGGAAATGAGACGAGAGTAAAGGTAGCGGGTGGTTCAGCGCTAAGGGCGGGACAAATGGTCACGTGGGGTCGCTGAGCGGGGGATGGGGGCGTAAGTTGAACCGATTTCAGGAAATCGGAACAGGTTCAAGCCAATAGGTGAAAAATAAAGTCATGGCTATCTAGAATCTTGAGGACTATAGTAGCGGGTATGAGGCCAAGCGGTTTCTTTCTTGTGTGCTGAGCTTTGTTGTTGCGGATCTTTCTGGGTCCAATCAATCGCAAATAAAGACTAGATCGTGCTAGTACGGTAGTCCCACCTCCAGAACTCTTCCAAGATTCACTTATCGACTTGCAGACTATCATGATGACCTCCATGGACACACAAAACCACGACCGCAGCCCCTCAAACCTCCAATCCCTCGCAATCTCCATTTATTACAAGGCACGTGAACAAGTGGTCCGTGCGCATTTCCCACGCTGGGCATCCGATAAATCCTCGTCCTCGCCCAAAGTTGAATCTCTTTGATTCTTCCACAACTTGAATCGCCAGTGATGATAACTGCTAGCAGCGATATGAGCACGACCGTCTCTCAGGAGATGTGTCGGCGTTGACATCGCTCGTTCGGCTTTTAACCACCTTGTTACTTGTAATAGGGACGGGCTTTTTCTTAAGCTGAGGCGTCACTTGTGGAAGATGATCGTGAATTCGTGTCGAATGTACTTATGAGTGTGTTGGGATTGTATTAGAATGATATGGATCTCATTTGTTCTGAATCCACGGTGCCTGAGAATGATTGAACGGGTTTGAACGCAAATCCATGGAGATGTTGGAATTTGTATGTAGTGCGGTAGAATTGCTCGGTAGTGACGCTGATGGAATCACTATATTGTACTAGTACTGTGGTCGGTGCATGCATGCAATGCTCGCATTGCGTTCATGCAAACTCTGTGCAGATTCGACCAGAACGAAACAGTTCTATTTCACACGCGAATGGCAGCGGTACATCGTCGAGAATCGCAGTATACGTAGTGCGGCATGTAACTCGAATTCGAGTGTTGTGTCTACCGACTCGTGCTATTAGCACATCGTTCTGAATATCACAGGATTGGCTGCTTATGTGGAATTGAGAGTTTACTCTTGTTCAGTTCATCCACAACCAACAGATGAACATCCTGTGTCATGTTACGATGACCTATAGACGTAGTCGAAAGCTCAAAGCACTTCGGCTTCGTATAACTGCCGTCTGGTCTTCCCTCTTGAAATCTGAAGCTGGACCGAACGGCGTCCTGATGCCTTTATCGTCCACGGCGACGGTGCCTATTAGGGGTACCCAAGCGACACTGCGTGCAATACTCACACCGTATGTCAAAATCAGGTTGATTTAGAGCACAGGAAGTTTCTAATGGGCCTACCGGTGGTGATAGGATAGACTAGCTTCTTCGTCGTACAGGAAATCCAGCGACTGCAGGCCTTCCTGAGACCTCCGTGCCCTTGTCCGATACCCATGCGGACCGCCGTGGCGAGAAGGTACAGAGTTCCAACTCGTTATGACGAATTCAGGCCTTCTTTGTGATTGGATGGCCCGTCTAGGGCCGCTCAGATGACTTAACGGCGGTATGGACATGGGAGCTTTGGACTGGCAGTGAGTGAGAAGTCTCACCTACAACGTAATCGCCTTGTACATGGAAGCATGTACGGTTGGATTACACTGAGTCTGGCCTGAGTCTATTCCGGTGTATGATAGAACATGCTGGTACTGTCTTGGCCTTCTGATGCGTCCAGTCTTCCCCTTTTCGCGTTTGTGACGTCTGACGTAACCGGGAGGTTGCGGTGGGATCCTGCTTTCATTTCAGACCCTCTATTCGCGATTCAAGGTAGTAGACCTCAACGAGAGTAGACCATTAGTGGGGGCGAGGTGAAAGCGAACAAGAAAAAGTTATCCGGTGTAGGTGTCAATTATACGAGCGAGGGTAGAATACAGTGGTCGATGCGTCAATAGTGGCAGACGTCTAGATTCTCTACTTGTTCTTAGTCGTCCTAGGCACGCGGGTGATTAGCTTATCAGAAGTATATCATAGTCATACCACGCACCTATACTTGAACCGCTTTCTCGTCTGTGCAAACTCTCCCAGTTTATGACCAACCATGTCCTGCGTCACCATGATTGGCACATATGTCTGGCCATTGTGTACCTCAAAACGAGCACTACAATAGTTTCAAAAGCAGACTGTCAACAAGATAGCATATCTGGAAATGACAAGTATTGCTCACCCGACGAAATTAGGAAGGATAGTGCTCCCTCGAGCTTCAGTTTTGATGGCAATATTGTTCTCTATGGCATGCTTCAAATTAGGGAAAGAAACAAAGTATGGACCTAATAGCAGGTTAGTAGAGTCAATAGCAGAGAATATTATGAGCATACCCTTCCACGCTGACCGTGCACCGCGGACTACCAGAGATGGATGCATGTTGTCCGAGACAGACCTCGGAGAACGAGCGACCGAAGCGCCGGCGGGAAACTGAGTCCCGTGCTGCGTGACGATGCGTTACAGGTCGTGACATTGCCGCGTCACGTCCTATGTCGAGCTTCCACTGGCAAGTCACTTCAACTTGAAACTCGAAGTCCTGCCAGATTATGTACTTCAAGGTTTAAAAAATCTCATCGTTGAAGGTTTTCTCAAATATCTCATACAAATGAATACTCCTGGTTTTCTTTTACATTCTGGCGGGCGTGCTACTAGTACTCGATTCCACCGATGCCCACCCTGAGTAAGTAGTAAATAGGGTACTTTGCGATACGTTAACTTGGAGTTCAGATACGAGTAGGCCACGACGACTGTGGCTTCAAGCCCCACTTCTTCAACCACTCTTCGAAGAACCCGGCCACTCTCTGATGGCCTTCAACTGTCGGATGGGTGTTACTACAAAGGCCCAGGCATTGCGTAAGCAAGGCCATCGCACAATCGAGGAGCCAGTTTACTCACTCGGGGAACACATCCTCCCATCTGATCCAGCCGGTAGTGTTGACGAGAAACACGTTCTTGTCCCCAAGTGAATGCCTTTAGAGGGTACGTCAGACGTGACCAGATAGAGCTTATGATCCTATTTACTCACCTTTCCTGCACGATCTTTGGGTAACTATCCGTGTAATAGTAGCCTATGGAACCGTCGGCCGCTGGCCAACCCCACTGCAAACGCGAAAACTCCGTCAGAATAAGCCATGGGTTAATAATGCCTGGCACTTACCGGAGTAAAGACCAGGATAGGTTGAGTGTGATAGATTGTTCGAAGACGAGCGACGAAGTTCAGATATGTCTACGCATGACGTTGAGTTCACTTGAAACGCCCGGGAGTCACGGCAAGCTTCATAGGCATGCTTACCTGTTCGAAGTCGCTGGAGGTAACGTTCTGGGATGCGTCGTTAGCACTGAAAGGTAACTTTTCAGCGACGCATGAATCCAAAGGGCAACAATATTTACATACCCGATATGAATGACAATGTGTGTGGGCGGAGGATCATCTCTCTTGAAGTCCCATGGAGTGGTGAAGTTATGATCCGTAGTATAGTAATAGCCCGTGTCCTCCGTCTACCAAGAATGATTAGGACTCAGACAACGAAGGTCGAAACTGCTTCAGTTGCTCACCCTAAAGAACTCGAAGCTAACACCATGCACGTTTCCCCAAGCAGGTATATCCTATGTACAATGAGCTATTGTTCGCCCCTGGCTCGATATTAAGTACCCACCTTCAAAGCCGCGCCGGGTTGAGCATTGACATCAAGCTCAGCTTTGAGAGCTTCGGCTGTCAAGAATGGCCAAGCCTGGACTACGCCTTGCGGAAGATATTGGCCCTATCACAGAGTGAGCTCTATGAACAGTGAAATAAGAGGAAAGTCCAGATACCGCAGAAAGCGAGTCCCCGATGACTTGAAGTCTGATCTTAGAAGGGGTGTAGGGTTGCAAATGGGCTCCCTGTGCCCAAACATATGAGCAATCATTAAGCAGGTGCGGAGGGACGAACCTGGTTCGTTGTAATAGACTCCAGTTGAATCCGGTTATTCTGCCATCCCTCAGTAGTGATACGAACGACCGAAGCGTTACTGCCCAGAGGTATCGCATTTGAGCCAGAAGAGACGTTAACCGTAGTATAAGGACCATAGTTGACCGAGACTCCCAGGGATGCAAGAGGAGATGTGGTGTGCGCTCCGAGACGCAAACTCAGAGACTGCAAGTTGTTGGCGTGCAGTTTAAGTCCTGAGCCGGCCCTGTGTGTCTGTCGGTTCGTCGGCGCATCAAACACTACAGTGAATTGACTCACCACCAGGTACCCTGCTGGAAATCCCAACGGCCATGGTAAAACACGTTCGGGTCATGGATGTCTACGGTGTGCAATGATGGAGACGGTTGGCCGTATTCCGAGGAAGGTAGGGCATGTGTGGATGTCAGAATAGCAGAGAGTGCGACGAGTGCACTGAGCAGTGTGCGTAGCATCCTGGATTACAGCTTTGCGGTTTGGTGTTGAAGCAACGTCCTGGTCCGAGTCAATAGCCCTCCAGTGGGTACACACCCTCGTCCATTGATATGCATATGACGGCCCTTCGAACGAGGATATTATTCGGGGTTATATCCCACCATGGAGCTGTCTGTTTGCGTAATGGTCACGATGGACGCAATGCAACGAGCATTCCTTCGTCAAAGAATCAACGATGTGCCATCGTGACTTCCGACGATCTACCGCCATGATTAGCAAAAAAACGCGTACGACTTGACGAACGGCACGCCTTACTTGACTTTCATGGTCTTGCGTAGACGAGACTTTATCTTGGCTAGGTTACGGTAATCATGACGGTGGGAATGACTCGGATGCGGAGGATCAAAGAAGACAATAAAAAGGTGTATGGACAAGAAAATGCCCACTGGCTGGGTTGAACAACCGACCTCACCATTACCATTACAAGTGGCGCGCTCTACCACTGAGCTAAGCGGGCATATACTTCTCTTCAGGTTATAATTACCATACATATCGGTTTTGGCATTGAATATCTCGGCTTTCAAAGTTTCGAATCCCGCCTTCATTCTACACAACGTCCCCCAACGCAGGCGAGGCAAAGGTCAGTTGCAAATATGTGTACTTCCAGTGCTGTACAGAGAGTGACTCACTGTGACGTGGGCCACAAACCGTCGCTGTGTGGTTTCTAGGGTCCAGGATGATCCACTTGGGCTATGTCGTTGTCGGGGCCATGCGTACGTTGTATCATTCTTTGTTATTGTCGCCGGTATTGACGTTGATACCTATATCTGAAGTGTCCGTTCATTATGAACTTGCGTCGTGCACAGGAAGCCTGGCCATGTCTGGAGGCGAGTACCTGAAAGTCGTCGAAGTGTTTATCATGAGCCAGCCATGGCCATGATGCGGGATTTCCAGTGTAGAATCGCCCAGTGCTTCCACCGACCGCGGAATGTGTCTCTGCAGGTACCGAAAGACAGCGCCACATCTGTACGCTCAGCCGTACTTCCAGATTGAAATCAGCTTCCCGGACGTGAAGGACCCTCCTCAAATGAATGGAGACTGTTCTTTCGGACACTGTGATCACTTTATGGCACTTGTGGGCTTGAAATTTCCCACTCACAGTGCGTCTTCTGATATTCCGCAGGCGTATGGTCAGAACTATAAGCTCAGTGGTCCCGACGATAGCGGAACGCTCGGCAGCGTACCAGCAACTGACTATCCTCTGTCAAGGCCATTCAACTTTCGGATGGGCGAACAAAATCTGGTCGGTTCTTAGCCAATAATCACCAGCCTAACATGCTTGCTCATCGCAGCACATGGAGAATGTGAGTGCCAATCCAGTTCACGCTCATTACCGGAATAGCAGGTCGACATGCATGGGCGGATCGGACATCGATCGGATTGATTGATGCTTTCCCAGCTCGCCACATCTTACTGCACACCAGGAGTTTCCCGACTCCGACCATAACTTTCTTTGGCAGGCGGTTCCTTAGGGGAGAGGTACAAGTATGAACTCTCGAAGCAAGCGTGTGCATCCGTGCTATGCCGGAACCAAGACCTTTACTGGTTCTGTACCCTCCGCTGGCTCTGTGCACAACATCCACACCCCCGAGCCATGGAGGTCGTTTCCCCGACCGCGGTTCGGATTGCCACTCTGACACGGACCGTGAGCTATAGTGAAGGTGTGTATACTCTTCCCAAGCCTTTTTGTCCCATACTGATATGTTTTCCTTTCAGTCGCATCTGTCACCGTACTCGCTTGGGATGTTCTCATCATGTTCTCTGACGAGGTTAGCTACTGTCTTCGACTTTTTTTCAAAGCAGCTGACATAAACTGTTTCGCATCGCAAGGTTGAGCTGATCTGGAGGTCCGTTGCGATGTCTTGAGCAGCCTGAAGTGATGCTAAATTTGGCCGTAGGCAGCGTTGGACTCCCGCAAAGGTCCTATATCTATTGGCACGGTATCTTCCGCTTGGATTTCAGCTGTGAGTCGAAGCCTCTTCGAAGAGAAATATCTGGGTGCTAAATAGTGCAGAGCTTTGCTAGCCATAAATACCGATGGCACTACTGGGCTACATTTCACTGTGGAACAATGCAGGAAATGGATGATATTTCAAGCTATCATTTTGCAGATGGTTATCACCACGGTAGATATCATACTAATAATGCGGCGTGAGTACGGACTGTACTATTCTTGGTATGACTTATGACCTATTATCTCACAGTCTTCGCCCTATACAATAAATCTCGCCTTTTGTTGATACTTCTATCAACAACGTTTCTGGCCGAGATCACTTATCTCTCATACAATCTTGCAACTGTCACTCCACGGCTAGGGTTCGCGGAAGATTGCTTCGTCAGATCTAGCCCACCTTCCTTCATCATCTATTGGTGAGTATTCTTTCGGTGATACTGTCTTTGGATCGTATTCTCATTTATGCTGGTGCAGGATTGTGTCTTTGGTCTTTGAGACACTGCTTTTTGTGCTAACACTGATCAAGTTCGCCAAGGCTATGATGGACGGATGGGGGAAACGACCAGTTATGCAAGAGTTTGTCCGAGATGGTACATGGGCATATGCACTGATTTTCGGTGTGCAATCCTCTCTCATCTATCTTTTTCATCACTGATATGACATGCCGGTAGTCACCATGGTCATCAATTCTGCACTATACAAGTCGGTACATTCCCCATTAGCAGGTATCTGTTTCACATGGCTACAGTCCGTGCTCTCCTTTGCGGTACGTATTTGTTTACTGCCGTACTACCCCGAGGGTCATGTTCCTGATCCTGCTCTGATTTTCTCATTGATAGGGCTCACGTCTGATTCTGAGCCCCAGGCGGCGTAGTACGAACAGAGCGGCAAGCACGGATCCCCACAGTGACCACGGCGTCTCTATCCCTCTTTCTCCCTTATCTCCGAGATCAGTCGACCCATTCTCTCCTAGATTCTCAGGTGTCACCGTAAAAGTGGCTCAGCCCTCCTTCATCAGCAAGTCGGCGACATCTTCACCTATCAGCGAGCAGTACAAGAACCCGAATACGTGGAATAAACCTTCCTCCCCTACTACTGCTACGGAGTTGTCTCCAATGCAGATACGGGTTGACGTTATGCACGAGAGTGATCGCTTTTCGTATGGTACGTTCATCATTCCAGCTCTCGTTCTAACACTTGTCCCTTACCGAATCTCAATCTCGAGAAGCTTTCGACACAAATTCACCTGCTAGTACTCACCACCTAGTCAAGGATGATGTTGGTTTGGCTGTTTGAGTAAACTAGAGACACTGTAGAAGAATTTCTTGTACAATTAGATGGTATGGTAATCACTATTAAGTCTATATGTTGTCGCTATCAGAGCCCGATGTCCGAGTCAGCGAGATCAGAGCGCTTCGCACACACCGCGCTAGCGCCACTTGAACTTGTCCTGGTACTAGTACTGCCATGTGCGTTGCAGTAAGTTGGCCATCCTCAATTCTAAAAATACGAGACTTATGAAGGTATGTGTCGCGATATGTTCTGTCAATTCTGATTTGTTCACGAACTCTGGTTGCCTAAAATCGATCGCGGCGACCAGGATAGTCCACGTTCAACGACTATATGGTTACTGATGTTCATCTCTACTGCTAGCAAGGCCCGGGCCTATTTCACGATGTGCCATGTTCCGGATATAACGACATTTAGGATCTCTGGCCCCCCACTGTCGCCAAATTGATCGCCTGCTGGCCATTGCTATTATGGCCCACCTTTTGATTACAAAGCGCTTAATCACCTGCCACTGCGACTCAGCCTGTTCGCTACCTCAACGCGGGTATGAACAGTCGCACAGTGGATCACATAGCTTTGAAAGGTGTGTGATATGTGTCTATTATCTCATCTCACTTCAGTAGATTCTACCGAAGTGAGGAGTACGTCGTGCTGGGATCGCTTTCTTTCAGGTCTTACCGCATGGGTTGCTCTTCACCTCGTCACTCGTAATCTAGCGCGGCCCCTTGAGCCCCGTGGCCCAATTTCTTTGAACGTCGGGCCTCTTCAAAAGGAGTATCACAAGTCGGCCTGTCAATGCGACCAGGATCACACTGGAGCCTTTGACCCTCCCGCCGATGGCCCGTTTGGGTGGCACGAAACGTGTTCTCTTTGGCTGGCCTTTGACTACTTTGCTTTGGAACTTTGGTCTTTGGGCCTTAAACCTCCTGGATTTTCTGGTATAAAAAACTCGGAAGGTACTGCTGCGATGACTATCCACAAGTCCTATCCCGTACAAGCCTATCCTCGAGCTGTGTCTCCTCTCTGCTATTCTGGTCTAGCTTGTGTCGAAAATGCAGCGTATTCAGCCCCACCCTACCGGAGCCTCCAACCGTTTCGTCATCCCTTACTGCACCCGCCCTCAAGAGGCTAAGTCCGGATCCTTACCGCGCGTCCCCTTCGACAGTGCAATCAAACCGCCTGGATCTGGTGTTTCCCTCGCTGAGGCTAGCGCGGCGGCTCCTGGTTCCGGAATGCGCAGGACTGTGGCACGAAGCGAAGACGTTATCGACCTTGGTGCTCAAATAAAGCTTCGTATAGTTGTGAGTACATCTCTCAGTGTTACACATGTTATTAACTGCTGACGTCTTCGTTGCAGTGGCCTGCATACCCAAACCTAGTGCTCTCACCACTTCTTACGTCTCGCGGTCCTATGACACGCGGTCAGCTACTTTCCGCGGTCGCTGCGGAGCTCATAAAGTATTTCGAGGTGAGCAGATATCAGATACTCGTACTATCTTCCCAACAAACATAGCTCACGTTTGCGGACATAGATGGCAAACCGCGAGAAGGAAAACCTGAAAGTCATAGTGCCCCCAGCATTTACAGACTTTGATATTGTGGGCAGACCCAAAATACGTATTTCGAACATTGTCATTATGGCCTTAGTGCACCTCGGCTCCAACATATGGCAAGCGGATCTCGAGCTAGAGCTATGAACTGCTTCGGCACATTTGATAGCATCGTTTCTTTCTTGCCCCATCATTAGTTTCGCGGCTTCTATACTTATCATGAACTCTCACGGAGACTCCCATTGCATCATACCACCTCATCGCTCACCATGTATTATCATCTAATCTTGTTGCATACCCATCTCACACATGTATCGTGCCACCTTGTCATTATCGAATCGAAGAATGAAATATTCTGAATTTGTGTGAAACACGCAATGCGAGAAAATGTCTTTTCTTACACATGGAATGCCATTCTTCTCGCAGAGACAGGGTTAGACCCTCACGCGTGCAAATACCTACCTAACCTTTGGAGGTGCTGGAAAGAGAGCTTCATCAATGAGCAGATGTTGAATGCCAGATGGATTCATGTAGTGATCATGATAGAATACTGATACAAAACGTCAGATATAGCACAGCAAGATAGCACACACGACTGAATGCAATGATCCTGTTTTTATGTCTACGATGCAGCCTCACCGTCTGTCTTTGCCTTCTTCGCACTCCCAATAGTAGGAACAGTTTGTCCGCGTACACCAGTATCGGCACCACCATCAGGTTCTACTGCACGCTTGCGCTTTTCACCAGTCTGTTCCTCGCCTGCGTTGGCAGACTTTGCAGCGTCGGCCTTTTCAGCTCGCTCCCGATTGCGGTCGCCATCACGGCCTCCGCCACGCCCTCGTCCACCCCGTCCACCTCGTCCTCCGCGTCCACCACGACCGCCTCGGCCGCCACGCCCACCCCTGTCATCACGTTGTGCGAAGTGCAATGCGCGCTTGGCAGCCGACGTGGCTCTCTCAAGCTGGAACTTCTTCTCGACATCCTCTGCGACACGGGAAAATCAAGTTAGTCATGAAACGACAGCTTTGGTAGACCGCTGTCTGGCTAAACGGCTCCTTGTATATGAAACATAGTTACTCACCGTCCAGATGTGACCAGGTGACCTCCTTGCCGCCAAGAGTGTTGATCTTTTCCTTGACAAAGGTGATCTCCTCTTCTGATAGAGCCTTGTCAAACCCTACCAGACCCCAGGTATCGCCTTTCGTGTATTGCACAAAAGGTGAGCGAGGGAAGCGCTCTTTGAGAGGGCCCTGCATATCGAGCGACAGAATAATGAGAGAACTGCATCCGAGGCAACAAAACCAACCGAGCACACCTTGATTTCGTCAAAGCTGACATCGCCCTCAACGCCCTCAAACTTGAGGCTGGCGCCTTTGACATAGGGAACATCCTCTTCCTTGATCTTACCACCGTCTTCATCGTACACACGGATTCTGTTTCCGAGGAAGTCCAGCCAGACTTCGGGTTTTGCCTTTTCTTTGCCCTTGTCCTTACCCTTCCCGTTCGCAGCGGCCATCTCCCTGAAGGCATTGAATCCCTTCTTGCCCTGTGCCATGGTCTCCTTGCGAAGAACAGCGGACTTGCCGGTGAGACCTTTCTCCTTGATCTTCATTTCGCAGTAGGCCTCTCTATATTCAGTCATAGCGTGAGAATCTGATTTTTGTACGGAATGTGATCACACCTACTTTGACATCGTGAGGAGCTCCTTGCCCTCCCAAGTGGGTTTCGGGTCCGCGTTGAGGAACTTCTCGACTGAGCTCATGTCGTCGAACTCCACGAATACAGATCCCTGGACAGGCCCGGCGTTCTGTGAGTAAGCTAGGCTGAGCTATCAAAATACCGATCCCACCTTGAACAGCTTGCTGCCCTCCTCACGCCTCATTCGCACTGCGCTGGTTCGGCCATATCGGTTGAAGAACGCCTCAAGTTTCTCTTGCAGCCCTGGTACTTCTTCACCGAAACCTTTCTGAGTAATGGAAAGAAGGTTTCGTGAGTAAGGGACGAGTAGCGTCCACCGGGGGACCAAGGGCGCGACTAACTGCGTAGATACTCCGTTCGAATTGACCCTTGGGCTCTGTGACCTCTGTCCGACGGCGAACGTTCTCGCCCTTTTCGTCGACCTCGAGGGCATCACTTGAGCGGAGTGCTTCCACGACCCAGTCTAGCCCAAGTGCGGTGAAGTCACGCATTCTCTTGAAGGAGGCTACGGTCTTAATGGGAACCCAGTGTTCTGGGTTGGCAGTATGGAGTGTCCACATGAACCTTGAGAGAAGTAAGAGTATCAAGTGGTCAGTTGAACCTCTTAATTGACTACCGAATCGATAGGATCATACTTGTCGTAAGGAAGGTTTGCATCCGCAAAGTAGAATTCGACTATGTATTACACGGCATATGCGTTCGGCGTAAGTGCGCAGACTAGCTCTGAGGATTACGGGCTTACTTTGACGAACAGCACGCAGTTTCTTGTCCTTTTCGTCCTCATCCATGTTGACATCTCCCTCTGCCTTGCTCTCTTCGACCGTCGACTCTTTGGGCACTTCTGCTACAGCGTCATTCTGCTTGGCCTCTTCCGTCTTCAATTCGACCAACTGTTCGGGTGTTGCCTCCACGGTAGCCATAGTAGAGTAATTTTACGGTAAGCTCTGATGCCCTGCAATGCGTAGAATAGTATGCCGTGAGGAGTGGACAGAGAGGCTACGAGAGAAGGCAAAGAGAAGTCCGAGGAGAGCTAACTTGAAATTAGCCGCTCGGTGGTAAAATCCTAATTGATTCAGGTACACGGGGTCCTGCCCTGAACTCTTCGCCCGGCTCTTAGAATGTCGTTTTCTACAGTATGGGCAAGGATATAAGAATGTTAAATTGCTAGATTGAGATCCATCTACCATAGTTGCATATCACTACCGATGCTAGGGTCTTCACAGGGGACTGCCTGATGTAGACTTCCAGAATTGCCCTTTCGGGAAATTCGCTGAGCTAATACGCCAGCTAGCTGTCGCAGGCATCCGAGCTGCTCAAACTTCAAAGGTTATCTAGACTTTTCTGTAAATACCTTACACTAAGACTTACTCCGCTGACGCTACGGCAGACCATATAAGCAGCTGAACAAGACGGCCGCTACAGATGGGTAGCTTCCTCTCCCATGGGCTCCGCAAAAAAGTGGAAAATTTTTATACACGATTCGGGAGCTTCTGACGTCCTATTTGCTGTTGCTTTGAAGGATGATGATTGAGTAAGCAAAAAGACTGGCCACCACAGGGATCGAACCTATGACCTTGGCGTTTCCGGGTTTTTTGGTTCAACCCCGATATTAGCACCACGCTCTAACCAACTGAGCTAGGCGGCCATGTCGAGAATATATTTAGTTTTTGTTACCATCGCCAAAAGGACGATGGAGGCACGCGATTTCTCTTCCCGTGGTCTCAGTCGGAAGTTCTCAGGTACACAATGTTGCTTCACTCCCATGAGCTCGACTTCCACGACCAAGTCGGAGTATATTTGCTCTTCGTGGGTCGCGCGAGTGTGTTGCATCACAGGCTGTCTAGCTAGCTTCGCTCAGTGCGGATCAGTATTGACATGTCGGAAGAAGTCGTCGGATACGTGAGTACGCGTGAGTATCAGGCATACAATGTATTTTGCATTCGGAAACAACGGCCTGAACGTTTCTCGGAGTTGTTCATGTCGAAAATCGCGGTGAGTTCTCTGTCTTGAAGTCATGTGCCTTCACTAACTTTATCAGAAGCGAAACCTCGCAGCTGCGTAGATTCTCGATAGATGTCCGATTTCAACATCGGATGCCTGTGGTTCGGAGTTGGTTCAGTATCAGAAGCGACATGAGGCCTGCTACAAGTTATGTTTCTTGAACTGCTGCAAGGCACCAGGGAAGTCTTGCATGCGTTTCACAATGACGGTGTCAATGTACTGTGGGGAGCTTGGTCTGGTTCTCACTCACGTACTGACATGAACACCTGTAGGCGATGCCCGAATGTTTCAGTGATTATAGGTCGATGTTTGTGAGTCTTCCAGAACTGATTTTTTAGTATCTCTAACCTGACAGCTTTGAAATGTAGCGGTGTTCTATCTGTCCAGCATGTTCTCGTCATTCCAGAGGGACTGATATGGGACGCATCAATGTTTTACGCATTTCTAGGTTTGCAGACAATTCGAGAAGAGTTGCTGGAATGCGGCTTTTGGTCCCCGAGATCTACATGCTGGTTGTACCCTACACAACAACAAAGTAATTATGGAATGGAGCCGCCACAAAAGCTGCTCAACGTTGCCCCTAGCCTTCATTGACGAATTACAGGGGAGCTAACTCCATTGCTTGGATCATTCCTCAAAATGAATGCGCTCCTCCAATGATACATATCTGACGGCATGCGGAACACTCCATAGATCTTCACGGTGCCACTCTAGTCTGTCGCTCTCCCACAATGCGTAGACGTCCTCCGCGAGAGATGGATTGGGTGAGCCTCGCTTCTCCCGCGACCAGGCTTGTGCAAGACGCTCACAAGTCATCAGATTGTCCGCGCATTCAGAACGCTCGTGCTCACTCAGCTTGACGTCTCCGACGATTTGAAGCTGTGGTCAGCTGCAGGAATCATTCATTATCTGACCGGCCCACCTATCCGGTATGCCGCGGAGCAGAGGGTTCTAAATTCATATGCTCCGCCGTCATGGAAAGTACTCGCATTCGAATGTATCCAACGCCCATCTCAAACTTTTCTTATCACAGAATACCTTGTACTGTGGCCGTCCGAGCCTTAGCGGATTTTCTCTTCGGTGCCACGATCAACGTCGGGATTGATGTACGATTGGTGCGTACCTCCGCTCTGTTAAACATGATCGGCCAAGGTACAAATTAGCGGACGCTTCCACAAACCGTCTGATCAGCTGTTGCAGAAGGTCATGTCCATACCGCAAGCTCTGTTCTGAACTTACCAGTGGTGTGTCCTGTGCGGCTCAGATGTGGCGTCCATGAAATTCAGCTGCAAGTCTAGATCTGAGTTGGTGCGATTATGCACTCGGATTCTCATGAACGACAGGAAGCCTCCCCACACCCGTTTGACTCAACAACAAATGGGAACCGCCGGCTCACTTCCGTTCTCGGTGCACTTTAACTGAGACCGCACAGCCTTGGTGCGTGTTTGATGTCATACCGCGATAGAGCCGTCTTCTTACGGCACGAGGCATCCTGCTATGGGAATGCGCCTTGGTAAGACAGATCAATGGATTGCTCAGACTCGTTCAAATTATTTGTAAGTACGAGGAATCTTAGCGCCGGGACGCAGCGAAGAAGGCAGCAAGTACAAAGTCATGAGGTGCCGAACAGCTCCCCTCGACCCGCACTACTATACGAAGGTGCTAACGGCGTGTCGATATTTATGACTGGGCGCCACAACGTAACAAGCCGACCGATGAGCATGGGAAGCGACCTTCCTGCAAGTTTCCATGATTCTCTGAAGCCATAGGGCGCTAGATGCGTATGTCCGAGCGATTGATTTTTCTGGTCGGGAGCTGTCCAAAAGGCCGCAACAATCCACATCGACTGCAGATGCATTTGACGACCGTGGCGGCAAACCTTGCTCTTCATTCCGATTATGGCTCTGGGACTGGATCTGCCACTGCATCTGATTCTCGCGGTCTAGTCCACGCAGTAAAGAACTCGACAATGTACGTGCTGAAGCTACGCGAAGGACATGCCATGGCGTACGGGCATAGAGTTACGTCTGTGGCCCTGCAAGTTGGAACTTTCGGGAGCGCATCGCCGGAACCACTATATATCAATGTATGGGAAGCGTCCCTGATCACCCATACCATCCGCTATCCTTCTCCAGGATTCTCTGAGGCAACCTTCAAATATCATTTCAAACTTCCGAGCTTGTACGCGTTATCCTTCACCCTCATCTTTACTCACTGACACACTGTGGCTTGAGCATAGACCAACCTAGCCAGCAAGTGCTTGGGTGGCGCTGCCAACCATGGCGTTCACGAAATACCGAAGTCATCATTCAGCGTCTTCTCGCTCCGGCTCGACTTCCTCTCACGACGATCTAGCCATGCTGACGTCTGATCGCTTTTTTGAACCTGAGTATCCGCCGGGCGATATAAGCAACTGGCGTTCAGCTCTCCACAGCCCCAGTACGTTCTTTTCACTATGTTTCTCTCCCCATACCATCCCACTTCTCATCTCATCCAATCCCTTCAATTATCAGACTACGAGGATCAGTCTCCAGCGCACGCACATTTTGATCCTATGTCCTCATATGTACCAGGACCAGGTGTTCAAATGCCCTTTGAAGTCGTATCCGCCTCATTATATCCACCAACCTCGCACAACGGCCCCCAATGTGTCTTCAATTCAACTCATCCTGCTGTACAAGGTCGTAGCCTTGGGAAGCATCCCCATCCATCGGTTTCGATACCTACCCCTTCTCCCCTGGAGGAAGCACCTCCAGCCAAGCGCTCCAGAAAAGATCAGACAGCGCCTAGCGGGCGAGTCTCTGGTGCATGCACCAGATGTAAACGGCTTAAGGTGACCGTCTCAATGTGTTTCACGGCGTTCAAAGCCTGACCCATCATGCATCAACGTGGGCACAGATGAAATGTACCTTCGACGATGATGATCGAGTTTGCGCGAGGTGTATGGTTGGTAATCATGAATGTGTCGTACTTGGCCGCAAGCCAAGGTCACCTGGGTTAGTGCACAGCCTTCATTCGTCGCTATACCCTAGTAACGCGCCTTTAGGATGCGAGAGATCCTTCGCAAACAGATCAGAGAAAAAGACGCCATGATAGATAGCTTGCTTGCGCGACTGAATCCGGCATCCTCGACGGTCACTCCGTTATCTATCACGCCTTCTCGGCTTGCCTTAACCGCAGAACAACGCACGATCTATCGAGACGTCCTGGCGTATTATGAGAAGGGTCAAGGAAACTGCAAGGGCGCTGGAGACGGTCTCCGAAAGTTTGACGTGTCAGCTCTTGAAGAGGAGTTTGAGTACGACTCCGATCCCGAGGAGTCTTCGGATGTAGAGGACCTACAGGAGTCCACGAACGGATTACATATACACCCACTTCCCGCTGCGGAGGCACCGAGCGGGCTGGTTGCCAAAACGGCCCTGGAATCCAGAGTTGGATCTCCGGCTTTTGCACGAGACCCTGGATCTTCAGATGGCAGTCAGACGGAAGGAGCATCGTCTCAGGAAGAGGGGATCGGTAATTTGGCTTACTTCGAACCCGGTATGTTAGCTCCTTGCGCTGGATGTGCGTATTCCCATGAAGAGTGTAGCCTGACGTCGAGCGTTCGCTAATTAGGTCCCTCTTCAAACCTTGATCTCCGAAGACTCATTGTAGAGCGTCAAGCTGCACCCGACATTCTTCTCTCAGGCCTGATTACCAATGAGGATGTGGGAAAGCTCTTCGAGATGTACGTGCCTCTATAGCATATTAAAGTTCGCTGAATGCTGACGCCTCGGTAGATATTGGAGGTGCATCAATGTTCGTTACATTTACTTGATACTCACTATTATAAAAACTCACCGTTATTTATCTTTTAGCCAGTAGTGCCGATTCTGGACGAGAACATTCATACGCCATCGGCTGTTCTGGGACGATGTCCATTCTTGTTCACCGTCGGTGAGTATTCATCTGGTCCCTAACTACCCATATTTACTAACTGCGAGTAGTATGCGCTGTGTCTTCCAGATTCTACGATGAAAAGCCGGAAATATATCATATGGCCATACATATGGCCAAGGCATCAGCAGCGAACGCATTCCTCGATGGTTGGAAGACAGTCGAGATGTGTCAAGCATTCCTGCTCATGGCCTCATATATGCCTCCCGCCAAACGATGGGACGAAGACAGAACATGGTTCTATAGCGGAATCGCTTTTCGGTAAGGTGTCGTATAATCAGGGTCGATAGCCAGCTGAAACATTGCCGCAGCTTGGCTGTCGACCTCGACTTGGGACGCGTTCCAGAACATAAACCGGCTGACGAGCGTGGTGAACGAGAACTTCTAAATCGACTTCGTGCATACGCTGTGTGCTATGTCATGGACAGATGTCACTGCATCAACCTCGGAAAGCCTGCTATGATGCCGGAGTGTGAGGTAAGCTCCTTCCCTGCACGCAATATGTTATCCAGACCGACCAACCTTTCTTTCAGTTGATAAGAAATTCTGCTACTCAGCTACACGGGTGGAAATACAATCTCTCATGCGACGGCTACCTGGTCTCCCTGATTGAGTTGTTCCGGATAATTGGTCGATATCCCGAGCTGTCCTTGCCGAAGGCCGCTGCCGCCGTTCGCGATGTACGTTAAACTGCGGTGTTACGGCATGGGAGTCCTTGTTGACATACTTTGGATTGTTAGCTGTCAGATTTTACAACTCGATATAAGGTCATGGCAGAAGAGCTTCAAGCATGGAACGAAAGGTTCACAGTGCGATGTGCTGTGGAGCTTTCTCCTACTGCTCGTGAGTTCTCTTTATTTTCCTGTGCGTAACATTTAAGCTCACTCGTCGTAGCTGAGGACGATCGGTTGCGCATGGCCCTGTGTCATTCGTAAGCAGTTCTTTACCGACGCTTTCAACACTAGCTCACGATCTTCCCCGTTAGAATGCATCATTATTGCAGACTGGTCACATTTTCGATCGGACTGCAGCGTGTAGTGCAAGCAGGGAGGCTGAAGGAAGACGTAACTTTCTTTACTGGGGTGAGCTAAACACCCAAGATCGAGTATGATCGAAGCTCACAAAACTCTGCAGTGTCTCTCGGCAGCTTCTTCGATCATCAACTGCGTCGTCGACCGTATCCTACCTTCTGAATTAATTCGCTACTGCCCAGAGTACTACTTTGCCCTCTCGGCATTTGGTACAGCCGTCCTCATCAAGGTACGTAGATATTCCTCTATCACAATAATTCGAACTCATACATCTTCCGCAGTGCCTACGTCGCGAATTCTCTTGCAAAATCGACTCACGCCAGGAAGCACGTATCATAGAGCTCATCCAACGACTCTTGAAAAGTCTCAGTGCTGTACCAATGGATCACAACGATCAACCAACACCGAGGCATTGCTTCGCCAAATTCCTCGAGCAAGTCTTGATCTCGCGCACCGCAAGCCGCCAGAAGAGCTCTTCCGAATTGGCTTGCTCAGCGCGTTCGACTCCGAAGATGGAAGAGCAGTCTCAAAACCAACATGCAACGTTCACAGCCATGAGCGAGCCGCTCCCTGAGCTGCACGATAAGCCTGCAAATCAATTCGTCCTCCATCCCAGTGATCCTGCTTTCCTACAGGCCTGGAGCTTTATAGATAATCAGCCGATGCCGTCCTCGATGGAGACTCTGTTTGGCTTCTCGAACTCCCAGCCGACTCCTGATTTCATGAATTTCCAAGATCAGTCGTGGTTCATGTAACGTTATGCTTGCTAAAGAAAAGCCTCTCATAGGCAGTTGGCTGTCGTTCTATACCCGCCGTCTGTACTTCATACCCTAAATAATTGTTCCTGGTTTTGTTAGATAGACTACAATTACACTTTGTACACATAGAGCTCAGCTCAGTTTCGCCTGGCACGTCCGAACAACTCTAGAGCTGCTTGGTATGCCGCCAAGCTCCCTTCGACGCTATCAATAGGATGTATGTCGTCTTTAAAGGTCAACATCTGCACGTCCTTCCCTCTCCCCTTCAACGCATGGTAGTAACCCTTACCCTGCGTCGTAGCCACCCTCTGGTCCTTGTCGCCGATCAAAAGTATCACAGGGCACTCCACGTTATCGACATGAGCGATGGGCGACATAGACCACATTTTCTGATAGACCTCCGGAGTGACGAGGCTAGTGGGTGTATAGCGAAGGCCGCTCTCCTCAAAGTACCAGTCTGGGATGTCCGAGTATGATAGCTCGCCGACAGAGATGACTGGGTTTCGTAGAATAGCGCCACTGAACTCCTTAGGATATTGCCCGATCACTGAATAGAATGAGCTAAGATCAGTACACGATAAACAACTTCCGGAAAACAAATTGAAGACGAACAGTGTCCTGTGAGGAAACCACCGTGTGATGTGCCGTGAAGGTATTGCTGGCCAGAACCCTCTGCAGTATACCCAATAGAGACGAGATGCTTGATAGACGATATACAATCTTCGACATCCAACGATCCTATCTTTCCGAGCAGTGCATTGACGTGTTTTTCGCCGAAGTTGAGTGACCCCGTGTAATTGGGATACGAGATCGTGTCTGGTAATTAAAATCCAATGAAAAGTAGCCTTGAAGATATCCATGTGCAACTCACATCCCTCAATCGCTAGTGCTGTGCTGGTAGGGTCAAACCGTGCGACGATTGTCCCATGAGGCCCTCCATGCGGGATCGTAATGGACGGCTGAGTTCCTTGAGTCGGCTTTCGTACGACGACCGTCTCTGTCGGTTCTCTGCCAGGTATAGGGATAATCTCGGTCTTGAGCTCTTCGAGCTTTTCGAGCACTACACAAACATATGTGAGGGTGTATTGCATTTGGCAAAAAATAGCTGGGACTCACGATCCTTAGGGATATTAGGCTTCTCCACAATCGTCCAAGATGCAGTGCCATCCACGTTTACAGTACCAAGACCAAGCTCATGTGGGCGGTTCGGTGCGCTTCGCGTGGCGAGAATTTGTGTCTTTCCGTCAGTGCCAAGAACTGTCCAGCTATACGGAACATCCTCATTATCAGGCGTTAAGTTGATAATCTTTCCGTCCTCGAGCGCGATCAGTAGAATGACTGAGCGAGATCCCCAGCCAGAAGATAAGGCTACAAAGCGCTTGGATTCGTCGTTAGCGTTGAGGGTGATGAATGGACTGGAGGGGAGCGTGTTAAGATACAGTCCGGGAAACTCGGAGGGTTTAGCGTCCCAGACGGACTTGACCAAAGCGTTCGTTTCTCCCGAAGAAAGGTCAAGAATCTGAAGAGTAGAGCACGTCATATGGGGTCCGCCGACCGCGTTCGAGAGCCAAAGTAGGTGGGAGGCGCGTCCATCTGCGCCGTAAAGCACGCGCGGAGAACGCACCGACGAGTCGGTGGGTGTAAGCCTCGAGATGGTAGTACACTTCGACACGGGCACCTCAGAGTCCTTCTGCTCTTCGACGTCACGGTCTGAGGGAAGGCTGAGCCGCCAGATCGCTGTTTGACGGTTGGGACAGACTAGAATACCCAGTAAACGGTGATCCTCGGTGTAGTCGTATGAAACTGCGAAAATTTGGTCCTCGCCTCCAAATATCGGGTGACCAAGGAGCGTAGGTCCAGACGTGTCCGGGAGAATTAGCTTGGACACCTTCGGCTTTCCCTCGCTCTTCCAGTCGAAGAGGAACACAGAAGGTCGTTTCTTTCCGCCAAAGCTCTCTCCAAAGTCGGGTGTGAATCTGTACTTGGCCAACGGATCCGACGCTGGTTCGTCGGGTTTGGCTTCGGCAGTGTATACAACCTTCAACTCAGAAGGAGAGAAGGAAATCGAGGACAGGTATTCTAGAGGATGCTCAGCAATCCAACCCTAATCTCCGATGACGCGTGAACGCCCACCATCAGTGAAAAATGCGCCATGGATATTGGTGACCTCTTGAGTAGCTTGAATTGTGTCTTCGGCCCATATCTCGACGAATCGTTTCTTGCCATCTGGAGCTGCGCTATCGTTTACCTCGCGTAGGACTGCAAGATACTTCCCAGAAGGCGACAAAGACGAAGCCACGATCTCTGGAACGTCAGGTGAGACAGATATAAAAGTCTGCTCTCCTGTGACGAAATACGTCTTGATACTCGTTCTCTTCGCGAGCCTTTCGTGGTCTGACGCAACTGTTGTTACGCGTAGAACTACAAGAATTCAGGAAAACGAGTCAGTAAGGACATATCATTTCAAATAATGCACACAAACCATTCGACGCTTGGAATTGTCCTGCCTTATATGAAGGAAGTTCTGCCAGCTGTTTGTACAGCTTGATTGAGTCGTCATTAGTTCCTGACATACTGCCTAGGCGATATTCCAAGGTGGCTGTCGTGGTGAAGGTGCAACGACTGGACCTGATGCCCTTCCTAAACCGTACACCTGACCAGGGCACAGGGCTTCTTGATAGCGTCGAAGATAGCAGAAATGGTGTAGTATGTAGTCCACATTTCAAAGGAATAACGTGGGAGAGCATGCTTGTTGCTTATTCATTCGAAATAAGCTTTACAGTCCAATTAAGACAGAACGAAACATAAGGAAACATACCGCCCTCGTCAAACTGATGGCAGTTTACCAACTTCACACTCTCAAATACTCCCCACTCCTGCTGTAACAATGCTGCTGCGCCGATGTCGTGCGAAGGGCGGCTGCTCGCCGTTGAATGGGCAATGCCGAACGTGCGATTGCCACAGAGGCAATTAAAGCCCCATCACTATAAAAGGCGGGGCATCAACGTTACATAAACCCCAGATCCTTTCTCACCTCCACCATGAGCTCCAGGACCAAGCGTCGCGCTGAAGAGCCTCCCAAGAAGAGCAGTAAAAAGTGAGATCTCGTTGTTGTGCAGTTTCGGCGAGCCTGGTCGAGCACGTCGCCAACATGACGATTTAGGGCGAAGCGAGATGAGTCTGAGGATGAGTTCGAGGACAACGACTCGGATGAGGGGATTGATGAAGGTGCGTGAAACCGTTGCTGCTGTTTTATCGTTACATATAGTTGACTGCTTTCTCTTTTCGCTCGTAGATGAGCTAGCTGCTCTTCAGGAGGAGGCTGCCGTCGTGACAACTGGTCGCAGAACGCGTGGTGTTCGCGTCGACTACACGAAGGTCGACGGAGGATTTGGCGAAGACGATGATGACGACGATGACGACGAGCCGAAAGCCAAGTCAAAGTCTAAGAGCAAGAGCAAGAAAGCACAGAGCAAGCCGGAAAGTTCATCGAAAGGAAAGGGCAAAGCTCCAGCGTCGTCAACCAGTAGTAAGCCTGCGAAACCTCCTTCAAAAACCGCCCCATCCAAGTCCAAGAAAGTCATTGAGTCAGACGAGGAAGATGATGATGACGACGACGTCGTCAAGGATGGTGGTAAAGGAGAAGAGGGAGACGAGGATGAAGAGGATGAAGATGAAGATTGAGATGTCTAATACCGTTTACGACAATTTAGCGGCGGCCTCGCGCCCGCCTCGTTGCACTTCTCAGTATGAAATTGCTCTTCTGTGCTCTCTCGATGTAATTTTATTGACAAGAAGACATTGACACTGTTGGTCATAACTGTTGGTCATAAGTATACTTCAATTGCGCTTCTAGTCATTGGCAGAATTACTGTCCACTGAGCACTGTCATCACTCTTGATTTCGCACAATTGATCAGCCTGTCGCGATGACAGGCCTCCTTTGTGACATAACCTATGTTTGTCTGCTCATTTCTAATATATGGAGCACACGAAGACAATTCTTCCGCTCTGCAGTACTGTAGACACTCGGATTTACTTATTGGAGAAGTGGCCACAATTTGCATCTGTTTGGCTGCAGCTTCGTGGCGTCAGACGCCCATTTATAAATCTCCGATAAATCTACACTTACTCGAACACGTTCCTCCTTTATTGCACCAATGTCAAGCACATTCTTGAAGCTCGTATACTACTGTAATTTCGTTCCGCGTTTGTTTGTCGGCAGCTCATGTGAACTTGCGAAGTCATGAGACCCAAGTGCGCAGGCGCTGCCGGCGAACAGCGAGACCGGCTGGCGGTTGGACATGAATCAACAGCAAACTGCTCGGTGCGTGTCAACGATGCCTGCAGCTCTGTCTTGAACAAAGTACTGACCAGCTGCCTCCAAACCATTCTTGCTGCAACCTAACTGACTTAAACTAATCATGAGATTATCTCCCAATGAACAAACTCCTGCTGACTTGCAGGAAGCGAGGAATCAATCCTCCGTCAATGTTGACGCAGTGCGAAACTACCTCTACGGTAAGCTGGCTGCCATTCATAACGTAGCATGATGCCCCTCCTTACACGTATCCTTCGAAGGAACTGAGGAGCAATGGAAACTGCACGACGAGATTGTGAACATCATGTCCGTGGATCCCACATTCGCCAAAGCCCGATGGTAAGCCATACATGCTTTAACTCGTGCTTCCGAATGACTATATACTCTGTATAGGCCGCATATGACACGTAGAGAACGGTACAAGAACGTTCTGCGTATGATTCATCGCGTGCATGAGCTGCAAGATGCGCATAGATGGACTACTGTTCAGTTTCGGAAGGCGATGAGTCTTTTGGACGAGACTCATCCTTTCTCTCTTCATCTTATTGGTAAGCATTCAATGGGGCATATGCTTACATGCAATCTGAATTTGATATGCGTAGCCTTTGAGCCGGTCTTCTTCTCGCAAGCCTCTCCTGAGCTACTTCGGGAGTATGGAGATTTGGTAGCCAACGCCGGTATAATCGGGTAAGTTGTTGCACGCATATATCCAGCTAGCTTATGTATTGACACGTGAGAAAGATGCTATCTGCAAACCGAGCTCGCGCACGGCTCCAACGTCACTTCTCTCGAGACTACCGCGACGTACATCCCAGAGACGCGAGAGTTCGAGATCCATTCGCCTACGTTCACTGCGAGCAAATGGTGGGTTGGTGGATCAGGAAAGTTTGCGACTCATGGTGTTGTACAAGCCCAGCTCATTCTTCCGGGCGGGAAGAACATGGGCCCACATTTGTTCTTTGTCCAGTTGAGGTCGTTGGGTAAGTGTCTCTATTCAGGAAACATGACGAAATCCACTCAGTGTATGCTCTAGATGACCATCGCGCGCTTCCTGGGATACAGCTTGGAGATATAGGTAAGCCACACCATGTGATGGTAAAACAGAGGTTGACAGGTGGTTTGTGTGCAGGCATCAAAGCTTTGGGCGCGTGGTCTACCACAGATAATGGCTACGCCAGGTTCGATCGTGTTAGGATTCCCGCAAAACATATGCTCTCGAAGTTCGCCCATGTGACAGAAGATGGCCAGTATGTGCAGCCTCCTCACGCAAAGATCAGTTACGGAGGGGTGAGTAATCTGCATTATAGTTTGAGGCTGTAATATTGACCTTGCTCGCAGATGATGTATATTCGATCTAGGTAATCACTCTACAACAAGCTAGTCGACGATCCCCTAACTCATATTTATAGTATGATTACAACTGCAGGATGGGCAGCTGCGAAAGGTACGCGAGTCGACTGGTCTATAGATAGCAAAAGCTGAAAAAACTGGACACAGCTGTCACGATAGCAATTCGCTATGCTCACGCACGAAGACAAGGAAGCAAGGGCGAAGACGGGCTGGAGAAACAAATCATCACCTACCCATCTGTACACAGCAGGCTCCTGCCCATTCTTTCTAGAGCATACGTCTTCCTGCTTCTAGGGCGTAACCTTGTACGTGATTACATGCCCACATAATTGACTGCATGCAAACTGACCAACACATCAACGTTCAACCTCAGGAAAGAGCATTCTCAGACATGTCTGCACGTCTCGCCTCGGGAGACACATCTCTCCTATCGGAAATGCACGCCACAACAAGTGGACTGAAGACCCTTGTCAGTACTGTCACTGTTCAAGATCTCGAAACCGCACGTCGAAGCCTGGGCGGACACGGATTCAGCGAAGCCGCCGGCGTAGGACGCATTTACGCTACCTACCTCCCCAACGCGACGTAAATACCTCCACTTGATCACAACTCATACGCTTCTATCATCTAATATATGTGTGGCTTGACAGATTCGAAGGCGACAACTATATTCTTGATTTCCAGGTGGTCAGGGCCGCCGTCAAGGCGTTCAAGGCGTATTCGTCTTCCTTGACTTCAGCCGCGGTGTCAAAGGTCTCGCTATCCCCTTTTACCAACTTCCTTCGCCATATATCAGAGTCCAGACAGGAACAGGAAGGCACGCGCCCTGCTGAGTTGGATAGTTGGCATAATCCACATACGGCGGTCTATCTGCTTGAACTGCGGGCGTTGTGGATTGTGCGGGATTATGCGAGGCATGAAGGGGAGCCAGACGCTAATGTGGCACAGCGTGTGGCGAGGGCTGTTACCGAGGCGTTCGTAGCTGCGCAAGTTGAGCAGTTCATTCGTGATGCGCCTCGTCTGCTTCCTGGTCAGGAAGCTCACATCGTTGCTGATCTGCTGGTACTCGTGAGTTTACTGTCTTAGTCCAATTATTGTTTTTGTTCTAATGTTTGCATCATTGTTAGTATCTCTTATCCACCTTGGAAGGCGCGCTTGTCGACTTATTGTCGTTTAACCTGTTGCCTGCCTCTCTTTCGGCCGACACAGAGCACAATCAAGGTGGCGAGGATGACCGTACGCGAACGCTGAGGATGGCCCTCCGCCAACAATACCTGAAGCTTCTTCCGGAGACGATCGGGCTGACAGACGCGTTTGGTTTTTCTGATTGGGAGCTCGACAGGTACGTGCACTGTCTGCTCGGTCTCCAGATATTTTGCCTCGGTATTGTTGTCTGCATGTTGATCCCGCACCAATAGCGCACTCGGAGTGTACGATGGAAGGGTGTACGAAGCGCTGTGGGAGAGAGCGCAGAAGGACCCACTAAACGAAACCGAGGTTCCCGACGGGTATGAGGTAAGGCGAGCTGCATGTGAGAGTGTGGTGGATGTTATTGACGACTTTGCTTCTCCTCTGGGTAGGATTATATCAAACCTGTCCTTCTCCGTGGCCAAAGACTGGCAAGCCGAGGAGCAAAGCTCTGATATAGTGTTGAGTAGTCGACTTTATTTCACATCTTTTCAATGTACCATTATCTGCGCTTGGTTCTTCGTTGCTGCTGCGGGAGCCTATCCTTCCAGTTAAACGCTTCCGTGTGTGAGCAGTTAGAGAGCAGTGAGAAAAATGGCGAGGGTGTGGGTTGTGATTTGACTAATAATCGCCGCATGTTCCAGATAAAGTTGTAGATCTCGATGACTTCAAGTGAGTTGTCGTATGAGCGTATTCCTGTCCTACGACGTATATACTTACTCTTACTTTGACGACCCCGGTAGCACTCAAGCTATGACATAAGAAATGGGTCACCGTATGTCATGAGTACCAGCTATCCGCTTCCTTCAGAAGTGAAAGCATTAGTTGATCACTTCGTGCTCATTATGCCAGATGGTACGTGATCGGATTGTTTAGGCTTGTCTACTAAATGAAAGGCACGACGCTCACTTGAAGGCGTGAAGCAGATCTTACTGACGATAATGTGAAAGAAGGAACAATCTGAAGGAAATTTTGACAACGTGTCGTACCCACGAGGCCTACCTTTCCGTCGGGTACTTATGCGGTAGAAAGTCGCATTAGTGGCTACAAGACATGAGGAGATCTCAAGTCAGCTAGTCACGACTGCGTCATTAGGTGGTATGTCGTATTTCTTTACAATCAACAGTTGTACTCAAATAACTGAGTAGTTATCGGAAGCACCGGGAGATCTTATCTTGACGTCACTGAATAGACGAGTCGGTTATCCTTGGCCCATGGGTTCAATTGCTCCTATCATCAGCTACGAGACTCGGGACCCAAGTAACTCAGCGTCTTATGCTACTACCGTGGTGCGCGTGCTGATGTTCTGACATACTTACACAGATGAATGGACTCTCGGAAAGGCAGACAAGAGTAAGTATTGCCTCGTGCGGGCCGGCAGCAGTTGGGTGAGTGATGGTCGAACTCGATGCTTTCTACGCATTCGCTATAGCGACGCAGCAAACCTCAGTACAACAGTCAACGCCAGGCACACGCTCAACGACACTAAAGGACTTGCGTCGCTGAAGCTTTGTTGTCATCGACAATATTGAAGGCAATTATGACCGGCGTCTGCTGCCGCGTGGCGATCAACACGTTGTGTGCCGGAACCGGCGCAGAGGTCTGCATTGTACCACCACCAGCAAAGAGATCAGATAATAGCTGCAGCGTGGCCAAGGCCTGCTGTCCACGAATTACACCAAAATGATTCTCGAAACGGTCCTAGCAGATGCAATGTAGTACAAAAACAGCTCGTTCTTCACAAACTGCCCCTATACCTCTCTCCTCGTTTCACCTCCGGCACCTCAATACAACCGCCCAAGCCTGCACGCACCGCGGAGATTTTCCAGGTACCTTGGCGCCACACAGCCTCTCCTGCGCACAACGTCGACTGGGAATCCACAGTACAGGATTTCTAGGTTTCCTTACGACAGCCACGCGAAGCTTTGTGCGGATACCTTGTAAAGTGCGTTGTCGCGCTGTGATCTATATTAACGCGTCCTGTACTGACTTCGATCCAGTCTTCGTTCCGATCTTTGATGCGAATTGCGAAACATGGAGTGTCCGCTGCTGGTATGGATGTTGTCCTATAACCATCCAATAACTCCTGAGGTGCGTAGTGCTTGCAATCTCCTATCTAATCGTTTCTGACTTGATATTTGCGCTTTAGGAGTATGACAAGTGTTACCGCACAATGCAGTCCTGCATCCCTCATGCTAACGTACCATACGCGCCACAGTCGCAAGATTCGATCAGTGAGTGGCCCGAACCATCCAGTACTGTACCTCAAGCTTATATTGTCGCTTCGCAGGACAAATGATAGCGTACATGCTCCCTCTCCTTATGATGAGGCATAGACGAATACCAAGGGCGAAGTGGCGGGATTGTCAAGATGCAAATGGAAAGCATTGGATAGAGCAGGTCGGTGTTCGATACAGTCATGCCGGTGCGTTTACAAACCAGGTCCACAGGATGCAGATAATTCCGGTCAACCCACACACCGTCTTCGGGCCATGATAGGATACCACCTCGCGTACGACAACAACCTCGTCGGAATGGTCATGACCCAAGGCAGACAGCGCGAAGTGATCAACATTGGCCTAGGGATAAAGCAACTTTGTGTGACTCCCGAAGATCTTTCAGTGCCGGTCTGGGCGGAGTCGCAGCATCACAAAGTAAGCATCTCTCCGTTCTTTGCAGGCATGCACACACGGATCCTCATGCGTGTGCGCTTCCCAAGTTAACGCCACTGGAAATATCATTCATTCCTCCGACTGAAGCACCGGAGGTCATTCTTCGACGACTCTGCATCATCCTAGCCCTAAAACAGGCATACATAAAAGCCATCGGCCAGCCTATCGGATTCGACCTCTCGCGTCTCGAGTTCAACCTTCCTGGAGAGAGTGCCCGTGGAGATGGGTACCCCTTGACGGGATGGGAGTTCCGTCTGTGGCAGTCGCAAATTGCTGTTCTACGCGAAGACGGGGAGGTGGAAACGCATCAGTACCAATGTGCATCGGCGTTCTTCCGCGGGTCGGAAGATTCCAAGTTCATCTGGCAAAAGGACAGGAAGGAGCTAGAAACTTGGGTGCAATTTCTCAATATCGACCAGCTCCTCACTGTACTCCCAAAACTCACCGACTAACCCGGCTTTCTTCTTTTATCCTGTCGTCATTATCTTTCTCGGAGTTCTTTACCCTTTTTTCATCATCGCGGGAATGCTTTCGTGGATCGAACTCGCTCATTACTTGCTTTCAAGTTGTACAAATACCAATTGCTTTCATTCTAGTTTATCGTTGATTCAGTTAATCTCTTGCTCGCGCACGCAACGTTATGTGTAGCTTATTCCCGCTACCAGCGTCTAAGCTGGGAGGAAGGGTCTTAGGGTTCTAGGGGTGAAGCTTTGTCCAACTTCTCTTGCGTCCGGTCACGTGCATGGCACGTGAATAATTGATGCGCCCCAAACCAGCGCCTTTGAGGGCTCTTCGGCTTAGCAGCACCGGTACCGTCACTGGCAACTAATTTGGCCTCGTCGCAATAAAAGTCCAGATACTAACAGTCGTGCATGACTTATCTATTTCCTTTGCCCCTTGTCCACGACTCGCAAGCTAGCAAGTACAAGGCTTTGCAAGTAGCACTCAGGCTGGCAGTACTTATGCTTAGTACATAAGTCCGCTCTCATCATCATGATAGGTACTTGCTAAGTCTGCTGGTGTGAAGCATAGCGCTGCTATGCCAAAATAAAATGCAACCGACGCAGAGAGCTGCTGGCCGGAGCGCCAGAGGCGCGAAGGCCTGCAGCGATCTGCGTCTCCTCAGGAAACTTGTATCGCTTCAGTTGGCAGTTGCTACATTGCTGTACTATTCGCAACTTAAGCAGTCACGCTAATACTCAAACTACACTCAACCCACTGGTAGCGGGTTTAGCTGCCAAGGCAGCGTTAGTTACTTATCAAATGTTGTATAGGAAGGGCTAAGAAATATACAATCGTATCTGTACATCGAATGACGTATAGTCGTCAAAGTCGTGCAAAACTTCATCTCATCATCATGCCGCGGCGTGGGTATCAAGCTGCTTTTGTTCTATGCAGCCTTCTCAGTCATCACAGCATCCTCCTTCACATCCGAATCTCTTCTCGACACAGCTTCCGGTACCTCCGCACCACCAGCCTTCTTCTCCTCACCCTCATGCACGTGTTCCAACTCTGGCCTCTCAGCTTTGAGTTTCTTGAAGTGAGCCTCTTCATCCCACACCCACGGGCTCTTGCTCGCAAAGAGCAGGTCCATCTCCTCGAGCGTGCGGTTCGCCGTTTCTGGGTACAACGCCCACACCATCGGGATGGTGAGGAAGTTGATAGCGCCGAAGACGTGTAGGGTGTTTTCGCCGATTCGGGAGAACATCACGGGGTTGAGGAGGGTTAGCCATCTGTAAAGGGGAGAATGAAAAGAGGTTCGTTAGTGAGTGTGATATTCTTGCTTTGTCTGGCGGCTTAACGTACCCATTCCCGATTGACCATCCAAAGACTCCGAACGCGTTACCCTTTGCACGCACCTCGAGCGGGAAAGTCTCGGTAGGGTATACCTACAAGATAACAGAACCAAGCCGAAATGAGCGATTTGTCGATCTACTCGAGTATCAAGGTTCGGAGGTGAACACGTACCCAAGGAATCGTAAGCCAAGTGGCACCGAAGATGAACGTGTACGTGAATACGAAAAACGCGGCGGCCCCTCCGTATTGCGCTGCCTTTTCAGGGTGATCTTTGAGTAGGCGTGCGAAGACACCTGCGAGGATCATTGAGATGCCTTGACCGATGGCGCCCCAGTAAAGTCCGACTCGGCGACCCCACCGGTCAATGGTCACGACGGCCATGAGGGTGCTGATCATGTACGTTATCTATAGCAGTCGTGTTATCGTTGTGTTAGCAATCATGCGCTACGCTAAGTGCGTGTGCGGATCAAGTACGTACATCGTTGAGACCACTCATCCATTGGGACTTGCGGGGAGAGTAACCGGCTTCTGCGAAGATTGTAGGAGCGTAGACGGTGATAGCTGCAATTCCGACCCATCTGAAGTGAAGATACTGTAAGTTACACATGGTTCGGCAAAAGATATCGGCAACTTACTCCTGAACGATCTGCAACCAGATAGATAGCTGCACCCGACGTGCAATATGCAGATCACCGTCGTCGCGTCCAAAGAACATGGACAGGTATGTGTTCCGCTTTGAGTGCTTCTGTTCGAGTGCGACGACGGCCACGATATCATCGTACTCGGCCTTTGCTCTTGGTGCGTCGATGTTTCCGTCTTCAGAACGCAATCGTCCGAGGATGATCTTCGCTTCCTCGTGCCTGCCCATCTTCAGAAGCCATCGGGGACTCTCTGAACATACGTCAGTCAATATTGGAAGTAAACATACAGCTTATGAAGCATACCTGGCATAGACGGCAAACATGCCAAAAACGCAAATACGGGCAGGATCTGGAAGGCTATCGGGAACTATGACGTCTATGAGTACTGGCATGTATGATGCTGAGGACTCGAGTCATTACGTACCCTCCATCGAACTTGGCTCGTGCCATCTCCTACGAAGCCCAACCCGAACTCCATCCAATACGCAACGACGACACCGAAGATGTTCAGAGTGAATTCACTTGCGATGAATGCTCCTCTTGACGTATGTGTGGCAACCTCGGCAGACCATACAGGTACGATAGCATTCAGAATGCCTGTGCCGATACCGTTGATGATTCGGGCGCATAGCATCCTATATTGGAATGTGTGTGAGCTAATGTAAGGCATGGATGGGATAACGTGATGTACCAAGCGAGGTTTTGCGCTGAGCATTGCAAAGTGGCTCCGAGAAGTACCCAAATACAGCCCTATAGGTACGCGGGGTAATGTCTTTTAGTCGCCGAACTCTATTATGAAGATGGAAGCAACCTACCAGAACCATACTCTTGAGACGACCGAGCCTGGAAAACCGAAGAACCGGTGATGAGCATTACTTATCACAGGGCATGACGCTGTGAGGACCAACGAACCTATCACCGGCGACACCGCCAATGAGGCATCCCAAGAGAGTTCCGAAATAGTAGATGCTGACAATACCTCCCTGTCTCGTGGGTTCGGTGATCGTAACGACATAACCTTCGTCGGGCCCTTGGTATCTGAACAGTATCTCAATCTGTCAGCGGGTACGCTCAAGTAAGCATGTCGTAATTACTCACGTAGAGTACCCAAGTTTCATGACGCGAACGTAATCGGGCGAGGTGTTTACACCTCCCATGACACCCTGGTCATATCCGAAACTGTGTTCGTTCATGATAGTCAATATGTTGTGTCAGCACACAAAGGCGATGAGGTGAACTTACAAGAAAATCGCCAAACCGGCGACAAAGTTGATAGTGTAGTATAGCCGTCTCCCACACACAGGTGCCATGGTGTTCGCGTCGGACGGAGCAGTGAGAAGTGTGGGGGTGGGGAAACTGCAACGTTCGATTCGTCTACCGACTGTCCGGGTTTTTAAACCTCTCCAAAAATCAAGCGGGCGGCCGCTTCTCCACGGTTAAGTTGTCGACATCCCCCAGCTCACATGCAATCCCGATAGATCAGAAGTGAGAGTGTGTCTTGTGACCGTGGAACATGGTATCAGGTTTGTTAATGGCACCGTAGGAATGAGCTAAAAGCCGGTCGAGGGGTACCGAATCCGGTCCGATGAACCCCGCAACGAGCCTTTTTGTCATGGATAGTCAAATTCAGCGTGGCTGACGAGGCTAATGGGGTGCTCACCATCATGATTATGACGCATTTTTCGAAATCGGGCAGGCATATTCAGGCAACGTTCAATATCCTCGATGATGACGGAAGCTACCCCGCACTCGGCACCGCGCGGGGTGTTGTTCGAGTATTCCGCCTACCTGTGGCGGCCTTTGTGCAACGACACACGTCGGAAAGCCGGAAGCTGTGAAGACGGAAATGTAGGTGATGCTCGACATGCGTATGTCTCTATTCTGAAAAATCTAAGAAAACAAGGGAGGCGACGCTGGTAGCGCTACTCATCCGACCCACGGAGCGCCCACGCCAGCGGACGCAGAAAATCTGCACGTTGTCGTCATTCCACAAAGATGGAAGATCGGGGGTTCGTAAAGTTGTGTGCGCATCAGACAACATGCACATCATCGGCCTAAAATGAGGCAGAAAATGAGCGTGATATCAAATACGACGAGAAAGAGGGTCAGGTACCTACCTACTTACATCGTGCGGGCGTATGCATATGGTCTCATATGGCCCATTGTGCTGCTGTAAGAGATGCCGACGAAATGACTCTCAATCCTGAACGGCTTGACTGTATTGCCAGATAAGTACTGCAGCAGATAGCCTCGTGGAACGTTGACGTTGAGGATGATAGTTGGGTAATACGGGAAAGCGGCGATCCGTGCCTGGCCACTATTGAATAGTACAGTGAAGGCATCCAAGAGATCCTGATACATTTGAGGGAACCGACGATGGCAATTTAGGCTTTGGACGGCCGTAATATGCCAGAAGAAGACTGTACACCACCGGCCGAAGAAAATGTATCTGCGCTGGCTCTGGTTATTTCCTCGAATGTCCTTTGCAGATGGGAGCGCAAAGCTACAATATCAACCTGCTTCTGAAGTGCTGTGGGCAGTGTGTCGGCATCGTCTGCGTTCAATACAGTGCTCGTATCTGGTTGTGGAGGCTGCGTGTACACCCATATGAATGCTTACGGACCGTGTTATGTAACACTCTCGATAACTCACATTCTTAAGTTTGCCCTGTACCCTCTGTTGTCGTATCTTCTCTAAATTGCGTCTCAGCTGCATCTTACGCTTGGACAGACGACCCATGAGTTTGAAGATGCGGTGAACGTCGTGGACGAAGTTGAAGACTGTTGTTCGCTTCTGGTCTGTCACCAGGTTACTACTCGTTTGTATGCATCGGCAAAGGCCGCAGTCCGAGAAAACCTGAGAAAAGCCAAAAGCAGAGTAGTAGTTCAGTACAAAAACCTCCTTGGACACAGAGTGCCTTCATCAGAAAGTATTGCAAACCAAGGATCCAGAATAGACCCATAGGTATGCACTCATGATGCATAAAAGGCCGCAGCGGGGTTTTCGACGCTCATGCTTCGATATATATTTGTTCCGTACAAATATAACAGGTGCTGTAAGCAACTTGTTCAAGTTATTCACAGTATCCGAGTCCAAAACTTATATGTACCTGCTCCCCATCAAGTAAATATGCTCATTTTAAAGTGCTCTTGAAATGACAACTGTTTTCAGAATACACATCGATCTACATGTGGTTTTCATGACATAGCCACCTCGTCTCAGCCCGCATCATCACTCCCCTGACATCTCGGTTACATGCAGCTCGAGTTCTAGTCGACGTAAGTTCTGTATTACCCTCATACTATTCCTTCTCCGAGCTCTGATTATATGCGCATATGTCCCAAGTGCATCTCTGCATGGCACCGGCTATGAGAGTTCCGAATGCCGTAACAACTTCGATCTGTGAGAGACTTTTCTACAAGGATGCAGTAAGAGGAGCGACTCTTCATGACTATTCCAACGCGGGCTCCTTAATATATACGCCAAAATTTCCAGTTTTTGATCCAGTTGGGAACCTAAAGGGCGCAAGTATCGACAATCGCGATAATGCCTTGACTGCCTCTTTGGGAAATATCCGAACTCAAACTCGTCCATCATAAGGCCTCGAACCTGATCAGATCAATTTTTCCCACACTCCGCCCCCCCTCCCTCCCTATCATATATACTGGGACACTTGGCTGTCCCACAGCGTCAGACCCTCAATCGATCTCTATTCTTGACGACTAGTACGTCATTTGCCCATGGTCTTAGCCATTACTTATGCATACGGCTGACATGATCTTGACACGACCACTAGCTATCAACAGTCCAGTACGATCCCACTCCACAGTACTTGTAAGAGCATTCTCCGTTCAGACGTCTGCGCCTTCATTTCCGCTGATCGGAATAGCAAGTCATCGAGAATGCCCGTCGCCGTTGAGATCGTGCATCTGCCGACGTCCGAGGCTTACCGCAACGATCACTCGCTCTTCGACCCAGTGTTGAAATACGTCTCATCAGCCAATGGCAATCTTGGGTAAGCACTGGGTTCCGTCGAATTTTATGCATACCCGAACTATATTAAGCATCACTCGCAGAACCTACTATGGGTTCTTGGAAGAAGATCCAAACGAAGCGTACATGGCCGTTGGTGCGTGATACACGAGGTAAATGCAATATGTCTATTTTGAATATGACAATGTCACACAGTCTGGGAGACGGTCGAGCATCATCAAGCAATGATGAATGACCCGGAGGTATACCCCAAGCTCCTCGAGGCCGTGAAGGACTGCATTGTTGCGCCAATCAAGATGTACCACATTCTCCTCGAGCCAACTTCTGCAGTGTCAGCTGCGCTAAACTCACCTATCACATCGTTTGACCATATCACGGAGTTGGTAGAAGGAGCCACTCATGATAACGGACTTGTGAATTTGTCAAAGACCTTCGGAACTTCAAGGGAAGGTGTGGCATTGGCTTTCGGAAAGACCTTGGAGTCCAATGAGTTTACGGTCATTCGTGGTTGGGACTCGAGTCTGGTAAGTAATTTGTGTGTGAAAATCATTTCGACAGCTGATACTTAGCTTCGGCTTGGATGTACGAAGGGCCTCGAAGCAGCAAATCGAGAGCGAGCAGTCAACGAAGTAGAATCTGCGAACCTTCGAGCTGTGAAGACAGTTCATACCAAGCTCTCGGCGTATAAGAGATATCAGGGGTAGCGTCCAGGTTGTATGGGACGCCACAACGTCACTAAATAGACAACTCTGAACGCACGATCTACTTAGTAGCAGTGTGACACCGCTCACTAGAAGCTGTCATGTCCTGAGCACATATTCAATGAACCGGGTCAGTTGAGCACCGAGTTAACCGCCTCCAATGGTGTTTGTTGATTGGCAGGCCCTCATGGTACACCGTGTCTATGAGAGCGTCATTCTCAATTGATCATGGCGCGTTGCTTTCTTACTCGAGGCAGAGAGGCGCACGCGAAGGACAAGCCTGGGCAGAGAAAGGAAAGAAGGCGGTCTGCTTGACAGCGTCTGTGTTCCGCTGGAGGTCATATGTCGTGCCTCACGATGATCCTATGGTTTCGAGAAGCGGCCTATTGTAAGCTGCGCAATTTGCGTACGCCGTATTGGATTTGTAACTCCCGCGATCCTTTCTCTTTAGACGACTCGTTGTTCCATCGGGTTGATGGCAGCAAGCCAGTCGATATCGAGACATCGCGCACATCAACATGTGCATCAAAGTGCACAACAAAGGACCAACTGTTGTCATGTAACGGATCTCTGGCTGACCAAATCCGAGACTAAGCACGGCAGGTTCTGCTCGTAGACTCGTATGTTGATAGACACCAAGCAGAGCCATCAATATAGAGCAGCCACATCTCCGACATGCGCATGCATGGGTGCAAAGATATGAGGAAGAGTACCTGAGGAGTCCAAAGACGTGTTCTTGATGAATGGAAGCCACCATCAGGATCAGTTCTAATCCCGGTATAGCTGCGATGCACCGGCACGCAGGTCTGAACAAGTGGTTGCCTCCTTGAGTGGAACTAGCGGCGACTTCGTTGACCTATGGTGCATTGCTCATCTGTCAGCTGCTACAGCGACGAGCGACCTGAGCCCAAACCTCAAGTCTAGACGTTCATTATCTGTGTGACAGAGACGTTCTGCAAGAATACGAACTGTGTATGAGGACTAGAGCGCAGGTCACTCACACGTGCTGTGCGAATCTGTCGCCCGCAGCGTCAGCGCGAATTGTCAAGTTGAGCAAGTACTTACTCTCTGTGCCTACGTCACGACCAGTGACTTCGATGGGAATCTTCTGCCATCACGAGCCCTCCGTGCACCCACTCATTTCCAGTATCTCGGCCGCGTTTTGAATGGGATGGAAATTAGAGGCTGGAAAGAAAGTTGGGCCCTAGATAGTTTTATGAGCGCTCTATCGCAGTCGGCACTTCCTTCTCAAACCCGTGAGCGTAGAATTTAGAAGAGTACTCGACTTTTCTGGGGTAAAGCTCTAGGCTGTTTAGTCTACCATGGTTGCGATTGAGGGTATGTAAATGCATATGAGCATGAGACTAGGAGGTTCTTGGTATAATGAAACTTTGAGCTTGGTAGTTAGTGCAGAGTCGCCTCGTCGGACGCTGAAGACAGATCCAGGATAATCTTCGCCTAAATATCAGAAGAAGACTGGAGATATACTGCTTATGGCGACGCACTTCGTTTCGTTCCCACAGCTCCGCTATTGATGTCTCCTCGCTGGAAATAAAGATACACCCGGTCTTCGGAGCGCATTCCTACGGTGGGTCCCGGTGGAGAGGCAGCAAGCGACGTTCTACCGTGGTCATTCAACGTATTAGACAGACCGAGAGAGTATTGGTGTCATTTGAAGGTAAACACAGGTGTATGCTGTAACATTAACATGTACACATACCTCTGAGGTGGTAGGTTTTGGACGTTGTGTATCAAACCCCGAATTGCATATGCTTACTTAGCCACGTAATAGCCAGTACTCCGTTGGTCAGTAAGAAGTACATAATTTTCTCTCAGCAGTGACGGCAAATTAATCTCGCTATACGTCTCTGCATTGATATGAGCTCTTCCATGCACGGTTACATGAATCTTCAGACAGAATGACACACCTTGTATAGCCACCGGGTGCAAGCCATTTCGCAACTAAATGGTACCTATTTGCGCTGTATATTGCTTTGAATCATTACTTATTAGACTTGCAAAGAATCTGAGAAAGCTGGAGAGCATCAGCGAGGCGACGAGAATTTCTGGTTGATGTGGCCACGTCGAAAACAACGACACTTGCCGAAAACGGAATTCAACGCTTAATCACGTGACAGGCACGCGTAGAAGGTGAGGGTCGCGCGTGTGTCGCGCTGGCGTGCTTTCCCCGTTCATGTAGCGTTCATTTCGACCACAAACTCTCAACTCTGTTCGTTATATTGACACTGGAGATAGCTTTCAACCACTGTTGAACCTAAGAGGCGGGCTTTGGGTAAAATGTCGGGCTGCAGATCCCCCGCCACGTAGAACTTTGTGTTCGACGATCCCGCTTCTTCTGAGTCTTGTTACGTTGCGGCAGTTCTATGGCTCCTATGTAGCACCCGTTGAATGCTGACCACCTTGGAGCTTTGGTATATTTGGAGTGATCGGTGCGTCCTACTCTGTAAACATCCTCATTGGTCTGACCGTTCTTGGATAGCGCACTTACTGTATGCTGAGGCTGAAATTCCCGCTGGAGATACTATGCGTGGCTAGACCAGAAAGAATACTCTAGGCCGTCCCTGCTTGAACTGGTTGACAGTTTGTCTCGTTCCAGGGTGTAAATGCTCATTCGCCATGATCTGTGTCAACGCGAAAGGCGACATTACTCCAGGAACGTTGGAAGACTTCTGTGGCTACTGCACGGCTTCGCGGGTGGCACTCACAGCTGAATGTTGAATACCAAAGGAGCCTTGCCGTTCAATACATGTCGTAGGTGCTGACATCTACTGCTCTCACCAACACCAGCTGACCTGCCCTTTGTGGTATACTGCGCTGGATTAGCGACTGCAACTCACCAAGGAAATTCTTAATGGCGCTCTCTGCTCTGTCCGACAAGTTGGCGCATTCGTTATCGTTAGCACCCGTCACGTCACAGCCGTGCTGGAGGACTGGTCCACTCTTGGCTGTACCTCTGTGTCTGTTATCTGGCCTGCCAATCACACGGTGCTGCTTTCCGTGCGAATGCTTCCTCCGCCCATCTGCTCCCAGTGTCGATCTCCGATTGCATCTATACCTCGGGCGAGTACTCTCCCTGTCATGTTTAGAAGGAACGTGCAGTTGGGTTTGTTGCGCCTCGTTGGCCCAGCATGTCGACACAACTCCTCTTGTGATTTCGAATAGCAGCGTCAGTCGGAATGGAAGGCCGTTTCATACTACTCAGGGCTCTTCGACGGCGTAGATGTCCTGACCGCACCGCACAACAAGTCAAATATATGCTCGGGCCTCTGGATGCCGCAACGGATGGCACGAAAAAGCAGTGTAATACCTTGTGTCTTTGGTATACTGCGTGTTCTGCCTGGTACTCTTGTGCTTGCCTCATGTCTCTAATACCTCTCAGCCGGCCGACCAAGACAAGAACAGGCTTCTGGGACGAGTCGACCGCCCGTGGCCGATTGTGGCCAGTAACTTCTGCCGCGCACGTGACCGCTACTACTTACCCCGCTCGTTTCTCGAGCCATCGATAACACTATGTTTGTTATCGGATCTCACTACCATCCTCACGTTCAGTGAACATGAAGCAAAGGGGTATGCATCTCATTCGCAACGAGGCATACGTCGAGCCAACCAGCCGGTGAGACTCTATTTTCTAGGGCTCTCGTCTCAGTTACTCATTCCGTTTGCTATCCTACAGTGGTTGAACGGCTGGGAAGTGAGAGATGCGAACTCTGACTTCCCATCGACCCTGAAAGAGTTGTTGTTGGCGGTTCAATTATCAGACATGGAGCAGACGCAATGTGCCAACGCCTGATGGCTTCTCAAGATCTCAAGGATCACCAGACAGCAAGATGGCTCGTTACTACCAACTCGAGCTATGTATTGTGCTGTCGATCTGTCCTACATTCAACTCCGTCATGCCGGCGGTGAAAGGTGCGTTGTTCCCTCTTGTCTTCTCTTGAGTATGAGAGTCCCAGGCTGCAATGAGTATACTGAGATTACAGCGGTGCGTCGATCTGAGTTATTTTAATCTGTACTCTACTCCGATACATGGCCTACTAAATCTAGTATCTTCCAGGTTCCTTGAGTGTTAGTGCGATATTTCGCAAATACCCGCGCAAGATCCCGAAGATGGTGAGTGCACGATCCGACAGCAGGTTCGATCATTTCAGCACTGCTTGATATCCTCACTGCACCGGAACTGCAACTCGCTGGGGAGGACCAGGTGGTGGCTGCTGCCTTGAGGCACAGATTCGCCATTGTTTCTCGCGATCATGTGATTGCAGAGACGCATCAGTCATCCGAGATCTCAGGTTGGCCGACCTCGACAATCGCAAATTAGGCAGTAGGGCAGGGGGTTACGCTTTGATGGCCACTAACTTCAGGCTAGTATAGAACATGCGCCCACTTATACGGGCTGCGGAACGGTTTCGAGGAAACGGAAATTGCAGCTATCAGAGGACCAAGAGTAACGATACACGCCACGGTATCCGGATACAGTCGCATCAATCATGGCACGTTCTCACCTCTCTGACATGGAACTCCTGCGCTTCGAGACTCTGATGGTGCCATTCACCTCCATGAGAACAGGAAGTTGGTGAGTGGGCAGAGACAATGCGCATCCCATAGGCTTGCGTTACGAGCTTCGCCACACTCCACGGTGCTTGAATACAAGAACTGACACATCATCTTTTCATTTCGCTAGGGATCCCATATGCCGAAGCTGCATCTTTGTTCCAGCTTCTGAGTACAGAGACATCAGACTGGCGGCACAGCTCGGCGACGATAGTATATATGTCGACACACTTGCAAGCTTGCCAAGCCGAGGCTTCTATCAATCTGAAATGGGCATAGCCCTATACTAGGACGCCCGGGTGGAAGTTCGGCGGTTCCCAATGAAGTGTACCTTGCCACCCGCGATATTGGGAATACCAGCCGCATGCTACGAGCTGTTAATTTCCAGCATCCACGTGTGTGGTGCGGTATGTTTCTTAGGCACAGACGCACCGAGGTACAGCGGACCGCGGCCTGAGCGAAGGAGACTAAAGTGATCAACGCAAACGGTGTTTCGGATCGGACCTTGAGGAGGTAGAGGAAGATAGGACAAGTTGGCGGCGAGGCAGGGCAAAGAGGGGAGGAGGAGGACGTTGGATGCTGGGTATGCGAAGAACGTCTACCAGAGCGGTTCTTCTGAAAGGAATGGGAATAAGATCAGCTGCTCCTTACCCCCGAAAGGCTTGAGGCATCTCAGCGTTTGCTGCGTAGGCGGCTGCACGACGGCCCCCTGGGACTCTTGATAGAGCTAGTATGACCTCAATCAACAGTGTGATTCATACCGTTCTAATTCTATGATAGACGACTTCTGTATCCCACATCGCTTACCAGCCACCGTCGGTCAGCTGGGGACCCCCTTTTCTGAGCGTGCATAAGTTGCCATAGCTTACTTGCAAGGTCGTCCGAGACGTTTCGTAGCAGCCCTCATATCTTGGGGTAAATGAGTCTGCAGTCGGTCATCAAAGGCGGGATTAATATTTGTCGTGCTTGAATCTTGGAATTAAACCGACGGATCTTGAAAAATTTCCTAATTGGTCTGGTTACCCACGGGCGTCAGGGATTTGTCGTACTTAACTCTGCACCTCCATCTCGTCGGCCTCCTGCTCGTCTTTCCTGTCTCTGAACGTCTCCTAGTAAATGCCCTCTATCCTCAATCTCAAGTTCAAAGTTGGTTTATCTGTTCGTCGGCTTGATTAATACTCACATTTACGCGACGTACAGGGGAACAAGTCCTTCGTCCCCTTCAGCAACTTGAGCGATGTTGATTCACTAACCAAGACCTGGAAGGTACGTATATGTGTAGCATACACTTGTCTGTTACCCTCCGAACCAACCGCATGCAATAGGTATGCACGAAGGTCGCCGGCTTTCTCGAGCAGGGTCAGCGACTCGAGAACCTAAGCTGGCGCCTATGGCACCTCCAGAACCTTATGGTGGATACCGACAACGCCAAGTCGAAGAGAGAATTCCGCAAGCTCTCGAAGACTATGGGGGATAAGTTGGACAAGGAGAAAGGAAGGTGAGTCGTCGTGGCCGCTTTGTTATTGCCACTGCCACTGCTCGCGCGGGGACTGCCGGCGTCATTCTATTTTTCGCCGCAGCCGACTGACAATGCGCTTCAGGAGCATCGAGGAACTGCAGGCTCCAGGCTTCAAGCGCAACCACTCGACGGATATTATCCAACAACGCGCACTCGAGAAGGAGCGCGAACGCGAGGCGCATCGTGATGGCTTGCTTAACCGCATGCAATTTACGTTCAGCGTCGACCAACCCTTGACGCCATTCACCTCGACTCCTTGCCAAAAGCCCGACCTCAAGCCCTCTGCTGAGTTCAAGGACAACGGAAAGCGAGGGCGGCCTATTACTCGCTCATCAACAACAGCCGACGAGCAACCGCTTACCGCTCGCGGCCGCAAGCAACAGCCTTCGAATTCTGATGCGCACTCGACTACCTCTGCTGACGACCCTTATGCCTCTGTCGCCCTCCGCTTTCCTACGCTCTTCTCTACCGATTTCGGCCCATCTGCTCTCCTCAACCCCACACCAACTCTCACGAATGTCATGACCTACGGTGAAGGCGCCAACGCAAATGCAAACGACGGATTAGCTATTCCCCGTCCCACCATCGAACTCCCTCTTGACGAACTTCTCAACGCAGACAGCCCTGGTGGTTGGTCTGCTGGCTTCAACTCCACTGAATCCCGGGCTTCCGACGGCTACGGCGCGTCCGACGACGTCGAAATGAAGCTCCAGGACGAGAACATGCTCAACTCATCTTCTGCCCTCCGCACGCATCCTCAGCTTTCGCAAGTCGAGGATATCGTACCTCGCACCATCACACCTTCCCGCCTCGGTCCCAACCCCGCGCCCAGTGCGACGCCCACGACCACTACCGGCAAGCGACCGTCGCTTCATCTCCGTACTCAGTCAGCGAGTACCCGATCGTCTGGCCCCAGCGCGACGCCTGTGAACGGTCAGCAGTCCACCACGAACAATTCTGCTCCGGGCGGAGTCAAGGCCGAGTGCTCGAATTGTGGTGCCACACACACGCCTTTGTGGCGCCGCGGGCTCAACGACGAGTTGAACTGCAATGCATGCGGCTTATATTGCAAATTGGTATGTTGCATCTCCGTGACCCGCTATTCGGAATACTGATTTCCTTGCAGCATAAACGTCCTCGCCCTAAGAGCATGCGTAACAGCCACGGTGAGGGTCGTACGCAGACGGCTCCTCGCCAGGAGTCGCAAGAAGTCGTGGCCCAGTGCTACAACTGCCATACGACCGCGACCCCTCTCTGGCGCAAGGACGACGAGGGCAAGACGGTGTGCAATGCATGCGGTCTCTAGTAAGTCAACTACAGTGTTCCATGTGTATTTAGCGCTAATTATTTTCGACTATAGCTATAAGCTTCACGGCTCCGCACGGCCCATCTCTATGAAGTCGGACGTGATCCGCAAGAGGGCTCGTCACGATGCTCGTCGTGCCAGTGGCACTTCGTCTGAAACACCCTCTGCGTCTCCAGGAGCGAGTCGCCGCGCGTCGCCTGAGAACGGCACGCCGACGCTTGCACCCAACTCTTCAACCGACGATTCATATAGTCAGACCCAGTCTGAGCTTATGTCGGCTCTCGGAGCGGCTCACCAGCAAGTGGATAACGGAGAGAACGCATTCATGCAGTTCAGCTATGGTACCTCCTTCCCTGGGCCCTACCACCCGGATTATTTGATGAGCAATGCTCTTGCGTACCCTGGCGAGGATACTTCGGATACTCGTAGCCCGAAGCGACGACGGATGAGCAGTGCCTCGTCTTCCGAGCCACCGTCGTCGACGTCGTCGTATGGCTCGTATACTGACTCCTCATTCTCGTCTGCTTCGAGCTCGCAGCGGTCACTGGAGTTCCCCTTCTCGTACTCTGCCTACGGCTTGTATCGCGGACCTACCAACGCGTCGTTCTGGCATCCTCCTATGCTCCCTCCGGATAGCTCACCGCAGTTCATCCACCCTCCTATGCTACCTCCTGACGAATCGCCTATGGACTACCTCCACAGTATGCACAACGACGAGACCGACGCGCTCTTCAACACCTACCTCCACCCGCCCATGGTCCCGCCTGAGGACTCCTCGAAAGGCTCACTCGACTCGTCTCACCCGCCCATGGTCCCGCAGGATTGGGGTACCGCCTATGACTTCTCCACGAACGACACCGCCATGCAAGCCTACTAAACGCGTATGACCCTCTTCCCACCCTTCACGACCGTTAAGCACTTATGTCTTTTCCTACTCCTTCTCCCCCCATACGGACTGACTGGTCACGGACGATCCACCGCGTAGTCTTTTCTGGGTTCTTGTGTTTGATGTATCGTTTAGACGGTAGACCGTCCTCCACCTTCACCCCTCATCGTTTCATTGTCGTCGCTCGCAGTCGTCATCGTGTTGCTCCATCCATCACACTCATCGCATTCTTCATACTTTCCCGCCTTCCACCTCACTCAGCAATCGTTCTGTGCTGTCATATATCCATAGGTTCTCCTCCGCTTTTCTCGCACACTTTGCGCCCTTTGACTTGTTCTACATAGTTATTCTCTCTTCTTACCTCTCTCTCCTCCTTTTTTCCCGCTGATCACAACGTCAAACCGGTGTATCATGAGTAGCATAGCGAAGGGCTTCGCTAATCAAGCCCCAAAATTGTCGATATCTCCTCGATTGTCTGTAGGTAGCTAGTACATAGTAGTTTAGATATTTAAAGTCTTCTGCGTCCCATCGTCGCTGGCACAATCCATTGTATTCATACGAATTTGGTTTTTACATAAATAGAGCTCGTCTGCGGTATACGTTTTCCGCTGTGCATTTTCTTCTCCCTCTCCTCCCACCGCGTGCGTGAGTGTCATATGTACAATGCATTGGCTCGCTGACTTGAACAACAAGACAAGGCCACCTCGGTGTTTCATTGTCGTCGTTTCGATGGGCGTAGCATCGCACCTGCTCTCCCGGCACTGCACAACAGATACCTCACAAAGGCAAGTCGCCGCCGCATCGCCGTTTGCATGTTGGTGACCTTGATTATGATTTTCAGAGATGCCACCCGGGAAGCCGTGGATGCGTCCGTCGTCCGATTGTGCTCACAACAAAGGACAAGTTCAGGGCGAATCCGAATCACAGATTCGGCAGGAAATAGCCTTTCCGTCCCGCGGTATCGCAATAGGTTGCCGCAGGCAGTGGGTTGGGCAAAGGGCTTTTGGCTCCTGCGTTCTGGAGGAGGAACTCCGAGAAAATGCAGTGTTGATCGCTCGCTACAAGGCCTCATGGGACACGTTTGTGGCTTGGGTTTCCATCGACTGTGTGGTCGGCCGTTGAATCTGCCAGACCGCACCGTGTGCCACCCCTCCTGAGTCCTCCCTCCAGCGCATCTCGGCCGTTTAATTGAGATAAGAGGAAGAGACGAGCGGGCGGATGACCTGGCCTCGTGTTCCGTGACGTGCTAAAACTTCCTCGGAGATTGGCACAGTGTGAGGAGAATAAGAACCCATCTTTGCCGCGCATGACTGAGCCACTCCATCGCGCGGTACGGATGGGGTAGTTCACGCGTTTTGTTGAGTGGCGGAGTAAGGAAGATGGAGCAAGGCTTCGTGGGAGGTTAGCGTGCTCAGGCGAAATCAGAAGGAAGTTGGATGTGTTATAACTTTACGCCTTGGAGCGTTATAACGTTAACGTCAAACGAGGAGATGTGTTACGAGCAAAGATCCATTATGAAGGTAGACCAGGGGTCCACCGAAGTGGGATAATGTACAGCGAAGAGGGTTGTATGTAATAGGCGTATACGTACGACTCACCTGAACCGATGCCACTCCGTCAACCGCGGTTTGGCGACAGGAGTTTGTCGGTTTTAGACCCTCCACGACCACGCATTGTGGGACCGTACTTGGAAAAGAACCCTACAGACAAATAGAGACGCGTCAATCATTGCATCCGTACAGGGTATAAAGTGTATAGGAGAATGAAGGCTCCAGAAGCCAAAATCAGAGTAACAGATTGGTCTCGACATGAATGTTAAGACAGGGATAACTGAAATTAATAGTCTCATCATCTAGAAGTGGGCCCAGAGAGCCCCACAGACAACGTTCAGACGGTCTCGAAAACGAGGAACTCACCATATTCTGCCACGTCTTTGATGCGTCTTCTGCCACCCCGTTCCTCCACTCCATGCGGTGCCTGCTTGCTAGGAAATTTTGCTCGCAAGAATCATCATGCTACAGCCAATAACGAATTGCAGGTAACAGGTCGTCGTGGTCGAACGACGCATCGCCAAAAATTCCCCAAAAAGGCACAGATTTAGGGCAGACAATTGATGCGCCTGTAATAATACCAGACTCGTACTAATGACTTCAATAAGTGAAGTTTGTTATCATCCTACAAATGACTACTATCGGTATCAAGTAGTCAATTCATTAACTGAAATTGATTGCTTGCACAGGTTGTATATATCAGCCTCTCCAGAGTATGTCATTGACGGATAATACACACTGGCTTGAGCGGACTATCCAAGAATAAACGCACCCGTACCAACCGACTCGAACACAATCTCCCTCCCGCTCACCGACGCCCCGCTATCAAACACCTGCTTCACACTCTTCCCAGCATGCACACCATCCAAGCTGAAGTTCGCCTGCGCATAATTCAAGTTGGTCGCCAGTAACAGCGTCTGCTTCCCCACCGTCCACAACCCGACGTCCACCCGATCGACTTTGACGTGCGAGAAGGTGGCTGCCGGGTTGAGGATGAACTCCTTCATGGTCGGGAGGGCCTTGGCGAGCAAAGACGACGAAGCTTTGATGTCTGCTGTGGTGGGGTCATTCCAAGCTACGACTCCTAGCCCGCCGTGGTTGATTCCCAGAACGGCTTGGACAACGTATTCCTTGCCAGTTGGCCTACGAGTCCAGTAACTGCGAAAGAATGAGAGATAGATCAGGGAATGCAGGATAGAGGAGCAGCGTCGACGCACCTGCTATCGCCAAATGCTTGGGGTACTGTCCATACGGCTTTCGTCCTGTCCCAGCCTTCCACCCATAGACGATCCGCAAACTCGTCCATACGGGTACTGATATCTTCAAACTCTCCCTTGCAGTTATCGCACCCGCAGTCACCATAATCAGGCGTGCAGACTGTCCTGTATCTTTCGTCAGCGAAGAAATTGAAGAGACAAGGTAGTGCACACACCCCCACTGGTTGGAAAACGTCACGTTATTGCCTATCATGTATGTGTCCTGCATAACGATGTCTGCTCCTGAAGTGTACTCAGGCCAGTGGAAGTTCTCGCAGTTCCTGTAAACAGCTTGTCAGGTCAGTGAGCGCCTCTTGATGAATTATGCTGCTTACAACACTAAGGAGACGGGGTGGTAGCCGTCGAGCGAGTAGATGAGATCATAGGCATTTGAGGTAGCGTCCAAAGGATCTAACGGATACTCAGTACTTTCATTCAATCACTGGATACGATTCTAGAACAGACCTGATGTCCCGTCAGGCTCATCACCCGTGTACCTGTCAGGAGTCGCTCACTGCTCAGTATTCAAGGAAAAAAAAAGACATACCACAACAGCAAATTCGGACGATTCTTGATACGATTCACCTCTTCAGTGACATTACTCGCATTCATGTAAGTCCTGAAAAGGTTTGTTGGGAGCAGGCAATTTGCATAAATTGAGCTTCCACTAACCATCGCATGTCATACATCAAGTACAATCCGACTTCTTGCATGCGATCGACCACGGCATTGAGGGCGGTGAGGTTGTCGAAGGTAGGTACAGGGTGGACCTTCACATGCTCATTAGGTTTTGATCCCTTAGAAGATGCAAAGTTGCAAACTCACCACAGTGAACCTACAGCGCCACCGCCAAACAGTTGCGTCAATTCACCACCAGTGTCGGTCATACCAATATACTGCTTACCCTTGCTCCTTCAACTCATTGAGAATCGACAGGTTTGCAGCGATATAGCTGCTAAAATCCGTATAGTACCCAATCGGAAAGACCGTCTCGTACGGACCATCTTCTCCAGTAGCGGGTTTGGCCAACAACGCTCCAGTACGCAGGTCGGTTTTTGTCACCGACCGCCCTTTCGGTGGATCGGGAAGGAAAGACAAAGACGAAGTGGCTGTAAACTTCTGCGTTTTGCCCTTGACAGCAGAGTACGTCGCCGAACACGAAACATCGAACGCCTTCGTCTGTGGTTTCAAGCTCCTGAGGGAGAACGGCACCTCGACCTTGCTCGCATTCAGCGGTACATTCTCCTTTGCCAAAACATGGCCGTTAACGCTAATCGTAACCGCGAGATGGCCTAACGCCCCATGGCTCGGTAAGTCAATAGCCTGAGCGTTGGCTACCTCCAATTGGGTTAATGGTGTATCGACAATGAATGCCGCGGGGCTTAAAGCGTCTTCAGGAAGGTATGGACGAATTGCCTGAGCGCAGCGAAAGGCGACGAGAGGTCCAGACGACGTAGCAGGAGTCGGGAACTGTCCACCCGGGGGTACTATAGGCGACGAGGCCATGTAGTTTTTACCACACCTATGAACAGTTCCGACGGATGAGAATGTCTGTCAGTATTACATACACATTGCTGTGGCGGGCACTCACCATGTCTGTCCCCACACACCCGTCGCAAAAACCAACGCGAGAAAAGAGTGACAGCGCATCTTGTGAGTACCGCGCTCCCTTTTGGGGTGTCGTCTTTCTCATATCCAGGCGAATGAACCGTGGGGTATATATCCTGTGAACACAATCTGTTATGTCCGACAATCCATGTGATGGTCACTGTTCGTCGAAGCTGCAGAAGCGTTCGAAAGCCATTGCACGGGGCACCACTCGTGATGCATTCGACGTTACGCCGCATGAACGACCTCAGCAACGTGTGCATAAGTACGCTGGGAATGAAGTCAGCTTGAAGATAACACGCGGTCCGTTGATTCAATAAGTAGCGGCGCATTATTTTCGACCTAGAGAACTTGTCATCTTATCAGTAAAGTTGGCGAGAAGCCGGAGAGATAACCCACATTATCATAACTTACCGTAAGGATCTTCGACGCTAGTGCGGTTTGGGGATGACAATACGATGGAGCAATAGCCTATATCTTTCGTGAGTCCATTTAGCGTAGCAGATAATACAGTAATAAAGCAGACAGAGTGATGATGATGTTTGCAGACAAGAATGCGTCACCGTCAGCAGAAGAAAATAATACACGCTGCATGACACGTTGATAGCGATTTCACTATTTTAATATATTGATCGTCAGTGCAGTGCTGGTCAAGTATAACAACAGGTGTGCGAGTGATGATATATAGCGATGAAAGGGATGCAGATGCAAGAGTCAAAAGTGCGCTCAAGAGCCGCTGTGAGGCGGAGGAGAAGGGTTGTGGCTAGTAAACGGACTGCCAAAGAACGGAGGAGACGGATGCCATTCGGGACCAGGCCCTGGCGCGTTCCACACCGGTGGCCGGGGAGAAAACCCAGGGGCGGCACCCCAGCCTGCACGCATGTCTGGACCATTGCTACGAGGACTGGCTGTTGTCGGTCCCCAGCCCAGTCCACCCGGTGCAACCGTTCTGCGCGGTGGTCCAGAGACAATCTCATCGTCGTCTGCAGCCAAAGCTTTCGAACCCAATACACCTTTGGGACTGGGAGATCGACGGCTCGGCGAGGTAGAACCAGAGCCGGTAGGTTCACCTCCTGGTCGCGCTATTGGTGCTATAGGCGCAATCGGTGCGATAGAAGGTCTTCCAATGGGTCCGAGATCGGCCATGGAGGGTCGTCTGCCAGGAGGTCCAGGAGCCAATTGCGTCGGTGAAGCGAGCGGGTTTGGTACTGGCTTTGACGGAGGGGCGATAGGAGCAGGTGGAGCCAGAGTACGACCAAACACAGGATCGAACGGAGGGCCAGCACCGAAGCTTCTTGGTACGGCAGACGGAGCGAGAGGCGGGGGTCCCTGAGGCATAGAGGGTCCTTGAACGAAGTTACCCCCGAATGGGCCAGGAGGCATGTACTGTACCCGAGGAGACAATGCAGGAGGGGCACCGATACCGTTGCTCGGCGAAAACAAGGGTGTGATCGGCGTATGCACATGAGATGCGAGCTGCGGAGTGACCATGGCAGGGATGTGCGGGGGCTGAGGACTTGTAACCAGAGAGGGGCGTTGTTGAGGAACTTGTCTGACTGGGGGAACGATCTGAGGAGGAGGGGGAGGAACAGCCGTGGCCTTACCATTCTTCTTCGAAGTACTCGAGTTACTGGCAGTCCGCGACGACGAGCCGGAAGCGGTGGCATTACGGGGCGAGGTGGGAGGGCGAGCTGCCTTGGCTGCTGCACGCTGCTGAGCGAGGAGTTTCTCCTTCTCAGCCTTCTCCTTCTCCAGCCGCTCTTTCTCTGCCTTCTCTTTCTCAGCTTTCTCCCTCTCTGCCTTCTCCTTCTCCTCGCGCTCCTTGGCCAGCTTTCTCTCTCTTTCCTCCTTCTCCTGCTGCTCCCGCTCCCGGCGCGCTGCTCGTTCAGCAGCAGCCTTCGCCTCGCGCTCCTCACGAGCCTTGCGTTCACGCTCTTCCCTCTCCTTGCGCTCCTGCTTGACCTTTTCCTCTTTCTCCTTACGCTTCCGCTCACGCTCAGCCTCGCGCTCCTTCTCCTCAGCAAGCCGCTTACGCCTTTCCTCCTCCTTACGCTGCTTCTCCTCCTCCTGGGCTTTACGCTGTGCCTCCCTCCTCGCACGCTCCTCCTCCCGACGCTTGCGAGTCTCTTCCTCCTGGGCAGCTTGCTTAGCTTTCAGAGCAGCCTCCTCAGCGGCCTTTTCGGCAGCCTTGGCGGCCTTCTCCTCCTCCTTAGCAAGCTTTTGCAGGCTACATAGGATAGTTGAAGTAAAGAAGAGTGACGAACATATCCACACTTACCGTTTCTTATCCTTCTTCTTTTGGTTCTGGGTCTGCTTCTTGGCCTCTCGCTCTTTCGAGTTCTTGTCCTCCTCCTCAAGTTCTCGTAAGAGCTGGAGCTGACGCTCCTGAGCGACCTTCTCCCGATACGCCTGCAACACCCGCTGCTCGAACATCCTCGCAGCGAATATGGAGAACATCCGCTTGCCCTCTTCCATCTTCTGCTCCTCGGTCATCACCTGAAGCCGATGAGCTCAGTCGTGTGACAAGCGAAGGAGCTACTTACCTCTTCCTCCTCGTCTTCTTCCTCTTCTTCCTCCTCCTCTTCCTCCTCCTCGTCGCCCTCTTCCTCTTCCTCCTCTTCGCTTTCCTCCTCTACGTCAGCCGCAGCCTCTTCTTCTCGTTGCATCCGGCGCTCCGCTAGTTGCTCCATCATCTCTAAGAACTTTTGACCGTCGTTCTTGAGCAGATCGTCCGCGACTGTCAGAATATTACCAGCACCTACAGCATATAGCCCATCAATAGCCTTCCCAGAGATGTCGAGAGGGAACTCACCTGTGACAAGATTACTGCCAAAGTTCACCAACCCATCACGAGTGGCAGTCTTACCATTGGCCGGCCTCCGTCGCGGAACGCCCGATCTTCGCGGCTGCTTGACTTCCTCGTCTTCCTCCTGCTCAGGCTCTTCTTCCTCTTCCTCCTCCTCCTCCTCCTCTTCCTCGTCTTCATACTCTTCCTCCTCCTCGTACTCCTCTTCCTCCGCATCGTCCTCATCAAACTCACTCTCCGCCTGCTGCTTCACAGCCTTCCGCCCATTCACGACGCCGTTTTTAGCCCTGGGCGGTGGATTCGCGATGGTATGAGGCCCGATCACGGCGCCGTTCTTGTCGAGCTCTACGCTCCCAGGGAACGGACCCGGGCCTGCGGGAGGGGGAAGGGTACCTCCAGATGATATGTATCGCTGCTGGTAGTTCGCGTACTGTTCTAGCTCCTCGTAATAAGCATCGTACAGTACCTCGAGCTCTTCCTCAATTGCATTCCTATTTCATCCCAATTTGCGTGTGCGTGCGTGTGCAAGTGTTGACGGACAGCGATTGCGGTTTTGAGGTGGTCGTGTGATTCGCGACGTACGAGCGACAGTCAAAGAGATTGGACGATCGGGGGACATAGAACAATGATGATGTCAGCGGGCAGGCAAAAATGTGCAAGAGAAGAAGGGAGAGCACAGACCGCTTACGCCCACAGACCGCACACATGCAACTATGCTTCTGCTGCTCCTTCATCTTGCGCAAGACGGCCTCCTTCTCGACTTTCACGAGATTCCGTCGCTCGTCCTCGCCCAAACCGAGCCAAAACTCCTTGATCCGCTCTCTCTCCTCGGTCGTGCTGGTGCTCCAAATCTTGCTATTTTTCGCTGGTGGCGGCTGAGCAGTGCCGTTAGCTGGAGGTCTGGGCTTGTGTGGTGCCGAGGCGTTGGAGGATGGAGGCGATGGGTGGTGATGGGCATGGTTATGCTGGTACGCGTGGGACGTGATGGGTGCTTTGGAGGCTGCGCGGCGGCTTGGGGGCGGGGGATTGGCGGCGGGGGCGGGTGCATTGTAGTTCATAGGCTGTTTGCCCGCTGCGCGAGACGATGGCGGCGGGTTCGCGGCGGGCGGGGGGCGCGGCGCAGGCATACGGGTATGAGAGGCGGAAACAGGAAGATTTGAGCCCGGAGCCGCGGCCACTGAGGCCGGCGCGCTCGGCGGATTCCCCGCAGGAGCCGCCGGAGTTGCCGGGGCTGCGGCCGGCGTCTCCCCATTATAATTTGGATTATTGCCATTATTCGTTGCGGCCCTCTTCTTCTTTTTCTTCTTGTTCTTCTTGCGCCCGTTCGCGGCGGGGAGCTCACCGTCGTCCTCGTCGGGCGTGACGCTCTCCTCGTACCGCAGCGTGAACTGCGTCGCCGTAGCACGCATCTCATCCTCCTCCATGTCGTCCAGCTCGTCTTCGCTGTAGTACTCGTCCTCAGGGTAGTCCTGGTCTTCGCTGCCGTACTCATCGAGCAACACGACGTTCGAAGGTGACTGCGCAGAGTTGCGATCGGAGGAAGGGGGATGTATGTGGAAGCCACTCGCAGCGGCAGCCTTCTCCATGGCTATCGCGAATCCTGGGTCTGCAAAGATGGCAGGGTCGAATTGCATAGACGTAGGGAACGATCCTGGAGGGTACCGAGTTGTTGCACTGCGTGTGACACCCTTGACTGTCGCACTGGCGGTGAGACTGAGTCCACCGGTGCCCGGCGGCAGCCCCGCTCCTGTCTGCAGCTGCTGAGCAATAGCATACATCGCCCGTGTCTTGTCCTGTTCCGTTCCAGGAGCGCTGAGCTGTGAATACGTATTCCGTACAAACGTCCGCAAATTGTGAGGGAACGACGCCCAGTACTCGTTGTTAATGTCTCCGTCCGCCGAGTCGAGCTCCATGCTCCGCGCCAGATGGTCTGCAGTAGCAAGCAGCTCTGCCTCCGCTGCTTCTGCAGGGTTGAGTTGTGCAGCAGATAGCGATCGTGTCGTCGAGAGATGCACCGACTCGAGCTCAGGAGACAGGCCTGTATGCGACGTCGTGCGACCGTTCAGGATCGTGTGCATGGGCTCCAGGTCGGGCATATCCTCGTCATAATCCTCCTCCTCATCTACAGCCACACTCTTTCCCTTTCCCTTCTTCTTCTTTTTCTTCTTCCCGTTCGGCGTGCCCTTGGATGGGGAAGGCGGCACCGAGGGCACAGGTGCCGGCGCCGGTGCAGGAGCAGGAGCAGCAGGGGCTGCCTGAGGCAGTCGAGATGGCAAAGGCTTCGAGGGAGTCCTCCTTGTTTTGGGGACCGTCATCTTCAGAGACCGTCACGATCCAAAGAGCTTGAGCGATGGACTACGGTCAATGCGAGGGTGAGAGAGCCACCCAGACCAGCGATACGCGCCGTCGAAAAACTAGGCACCAGATCACGAGCAAAGATTAAGCAGAGGTTGTATCTTTCAAGTCGTGCGTGTTCTTCAATAGTTGCACTGGACGATATATGGGAGCAGCTGGAAGTCGAGTTGGTGGCAGGAGATAATTAAGCATGCGAGATCATCTGCGTCAGACGGCGGTTGCCGGGCGTTGAGTGAGATTCCGGTTAAGGTAATAGATTCGTGGCCAGTAAGTTACGCTCTGGTGTCTACGTCATACCCAAAATAAAGAAACAATCCTCTAAGTCTACCCGATACTCAAGCTTACAACGCCAGAGCCAGCTCTGACATTTTAGGGACAGGAAGGGCTGCAGTCTCTACCACATCGCGATCCTCGCCAACGCCCAATCTCAGTATGCGCCACGGAGGCAGGTCAAATATCGAAGGCAAATCCTCCCACAACGCCTCTATCTCCCTCTTATTATCCTCCTCCCAGCTAGTCCTGCACAACTCGCACGTATCCTTATCAAGCAACCTACGATTCAACTTGAAGAACGGAAAGAACGGATCCAAGAATAGACTGCCCCGCGTCTCATGCTTCCCAGCGATAACCCGACAAAAGTCACCACATATACCAGGCGACTTGCACGCCTGCGTGCTCTGGAAGTTCCGCACCATCTTGCGCGTGAGAGCCGTGTTCTCGAGCACCGGTCGGCCGATGAACACTGCGCGTTTGGCTTCGGGGTGTAAGGAGTAGTGGTGGTCGTCGGAATGGGTGATGCCGTCGTAGAGGACGCGGAAATCTTGGGCGGAGGCGCAGCAGTGGAGTAATGCGGAGGGGAGAAGGATGGTTGCGGATGACTCGATGGCGACGTTGGCGACGAGCAGGTTGTAGATGAAGTCTTTGCGTGCGATTGTTGGGGCAGAGGGGGAGGGTGGAGGCGAGGGTGACTCGGTAGAGTCGAGGGTGGACCATGATCGAAGGGCTTCAAGGCCTTGTTGGTAGCCAGAGAGGTTGTCCGCGTACCACGTCTGTAAAGCCTCAATGGCCTGCTGACGTAGATGAATCGCATCGTACTTCGTACTGATCCTAAGTACCGATACGATATGCGGTATGTCGGTCAGCTGAGGTGACTTGATGTGGAAAGACCTACGCGAACAATGAGCTCGAAACAATCGAAAACGTACTGAGAGGGAATTACCTTGGATCGTGCAACGCTGCCAAGAACGCACGCACATCAGAGGCACTGTCACCGTGCATGACCACCAACGGACATCCCTGGTACGTTTCCTCAGCGTCAAGCGACTGGACGTGTCCTATGGCGAACATATCCCTGAATATCGGTGAGGCCCGGGACAGGATACCAGCGTATACACGGAACAGGATCTGTTCTGCCAGCAAAACGATGCTTCCGTCTGGGAACCAAAGCTCCGAGTCGTGTGTGAGCTTGGGCACTGAATCCATAGTCTACTAGCACTGTAGATTAGATCAGCAGTGAAATCTTATCAGATAACAGTAGACGGTACTTTACCAGATGACTTCGTTTGACGGATGTTGGCGGAAGGAGAGCCAGCTGCAGCGATGTTGGGGAGTCCACAAAAGCTTGCTTTCGTGGCAGTTACGGCTATTTATTGAATCAGTGCTATACTGGATTTGGGCATCGGGCGAAGTCGTACCACGGTGTCCGTTCTTGATCATGAATTGCCAGGGCAAGAACGCCGCCCGCTGGCTCCTTGGCGAGTGTGATAAGACAAAGTGCTCCGCACTGGTTACATAAATATGAGCAGGTGGGAGTTAAGCGGGGGCTCGAGGCGGATGGAAGAGTAGAGGATGGCTGTCGAGGAGCTTACTTGGAAATCGATGGGCATGTTGAGGGCAACTCGTGTTGTAAAACTGGTGGATCTACAGCAAATTGGCCAATGTACTGCTGTTAACACTTGGATGTGGGTGTTCTACGACTCTGTGCGGTAATATGTGACGTATCAAGGTGAGCGGCGACTATGAGATAGATAATGCTCTGGACGTTGGTGAGTCTGCCATTCGGTACATCTTCTTGTTCGAGAGTATAGGAGAGCAATGGCAACGTTGTGCGATCCTTAGGCCTGAGGCCTGAGGCTTGCCCTCATGAGGTCATTCAAATGTGGTTGGGACAAGTAACAAGTAGCCGGTGAAGAAACAAAGTGAAAGCGATAAGCAAACGCCCCAAGGTCGGATAAGGTTTTGATAACAGCCCATTCATTACGACTCTAACATTTGTTAGACGCCATCAGAAACATTATTGATCTGGTAAGTAACAACTTCAAACAACGCTCGGTACACATCCTCCGACGGAACTTCGTCCTGACCAGAGCTCAACCTCTCCACTTAACTTCGACCCATCCACGCTATGCGCTAACTTTCTAACCTAACAGTTTAACGAATGCTTTAAGAACTATGCAGACCGCAACTTATTACCAGCAACCGATGGCAATGAAGCCCGTCAACGCCTTTGACCAGCTGCGGTCTTCCATAGCCCATCTCCTGACGAAAGGTCTCAACTTGCCCTGTTCTGCAGCAGCACAATCATACAACCAAATGGTTCCGTCGACTTCGAGGTTCCAGTTGGCTCTTGATGTGCTGCTGCCGCTCCTGGACTCGTCTGCAGAGGTGTGTTTCCCCAGTATCAGGTTCATCGCGCCTTGGTTGACCTGCGTGCCGCATCACACAGCTCTCACAGCGTATCCTGGCGTCATACATCCTATATGCGCTCTACGCTCCCCATCCGATATCTATGAACCCCTTCCAGTCCGCTCTGGCACTCGTGTTCGCCAAGGAACGAGAGTTCGCCATCAAGACCGCACCCGACGACGGCATCGCGCAGAACGAGCAGCTAGTCTGGGTGCTGTGGAAGATCCTACGGGGAGACGGCGGTGACGTGAGTGCCCTGATAGTATGGTTGATACTTCACGCTAAATACCACATCCCATAGATCGGCCCGTTCAGCCCTAGCAATCTTGCTCGATCTCCTGTGCCACCTAATCTGCGCGCCTCGAGGCTAACACTGAAGGAGGAAGGAGGAGAGATAGGGCAGGCCAAGTTTGACCCGTACGTCTGTCGAGTTTATATAGCATACAGTACCCTGAGGATCTCACCCTGTCCTTTAGCTTCGCCGATGATACCCAACAGACGTCAGCGAGTTCTGCCGCCAATGCGGCGTGGGACAGAGAAACCGAAAAGCTATCTCAGGGCATGACACTGCTCCTAGCCGCGCGCGATCGTGTCTTAACTCTGTCTGAACAGCGTGTAAGCCTTCTCATCTCCATCGACATGCCAACTCGCGCTTGACACCTCCATGAAATCCAGGTACTCGGCCCACTGATACCCCAATTGACGTCCACACCGATCCTGACTTCCCAAGATTTACCTCAGCTGATCGCTAACAACCCGACTCTGGCACATCCGATTCTCGTTTCGCTGCTCTCGCAACCGGTCATCGATACCTACCTTGACGTGCTTCGACATCTGGCGCCGACGTTGCCGACATACGATGTCTTGGGCCGACTTCTGCGTGATACGACCTCTGTGACGGACTATACCACGGGAGGCAAGACTACTGTCGCAGACATTATGAGGAGTGAAGTCCTCGGCTGGTTCATCCACGAAAGCATCGCATGGCTGGATACCGCGGAAGAGGATGAACGTGCAGGACGGATCAGCGACGACCGGTTTACCAAGGGCGTACAGAACGTATGTCAATTCTCGATTTCCTTCAGAAGCCCGACCGTATGATTAACATATGTCTTCTAACTTCCTCTTCCTGGGTTCTGTATTTGCAGTTATGTCGCTTCTTCATCTCCCTTGCCAATCACAAGATCGTCGACCTCAGTTCCGACGCTGATACCGCCGAGATGAAGCACTTCACATTACGCAACTCATGGATAGAAGAGGCAAACGCCCTTTACCGCACGCTCGCTCTCAACGGATACTGACTGGACTGATCCGCCTTATTGCTCAAGCTTCTACTAGTACCACTTATGTCCTTCCAGCTTATCCTCAGCCAGGCTTCGCTTGTGTACTCATGTCTTGCACTATGTGTCATATTGTAACTTACCCCAGGAGTCGTGGTTTTCTTACGCGTATTGCTGATGCCTTCTTAGTACCATGTCCATTTCTTTCTGGTCTTCTATGCCTTCCCCTAGACGTTCCCTTCTCACTTGTATATGCACACCACCTATGTACAATACTGTATCCGGTCCTTGATTGAGAAAGAAAGGGAATCCGAGTTATGTGTTTTCTAGCAAATTCATATCGAGTACATTAAAATTCTTCCAATTGGAATCCTATGGGGAACAGACAAGATACTACGGATGAGAACAGAGGAGGTGAGAGGAGAAAGGAAGAAAATGTACCACGCTGCGCACCACAAGAGGAAAGGGTAACGGTAAGAGGAGACAAAGAAACATAGATAGTGATGGACAGCGTGACAAGTCGTCGACAAAAATGTACAGAAAATGGAGAGGAGTATCGAGGGGTAACTATACGAGGGGTCAGATGGGGGCAGTGTGGGATCGTAGAGAATAAGGTCATCATGAGGCTTGCTTGTTCCTGAAACGGAGGAGAGGTGCAAGCCCAGACAGCGCGCAGGCCTTCTTGAGGAAGTCATGCTAAACCGAAGAGAAGAATTAGACCGGGAAGCTAGTACACAACGGATGCGAGCGTACCTCAAGAAGCTCAGCAGCCGTCGCTCGGCTCTTAACATCCACACACAAACACACGCTCAAGAAGCCCTTCAGCTCCCTACTCAACGCCTCCGGCTTTTTCAGCGTCGGCGTCCCGTTCGTCGCGATGAGATAGAGAGCCTTCAGAGGCTCCTCATCGAGGTACGGCGGCTCGTTCTCGATCATCTCGATAGCCATGATACCGAGAGACCAGATGTCGACCTTGGCGCCGTATTCCTTTTGCTTGACGACCTCTGGAGCCATCCAGTACGGTGTGCCCACCATCGTTGCTCGCTTGGATTTTTGGTCGGTGAGCTTCGCGCAGAAACCGAAATCGGCTACATAGACAAGTCAGAATTTCACTTCTAAAAGCTAGTTGAGTGAATACGTACTGATCTTGACGTGCCCTTGCGCATCGAGAAGGACGTTGTCGGACTTGATGTCACGGTGAATGATAGACTGGCTATGCAGATGTCCGAGACCTTTGCACGTCTACAACAGCATACAATCAGCAACGCACCCTGCGCAAGTCGTCCTCAACACATACCTCAAGACAGATGCTGGAGATCTGATCCTCCTCGAGCGTGTTGTTCTCGATGATGTCAGTCAGCGCACCTCCCTCCATGTACTCCATGACCACCCAGAGCTCGTTATTGCGAACCAGGTAAGACTCGAGGAAGTTGACGATGTTGGGGTGCTGCGACTCCTTCATGACCAAGATCTCGTTGACGATGAGCTCCTTTCGAGGTTGGTTCGACAAGTCCATCTCCTTGATGGCGACTTTCTTGCCGGTCGCAAGGATCTTCGCGACATAGACATGACCAGACGCACTAACAGGACACTCAGCTTTTCTGCTTTCTGGTAGAATAAAACCAAGCCACTCACCCCTGACCGACCTTCCGAATCTTGCTGTACAGCTGCTTAGGATCGTCCTGGCTAACGACACTCCTCAGCTTATCCATAATCTGTCCCTCCGTCATCGTGCTGATCCTCTTCTCATGCACCTTCGGCTTCTCGAGAGCAGCCGCGGCAGCAGCAACACCTCCGCCCTCCTCCTTCTCAGCAGTAACCTGCACCGTCGGCGGTGCCGGAGGGGCATTCGTAGGAATAGGCTTCTTTGGTTGCAGAGGCTTCACAGGTGGTGGTCCAGCGGTGGCGCCAGCAGGCCCGTTAGCAGGTTGCGTGGCGGGCAGGGTATTCGCAGGCGCAGACTTGGCGGGGACGATATTAGGACGAGGGCCTTGAGGGAGGGCCTTGTCGGTGTTGAGCGAGTCCTTGCGTAAGGGAGTCTCAAGACCTGGTGGCTTGGCAGTTTGCGTCTCAGTGGGTGGGCCCTGTGCCTTCGCTCGTTGACGCAAATCAGCTGAGCTCGGCGTATGGTCGGGAAGTGGAGGCTTCGACCCATTGGGAGCAGCAGGTGCTGGCCGGTTGGCGGTGAGTAGTGGCCTCGGAGGTGCAGGACGGGACGCTTGTAGAGAACCAGGGCCTAGTTGACCGAGACCTGGACGGCCGTTCTGACCAGCTGAGGAGATGGTGTTCGCATATTGGGCGTGCGAGCCGTTGACGAGCTCAGCTGCACGAGCGAGAGCAGCACTCGACGACAATTGGGTGCCGTTCTCACCATTCAATCCGGCAGGTGCGGAATCCTGTCTCTTGACGGACGGCCGGTCGAGGGAGGTTTTGCCCGTGGCACTGGCGCCACCGAGCCCAGTACCAGCGCCGAAACGAGGTGTGCTGGAATCCGGATACGGGGAGAGTGTGGTTTGGCTTCCGCCGTATTGAGAGCCAGCAAGGGTAGAGCTACCAGCCGTGATCGTCGAGGCACCGCGGGTGCTCACTCCCCCAAATCCTATCTCCTCCATCTCGCGCTTCTGGTGATCAGTGTAGAATTCCAACACGTCCAATACAGCCTGTGGATCTCTGGCGTAGTCCTCACGAGTGATTGCGGACTTTGTTAATAGCTTGCTCCATGCATCTGGGAGACCCTGGCTTCCGGTTTCAGAGGGGGAGATAGCATAAGAGCAGTATACTTACCGTGAAAGCACCGGAGACGGGATCAAATCCAACATGCACTTTGTGCTGGAAATTTGTAGGGTTACTCACGCCCATCAAAGGGCTGCGCGAATAAATGTCATCTTGCCACCCATAAAGCTCTTCGTCGCTCTTGAGCGAGAAGAACATGCGTTTATCTTTCGTTTCGAGCAAGAGGCAATATGGCTTGAGGTCTGTACGTTCGATGTTGGCAATATCGCCGAGATTGACAATGTTCTGTGGCTGTGTAGAATTCTGGCATTGAGGTTAGTTCAGGCCGTATGTGTGGCATTGTCCCGTGAAAGAAGGGCGACTGCTCGCGAAGAAGGGAAAGACGTTCGCGACGGTGTCGAGTTCGCTCAGCGTGGATCAGACAAATACCAGCGAGTCTAACCCCGCCGTCGCACCGCGCGACGGTGCCTAGGAACAAACCCAGCCATGGTCCTGTCCGAACCTCGATCTCCGTGCGAAGCATCATCATGTCCATGATTGATTGGACCAAGTCGCCTTCAAGAATGCGGGAAACCTGGAAATAAAAGAAAACCGTGGACACACCTCGCTCTTGTGTATTGACAACGTCTGCTCCTTCAACACCAGCCATTTAGGTCGCCACAGCCAGCTAACCAGACCATCCTCCTTGATGCTGACCACGCCGCAACGTACAATGTTCGAGGCAGACATATGCTCTGAGGCCCTATCTGGCGACCCGCCGACGCCTGTGTATGAGGAGTAGGACGAGCTGGCGGGTGATGAGGGACCAACGGAGAAGGACGTGTAGCCGGACTGGGCAAGCACGTTCTGTACGTCGCGGTTAGGGGCTGGAGGAGCCGGTCTAGAAGGTGTCAAAGATGCCGACACTTGATTGAAGGCCATGGCGAAGAGACTTTAGCGAGATCAGGTTCGGATACAAAGCAGATGTTTGAGGGTGGTTGGCCGTGTGTATGTGGAATGTGTCGTATCAGACTTGCTGAGCGACGTCGTGAGTCGGAGGCCCTGCGCTGTGCGTTGTGTCCCGCTTGTGGGTGTCGAAGGTGGTCGTCGTGGTTGTCGACGACGAAACGAAAGGAGGCCCTTGTTTGAGGCCACTGTCTACAATCCGTAATCGGAACTAGCCGAACATGGCAACCATGATCAATCAGCCTGCTACACTGCTTCAATACTTGAAAGGGTCTGAAAGATGTACGCACTCGAGGGGATTGATATAGCACTTGAAGTCGGCGGGATGTGCGCGCACCTCTCGACGACTCGGACGACGAGACTCCTGGCGAGTGCGATCGATGACCGACGTCTTTCCATTTTCGGCATTGATGCGCTTATTGTCGCATCACGTGTGCGTCAAGGCGGGGAAATGCGCCTCCCGAGTCCAGCTCGTCTTTCCTTCCGTCCTCCACCTCGCTGACATCTGATCTGAAACATCACTTTCCTGTCTAACCTTTACAGCCAGCTCAGGTGTGTTTGATGAGTGTCACCCCAATTGTCTAGCTGATTTTGGTCGAATTGGTTTGAAGGACATGACGGCCGCCACTCTCATCAACACCGCCCGATGCTCGTTTGCACGACAGAGTAGCAATGGAGTGTGCAAACTAGCACCTCTCGTGGTGAAGCGGAACATGTCCTCCGCGGACTCAAGAAACCCTCTCAACCGACCCTCTCCTCCTCCACTTCCTCGAGAAGCCCAGCGAGAGTTCGAGGACCTCGTGCGCAAAGCACAAGCCCCTCTCTCGCAAGCTTCTTCGAATCGTGCACTAGCTGAAGCTGACTTAGCTATGCATCCGGATGCCCGAGCTCCCGTCCAGCCCGAGTTCGTAGGCGAAGTGAACCCAGCTACGGGTGAGACTGGTGGTCCGAAGATTGAGCCTGTCAAGAAGTGGATCGAAGGGGACGGAGACTGGAGCTTCAAGGGAAGAGTGTCGGACTTCTGAGACTACGTACTCCCATGTCAGGCAACTCGCTTATGGGCGACGGCTTGGCGCAGATATGCTGGTTGGTGACTTCATACTGCAGCAGTAGTAAGCCGCGGCTATGCGGTCGGTCTATGTTGTCGCTCACTTTCTATGCAACGGCCCTTGGAAACCTGAAGATGTTTGCTTTCTGTAGCGCTTCTTGAGTACTCGTACCGTTGCTTAAGTATTGTAAGTACGTCTCGTGTACATTATGTTGGTTACCAACTCATTATTTCAACTGCGTAGACGAACGTCAAAGGCGGGCGGTGATGTAGCCAGCGATTCAGTGCGTCATCTTACGATGTCGAGGCTTTAGCAATAAGTACTCGGGCTACTGCTGCATTCGTTCAAATATCACGGAGCTTCGTGTCATACTAAGCTTCCATGCTCATGAGTGATTTTGTGGATGTGTACTCTGCTACACGGCATGGAAGGTACGTCGCAAGTGTTCTGAGATTTTGTCCTTATCAAGTTACCGCTGTACGTCCGTTCAAAGTGATTGCTATCCCAGTGTTGCTGCAATGCTAACCGTTCCTTGCCATAGAGGTTAAAGCTCCGCCGTACTGTTCAGTCACTCGAATGGGGTTCAAACGACATTTCAACGATCCGTGCAGTCTCGTTCTTGATCAACGTTCAACGCTAGCCGACTTATAACGCGCTTTGAACGAGCGTCCCCTTCAAGCCTGTTCACAAAACCGTCGTGGTGCTAGTACTACCGTCCGCTCAGAGCGCCACCATATTTCGGCGCATATCTCGGGGCCTACTCCGATGCTTTGTCTTTGCTCGTTGCCACTGATGTGAATACCTTTCAATGCCGAGATTCCCACAAATCTAACGACAAACACGTTCCATGCATAGCCTTGAATTGCCACCCGACATCGGTGGAAGCCCGCCACATACCTTCCCATGAAATTGTCTCCGCTTTCCGCCACAATGGTATGTCGCCACCAATTCTCTACTCTCTCTCGACGTGTGCCTGGCCATGCCGACGAGAAACTGTACTGATTATCCTGCAGAACGGTACGTGATTTTTGTCTGCTGCGCAGTACACGATCGTAACTGATCAGATAAAAATTATCGTCAACAGTTTCTTACTTTGGTCTAGATCGGCACTCATGCCGAGTAAGCAAGCTAATAATAGCCTTGTAATACTTACTACAGATAAGCGCCAGCTGTCCTTGAAGTGAGTTATTTTGGGCAGGTGTAGACCTGACCGGGAGGGAGAAGAGTGGCAGGCAAGCGACGAATCGCAACAGCGCAGCACTGTTCCGGCTATCCGTGGGTATTCGATGACCTGACGGTGTACTGCGTGCTCGTCTCCAACGTACGTTGCTCCCAACTACATCCCCCTCACTGTCACTCTCGTCCCCCTCACCACCCCTCTCGTCCCGGAAAGTCACTCGTTAATCCCCACCCATGACCCCTCTGTCGTGGGCGATCACTGGTATCGCCAGCGTGCTGGTGCACGCAGCACAGGTCCATGGATCCGTCACTGTCTACGGTAATAATGGAATGCAGCAGCCCGTCGGCACAGACACTGCGTCTGCAGCGTCCGCCACTAACTCAAGTATCCCGCAGTGGCTTGCGGACATGCCGGCATTCAACAGCGTCGTCTTGCAAGCTCCTGCGATACCCTCGCCGGCACCAAGTACTCAGTTCACGCTTAACCTCCAAGCTACTACAGCGCAGGTGCCAGGTATCTCGAAACAGCAGAATGGGACGTTCCTTGGGTTCTCGATCGAAATGAGTGTTGCCACACAAGTCAGTGAGTACCAAATTTCTTCCTGATATCCGGCTAGTTGTGCTAAAGCTCCTGCGTAGTCGGAGTCAACGCGTGCGTTTAACTGCTATACGCTAAGATAGACTAATCCCGACTCGCGAGTATAGCTCATATCTACAGGTCCCCTTCTTGAACTTGATGGCGCTGTTGGCACAGCGAGGCGGTACAGTACCTGTGCGTGTAGGAGGAAACACGCAGGAGTTCGCCACACTCGTGGACAGCATCCCCGATGGGAAAGCCCTCGAGAAGGACAAGGAAGACACCTCGAACCCCGTACGTCGGGCTGCTCGCTCTCCGTTGACATGGTACTGATAGAATTACAGACGGCAACGCCGAACCTCGTTTTCACGTCGGAGATCATCTACATGCTCAACAACGTGTCTTCTCTTGTGGGAGTCAAGTGGTACCTCGGTGCGAACTTCTCAGACACGAGGGAAACGGAAGTGTGACTGATTGCGTCATTCTCGCAGGTATTCCGTTCAACGATACATCGAACTTGCGACTGGGCATAGCACAGGCTGGAGAGGCCATCCTAGGCTCCAACCTACTCGGCTTCCAGCTTGGGAACGAGCCCGATCTATATGTCAGGTAAGCGCACACTGATGATCCTCGCCGCCAATAAACGTTTCTTACATGCATGATACAGCCACGGACATCGTCCTGCAGACTGGAATCAAACTAACTATTTCGAAGAGTTTGGCACCGTCATCCAAGCACTCGCCAACGAGGGTAGCAGCGTTCCCGTTCGCAACAACCTGATCGCACCGAGTGTCAGTGGAACCTGGACGCCAGAAAGTGTCTTCGACACCGGATTCGTCACGGCTTATACGGGTTCCCTTGGTGCTCTCGCCGTTGAACAGTGAGTGTAAAATCGTCTCGCAGCTTGTATAATCTATATTGAACCTCAAGAACCTCCTCAGTTATCCCGATAACAACTGTGCGGCCGCTTTCCCAGGATCCACCAGTGCCGCGCCTGTCGTTCCCCAGGATGTCTTCCCGGATTACCTGAGCCACAACGCCGGCAACAGCATTGTCTCCGCTTACCTCGACGCCTCTGCGGTTGCCCTTGCAGCTGGCAAGCCGTTCATCATGTTCGAGACGAACACTGCATCGTGTGGTGGTTTCCCGGGTCTCTCTGATTCGTTCGGTGCTGCGCTGTGGGGCGTCGACTATGGGATGATCATGGCGTTCAACAACTTCTCGCAGGCTTTATTACATGTTGGAGGGGTGTCAGATACGTACAACGTGAGTTAAAATGCGTTTCGCACGAGATCATTCTCTAACTACCTCGCATTCCCAGCCATTCACACGTATGTCTCACGGCCTGCTACCCATGGCTCCTCTATATTGAATTTACATTCTACAGCACCTCCGACCAATATCAGTACCACGAAGGCGTGGACCGTCGGACCGATCTTCTACTCATCCATCGTCGTCGCAGAGGCTCTTGGCCCCACCGGCACCGCCCAAGTCTTCGATCTCGGTGCCAACGGCAACAACATCTACACACCAGGATACGCTATCTATGAGAATGGCAACCTCGCGAGAGTCCTGTTGGTCAACTTTGTTACGGATGCCACTGGTGCGAGCACGTACACGGCTACGCTCACCTTCCCTGGAGGCACCGTACCTGGTTCAGTTTCTGTCAAGTAAGTCGAATTCGTACAGCCACGTACTCAAGGAATTTACAAGCATTTCTTCTTAGATATCTCCAGGCGCCGTCTGTTGCAGAGAAGGAGAATATCACATGGGCGGGACAGGTAGGTTATAGTTTATTCTTTCGCATCCCCGTTGACTGATGGATATTCTCCAGACGTTTGGTGGCAAGTTTGAATCAGGTATGACTGAGAAAACTAACCGCTTTTCAGCACTACTTACTAACATCTCGCCGCAGACGGCCGCCTGAAGGGCAACGAGAGCATCACCACCATCCAATGTGATTCAGGCGCAGGAACCTGTGCGATCCCAGTCCCCGCACCAGCAGTCGCACTCGTCTTCCTCACCGACTCTTCACTTCAAGACGTCTCGGCATCCACTACCCAAACCTTCTCAACAACTGCCGTGACGAAGAAAGCCAACACCGCGACGATCGACTCGGCAGCTCTCGCCACCTCGAACGGAAACACCGGCGCCGATCGACAGAAACTTGGTAGTACGAGTAAGGGCAGTAGTGGCGCGTCGAGTATGATGCCTGCGGCCCCTACTATGCTTGTCTTGGCGGTAACTGGAGCCGTCAGCGCATTCCTCACTCTTGGACGAAGACGGTGATACGTTCGGCGTTGGCCTATGGGGGGAGATCTAGAGGGGGTTGCTGGACGATCTCGCAGACATTGATATTTGTCGCTACACACTGGACAGACATCCATTTTTCCTATACCTGCTTCATTTTGCTATTCTCATGCTTTGCTGACCGCTATTCAATGGATTGTACAGAACTGCAACCCGACCTAGACTTCCGTATAATAAATGCGCGATCGGGGACGAGTGGTATAGGCCCCTAATTTATTCATAGTCACTGACGCTACGGCCTTTTCAGCTCGTTTACGTAGTATGGAGCAATGTTCGAATAGACAGTAAGTAATGCAATACATCGTATAAGGTATCAAAGATGACTAAAAGAGGAGTCCAGAAACGAAACAATAGATGCTCTGCAACCTCGAACGTTGCGTCGCCTATGCAAATGCGAGGATCCGTAGTGTCCATGCACAGTACTAGTGGTGGCGGTCGGTACGTCCAACCTATCTACGACGACAGAGCTCTCATAACGAAGAATGCACCAAACAGCGCCGTGAAGAGGATGGTCATGCCAGGCGCAACACCAGCAGCTTTGCCTGCACCGCTGCTTCCTTTACTGGTGCTTCCCAGCGAAGACCTGTCCTTCCCGGAGTGGCCGTTCGAGTTAGCGACCATAGAGGCGTCGACTATGGCAGTGTTCGCTGTCTTCGTCACGGCGGTGGTGGAGAATGTCTGAGTGGTGGTCGCCTCGGAGCTGGCGGCTGCGTCGTCAGAGAGCATGACCAGTGCAAAGCCGGGCGCGGGGACGTGGATTGTGCAGGTCTGCGCGGTGGTGTCGCACTGCACAGTTTGCACTTGCTCATCACCGAGCAAACGTCCGTCGGTCTCAAACTGACCGCCGAAAGTCTGTTACATCACCCGTTAGCGACAAGCGGTTAAATTAGTCAGTAAGATCGCGTACCTGGCCAGCCCATGTAATGTTCGTCAACTCGGTGACAGAGTCAGCCAGGAGATACCTGAACGCTAGTTTAGCTACTGACAAACGATACCAATGGCCACGGCTACTCACTTGACTTTCACAGATTGCGGTGTAGTGCTCGGGATACCGGATTGACCTCCACCGATTTGGATGGTGGCATCATAAGCTACACCACCGGCCGAAGCGGTCATGTAGTTGAACAGAGCTACACGGGCGACCTTGCCGTTCTCATAGATGGCGTAGCCGGGCGTGTTATCGTTGGCACTGTTGGCGAATAGATCGACGACTTGGGCAGTGTTACTCTTGCCGAGGACCTCTGGCATAACCATGAGCGAGTAGAAGAGAGGGCCAACAGTCCACTGGTGGAAGTAACTCTCATTGGTGGGAGCAGCTATATGAAAGTGAGTATTTTCCGGTTTCAATAATTCCATGAGTGCTCACCAGTGAAGGGCTATTAGACGGACATGATCAGCACGAAGGGCATATAAGCAAGTCATCAGGTACTCACGTTATAGTAGACGTTCTGACCACCAACGTGGAAGAGCGCGTGGCTGAAGTTGCTGTAAACCATCTGCAAGCCATAGTCGAGACCCCACAAGGAAGCTGCGAATGCGTTACTGATACCGGGGAAACCACCACACGAAGCCGTGTTCGTTTCGAACATGATGAAGGGCTTCTTGTACTGCTGGGCCAACGTCGTGGAGTTCAACAGATCCCTGACAATACCAATACCACTCTGGTGTGTCAAGTAGGCTGGGAGCATATCTTGAGGATTGACCGGATTGCCGAGCCCTTGGTAGTGGGCGGCGCAATTGTCCGCAGGATACCTACAACAGTACGTCAGCATAGATCCGCGCCATCCTGTTGCGACACTGCACTCACCTTTCGACGCTTAACGCGCTCAGTACACTTTGATATGTGTCCAAGAAACCGGTATCCCAGATCTGCTGCATAGTCCAATCGGCCAAGGCCAAGCTGGGACCGATGAGGTTGGTCTTGTTCTGCACATTGCCGTTGTTGTTCCACGCATCTCTCCACAGCCCGAATTCCGTGGCGTATGACTGAGGACCGTAGTCCTGTGGACGATGCCCGTGTCTATCGAAGCGTTACTTCAGGTCAAGGACGAACAGAACAAGGATCTGCTTTACCTGGCGTAAAGATCGGGTTCGTTTCCAACTTGGAATCCTATGATTCGATTGCCGATGATACGCTCACCGTGCTCGACGATATCCATGTGGATGTTCTCGGTATTGTTGAATGGGACACCTGGATGGCAGAGGTTAGCTTGTGCGAAGCTGAATTGATTGTGTCGCTTTACCTAAGAACCAGTTTATGGGCAAGAAGTCGGAGATATTCGCCATCATGTACAGCAGGTCTTCGGTGTAAACAAGTGTCGGAGTGTTTGTCTATCTGGATGTGAGTGACATTTCCCCAAGTCTAGCAATCGCTTACGCACCGGATTTCCAGTATCCACATTCTCCTTTCCGAGTATTCCACCGTTTGGTGTCTGATCCACGAGCGTAGCATAGTCCTGGGTGTTACCGCCCACACGAATGACAACCTCACCCGAGCGCTCGGCGAGTAAGGCCATGAAGTTCAGGAAGGGTACGTTGATATGACCGCTACGTAAATACTGTGTCAGAATTTGAATATTCGTAGATATTCGCAAGCTTACCTGTCCTTTCCCACTGAGACACAGCACAGAGAAGGTTAGCATGTATTCGAAGAACGGCATGTCTTCTACCCAAAGAGGCATTTGCCAGTGCAACTAATTGTGATACGCTGTTTATTGCCCCTCTAACAGCACAACTAACTGCAGACGCAATGATCCTTGGCACCTCGCACCGTGAGCGTATGTTCAGTCTTCCATCCCCGCTCCATTGGTCGTAGGCGCTGATTTGATCATAGCACGAGCGAAGCTCGAGAGACACCGCGTCGACCAAGAAACACTTCTGGCCGCCGGAGGCAACCCAAAAACAAACATCCATTCATCCTGAGAGAAGTCGAGTACTCACAGATTTGATTCGTAACGGACATTTCGATCGAGAGACCAGCAAACGAGCCCTTCGTCTGGATGCTTATGCCGTTGACCATATCCGATGTTGGCATAAGGAAAATTCCGAATTGAGAAGCTGGAAGGGGGCTGGGTGCAGCTGGAGGGTTGAGTCTTGTGGGGTCGTATGCGGCGAGGCCAGTGTATGATGCCGCCGGTGCAGAGGCGTCGGTCGCGCTCGTTGATGTTGGCGACGCACCGAACGGTACTTGACTGTAGACTGTAACTGCATTTGCTGCCGTTAATGAGGCTAGAAGAATGAGAAATGAACGGATGGCCGCCATCTTGCAGGCCGAAGAGAAAGTAGTGGACGTCGTGAACAAGAACAAGCGGATTTCGGGAGCAGTTTCATCGTTGTGAGGTGGGAAAGGGCTTAAATATTATGTAATCAACAGGATAAGCAGACTGTCCCGCCGAATATGGGTAGACGCAAATATGGAAATAATGATGATACTCTTCTACTGCGACTGCGACTGCGCTGCTCGTCTGCTATCGTGTTCCTGGCTCTGAGCTGGTCTCATTTTTACGCTGTGTATGTCTGAAATACCCTTGCGTCAATTTGGTAGGGCCAGGAAAGCTAGAGCAGGATACACGCCACTTCCAGAGGACGAAGACGCGGCTGGTGCAAGCCAGAACAACGATAGGATGCCTACAGGTGTCCTCGCTGCAGTAGCGAACGTACGGAATACCCGTAAACCTAAGCGTACAGAACAATACGATGGTGATGAGGAGGAGGGAGAGACCTTGCTTGGGGAGCAGAGTCATGATCGCAGAGAGTCGGAGGAGCATGCAACGACTTCATCCAGGGTAAGTGTCGTATATAAGCCATGGCCATGGAAGATATAGAACGGTAATTAATAGCTACTAGGCGTCGTCATCTACGCGCAGGGGTAAGCATTCCGGGGATAAGTCACGAACTGTTCCCTTCCGACCGCCAGGTATGTTCGTAACTCCATTGCGCAAGCTCTGCAGAGCTATATATTTAATCTACCACCACAAACAGAGAAATTGCAGAAACGGTTCCCGCCAAACACAGTGCGAAACCAGAAATACAACGCATTCACCTTCCTTCCCCTCGTCTTCTACGAACAGTTCAAGTTCTTCTTCAATCTCTACTTCCTGCTGGTGGCTCTCTCGCAATTCGTGCCTGCGCTCAAGATTGGTTTGATCGCAACATACATTGCACCACTGGCCTTCGTACTCTGCGTAACGATTGGGAAGGAGGCTTATGATGACTATAAGCGAAATCTTCGCGACCGCGAAGCGAACTCACAGCGGTATCTCGTCCTTGACCCGACGTCATACGAGGCTTCATCAGAAGCAGGTCCACACACGCGCTCTGTCCCCTCCTCTCAACTTGCTGTCGGTGACCTTGTCCTGCTGGAGAAGAATCAGCGAGTGCCTGCAGACTTAGTTCTTCTACGGACCTCGGATAGCTCTGGGACATGCTTCATCAGAACCGACCAGCTCGATGGAGAGACGGACTGGAAGTTGAGGGTAGCAGTCCCGGCTTGTCAGAAACTCAGCAATGACTCAGACCTTCTCCACCTGGACGCAGAGATATATGCTGACGCTCCCATCAAGGACATCCACACGTTCATCGGCACTTTCACTATCAACACGCCTCCTACTACTTCGCTCAACGATGTCCCTATGGTACAAGTGCCTACTATTGAACCCTTGACCGCTGAGAACGTCCTCTGGTCAAATACTGTACTGGCCGCAGGTTCTGCGATTGGTTTTGTCGTCTATACTGGCTCTGAGACCCGTGCTGTCATGAACACGAGTCACCCAGAGACCAAGGTTGGTCTACTGGATCTCGAAATTAACAGGCTCGCAAAGGTACGTTCAAAAACATAATGACAAGTACAATTATATCCAATGCTTACTTGCAAGCATAGATCCTATGTGCGGTGACGTTTGCTCTGTCCTTGATCTTGGTAGCGTTGAACGGCTTCAGAGGCCTCTGGTACATCTATATCTTCCGTTTCCTCATTCTGTTCTCGTCCATTATACCTATCAGGTAAGTGATGCAAGTGTAGGCTCAATATACCGGCTACTAATGTATTAATAGTCTTCGTGTCAATCTGGACATGGGCAAGACAGTCTACGCCTCCCAAATAATGTCAGATCCCGAGATCCCAGACACCATAGTTCGCACGAGTACTCTTCCAGAGGAGCTCGGGCGTATAGAGTATCTTCTCAGTGATAAGACAGGGACTCTAACACAGAATGGTGAGCAAGTCATGATAGATTTGACGAATGTGGTCTGACAGTATGCAGAGATGGAGATGAAGAAACTGCACATGGGCACTGTGTCGTATGGTTTCGAGTCTATGGACGAGGTGGCCCACCAGTTGGCGCTCTCCTTTGGTGCATCGGATTCTGGACATGGCAGGAAGCACTCTTTGGCTACCGGTGTACAACTTGCTGCTCGTGGACGACGAGACATGTCTTCTCGTGTACATGACGTTGTCTTGAGCTTGGCGCTGTGTCACAATGTACGTTTTGGCTTTCTTCGACAGTCGGCTTCCAAGCTTATCAGCGTGTTCCTCAGGTCACACCGGTCACTAATGACGATGGCTCAGTAACGTACCAGGCATCTTCTCCAGATGAAGTCGCCATCGTCAAATGGACCGAATCCGTCGGTCTCACACTGACCTTCCGTGACCGCACCCGTATTGAACTCCAAACACCAACCGGATCCAAACTAAACTTCGAAGTCCTCGAGCTCTTCCCCTTCACATCAGAGTCAAAACGCATGGGCATTGTAGTACGCGATACACAGTCCAACGAAATCACGTTCCTACAGAAGGGCGCGGACGTAGTGATGGCGAAGATCGTGCAGAGGAACGACTGGCTAGAAGAAGAAACTGCGAACATGGCCAGAGAGGGACTGCGAACACTCGTCATGGCGCGCAGAAAACTCAACGAACAGACTTATATAGAGTTCAAGGAGCAGCACCACTTGGCCAGTATCCGATTGGATGGACGGAACGAGGCTATGGCGGCCGTTGTCTCTGAGTATCTGGAACGCGACCTCGAACTCCTTGGACTTACGGGTGTTGAGGATAAGTTGCAAGATGATGTGAAGTCTACGTTGGAGCTGCTACGCAATGCTGGTATCAAGATATGGATGCTTACTGGGGATAAGATTGAGACGGCTACTTGTATCGCCATATCTACCAAACTCGTCGCCCGGAACCAGTACATACATCAAGTTGCTAAACGTGAGTACTGCATTCGACCTGATTGTGGCGTTAGCTGACTGAAAACCGTTAGTCAAAACTGGAGACGAAGTCAGGAATGAGCTTGATTTCCTACAAAATAAGCTGGATTGTTGCTTGGTCATTGATGGAGAGTCGCTACAGGTCAGTCAATGCGTGCGTCTTGAAGCTCGTGCAGTTTTCTGACTATGTGCAATAGCTATGCCTAAACCTTTTCAAGAACGAGTTCATCGAAATCGCCACCAAGCTATCAGCTGTAGTTGCATGTCGATGTTCGCCTACTCAGAAAGCCGATGTCGCTCGCCTTATCAGGTTCCACACGAAGAAACGGGTGTGCTGCATCGGAGACGGAGGGAATGACGTGAGTATGATCCAAGCCGCAGACGTCGGTAAGTACTACGCGCTATATAAGAGGGTCGTGACGGTGTCCTCAACGATTTGTAGGTGTCGGTATTGTAGGCAAGGAAGGAAAGCAAGCCTCGTTGGCCGCCGATTTCTCCGTTACGCAATTCAGTCACCTCACCAAACTCCTCCTATGGCATGGCCGTAACTCATACCGCCGCTCCGCCAAACTCGCACAATTCGTCATCCACCGCGGTCTCATTATATCGATCATGCAGGCGGTGTTTTCGTCTATATTCTACTTTGCGCCTATCGCTCTGTACCAGGGATGGCTCATGGCTGGGTATGCCACTGTGTACACTATGGCCCCCGTCTTCTCCCTCGTTCTTGATAGAGACGTAAACGAGGACTTGGCGCTGTTGTATCCCGAGCTCTACAAAGAGCTTGTCAAGGTACTTATTTGTGCCAATTTGTGGGAGGCTATCGCTTACTTTTTTCATGTCAGGGTCGTGTCCTATCCTTCAAGACGTTCTTCATGTGGTTGATGATCAGCATATACCAAGGTATGTTAATTATATCGCCGTAGATTAAGGGTACTCACAAGCCCTTGCACAGGATCCGCCATAATGATCATGTCTCTCGTTCTGTTTGAGAATGAATTCCTGAATATCGTATCCATCTCCTTTACCGCTTTGGTCTTGAACGAGTTAATCATGGTTGCACTCGAGATTACTACATGGTAAGTGCTAAGCTCAGGACACGCGCGTGTAATGTACTAAGCACTCATATAGGCACATTTACATGGTAATATCGGAGGTGGCAACCTTCTTCCTTTACGCTCTCAGTCTAACGTTCCTCCCGGAGTATTTCGGTAAGCACGGACTCAGACGTTACTGCCACCCATTACGACTAAAACGTTTTGGTTTAGATCTCACTTTCGTACTTTCTGTGCGTTTCATCTGGAAGGTGGCGGTTATAGTCGCGATTAGTGCGTTCCCATTGTATATTATCAAGCTCATCCGTAGTCGAATCGCGCCAGCTGCCTCGAGCAAGCTGCTGTGATTGCCTCTATTTATTGTTTATAAGTAAGTTAATTGCATCAGCTGTTGTGGGTATGGTACGGCGAGTACGTCAGATCCATCAGAAGCAGGTAGGCACCTATACTCCCTCGGTGAATGCAATTCCGCTTTTCAGCTAGGCGTTTAAAACCTGGCGACGTTTTATTGACCGCGGGTATCATGGCTGCCAACGTACTGTTCAAACTTTATAAATATCTTTACTACCTTCATCATCGTAAGGTGACGGCGACAACTGGCCAGTTTATCGTAGCTCGCGAAAGGTTCGCATACCACATCTACCTCCCGTCAGTGAACTAAACATTTTCTACAGGCACCGCCATGGACCCGAAGCACGCACGCGATCCGGAACTTTGGTTCGCAGACGGAAACCTCCTCGTTCTACAGGCCGAACGAACGCTATTTCGTGTATACGCTGGCATTCTATCTCGGGCCTCTACCATAATCAAGGATATGCTCGTTGTCGGGCATCCCCAGCCAGATAATGCTGCTGAACAGTACGACAAATGCCCCCTGGTGGCCATGTGTGGCGACAGCGCAAGCGACGTGCGTGCGTTCTTGAGTGCCCTGTACTCCCCGAGGTATGTAGTATATTCGACAATGCCGTTTACGCTTTTTTGATCCTTATATTCCCAGATACCTTTTGATAACCCCGACTCGCGATGACATTCCTCAGTTGGTTTCAATTCTGCGAATCAGCACAAAGTATGAGGCCACGTGTCTTCGCAAACGAGCCATCGACTCACTACAAATACACTATCCGGTCGATGTCAGCGCGTATAAGCCGTCGTTGGAGGTTGAAACTCAAAACCAGGATCTCATTCATCATATCCTCGTCGCTAATGTCGCTAGAGAGACGTCGGCGGAGAAGCTATTGCCAGCTGCTTTACTGCGGTGTTGCTCCACCGCTAACAATCCCCGCGAGCTGTTCGATGGAGTAACGGACATAAATGGCAGGCATCACGAACTGTTCCTTCCGAACAAGCGTGCGGTCTTTCTCGGAAGAGAGAAGCTTGGGTATTACGCTCGTACGCGCATCTATATTCGAAACATCCAAAGCCCGACTGCCAGAGGGTGCACTGTAAAGCATTCGCCTTGCGGAAGCGTTTGCCGCACATGGTCCGTGCTTTATGACTCCCAGAAGGATCGCCTTTTAGACCCCTTCTTTCCCTTCTTCAGCCTTCATGCAGAGGGAATGAAGACCCGCTGTTGTGAAACATGTAGATCTGGCTGGCGAGATGGTTACCAAAAGGAAGTGAATGAGCTATGGTACGACCTGCCCACCATCTTTGACTTGCCGTCATGGTCCGGTATTCTTGCTGATGATTCAGTGGACACATGATTCGTCGCATGGTCGCCACTCATGCGTCGTTTCATTAATCTGGGTACGCAGCAGCCAATGCTACTTGTACTTTCTACAACCGCCTTACCACTTAAGTTATCTCAATGGGCCTCATTAGATGCATGTGTCGCACGTATATGCCTCGCATTGTTGGATAGGGTTTCGATGCTGCAACCCGGATAATTGTCGTTTCCACATCGATGGATATCTGAGGATCTGTATATGTAGTAAGTTCCGTGTTACCTCACTTTGAGTTTGAATGCTGTGCAACCTGCAAGTCACTAATCACTGCGGGAGCCTAGGTCATTGTGGCACGAGTTCTTGAACGGACCAGTAGATTTTCCTCAAGTTGGGCGCATAAAAAGGTATATCTAGGATATAAGATATCGGGGAAGAGACGAGTAAAGCATTACACAAGATGGCCTCTCAAAACGACCTTTTACCCCCTGTTGTACTTGCGGAAGACGATGAAACCTACGCAACGTCTTCAGAAACCTTGGCTTCGGCCTTATTGGAGAATCTTCCCGTGCCAGCGTTGAAAACCTTGCTGCAGCTACGTAAAAAGGTGCGGAGTGTTTCGCATACTACATGGGCAGCTATGTGACTGCCCACTGATACAGGGATGGCAAGACAAATATTTCGACGGTGCTTTCGCAGAACAGCGCGCTAATGCTCGTGATCCCGACCAAAACGCAGAAAAATATTGGTTCTTGATGATGAAGAACGCTTTGCGGGAGATGAACGGTTTTGCATCATTTATACCCAGTTCGGGATACTACAAATTCCTGGATTTAGGGTCTGTAAAGCCTTTCTGCCAGTGATGACAGAAATTGACACTCACGATGAGATAGATGTTGTCCAGGCGGATTCTCCTCCTACGTTCTATCTTCCAACCCAGATGCTAGGGGTGTAGGACTATCCTTGCCTGAGATTCAAGGAGGACATGAGTATTTGCTCGAGTACTGGCTTCGTCCGAGAATGAAGCTAAATTGGGTAGACTTGACCTATTACAAGCTGCATCCCTCTGCCGACCAGGTGCGAGGAACGTTACTTGAGCCGTTGCCAGACGCATGCAAGGATTTCGATCTAGTTATCCTCGACAGACACTATCTGCGCGACTTATATGTCACGCCGCTGCTCGCTGAGCCCGAAGCCTGGGACCGACAGCGCCTGCACGTCTCCCAGATGATCATCGCGCTGAAGGCTGTCAAAATGGGTGGCTCCATCCTCATCAAACTGAGCCATCCCGAGTGGACAGTCACAGCACAGACTCTTTACTTGCTCGACGTCTTGTCAACCGATTTGAAGACGTATAAACCGCGCCGTGCTCACGCCAATCGCGGAACTTTCTACGCCATAGCCAAGGGCGTGGGATATGGACCTAAGGGCCCCCTTAAAGAAGAGTATATTCGTCAGTATCAGGAGCATTGGTATGACATCTCATTGGGAGGCGAGGAAGGAAAGGGAAGACAGCCAACATGGAGCGACATGAGCTTTGTCGCGTCCTACAAAGAGTTGGCGGATGGCTATTTGGAGAGAGTAGCGGAGCTAGGGCATGACCCGTGGACCGTACAGTCTAATGCTCTCGAGAGGATGCTGGCGAGGACAGGGGGTAATGACGGTACGTGGTTGTGTAGGTCTCCTTGTATTTCGAGTCATCAACTCACCGATCAGCCAGGTAACACAACCAACGGAGTAGCCACTGGCAACACGTAAACTACGGAGAGCAGACCTTTGTGTAGCATCATTTTCAGAGTGATACTGCCCAAAGGTCTCCTTCACGCAGATTGATTCGAGTCACAACGCTGTCGGGCCGCTGATTTTTCTTCAACTTGAAGCGAGAGGTAAGCAAGAGAATTCTGAGTTTGTAGAAACCGCATTTGCCAAGATTCGAGTATATTGGTACAGATCTGTATGTGACGGTGTCCCATAATTAAAGTTTTTGAGGAGAGCTCCCGTTCCTGTCCTTTGGAAGATCGTAGTGGCATGCAGTGTGTTGACGACGTCGATTTTCAGCTAGTACGAGGCGTTTAGTATCGATATCATCTGTGAGCGTTTTATTGGCCGTGGGTACTCAGTGACAGTGTGCGCGTCTTGCCAAGTTGCCTCTTCACCAAGTTCACCATAGTAAGTGAAGGTGGCGACGAACATTATTCAACCAGCAAACTTATATCACGAAAAAGGTTATGAAAGCCCACTGATGTCTCTTCATTGAACTAAATATTCAAGCTACAGGCATCGCCATGGATTCAGAGCTCGTACGCGATTCGGAACTCTGGTTCGAGGATGGAAATCTCGTTCTACAGGCCGAACAAACACTCTTCCGTATATACTCTGGCATTCTATCTCGAGCTTCAACGGTTGTTAAAGACATGCTCATTGTTGGGCAGGCGCAGCCAGAGAAATCTGCTGGCCTTGACCGGTACGATGGATGCCCCCTGGTAGTCATGTCTGGCGACAGCGCCGTCGATATGCGCGCGTTTTTGAATGCTTTATACGACTCAAGGTACTTTTTTTCTTGTCATAAGGTGACTTGTGTTGTCGTTGAACCCTCTAGTTTTAGATACTTTATGACGGCTCCGAGTATCGACGACATCCCTCGATTGGTGTCAGTACTGCGAATCAGCACAAAGTACGACATCGCAGGTCTTCGCAGACAAGCTGTTGAAGCTCTGAAGATTTATTATCCTGTCGACTCAAGTGTCTACAAGCCATCTTTAGACTCTGCAACTCAAAATCGGGATTTCATTCACCACATTCTCGTCGCCAACGTCGCCAGAGAGACATCCGCGAACAAGCTACTGCCAGCTGCTCTACTCCGATGTTGCTGTACTGCAAGCAATCCACGCGAGTTGTACGATGGGACATCGGGACCGGATGGCACACATCACGGATTGCTTCCAGTCAACAGGCGTGCTGCCTTCATTGGACAACATTCGCTTGGGTTTACTGCTCATACTTGCACCTTTATTCGCAACATAAAGGCCAGATGTAGCTCATCAACCTCAACAACCTGCAAGAGAGGTTGTGACAAACTTTCCGCACCCTACGACCTACACAATAGTCAAATTTTGGACCCTTTCTTTCCCTTCTTTCGCATCCATTTAGATGAATTAAAAGGAAAGAACTGCTGCGAATGGTGCAGGTCTACATGGGAGAACGACTACCAAAGGAAAGTGGAAGAACTATGGCGCGACCTGCCCGCCATCTTTGACTTACCAGCGTGGTCTGTCATCCTCGCTGATGACTTAGCGGAAACGTAATTTGTCGTATGATGGCCAATTGTGTACTATGTAAGAGTGATGCACTATGTACCTAAAGCTTTGGACATACCACCCCCAGACCTCACTCAGACTGCAAGTCGCGACTGGATATCCTGCACCAATATTCAAGTTAGTGTGTATGAGCGCAATCTGCGTTCGATCTCAATCACTTTGAGTTTGCTGCTGCGTAACTTTGAATGAACACGGCTTTATGCAAAGTGCAGTGCGTGAGAAAGAGTGTTATTCGTAGGATATAAGCTGGAAATGTGGGATATTTGGATTTGTGGCGCAGTGAACCACCACGCAAGATGACCTCCGAAGATGTGGTACCGCCTACCTCTCGTCTCGAAGACGACGACGAGATCTGCGCAGCATCTGGGAATAGTCTGATACCAGCTCTTTTGGAGAAACTAGAGGTTCCGGAGCTGAGAGCGCTGCTCGAATTACAGAAGCAGGTACGAATCATTCCCAGTGTGGCGTAGTACACCTGAGCACAATTGTTGGTCGGGCAGGGATGGGAAGACAACGACGTCGGCCAAGCCTTTTCGACGCAGCGAGCTATAAATAGTTCCCCCAGTGCAAAATCGAAGAAGGCCTGATTTAGCATACTGAAGAGTGCGATGCGCGAGATGAACGACTTTGCGTGTTTTGTGCCTAGCTCGAGGAGCTATCGATTCCTAGATCTGGGGTAAGTGGAGTTTCTCAGTGGCGGAGAAAACGTCGCTTACTTACTTGTGTTTGTGTGGACTCGCGATCGTGTAGATGTTGTCCAGGAGGATTTACATCCTACATCCTCTCCTTCAACCCTGACGCCCAGGGTATGGGGATATCTCTTCCTATCAGACAGGGAGGATACGAGTATACGTTGGAGAAGTGGCTCCGCCCTCGTATGAAGTTGACGTGGGCAGACCTGTCGTATTATAAGCTGCATCCCTCCGTAAACGAGCTACGAGGACAGATTCTTGCACCATTTCCCCACGAACACGAATACTTCGATCTGGTCATTGTCGAAGGCAACTTTCCACATGCCACATACCGTTCGCCACGGCTTGCCCCACCTGAGCCATGGGACAACCACCGTTGGTGGATTTCACAGATCATCATTGCGCTGACGACGGTCAAGAACGGCGGTACGATCGTAATGAAGCTGAGCCACATCGAATGGACCAACACGGCACAAACTTTATACCTGCTCGACGTCTTGTCAGCAAATTTGATGACATACAAACCGCAGAGTGCTCATGCTAGGCGTGGAACCTTCTATGCTATAGCCACAGGCGTAGGGCAGGGGAGGAAAGGATCTTTGAAGGCAGAGTGCCTTCGACAGTATCAGCAACATTGGTACGAGATCTCCTACGGAGGAGAAGGAGGAAATGGAAGATGGTCGACGAAGAGTGATATGGACTTCGTTGTGTCCTTCGATGGCCTGGTAGACGGTTATTTGGAGAGAGTGGCGGAGCTAGGGAGAGAGCCGTGGGTCGTACAGTCCAATGCTCTGAGGAATATGCTTGAAAAGGCGGAAGAGAAACGTCGTAAGTCGCGAGACCGTGTATATTGGGATATCGTTACTCACAGTTTAGCCAGGTAAAGCAGCACTGGCAGACGAAGTGACCATCGTATAATCTATGGAACACCTTGAGCAGTATCAGTTCTATAACGATACCACTCCAGGGTCTTCTAGCTGCGGGTTGGTTCTATTCGCTATCGTAAGTATAAGAGACGGAATCAGGAGGTCTCAAAAGAAGAAATTTGAGTAAATTGATACCGAGCTGTATGATTGCGTTCCGTAATCTGGTATTTTACGCACGGTGACCCGAATTACGACTTCGAAGGAGTACAATATCGATGCATAATTCGAGGATTGAGTCAATATTCTCGTAAACCGAGACTTCGGTGGCTTTGAGTTTGATTATTGTGCAGCCTGCAGGCGATAACATACGAGATCTAGGTCGCGCATGACCTCCCAACCAGATAATAACCTTCCTAAAGTTACTTGCGTGAGAAAGTCCGAGAGCATATAAGTTATCAGCGAAGAGGTGGCGTTGTAACGTGAAACATCACGCACGATGGCCTCCGAAGATATGTCGTCTCCTGCGTTACTCGCCAGCGGTAGTGAGCCTCGTTTGAGGCCGGGGAACAACCTGATTCCGGCCTTGCTGGAGAAGCTTGAGGTCCCGGAACTGAGAGCTTTGCTGGAGATACGCAAGCAGGTGCGATCATGATGTTCCAAGTCGACGCAGAGTACAGTTCTAAAAAGACATTTTATGGGTCGATCATACTAAAAGGGATGGGAAGACAAGAATGTTGACAACACCTTCTCAGCGCGACGCGTTATGAAAGTAAACCCCGCCACAAAAGCGCAGAGGGTAATGGTGCCCATGACGAAGAACATTATGCGAGAGATTAACGGCCATGCGTCGTTTTTGCCCAGCTCGGGGAGCTATAGGTTCTTAGATCTGGGGTCAGTGAAGCTTTTGTAGCGACGAATAATATAGCTGTATGGACTGACCTGTGATATCGATGGTGAACCAGATGTTGTCCGGGCGGGTTCGCATCCTACATCCTATCGTTCAATCCTGAGGTCAGGGGAATGGGAATATCGCTACCCGTCAGGCAGGGAGGGCATCAGTATTCCCTCGAGCGCCATCTTCGTTCGCGTATGGAGTTCAAATGGGCAGACGTGACCTACTACAAGCTGCACCCTTCCGCTCACGAGCTTCGTGGTACGAAGCTAGTGCCGTTGCCGAAGGGGTGCGAGGAGTTCGATCTGGTCATCCTCGATGGACACTACCTGCGATTTCTGTACCTCACGCCGATGTTGGAACAGCCTGAAGCGTGGGACAACCATCGGTTGTACATATCCCAGGTCATCATTGCGTTAAGGACTGTGAAGCTGGGCGGGACCATCGTTATGAAGCTGAGCCATCCCGAGTGGACCAGCACTGCCCAGAGTCTTTACCTCCTTGACGTGCTCTCAGCCGATTTGAAGACGTTGAAACCGAGCAAAGCCCACGCGAAGCATGGGACTTTCTACGCTATAGCTAAAGGCGTCGGGCTTGGCGTGAAGGGTTCGTCAAAAGAAGAGTACCTTCGCCGGTATGAGGAGCATTGGTATGATATCTCGTTCGGTGGAGAAGACGGCAAGGGGAGAGAGTCCACATGGAGTGACATAGACTTTGTGGTGTCCTTTGAAGAGCTGGTAGACGGTTATTTGGAGAGAGTAGCAGAACTAGGGAGGAGGCCGTGGGTTTTACAGACAAAGGCTCTGAAGAATATGACAGAGAATAATCGTCGTGAGTCGTCGAAATTATTGACCACTTACTTGTCCGATGTCTAGATCACCGAGCTGACGAGTCATGGCTCTGCAGAAAGAGATCTTTGAACAGCATCACCTTCGATATGATGCAGCCCAAAGACCTGATTCCGCGGAATAATCAGAACTCGTCACGTTTGCTGCCAGTGTCTTGAGCTTGGGGCTCGCGATGTTTTGCTTTCACTGGACGCGTAGCTTGCAGATTTCATGTCATGATAAAAATTAAATTGCTGGATACTCAGCTCTATGACTTAGTTATATGATTTCTCTTGAACTTGACCAAACGAACGTTGTACTTGAAAGCTTGCAAAAAGTCAGGGCTCACTTAAGTACATACTCACTTTGCCACGGCAGTGTGACTCGGACATGGAAACTCGGCCGGCGCCGCCGGACATTCGGCATGATCGCACGTGATGCGTGACCGAATGTGGGGACAGGCGCCCTGCGCGACCCCGCAATTGACGCGATGTCGACCATGCGCTCATCGTCGTCCCCATCCCCAACGTAACAAAACCCGTCTTCAAGCTTCAAACGGCAGTACCGCGGACATGGGCCACGCCGACGCCGGACCCTCGCGCCCTTCGCAGCACTCAGAGCCCACAAAATCTGAGTGGTCGGACTCAAACGCGGATTCAGACTTCGAGCGTGAGCCTGGGTATCGTGCGGACGAGGATGAGGAGGACGTACACAGCGACGTCGACTCTGGGGTGTATGAAGACGCAGACGATGGAATGCAGACTCCAAGCTCGAAAGTCAAAGGCAAGAGGCGGGCGTACGCTGCAAAAGGGACCACCTCCAATTCTCCTATTTCTCCCACACAATCGTTCTCGAGGAGTAGCCCTCAACCCCAAAGCCAGTCATCTCGGTCATGGACGGACTTGAACATGTCGATCGTAGTCGCTCTTATATCTCCTATAGGCAACTGGCTCACTGGGAGTGACCATGTCAAGCATCTGTGCTTGCTATTGCTGCTCATATATTACTTACACCAATTAATTGAAGGTGCGCCTAGAGCCATGTCTATACTATTCGCACCTACAACTGCTTATTAAACTATCAAATGTCTCTAGTCCCTTGGCAGCTATACCACAAGTCACGTACACGTCCCTCAGCTGTCCAGCAACTCCGTAATGGCGTGGACGAAGTAAAAGACGCTGCCCACCACGCTGCCTCACTCGCCATCTCAGAACTCCGTCGTCTCGAGCTGTTCTATCTCTTACTATCCGTAATTGCACCCTTTCTAGGTGCTCAACTAATCCGACACATCTTCACCACCATGGAAGTTGACAGTCTCTCGTGGTTTAGCCAGACCCTCTTCGTCTTAGCAACAGGCGTCCGTCCGTGGTCGCATCTCATCGAACGTTTATCACAGCGTGCTAGTCACCTTCAAGAAGCCGTACACACGCTATCCAACGCGGATAAACAACACACAGTTGACCAAGCGCTCACTACCATTCTCTCTCGTCTAGACGCGTTGGAAGAGATCGTCCGAGAAGTGCACGAACGATCTGAAGAGATGGAGACCACGAAGGAGATGTACGAAGATCTCACAGAAGCCGTCGGAGACCTCGATCGTCTCGTGCATCGACATGAGAGGAAGATGGAGCTTGCGCGCGTTGCGCACAACAATCGTCTCGCCGTGCTGGAAACTGGGTTGCAGCGCGTCGCAGAACGTAGCAGGCATAGTAATCGCACTGTGCACCATCGCCATGCACTTCACAGAGATTCAGAAGCTGAATATCACCCTTCGCTTCTTACGCGCGTACAGGACCTCCTTCGCCGGCTGAGCGAACTCGTCCTCTCATACCTGCCTTCTTACCTCTTGAAACAACGTCCACGTCCAAGCTCATCGCATTCACCCTCACACAGTCCTCTGAATTCCCCTTCTGCACCTTCTCCTCAGCTCTCACCCACCTCTGCCTCTACAACAATACCTTCACCATCCTCAGGCATGGCGATGCCATACTTCAACGGCACACCACTAGAAACCATCCCCGAAGACTCCGACTCCTCAGAGGAGACGTACGTCGCGGAGACGTCTCCTCTCTCTCCGGGGCCTCTGTCGCCTTCTTCTTCCACCATCAAGCTCAAGTCTCTCGGTAGCCAGAGCCACAGCCGGAGTAGGAGCAGGAGTACGTCTCGCAAGCCTACAGAACACTCTGCGTCGTATGGTTATAGTGTGCAGGCGATGGAACTGGCTGCGTCAGTGGCGGGGTGGCCGTACCGCGTCGCTGCTGGCCTACTTACTAGCGTGCTGCCTGGCTCTGTAACGCGTTGATCGAGTTAGGTGGATGTATACGTGCCTTCGTTTCGCCTTCTGTATGCAAGCTTTCTATGCTGTTTTGAAGTGTTGTATTCTTTGATTTTGTAGCCTCGTACGTGTTACTCTTGCTGTCGCTGTAGTTGTAGTTTTTTGATTGCTCCTTCCTTCCTTGCTGTCAGCCCTACCACTCTCGTTCACTCATATTCATATTTATCTCTATAGTACTGTAGCCTCCTAGTTCTCTCACTTTCTCTACCCCTCTTTGCCTTTCATTTCGTCTGTACTGGTAAAGCTACCTGTTGCATTGTAGTAGTAAACTCAGGTGAGTTGTCGAGGCTCAGATGTGCCACGCATGCTGATTGGTGTGACTTTCGCGTGTTCATTTTAGGAAAGATATCGATAATTGTCGTGTCTGTCATTCAGAAACTTCCCCAGCCTTGAAGCTTGATCAATTGCCCTCCTCACGATAGTAAACTCAGGTGAGTAGTTGAGGCTCTCCCAGATCATCATGTATGTTGATTAATGCCATGTTTTCCCAGTATAGGAAAGGCGATCTTTTGAAAGCGTTACATGATCGTTGCATCTGTTATGATAAAGTCAGGAATTTACCCACTGGTGCCATCTTCTACTATCAAAATCAAGCAATAGGAGTAGCAGCTGGAGCAGAGGCAGAAGCACATCCTCCAGGACTTTGAACTCGAAGAACTACTTGGCCTAGTTGAACCTAGTGTGTCGGGTGCAGGTTGGCTGTACTGTGCGCTGCTGGCATCGTCGCCTATGTTTATTAGCTCTTTGCTGAGTTGAGTGGATGTATTCGTGTGCGCGCCTTTAGCGTGTCCATCTCTCGTCTTCTGCCTTCCGTATGTTTTTCTTTCTTTCTTCTGGATGTGTCTGATTATCTAACGTATTCTGCAGCCCCGGACCCGGACGTTCCATCTGTGTCCGTCACTTGTGCATCGTTGTCGTTATAGTTTCTGCCACGTCATGGAGCTCGGTCTGCTGTCTTTTTTCTTACCATCAATATCAACCCTGCCATCCTTCGTGTCTTCTTCTTTCTACTTTGAAGACCGCATCATTGTAGTACATGCGCACTTAGGTAAGGGTCGAGACTCACGGAGCGTCACGCAGGCTGATTGGTGTAAACTTTGCCCTTTATAGGAACGACGATCGTTTAAAGGCGTAACATGATCGTTGCGTCTGTCATTATAAAGTGATTGGTATGCTTGATCGTCTGCTTAAGTGGACACAATCAACTTTGCTGTGTCATCTTGACTCCGGTCTGGGTTGCTGCTACCAGTGCTAGGTCGAGGCAGGCACTGAGTACTGAGGAAGCATAGAGCATCCTTACGGGCTGTGGGATGCTTGAGTGTCAATAGTACGACGTTAAACTTGTACTCTCTGCCGAAATAAGTACATTTGAGACGGATACTGCGTCAGTAGTCGCACTGAGTGGTGAGTCCATAGATTCGAATCTTTATCAGAATCTAGTCTCATGATCATCTCATATCTCAATCCTAGTGTTTCGCTGCTCAGAAGCTCACGAAAGTCATAACTACGGCCGTGAACGCACGCACGGAGAAGACTTACGACTGAAAGCAACGACTATCAAGAGCGACGACATCCTATTGACAAGGATGGCGGAAGGCAGTGTATCAACTTTGACGGCACACACGAACTCATGCATCTCATTGGTTGTCCGTTATGAAAAGCTGGCAACTACCGCTGATCTGCTGAGGTAAGTAACCGTCAACAACACGTGCACAGCTCATATCCTCGTGTCCATCCCGGTGCCAGGGGCATGTCTATCTCGTTCAGGATGTACAATGCATCTGATATGACCATGCCGTGTTGGTCTCTAAGTGCATCTGGGTTACCTGACCCTATGCTACGGCGTATCACATAGCCTTCCAAGACAGGTTGATATCTTTCGTGTTTGACCATCGCCTGGTCTGCGATGGCCGTTTTGCTCTGCCCCATACACTGGTACGTCAAATTTGCTCCACTTTATAAAGCTTGTATCTCATCGGTCACAAGATTGTACTCGTCGCTTGCCCCGGTGGCTCTATTTATACCTCAGGACATAAGCTGGATTAACTCCAAAGTAAGCCGAGAACGCTCTACTGTGCAATGCACATAGCCCACCTTTGCCTTACAGCATTTCAAGGAGAGTCGTTACAACAATGACAGGAAAAGATACCGCACCGAAACACGGCCATGGAGTGACATCGAAGCCCCACGAAGCCACCGTCACTGTGATTAAAGTGAAGACTGTCACGAACTGTATAGCGACACAAACACCAGCACAAAATCGACTCGATGTCGAGCCTAATACATCACCCACGTTCGTACCAGTTACAACCACGGTAACCGTGGCGGTTGACAGCACCACGGTGACTGAAACAGACACTATATTTCGAACGGAGGCGGATCCCATTTTTGAAACCCGCACCACAGTCGAAACATTCACGCTGACACAGATATCGCCTACGCTGCCCACATCGGGTTTATGGGGACTGCCATCCCCTTCACGTAGCCCTGTGTTCGCATCTGGGAGTGCAGCCCCATCCATGGCTCCTGCTATGTCATCGTGGCAACAACAGAGCTCGAGGCACAGCTCGTCAAGAGCGACTGTCATCGGACTTTCTGTCCTCTCAGCCCTTACGAGCATTGGACTTCTACTTGCCCTTTTAATCATCTTCATCCTCCGACGGCGTTTATCTCGTGCAACTCACCAAGCGGAAAGTCGTTCAAATCAAATGCTGGACCCCTTCGACGGTCAGTCACCATGAATATTGATTACTGCTCGTAGTGTGTACTAACGGACTGATCTTCACTAGATTCTCATGGTGTAGAGAAGGTTTCTACCGTAGTCATCCAATCACGAGACAGCATAAGTTCTCGTATCAGCGATGCCTCAAATATGGCCGTCTTGCCCTCGATACCTTCGCGAGTGAAATCGATGATATCCCCACCACGCGCTTCAGGATACCCAATACCCCCACCTCCTACCACACCCATACCCCCTATCCCAACTGATCGTTCTGAACCTGTGTCCGGCACGAATACCCGTTCCAGGATGTTCTCCAAGACGTCTCCCTCGTCTGGCCAGTCCCTTGCCTTTTACTTTTCTCGATTTAGACGGCAGTCACGACCGACCATTACCCAACCACAGGACCGGGTCTCTGTGGCATCAACAGAACAACGCAGGCATAGCGTTGATCTCGAAAGCGAAGGCTATTCCAGTAGCATGATGGCTACGGTGGATAGCGTGAACTCTTCGCGCCACTCCCACAGCGACATGTCACTGTCGCAAGCCCCACTTTCTCCCACTTCCACCGACGTAATTTATTCAGATCGGGTCTGAGCTGGTCTTAAATATGTTCTTCTGTATTAAATATTCGCTGCTCACTTTCGTTTGCGGGCCTGAGAAGCATTCACACCTTGTACGACTTAATTTCATCCACTGGACAACTTGTATCATTCACGACCTTGTATCCATATTGTAGTTGTAAGATAGAGATAGGAACAAATGACATATCAGATATATCTGCATGCATATGAGGATGGATCTAGGATACAGTGGGGACCAGAACAGGTCAACTATGGCTACAGAGTAAGAGTAGTGGGTAACAGTTCTGTCGGAACATTCGTGAATATATACATCGCACCTCCTCAAGATAAAGCCGGATGAACGCGAGTATCAGAAAACGTATACGTGGCTCCCGTGAAAGCGAACAGCGAAGTTGAAAAGAACGGCGCGGGGCTGTGATAAATGAATCAGGAACAAAATGATTATGACGAGGATCAATGAGCAGAAGAGATTAAACGGTTTGAGTCTCATGGACAACGGTCATGTATACCGCATCCCCGTAGCTCTCTTTCCTGCGAGAACCAACGCCACGTTTTATGCTCAAGCTGAGATTGCGGGAGCTTAGCGATTCCTTACTAGAAACGCGTCGGGGGCCGCGTGGAATGGGGGAATATCTTTCAGCAGCGTCAGCCGTTGATATACCAGCATGTTGGAAGGGGGCAGGGCCGACCGGAGATCGAACACCATGCAGGAAAATGTCGGGATCAGGAGCATAACTGCTGGGATCGGTGATGGACGCAATACTGCCTGTAAAAGATGACAGACTGGGTGGGCGTACATGGCGATGGGCAGATGTTGGGGCTGAAGTGGAAGCATATTCGACTAAGCCTCCCGCAGTAGGAGACCTTTGCTGAGGAGAGATTGGGGACACAGGAATAGTGGAAGGAGGCAGTGGCCACGGAGACGATAAGATAGAATGTGCAGGAGAGACAGATGGCAGACTTGTTATTGCCGGGGGAGGAGTGGCTAGCAGTGTTGACCACCTGGGAGCGACCTGCGAGATGGGACCAGACGTTGGGGAGGACGACTGAGAATGAAGATGAACGGTATGCCGGCCGGTAGGTGATTTCAAGTATTCCAGAGTTGATGCCTTGAAAGTAGCATCACACTCAGACTCCGAGTCCGTGGGCGAGGTTGGCACCGGTGTAACGTCGCACACGAGTGGAGACAGCTTCGGCTTCGACCTGACAGACTCCCTTAGAGTGTCATCCCATGCAACACTTGAGAGGTGTACTGGTAGCGGAGCTGTCGGCGGCGCCAGGGTGAGTCGTTTCGAAATATCGTCGGAGGACTGGATGGATGTGTCTTTGTCTTCAGAGTGACGTAACACCGAAGAATGGAACCATTTCCTGGCGGAACGGAAGCCAGCAACAGCGCCGTCTTCCGTGCACAGCAGAAGACCCAGAGCAGCGATAAAACTGAAAACCAGCGTGGATGTGGGCATCAACCACCAGAATGTCTCGATTCTTGCAATCTGAAGGCTTTCCGATGAAACAACGAGGACATGAGAGAAGTCCGAGTGTACCTGGACCACTGATGTCCACCGCGGTATACCGTGCGCAGAAGAGACTGCAGCGTATATGTCGAATATTGAGGCGACGAGAATGAATAAGGACGTGAACACTGCTGTGACCAGTGGGCGGAGGAACGAGACCGTGATGAGTCGTGAGGAAAGGTCAGAGCGGTCAGACGCGAAACCGTTGCGACGCATGTGCCGCCACAATGCTAGTCCCGCGTACGCAATACAAATGACGCAGAGGAGAAGAGGCGGTAGCCAGACCAAGATTAAGGCGGGGGAGGAAGTATGAATAGATGCAACGCAACCGAAGTCGTCAGTTAGAACGAAACGATGATCCTGGACGATAGTATCTGCAAAGCCCATTAGACGGGTGCAATATGAGAATTTGTAGACGTACGCAGCGCCATGTATATGATCGGTAAAAGCAGGCTCGACATGAGTTCGATAAGAACTCTATGTTGTCTTAGACGCGTGTTGCGGGTGGACGAGAGATAGTGCAGGTGGACGCATATGCAACTACATGCAGCTGGCAAGGCAATTCGAGAGCCGAGGAGAAGCTTGGAACCTGCGAATATCATGAGAAAACACCCATGGAGGGGAAATCAGTAATTAGCTCACTTATATCGCACCAGACTTCGTAGTGAACAGTGTCGTTCGCGAACCAGATAATACTGTTCACTCCTTGGATCAAGTTCCCAGCCATCAACCACGCGATCAATGATATAAGTGCGACGTTGCGTGATTTGGCATGTAGAAAGGCCAATCCACCGAGCAATACTGTGCAAAGAAAAGATAGGATGGGCAACTCTGGTCGCATGGTCAGCCGTCAGGTCGATCCAGCGAGAGAACGGCCAGCGAGGTATGGATACAGCGAGGGGGTATACGAAGAGGATATGGTGAGCAAAGAACCCATCACTGACAATTATCAAAGAAATGCGAGCAACCCCGGGGTCGAGGATGAGTTTCAAAAGTACAAAAGGTTGCCAACTTGAAAACAATGCGTACTCACTAGAACATGTTCAAGAACGGAGAGCGCGTCATGCACCAACGCTCGAGCCCTCATACGGCAGGGGAGATAACAAATGGAAGACCAAACGAGGGATGCCTCGAGTTCGACCCAAAAGGGTAAGGCCTATGTTCCATCCAAATTAGGTACACTGTTGTTGTTTCGACGAGAGGCTCACCTTTGCTCAACACTCCAAAGAGCGTATATATCCTCGGAGAACAGCTGGTAGTGCCTCCATTGTTGTGCACAACGCTTGATAAGAGAGCGATGCGACATGAGGCATCGCGAGCTCGGCCGCAATAACACCTCTCGGAACTTTGCTATGTATACGGGAAGTCACCGCAACCTGGAGGACCGACAGCCTTACGCACTACGATAAAGCTCGCGGGCCGAAGCCTCTATGGCCTGGATACGTTGCCCATGCAACACTTAGCCATTCGGCTGGTGAGCCTGATCAACCTAGTACAAAACGGAGTTCCAACATCATGATGTATGGCTTGAAAATGCGTCTACTATAGTACGATGTTAGTACACACTTGATGATATGACTCAAAAGCATACATTATTGCCTGAAACAAGCTGGGCCAGGTATACGACCATAGTGGACTAGGAACAAAACCTTGTCGGTAAGCCTGGGAGGGCGAAAGCAAGCGCATCAAACCCGCCATCAGTTCTCTATGCCGATCATCTCCGAGAGCATGGTGGCGTTAGACGCCTACGTCTTCGTTCTGACAACCATTGCCCGTTGAAGTAGCCAAGCTGATAATTCATCATCGCGAACTGTCAACCGAGTGACCGTCTGGGGAACTCAATTTTACCCTGCACAACAGAGGCTTACGTCTGTTTCTCGCCATCTGCGCTCGCTCAGGGCGTGCCATCGACGCTGACGATGTCTAGACACAGAATGTGTAAGTGGTAGTAGAATTCTGGTCCTTCTTGAGCTAAGAGCTTCGCATTCCTATACATCTTTGCTGATGGTTCAATCAGACACTGAACCAACTTGTTAACTAACTCACAATAGTCTTTTGTACAGGCTTTGATGCGACGATGCGAAAGACAATAGGACCTTCGCTTACATAAGCGAGACTAATTGTCTTTGACTGTTCTCCAGCTCAAGATGCAGAGGCTCAAAGGCAGACATGGGTGCGCAAATGCTCGCCACTCCCCTCTTTCACTCAAACACCCACCCTTTTCGCTTCCTGCACGAGCCTACCATACGCCGTTGAGCCCAGAATCACGGTTCGACAAGTAGTGACAATGTTCCTCGTCTATCTGCTGTACTGTCTTACATGTGCCACTCGTTTGTGTTTCCATACATTCTCCAATTCTCCCGCTGACTGGTTCCTTTATAGTATTCCAACTGGCTCAATGTCGACCATGGCTCATCTCATCTGTAGAGCTCCAGGCCTGTGGCACTGACCCTTCCTCGATGGCTGGACCCAGCGAGGTATGTTCCCGTGTGCGATTACTACTCTCATATTTCTCTGTCTGACGGATTTACAGTGCCTCTCAGTTTGCATGCCTGTCTCCCGAGCTCAAGAGGTATGTAGAACTAATATATTCATATGATCATCGCTTGACTGAACTGCCGTACCACAGTTATGTCACGGAGATCCGTCTTGTACCTGCTCAATAGCTCCACCCGCTGCGCTCAGCTCATGCCTTGAATGCCATATATCACGGCGAGACGGCATTGAGTCGCAATGGATCATGGCTACATCTAACGCCCACAAAAGTAGGTGGTGCCACTCGTCCAACGGATGCTGTCCTGAGCGTAATCTCCCACTAGGCTACTCGCAGCTTTGCAGCGGCGTCGCCCCCAGCATTCTCCATCCCAACTACTCTCCATCCGTTCTGTCCTCCTTATCATCATCTTCGTCTGACGGCAACGCTACATCCTCCGAGGATACGATGACGCTTTCTCGCAGAGAATCACTGCAGGGCGACGACTACTGCATCTATGGGTTCCCCGTCATCCGATGGAGATTTCCCGAGCCCTTTGAGCTTTCTCCCATCATCGACAACACTAACTTATTCATTATCTTCTTCTTTATTCTCTCTGTAATCGTCTGTGTCGTACAGAATAGGAAAACCTCGTCGTGACATTATGATTGAACTTGACGAATCGGCCGGTCACTTGTGTTATTACTCGCTCTTCGGCGAACATGAAGATGGTGGAGCCATGATAGTCAATCAGAAGAAGGCAGCGGAGAATGCAAATGGGTCACGAACTTCCCTGCAGGCGTAAGAATATTAATGCGAGGGATATGTTCGTCCGTTGGGTGACGGTGCAATTGCGCAAATCGTACCCTGTTACAGGGTTTCGTATGCTACGATCGCGAATGTAGCTATTGAGAGCTCCGTAGATAACGCCTAAGTACATACTTATATCGCACCACTGGCACAGAACTGTGAGCACGGCGAAAGAGTGAGGAGAGCCCCAATGGTAGGCCGCGGCCGACGTGCACCTCGGTTTACTGTTATTTGACCCGTGATCTCCTTGATTTCGACATTGAACGAAGTAGAAAACGTATATTTGGTGAGTGCACCTATCATCGAGGGGTATGTCTCTCCGCTGTTCTGATTACTCGTTACGCGCATCGATAGGAACTGTGCTCTCCCCATTGAGACTAGCGTCGGTGGCGAATGGCTCATAGGCCCAATCAAGGCCAACCCGCCAGTCAGACTAGTCAGCCTTGACTTTCTATGTCGGCGGAGCTGCACAACCTGTACAAGTTGGTTACAAATTGAGAGAGCTAGACGTATACGTACCAATGAGCCCCGGTGCCGAGGTGCTACAGCCTCGATCGAGCTTGATCGCTGGCCACCCATTGGCCATATGCATGCATCCACGCATAAGTTTAATTCTAATTGCTTGACAGTGAATGCAGAATGGCGTCCGGACGCTACGAAGAAACGAATAACCTGTTTGTGGCAGCGGTAGTCCGCGCCGAAGCTAACTTTAGGGTGCATGTGATACATACGTAACAAAATCGAAGCAGACTCTACTGAGGAGAAGGAGACGTGGACAGTAGGCATGGTAGTAGGGGTGGGAGTGGGAAGGTTAGAGATGAGCCTTCTCCGGTAAACTGACGAACGTAGAGACAGACGAAGCAGATGACAGAGTTAAGGCTCTCTGCGGTGTCGCCTTCGTTGAGAACAGTGGCACTTCGAAGGAATCGCGCGCGGTCTCTTCACTCCCGATGCTCGACATGAACAGCGAGGAGGCTTTGCGTGCAGGAGATGGGCGTCGTAAAAATGCGTCGTTGACAGGGACCCTGTAAGAAAAAGGGAGGCTTCCCCTGAAAGGATAATTAGTAGCATTTCGACTGAGAGATATAACTGCGCACGTACCGGATAGGCCTTGAACGAAGACGTAGAAATGAGGAAACAGACAGCAATATCTCGAAATAATGCTTTCTTGCTTCTTCCCCCAGCCCAAAGAAAAGAAAGAAGATGAGCGCACACGCAACAGAGAGCCATCGACTCAATCCGATGGTCAGAACGGCTATGTGGTCCTGCTGCCACAATATCGAGGGGTACAGGACAACCTTCGAGTAATGATAGTGCGTGTCGTTCCAGCTTATCCATGGTTGTAGCTTGAACCTTGCGAGATTGAGATACATTCCATACGACGCGATTGGGACTGTGCACATCATTTCTGTGATTGCGATTGCCATTAGCCGTAGATACCGTTGGGCGGTGAGGGACGAAGTTGACGAAAGGAATTCTGCAAGTTGTGCGCGCCTTCGCATGAGCCCTCGCAGAATCAAGACTGATTCAAAAGTCAAAAGTGTGCACTGCCATGTTTTGCGCTGTTACATACCACAGTAGAGCGCCGATATCAGCCCAATGACGATTGGCCAGGAGATAGATAACGGGTAAGCCAGAGGCGTGTTGTAGGTGAAAGGATAACATCCGACCTCCTCAAAGATATCGAAGCGGTGCCCTAATTCCACGCGAAAGTGAGCAATAAGTCCATTACGGAGCTAGAAACTACTCACCAGAGACGACGTACTCTATCCAAAGGAATGACGAATAAGACACGAATGGAAACGATTGGACTGCCGAGACTCACGCATGACGATTTGAATCATCGGAAGTCCTACTCCTATTGATAGGTCCAACGCGATATCCTAGAGCGATGTGAGTGTATGGCGGATGCGTTAGATAAATAACGTACCTTTCTCCGTGACGTCCTCGTACTTAGAGTCTGCGCTGTAATGATCTGGTGCAAGCGTCGAAGTATACAAAGAGCTGACGCCGGCAAAGCAACAGCAGTTGCTACGATGATCCGAGATGCTGAATGAAGAGGTCAACGAGGTCAAACGATGAACTGTACTTTATAGAACGCTTGTACTCACAGATATCGCACCACACCGGGGCGCGATTTATAGCGTCAGAGCGCCATATGATTGAATTTACTCCGTAGTTGAAGCACGATAGAGAGGCCCATAACATATAAAGACATGTTCCGACGTTCCAGGCTTCAAGCTGCCATGGTAAGGGCACCAATACGAGAAACGATGCAAGCAAGGAGAACGCTGTGAAGACAACGTTGCCCATTAGTAGATGCGATGGTCGTCCAATGTGAGCAGGTTGAAGTCAAGAGCATAGAGCTCCTGCAAGCAGAGGCGAAAGACTTTTCGTCCATTTCGTTGCACAAAGACCATTGAACAGACAATGCATTGCATTGAGGTGAAAGAACATAATTTAACGCGCGTGCGCTGTGGCACTTGCCGGCCAATTAACTACATATAATATTTAAGGAGTTATTTTACCAGTCACCGCATTGATAACAATTTTGGGGACCTTGCGGTCGGAGTTCAAACGTTCAACGTTCAACCGGTAAGTACGATCCGGATCGGCACGCGTTTAACAACTAGCGCGAGCATGGTGCGCTCAGACTCGGAAGCAATTACTGCCAGTGAAATTATGATTTAAAGGGCTGCTTTCCGAGTCTCATTTCCTCCTCCCCACCCCATCTGCACTTCCTCTCCCCGACTATCATCCTGCAGCAGCGCCATACCTTTCCCAAAGCTACAATCATGTACGTTCTCGCTTTCAGTTGTGGAGCTAATCTAACATCGTTGATAGCATGCACGTCAACGCTTCCGCGGATGTCTTCACTCCCGTTGAGCCCAATCAGCTCTCCCAGACAAGTGAGCGTCCCACCCAGGAGGCACACGATGTCAGTGCTACTGCATCAGAGGACCTACTGGAAACCAAGTATAAAGACCTTTCCGTTCGCGAATGCATCCCCTGCAATTTCGAGCACGATAAAGGCAATGGCAATAGCGGCGCGTCGGTATTCTTCTGCGTTATCGCCTGAGTAAGGCTTGTGCCATACACCGTAAGTTCAATCACTGTTACTATTATGACGCCACTTACCAGATCCCGTGTAGTATGCCAACACCGTTTTATCTTCTTCCTATTTATTGGTCTTCGTGACCCGGAACCTCGTGCACCCCACTATCCTTATGACTATCTATACAGCGTGTTTTCTGTGTCACAACTTCCTGCTGCAATTTCCGACACACGTGGTTCTTCGTTATCTACACTCTTTTACCCATTTTTAACCCTATCCTTCCTCTCTTTCGCCTTCTTAGTGCGTTTTGATTGCAGCCCTCGATTCTAGCGACACCCCACCGAATTGCTTGCTCGACCCCGCTACACTGTGCCCTCTAACCATGTATGACATTCGTAGATAGTTATCTATCTTGCTCCCCTCCTGAATCCCAGTAAACTTGCTCATGTTGGCTAACTCGAACCTCGTTCTAACGATTATGCAGCCTTGTTAACGTTGAGTGGTATCAGTAGCGCTAAGGCATACACGATGCCCTCAGGTCTCATGTCAGCGCTCAACGTTTAGTGGTGTCAGGTGTCCTCAACCCCGCCTGGTCACAAAAATACATATTCCTTTCTTCTCGCTTACTTGCTCGACATCGAAAGTAGTATGCAGCAAATGAAGTGATTTTATCCTTTAATAAGCCCTGTCGAGCCCGTTTGCATAGTGGTCAGACCTTTCTCCTTTTCTGAGGCAAGTCAATATTCCAGCGCCGATTCACCAAATGAATTCATGAGATTAACTCGCGAGATTGACTGCGGCGTGGCGGAAGCATCGGGCGATCCTCCAATTCTTTGAGATCCAGTTAGCGCTGAGAACGCGTCGCGTCGACCACGCGCGCTTGCCACCTCTGACACAACGACAACTGTCGCAAATCTCAAGTCCTCAGGAGAGTGGAACAGCTGAGAGCCTGACCTATCAAAGAGGTTAGTATGGATTGTCTCATACCTGATAGGACGTATTCGATTGACTGACGCGAATTTAGGGTGCTGTATTTCCGAGTATCCAAACTCTGCACTGCCAGGAACAAGCATTCACCCCTCGAGGCCCCGGCCGCACTGCTTCCGATGTAACCGAGTACAACAAGTCTAGACTGTAATCCACATGCTCACATGCTTGCTGTGCGGGGCTATCCATCGTGTTTCGGCCGCTGTGTGGCCAGTGGCCACGAATGGCTGCTGCGCCACGAATGCACGCTAACAGCTGCTTGTTAGCGAGAGGAGCATCCGGGAGAGGGTGTAGACTCTGCCCACGGGTGAATTGGGCTCAGAAGGTGGCGCAGGTGCGTAATTGTTTCGAGCGTCAGTTAGGCCCTAGTGGGCCTAACTGACGCTGGTACTACGATCTAGTACTTCATCCGTCATGCTGGGTATTTCCTCTGAGGAGGATGACTCGTCTTGTTGCGGCCTTCAACAGGTATCTGGGGGCTTAGCACAGCTACAGAGGACACTCATATTCGGAAGCGGTGCCGTTTCGCGTGAGTCCCACTCTGATACTTGTCATTGCGTCGTCGAGCCGTGCCAGCTGACCATGACTAATATACGTACGGGCGAGAATTTATCGGGTAAATTGTTCTGTATGGGCCTCCCTGCACAGAGCAGAGCAAGGTGCGACCAAATCAAGAAGATTCCCAACTCCATCTGACCGATGAGGAGCATCGCCTCGGACCGTCCGCTCGGTCTGACCGCAATTACGATGGTCGTTGTCCTGAACTTTATCGCGCTCAATTTCTCAGCAGGGGTATCTCATCTTTTCAATTCGAAATCAATATCCAGGAGAGGCGTAAACTGATGTGCTGATCAACTCCGAAATCGTCCCCGTGATTTTTTTGCCCACCATACTAGCGATCGCCACCAGCGCCACATGCAACGTTCCCTGGTGACCTTGTATTTGGATTTCGCGCGATGCCCTCAGTAGTAGTAAACAGGATTGTAGTACAATTCTGGACTCTTGTCCACGTAAACTGTGGCATTAGTCCTGGTCATTGTAGATACGCCCTCTGCCTACCATGCTTGTAATACAATGCCTATATTGTCGTAGCACGCGTTAGTGAGCATTGTAGTGTGTGTCTAGAGCATTGTAGTAAGTATTGTACATACCTAGATATTTGTAGTAGCCGTCCAGGGCCTTGTAGCGTAGCTCAAGGGGTATTGTAGCACATGCCCAGGAGCTTATAGTCGAGCGCCCGGAGTATTGTAATACATGTCTAGGCACTTGTAGTCGTCGCCTATGGTCTGGTAGGCCTTGTAGCGTCTGTCTAGGGATATTGTAGTGCATGCCCGTGGCCTTGTAGCGGTCACCTAGGCGGATTGTAGTGTGTACCGAGGAGCTTGTAGTGGTCGTCTAAGGACATTGTAGTACATACCTAAGACGTTGTAATGGTCGTCCAAGGCCTTGTAATAGTCATCCGAGGGCTTGTAGTGGTCGTCTAGCGGTATTGTAGTGCGTACCGAGCAGCTTGTAGTGGTCGTCTAGGGCCTTGTAATGGTCGTCCAAGGCCTTGTAATAGCCTTCCAAGGGCTTGTAGTGGTCGTCTAGGGGTATTGTAGTGCGTACCGAGGAGCTTGTAGCGTCCGTCTACGGACATCGTAGTACATGCCCGTGGCCTTGTAGTGGTCGTCTAGAGGTATTGTAGTGCGTGCTGAACAGCTTGTAGTGGTCGTCTAGGGACATCGTAGTACATACCTAGGGATTTGTAATGGTCGTCCAAGGCCTTGTAATAGTCATCCAAGAGCTTGTAGTGGTCGTCTAGGGGTATTGTAGTGCGTACCGAGGAGCTTGTAGTGGCCATCTAGGGACATGGTAGTACATACCTAGGGCCTTGTAATAGTCATCTAGGGGCTTGTAGTGGTCGTCTAGGGGTTTTGTAGTGTGCACCGAGAAGCTTGTAGCGTCCGTCTGGGGACATTGTAGTACATGCCTGTGGCCTTGTAGTGGTCGTCTAGAGGTATTGTAGTGCGTGCTGAGCAGCTTGTAGTGGTCGTCTAGGGACATCGTAGTACATACCTAGGGATTTGTAATGGTCGTCCAAGGCCTTGTAATAGTCATCCAAGAGCTTGTAGTGGTCGTCTAAGGGTATTGTAGTGCGTACCGAGGAGCTTGTAGCGTCAGTCTAAGGACATTGTAGTACATGCCCATGACCTTGCAGCGGTCGTCTAGGGTATTGTAGTGCGTGCTGAGCAGCTTGTAGTGGCCGTCTAGGGACATGGTAGTACATACCTGGGAGCTTGTAACAGTCGTTCAGGGCCTTGTAGTGGTTATCTAGTGACCTTGTAGCGGTCGCCTAGGCGTATTGTAGTGTTTATCGAGGAGCTTGTAGCGTCCGTCTGGGGACATTGTAGTACATGCCCGTGGCCTTGTAGTGGTCGTCTAAGGGTATTGTAGTGCGTACTGAGCAGCTTGTAGTGGGACATCGTAGTACATACCTAGGGCTTGTAATAGTCGTCCAAGGCCTTGTAGAAGGCCCGAGGTGTATTGTAGTGTGTACCGAAGAGCTTGTACCGTCCGTCGAGGGGTATTGTAGTACATGCCCGTGGCCTTGTAGCGGTCGTCTAGGGGTTTGTAGCGGTCGTCTAGGGGTATTGTAGTGCGTACTGAGCAGCTTGTAGTGGCCGTCTAGGGACATGGTAGTACATACCTAGGGCCTTGTAATAGTCATCTAGGGGCTTGTAGTGGTCATCTAGGGGTTTTGTAGTGTGCACCGAGAAGCTTGTAGCGTCCGTCTAAGGACGTTGTAGTACATGCCTGTGACATTGTAGCGGTCGCGTAGGCGTATTGTAGTGCATACCGAGAACTTGTAACGTTCGCCTACGCATTGTAGTACATACCTAGGAGCTTGTAATGTTTGTCTAGGCATTGTAGTACATACCTAGTAGGAGCTTGTAATGGTCGTCCAGGGCCTTGTAATAATTATCCAAGGGCTTGTAGTAGCTGTCTAGGTAAACTGTAGTGCATGCCGAAGAGCTTGTAGTGACCATCTAGTGATGTTGTAGTCCATGCCCAGGAACTTGTGACGGCCGTCTTTGCTGAACTCCAACATCGATTATTGCATGCGAAGTCAGCTGGAGCCTTACCATTTATGGTCATTTCCGAATTGGGATGTTGAACCCTTGTGGCGCTCTGATGGCACAGCAGTAATAACTATCGAAGTTACAGTAAAGTGGATACACGCGAAAACCAATACAGTACACAAACAACATTCTACAATCAAATCATTTCTTCATCTGATGCACTCGAGCCCTCTTCAACCTCCTCAGCCTCCACTGGAATCCTAGCGGGTGCAGCGGCCTGCTCACCTTCAGGCTGATTGGGGTTGTCGACGTCTTGCGTGCGAGCTCGCTCGGCGACCCACTGCGCGCGAAGTTGTTGAACCATGAGAAAGGGCACCCACATGTTCTGGAACTTCAATGCGAGGGCTTCATACATACGTGCTTGCTTTTCAGCATAGGCGGCAAGACCAACACAAAGTGCGGTGGAGAGTCCTGCGTGGCGTTGGCATTCCAAGTCACGCCACCAGGTGGCCTTCCATTCGAAGAAGACCAGGACACGGCGCATCTCTTCTTGAAGAAGTTGAACTTCCTCGCGCCACCGTCGCGCACGAGCGCGGGTCTTCATCCATTCGATTCGCATGCACTCGTCCACTTCCTCGTCCTCGTTATTGCCTGTACTTGCCTGCCTAGCAACTCGCCATATCCACGACACCTCGCGGTGACCTTCACCGAGTGGACGGCTGTCATCATCGTCTCCAGGCCCTCTGATATCCTTGTCCGCGAGAGGTCTCAACCGCGTGGACCATTCCCCATTGGGCTGAAGGACGGGCAAGACCGAATAAGCAGCCCGGTACCGCATCGCAGCGACGTGTGTTTTATCCTTGAACTTATCATAGAGATTACGAATCCGTGTGTTGGGCTTCTGACCAGTGCCCGAGACGTTCAGGTGCTTAAATTGGGCAACTCCGGCCATAGTGCGGCGCAGACGTCGGATGCTCGCGAGCGCGTCATCTGCGATAGCAACCCGAAGACGACCTTCTTTCCCAGCAAGGGCCGATAGAGAGCGATCATTGAGAAGCCGCACAGAAAGGGCCGAGGGAAGGAAAAGAGGAATATCCTCAGCGTGAACACGAGCAAGGTTATCGTTATCGCCGTTGCCGCTATCACCATCCCCGTCGGCGTCCCCGGTGTCAGTGTCGTCATTGCTGTCGTATCTGTTGCTAGCCTTCCACGCAGCCAGCAAAGGTCCGACCGATGGCATGTATACTTCTTGAATCTTGCGCCAGGCCTCAATACGATTCACGAGCGAGTTGCGCTTGGTCTGTAGTCTCGCCTGGTCAGCCACGGATTGCTTCACCTTCGCACGTAGTCGTAGTGTACGCCTGTAAATGTGTTAGACCGTCGGCATGTGTATATAGGTATATACTGACTGTGTATCTTCAAGGTCGAGTCCTATCTGTAGGAAGGCGGAGGCGGTAACCTCATGTGGAGAGGGTACACCGGAAGCTGCATCGGCCGCTTCCTCATTTGCGAGCTTGAGTTTGATGTCCGCGAGAGTCATGGCTAAAACACACAAGCATCAGTATCAAGCAAACAAGGGTACATATATTCTTACATGTTGTCCGCTCGACGAACGGATCAGGGCTCGTGTACGGGTCCGCGTCCCAGCGCTCGATAACCGTCTTCCACTTCGAGATCTGGGTGTCCGTGAAGGTTGTCGAGAACTCTTCGAAGATGGCCTCTTGCTTCTGTGTCATCTCGCATGCTTCACGTAGTCGTCGAAGTAATAGAACACCTGTCAAAACTCAGTATAAGGTGCCTGTGAGGAGTCTAATACTTACCAAAGCCGAGAATCTTTTGCCAGTTCCAGGAACCCCAATGGTCGTTGACGACCTCGCGCCGAGCAGCTGGAGCCATCTCCTTTGTGCTCATTGAGACCGGATTCATGTGCGCCCACCCAGTCTCGACACCTTCACCATACGTGCGACCGGAACACGGTAGGTAGTTGAGAGAGAATTGCGAGTGGTTCGCCTCTCCATGTACACGCCAGTGTTTCTTGGGAATGGCCCACTTGATCGCATCAATGATGGCCTGGTTGAGACGCATGGAGGGAGGGAATTCGGCGACACGCTTGGCGAAATTCTTCGAGTACTGACACGCTATGTCGTACGTGAGGAAGATATCCACGGAGGTGCCCTGCAAAGAATATAGAAGCACGTAGTCCATTGTGCAATACCTGTGAGTGATGACACTCGTTAGGAGACAACACCTCGAGAGCAAGGTGAGCTTACTTTTCGCCCTTTTGTAAATCTGCAAGACCATTCCCGCGGACGAGCGTGTGTCGGTTACACAGGCACGCGGCAGTACCGGATACCAAATACCCGCCATGCGGGACGTTGGCGTTTCGAATAGCTTTGTGCTCGGCTGAACACGTGTTAGTCTTAAACAGCATATTAGAAAGTTAGCCCGCAGAACCGTTCAAAACACAATACTTACCTCCTGTTGCTCGCCCATGCCCTCGATAAATTGGCTGTACTTTGAGTCTTCGACGAAGTATGCCCAACCAGGAGCTAGCTCCACGTCCTTGAAGCCTCGGTCCTTGAGCTTGAGACGGAAATTTGCGTCGAGCATGAGATAGAGGACATATAGCCACCTATAACAGATTAGCTTGAGCAATGCGGCATAAGTAGTTACTAACTTACGCAGTCTCAGGCGGGGCTTGAGCCCAGTCCGTTGGCAGATTTCTTCCGGGATGAGGGCAGGCAGGACACTCTACCGCGCACTCACCCTCCTTTGTGTTCTCGATGCCTTTTGGATCGTGGCCACGACCACTCCTTTTGAGAAGCAGAAGGTTGCGCCACATGCGCATTACCACCGCCAGCGGCTTGTAACGATCCTACGTAGCTCATTGGTAAGCAGCAGAGTTGCGCACAAGTGTTGATCAAACTTACAATTGTCGCGCGTGTCCCCGAGTTATCCGTGATACGGGAGAGGGTCTTGTGATAATCATGAAGGCTTGTCTTCCCTTGAAGGGTTAGCTCGTGGAAAAAATCCAGTGCGCGGAACGTGAAGGCAGTTGTCGTCCGTTGATGGGAAGCGGGGAACCATCCGTACCGCATAAGCTGGGCCCATTCGGGAGTAACAGAGCCTTCGTGAGTTAGGCACGCGCAAAACTGGATATCGACTTCATGGAAGCCGTTGGTGTGGCCTACAACGAACTCCGTCTTGAATCTACCGGGATGAGGACACTGCCGGCCGTCGTGGCCGAGGCGTACGATGTGGCCAAGCGCGCGCAAGGATGTACGATCGAAACACTTGTTGTTCCACCGCTAGGGAGTTAATTAGCCAAAGTTGATCGTGTGAAAGATAACAACAACGTACCTCGATCGCGTGAAGACTACGCACACGATGTTCGTCTACTATACACGACTTGCACATCAGCTCACCCCCGTCACAGTCGATGCACCTAAACTCTCCAGCGGCACTACGGCCTTGGAGTTCGCATCGAGTACACTTGAGCGATGGCGATGTGGTGTCCTGCCCATGTCCGTCGTGTCGCAGCAGCTCGTCCAAGTACTGGGTGCGTAACGGCAGCCAGTCACCGAGGTTGTCCTAACGAACACGTGTGAGATTAACTAGAGAAATAAATCTAAAGACGTACAACGGCACGTCGCGCCTGGCGGTGTGGACGAGCTTCTATTGGCTGAACAACTGGCTCCTCCACAGGAGTGACCACTTCGCCCTGTGACAGGTCTACTGCAGTCACGTTCCGATGGACGGCAGCGAGACGACCCCGGGACGAGCTTGCAATCCGGAGAGTTGATACTGTAGTCCGCTTGTCATGCTGGGCACGTTGCTGCTCGATCTCTGGCTCAGGGGAGCCAATTGTTTTGAACTTGCCATTCTTCCGTCGGGGTCGGCCCTTCGAGGTGCCCTGCTTCTTGGACGTGGGCTGAGGTTGTGATGAGGACATGGCATAGTGAGAGAACAGGGAGACGAGACGAGAGAGAGGCGGGAGAAAAGTGGGAGAATGCAGATGTGATCAGATAACTACGAAGTAAGGCAAGAAAACACTTACTACGCATGCTCGTCGCTGGCCTCAAATCGGACTTTAGCATGATCAAGCATGGAGGATGAGGGTGATGGGAGAGTGTGTCGTGAGGTTTGATGGTTGATATCCAAGCGCGCGTCCTAAGCCAATAGCCTTTCATTCCCACGCCGTCTGTGCATCTTTAATTCGAGATTATTTACTCGCCGAGATCCCCGACCATCAAGTCCCGCCGGCCCCGCCCATGCGACTAGCTTGATCGCCGTGCCGCACATGCTCAGTGGCGCTTCCGCACTCGTCCTCACTGTTTCCGACGATGAGGACATCCCAATGCTGTCTCTCCTCTTTCACTTCAACTCTCTCCGTAATTTTTTGTACCATTGGATAATTAAATACGTAGATTACGAATATCATGTTTTCATGCTTGTGAGTGCGCTGGATCTGTATGTAGAGGCCAGATCTGGTAGGGCCATATGGGTAAACACGCTTTCGTGCAAGTAGTCATTCCATAAACTCATAAACAACTGGACCACCAGCATAAATAATGGGTTTTATCTATGTAGGGAACATTGTACTTGGTGGCGGGGCCATAGAAAAAGTCCTATGCACTGTGTATGCCGGCTGCTAAATGAAAGTTACCACACACTTATTGAGACTCATAATAAATATTTGACGTATCAGATACTAGTCTCATACATGTACTTGTTAGTAATATACCGCTCGATCATCATGGTAGCTGCAGGATCGTCTTCAGAGTGGATGTGCTCCTGCTCCCCTCATCTACACGAAAAGCGCCTTCCCCTCAACAGGGAACTTGCGGCGCGCACAAAATAACATTGCAGTCGAGTAGATAGAGCTCACATACAGTAGTGTATAAATTTTTATGCCCCCCTTCTCTCTGTATATGATGCTAGAGTGTGTACAACAGTGATCAGTGCGCTCAGACTCTGCCAAAAACCGCATATTACCTGATATAAGTGAGTACACTGCGAGGAGGGATAAACTATGTATTGGAGCATGTTCTACACATATAATAATGGGATGCTGGCACTTTACCGCGAGCCGATTGAAGTCCTAGGACGTCAGATATGTCGGATACCGTGCAGGGAGCAGTTTGCAGATGTGAAGTGAAGTGCAATTCCTTACGCACTGCGACTTCACTCCAGCGACATTTGGCTGTATCTAAGGCTACAGAACTTCAATCCGGTTGCGGTAAAGTGCTGTTAGTATGTTATCGTATGTGTAGAATACGCTCCAATATGTACTTTAGTCCCCTTCACAGTGGACGGACTTATATAGGGTAATGCATGGGTTTTGGTACAGTCTGGACACAGTGATCATTGTTGCACGCGTTCTAGTGTCATGTACGGGACACCGGGGGTCGTAAAAATTGGCAAACTACTGTATATAGGTACTATCTCAACAAATGCAGGGTTATCGTGTGCACGCAGTAAGTTCTCTGTTCATGGCAAGGCGCTTTTCACTCAGATGAGGGGAGCAGGAACACATCTACCCCGGAGAGGTTACCGCGCATACCGTAGTGATCAAACAATACATCGATGACAAGGATACATATTGCACTAGTATTGACTAGCTAAAGTATTTATTATATGCTCCAATGAGTGTGTGGCCACCTTCTCTGGTGCCCAGCATACCCAGTGCATATCGCCATTCGTGCAGTTCCAGCACTTAATATAGTATTACAGAAGTAGTGTAAGTAAGTTGTAAGCTCTATTAAAACGTTTATTAGAGGATGTAGCGTCCGTAATCCTGCAGGAAAGTATTTACCTTTGTGGCCACACCAGATCCAGAACCCAGATTCAGATCCAGCGGGTTTATAGGTACACGAATATGGTGTTTGTAATCTATATGTAGAGATGTCCTACAGTACAAAAAGCGATGGGGAGAATCGAAGTAGATGAGGGAGAATGGAATTATAGTGTCCTCATCGTTGGTAACGACGACCGCAGGTGGAAAGACATCACCGAGGATTGCTCGCACGACAATCACACGATTTGATGGCGCCAGGACGCAGGCAAGTACCGAAATAGGCAAGGACTTATGTATTGATCAAGTCATTTGGGCGTTGTCATTTTACTCAATCAAGCTCGTGGTTTGAATAGCGTTCGTTTCACTGCAGTCAACCGGGAGCAAAGTATATCCATATTATAGAACAAACTTCAGCGACGAACAACATTGCATATACAATATTCTAGTCCACGATGATCACCTCAACCTCACCCCGCGCCAGTGCCGCATAGTACCTATCGAGGGCCTCTCTTTTGGAGCGGCAGCCCTTGTGCTTAGCACCCGTCACGCACTGAGTAAGGGGAGCAACCCGCAACCTGATATGGATTAGTAATGAGACATTCAAGATACAGACGAGTTGACTTACCAATCTGAGTACACACCGGTATGCCCCTTGCCCGCGATAACGACGTACCACGCCTTTTTCCGATAGACATGATCCTCAGGATCGGACTCATAACCATAATTGTCGACCAAATCTAGAAATACTGTCAGCGAATGTCATGGTAAGAACTAATATACTTACATTCCCGCATTGTCTGGCTGCGGAAAGTGTCCGCCGACCAGTCGGACCAGAACGAAGGTGACGAGGGTGACACGTCAGATGGAACCGAGGACGAGCCACGCGGCGGACTCCAGCCTCTGGAGGACGAGGGAGATGGTCGCGGCGCAGAGAAGGCGCTCTTTGCCTGCTTGCGAGAGGCGAGTCGGGGCGTTGAAGGAGGTCTAGGGGCAACGGAGAATGGTGGCCCCAGGGATGCAGTCTCGGCCTGAGGGTGCGAGCCCCCAAAGACTGATGGGCTGGGGCAGACAAAGGGGTCATCATCGCTTTGCAGGGTCGGGTCAGTTTGACGAGTCGGACTCAACACAGGGTGTGGTATACGGGGAGATGGATCGCATTCCCCGTTAATGCGTGCGAACACTGCGCCGGGACCGTCGGGATAAGGGGCACGGTGGGCAGTCTCAATGTAGCTCAGGACTTCCGAGGTGGCAGTACCAGTGCTGCGAGCTGCAGGTGTTGGGGTGGCGGGTTCGTTTTTTGGGTAGTCAGGGCTGGATGGGGGCTCTGAGGTTACCGTCAGATTGAAGACTGATACTAGTATAAAAAAGGAAATGGACTTACGTGTTTCCGGGGAGGAATCTTCAACCACTACCGGTTCCCGGCTTACAACGACAACACGACGACCTCCTCTCGTAGGCGTGCGGTTGGCGGTGTCTATGATGAATTCCGAAACGTCGATGTTGAGACTTGCTCGAACATAACCACTGAGCCGCATGATTGAGTCAGTAGTGCCTAAACAAAGGGTCAGTGGCGAACAAATTACAAAACATGCTCATACCGGGGGACGGAGACCTAGAGCGACTGCGCTGAGACGGTACGTGACGACTTGCGTGCTGGCGACGAGGTGTGCGAGATCCATTGTCGCTGCGGGGGGTCGTGTTATTGCGATACCCTGCATCACGACGGGATGGCCCGGTGTTGGATCTTCTATCCTGAGCAGATGCGCCCTCTTCATTGTCCTGTCGAGCAGTGTGACGAGGGGGAGGGTGGCGGGATTCCTTAGACTCCGGGCGAGAGACACCGAAGGGTAGCTCGGTCATGGTGGAAACGAGCTGAGTGACGAGACGCGCAACCGGCCGTATTTAAGGGGCTCGGGGTATTAGCAGTCCGACCTAAACAAAGAAGCAAAATTAGTGTCGTTACATCTCACCTTCCCACGAACACGTTGCACCCCAGAAAACCCCATGACCCAAAGCTGGGCAACCCCCGAGCAGCTTGAGTGGCTTAGAGCTCAGAAAGATAGATTCTTGAAGGCCCGCGAGACTGGCACGCTGGAAACATGGTACACCACGATGTACCAGGCGTGGTTTGACCGCTACCCAGAGTCCGAGCCATCATCTGAAGAAGTCAAGGCGGCAGGAGGTGATGCCAGCAAAGCCGCCGAGACGCGACGCGCTGGCAGAGAGAAGGTAAGTCGAAGTCTATTATAATATTAAAATGCAACTCACCTCTGCGTACCAGCAATTGTACTATTGGTACAATAACCACTACCGTGTGAACGCCGTCGGAACGACAAAGCAGAAGATTTTGCCCATCGGCCAGAAAAGTCGCAAGCCGCACCTGTTCCAGGCGTATATCAAGTTGCATGGCAAGCGGGTACTCCCCATTATCCGCGAGCGATGGAAGCAGAAACTTGAGGAGGCCGAGAACGAGAAGTCTCACAAAGACTACATCGCGTTCCAGAGCGCTTGCGCGAAAGAGTTGTTTGAGGAGGAGCCGGTTGAGATCAAGGATATGGTGACACGGTTCCGCGAAACCGGCTTGCTACCCACGGACGTTGAAGACGATAGTACCCCAGAGATAAAAGAGCTGCGTGCAAAGCAACAGTAAGTGGAGGAGTTGTTAAAGGAAGTATAAGCATACTTACATGTGCGTAGGGCTATTGACAACATTCCTAATACGGTCGCTGCGTGTTTGAAAGATATCCATAGATTGACGGGCTGGGTCGGCTCAATCTTGTTAGGAGGCCCTGACGCGCGCACCGGTGCTTATAGGACTCTTTCGTAAGTTGAGTTAGTCTTACAATGTCATTAGCTTACCCGTGGGTTAGGTATCATGTTGGAACTACCTTGAACGCTGGGTACCGGATTGACCAGGCCGATAACACCTGGGGCGTATTTGAGGAGGCCTACGAGAAGTTCGTACCAAAGTGTTATAGTAAGTACCGGTATGCAGCGCCCATGTGCAAAGACTTACCGAGTTATAGAGCCAGGCACCGCGAAGGAGATGCATCAACTATATGCGGAATCTGGCAGTCGCCAAAGCACCCCCGCCACCTCTACAAGGGAAAACTCACCTGCGGTAACAAACACCGCCGCCACAGAGCAACACGAGCGGCCACCAGAAAACACAGCTACGAGTGGCGGTGGACAAGGTTCCTCGTTCGAGGACATTGAGTTGGAGCGCGAACGCCGTATACAAGAGAACCTGCAGTTGATGAAGGATCTCGACCTGCAGAATCCGGTCCCATCGTCTACCGGGAAACCTTCTAAGCCTTCAACGAAATCGAAGTCGGCGGCACGGGTGCCGCCGCCGCCATCCAGCCGTGTGACGCGAAGCAAGTAAGTTCCTGTGAAATGGTACCTGTTGATCAATCTAATGTTGTCATTAGGGATACGATTAAGGATCACGCACCTGCGGGACAAGATAATCAAGTACCTCCCCCACCCGATAATGCAGCATCCGCCGCCGCCAACGACGCATCCGCCGCCGCCAACGACGCATCCGCCGCCGCCAACGACGCATCCGGCGCCACCAACGACGCATTGCCCTCCACCAACGACGCATCGCCCTCCACCAACAACCCCTCCGCCACCACCAACGATACGTCCGCCACCACCAACGATACGTCCGCCACCACCAACGATACGTCCGCCGCCGCCAGCGACACATCGTCTGGAGCTGACTCAGCTGCTGTCAATGACGACACAGACCAACCAAGTGGTCAATCGACTGACGTACCGGCTGGCCAAGCACAGCCCTCCCCTTCGTCGTCGTCGCCCTCCTCGAACCCTGACGTGATGTCCCCAGCTTCCGTCCAACCGTCAACCCAATCAGGCCCCGCAACGCCTGGCTCGTCGTTGTTGCCACCTGGTTCTGCCAACATCACTCAGCTTGAGACACCGGTGTGGTGGACAACTGCAGAAACGTACCTGAAGGGTCTGTCCACCAACGTGGCGTGGCAAGAGCTGTGCACCGTTTGGATGGAACACGAACGGCGGCTGAATTTCCCGGATGGATCGATCTGCAATCGAATCTTGACCGATGGACGACCCGTCGAGGTGCGCGAATGGGTGAGAGATGCTCGTCAGTATGACAAGCCACCGGTTATAGAGAGTCCGCAAGACTACGGAGAGCGTTGGAGGACTTGGTGGAAGAAGTTGCAGCCCAGTTGGAGGGGAACATCGTGGCCACCATCCAAGACGCTTCCAGATGCGCAGGACAACTGTAAGTGGGGGACACTTGACCGAGCGGGTTGTAACGGCATTTTCACTGTCGTCCTGTCGTTGGGCTGGTGGTTGTCGGCGGCAGTGGGAGCAGGCGACGACATGCTGAGCGAGGTGCAAGTGGCGGTGGAAGATGTCAAGTGGGTGATGACCACGATGGCCCAATCGCTTGGTAAGCGCCAAGCACCGAGCGCCTTGAACCGAAAGACAAAGAAGGCTCGCAAGACAATGTCGTTCCCAAGGCCTTAGGCTGCGCATATATATGGTCGATCATTTTTTTCTTTATCAATACTTAATTGTCGTCTCGCTAACCTTTCGAAAGTGCGTCCATCATTATTTATGTATACATTATATCACAGACACCATCGTTTACTGTACATACTCTTTGTTCTTCGTCGTACATATTTTGAATACCCGTCTATAGTGCATACAATATATCTGATTTGTAATGTATGAGTGAGGCGAACATGGTAGACTTCTGTCTGTGGCCAACGCCACAAAGCTGCATAACCATATTAGGAAATATAAGGACAGGCGCTATGACCAGAGCGAACGAAAAGCCTTACTACTACTCCCTGCGCCTGCGTTACAAGACTTCCGATGTGTACTACTCTGATGGTCACCACAAGGGCGTGGGTATTGTATTACAAGATATGCGGTGCATGCTACAAACCCCAAGTACGTACTTACTCTACAATACCTCGCTGAGCTAAACTACAAGGTCCTGGACAAGTACTACAAGGCTGTAGACAACTACTACAGGGCCCTCGGCAGCTGCTACATCCTGGACGGACGACTACTACAGGGCCCTAGACGACGACTACAAGGCTTTAGACGACTACTACAGGGCCCTAGACGGCTACTACAGGGCCCTAGACGACTACTACAGGGCCCTAGACAACGACTACAAGGCTGTAGACGGCTACTACAAGGCTGCAGACAACGACTACAGGGCCCTAGACGACTATTACAGGGCCCTAGACGGCTGCTACAGGGCCCTAGACGACGACTACAAGGCCCTCGACAGCTGCTACATCCTGGACGGACGACTACTACAGGGCCCCGGGCAACCCTTACAGGGCCCGGACAACTACTACAGGGCCTTAGACGGCTACTACAGGGCCCTAGACGACTACTACAGAGCCCTAGACGACGACTACAAGGCTGTAGACGGCTACTACAAGGCTGCAGACGACGACTACAAGGCCCTAGATGACTACTACAGGGCCCTAGACGGCTACTACAGGGCCCCGGACAACTACTACAGGGCCCTAGACGGCTACTGCAAGGCTGCAGACGACGACTACAGGGCCCTAGACGACTACTACAGGACCCTAGACGGCTACTACAGGACCCTAGACGACGACTACAAGGCTGTAGACGGCTACTACAAGGCTGCAGACGACGACTACAAGGCCCTCGACAGCTGCTACATCCTGGACGGACGACTACTACAGGGCCCCGGACAACTACTACAGGGCCCCGGACGACTACTACAGGGCCCCGGACAACTACTACAGGGCCCTAGACAGCTACTACAAGGCTGCAGACGACGACTACAGGGCCCTAGCACAGGGCCCCGGACGACTACTACAATGCCCTAAACGATAACTACAAGGTCCTGGAAGACGACTACAAGTGTGCAGCGAGCTCAGTTACAAGGCCCTAGAAGCTACTACAAGGTACTAGACGACAACTACAAGACTCTAGACGACTACTACAAGCCCCTGGACGAAGACTACAAGCCTTGAACGACGGCTACTACAAGATCCTGGACGACGACTACAACGCCTATACATGTATTACAATACCCCATGGACGACGACTACAAGCCGCTGGATCATGACCACAAGCCCCCGGACCATGACCACAAGCTTCTGGACGACGCCGCTTACAAGCCCTTGGACAACTACTACAACGCCCTCGACACCTACTACAAGTACCTAGGAATATATTACAATACCCCCTGCACGTTGACTACAAGCCCCTGGATAACGACTACAAGCCCCCGGACGAAGACGACAAGCCCCTGGACGACAACTACAAGCTCTCAGACGACGATTACAAGCCCCTTGAGCTACGCTACAAGGCCCTGGACGGCTACTACAACTATCTAGGCATGTTCTACAATACTTACTACAATGCTCTAGACACACACTACAATGCTCACTAACGCGTGCTACGACAATATAGGCATTGTATTACAAGCATGGTAGGCAGAGGGCATATCTACAATGACCAGGACTAATGCCACAGTTTACGTGGACAAGAGTCCAGAATTGTACTACAATCCTGTTTACTACTACTGATGCCCTCGGTATGTTCCAAGACTTCGGAGCAATCACCACTCACACTCTCGGGAACCCCAATTTACCGATGATTTCGCCATTTTCCGCACTTTTTTCTGACAGATAGGCAGCAAATACAAGGGTACTCGTCGATGTTGGATTCCTTATGGAATGCGACAATCTGATTCGACTCTAGCTGCTCCAGAATATTTCGCATATCAAAAGGGTGCACCCGTCCCTTGCCTGTTACTCAGCGTGCGTTCCCGTTCTATTTTGATGTATATCAGTCATTTGCTATCACACTTTCAGCTTGAAGTACGTCCATTTGTCACGCCTTGCGACGATAATACATGCTGACGCTGTATTTTTGACAGTGCTCCCCTCACGTTGGCTACTAGTCATGCTTCGTGTATACCTTCGCTGCAGAGCGCAGTGTCAGACACATTCTCGTCGCCTTTGCTTAAGGATGTAATGCGTGAAAGGATGACATATCACAATGCGAGTCCATCATTCAGTCGTTGTACACGTACGGGAAAGCAGGAGGCCAAGGTTGAGACTCGGGCTAAGTAACTACCAACAGTCCAAACGAAGTCACGTACTAGTAGTTCTACTAGGCGTTCCAGCCTCTGTTAGACGAAGAGCAAGACATGAAGAAGAAGGCGAACATAACAACAAACACGACGACGACGACGGAAACGAGAACGGCAAAGATAAGGAAAACGACAACAAAATCACACGACGAGTAAAACGAGGACGACGACCAAGACGACAACAACAACGAAGACGACGAATAAGACACCAATAATAGCGAAGACCACGAATAAGACGCCAATAACAGCGAAGACGAAGACGACAACGAAGATAAGTTACGCGCGACTACACTCCAGAAACTTCTGGGTAAAGTGGAAGGAAAGAGTATTGACTCGAAGGAGAAGAAAAGTCATGGTCCCCACAGAAGATGTTGGCCTAGCGCATCCATCGTTAGGTTATGAATGCAGATAGATAACGGAAGGCTTTGCTCACCATAGAGGAGCGATAGGCCGTGTCGACCTCATGCGATAACGCAGAAGAATACCGCGCCGCCGCTATTCTGCCCGTTCTGCGAGTGCTCGTAGTCGAAAGGAACGGTAGTACTCTGGCCGCCAACATCCACCTGCGCGTTTGAAGTTCCTCCAGTGGAGGTGTTGCGGCATTGCATCATCGTCTGTCGAGCGAGTATCTCCCGTACACTGAGGCTCTCGTCGATGGTGAGAGGTTGAGAAGCGCTGCTCGAGTTTGTGTACGCGTCCATTGCTGAGTGAGGTGTGTAGGGTTGATGAGTGGTGACTCGGAGGACTGGTGAAGGGCTCGGGGGTGAAGGGCCGGAGAAGACTGGAGGGGACCATGTCGTGGCTTAAAGGGCCTTATATACCCGCGAAGTAAGGGGTTTAATCACAATTATGTTCCTGGCGAGTTCGTCGCTGTAAGTGCATCGCATGATCCGGACTCTTGGTTTCGGGGTGGTCCCGCCAGCCGCCAGCGTTATCATAGGCCTAAGTCCGCTCGGCAGGGCTGTTCATGCGGTCTAGATATGTGTGAGGTGGAGAAATTTTTTGGTTTAAATTCTCTCCTTAGATAGCTGTCTAGAACAGATGAGCAGAGCAACCTGGGGTGAGAATGGCTTCGGGACTTCAGGTTCGTTTGGAGTACCGTCTATATGCAAAGGGTATGGATAAACCGACCCACGGCGTGTTGTGTTTGAGCGTGAAACCCTAAGCAATGAGCTCAGATGCTGGCAGCACCAGCTACATGGAGCGACAACATACACAGTACAGCATCAGCATGTCCAAATTGTGTCTAAGACGTTTCTTGTTCTCATATGGTTCGAACTCGGGACTCTGGCCTTCGTGCGTTGGATTCGTGACTCCTCCTTACTACCCTCAGTTTCAGACACTTAAACATGCATAAATTTCTTCATACTGAAAGCTTAAAGTCCTGATACTGCTGTCGAGTTCATAACAGTGAATGTTCTTCTCTCTTCGAATTGTAGCATAGTGACCGATGACGTCACTAAGATTAACTTGCCAGATTGACTGTGGCGGAAGCATCGGGTGAGATGGTCATTTAGCGCCAGCACAGGAGCGCTTCAACATGCGCGCTTGCTACCTCTTCCAACTCTCAACGCGACATAAGTACAACATTCTCAAATCTCCAAGGCAAGTAGCGCAAGTGGAAGCTTGAAGAACGCAATAACTTTGGGCGGTAGGTATGCTTCACCTGACCGCAAGTATTTGATCGACTGACGCGAATTTAGGGGTTATTTCAGAACATGTCAGTTTCTCCGAAGTTGGCAGGAACAACCATCCATCCCGCTAGGCCTCGGCCGCATTGCTCCCAATGTTACTGAGCAATGCAAGTATAGGCTATTGGTACTAGTTTTCAGGTGCTTACTGATCGAGGAACTTCATGTTTCGGCCTTTGTGTGGCCACTGCCAGTGGCCGTGGCGGCGGCCACCGACAGCTGCTGCGCCCGAACTGCACACGCTCGAGCTCATGATCAGCCTTACAGAAGCGGTTAATAGAGTCTATGACTTTAGATGTTGAGAAACGAGGCTCGTATGGTGACACAGGTGCGTAATTGTTCCGAACATCAATTTAGGGCCTAACTGACGCTGACGCCACCATATAACGGTTCATCCGTTATGCCAGCACTTTCTCCTGAAGAGAGTGACTGGAATAGTTGCGGATGCCAGCAAGTATTTGGGGTCTAGCACAGCTATAGCATGCCCTCGTACTCGGAAGCTGTGTCGTTCCGCGTGAGTTTCACTTTTTTACTTGTCATGGTGTGCTCGTACGCGTACTGATCGAACAGACCCAGACAGCTTTCCCATAGGCGAAATTTCCGGGTAAATTGCTTCACATCGGCCTCCCTGCACGGTACAAACAAGACGCCATCGTATCAACTCGACTCCTGCTGCATCGAACCGATGAGGGGGAGCATGTCTCATCGCCGCACCGCACCGCGTCGGCCGGTCTAGTCGTCGTTATCCTGAACTTTATCGCGTTATATTTCCTAACAGAGAAAAGTCATCTGCTTCACTCGCGATCAATATGCGAGGGAGGCGTAAACTGATGAGCTGATTATCTAGGAATTGTGTTCCGCATTTTTTTCGCACTCCTCAGCGATCAACATTGACGCCACATGCAACGTTCCTTAGTGACCTTGTATTCGCGCGATGCGTTCGGTATGTTCCCGAACTTCGGGAACGAGCGCCACTCTCACTGTGGAACCCCAATCTATGGATTATTGCGCCGCTTCCCGTACCTTTCCCGGTAGCTCGAGAATACAAGGGTAGTCAGCAATGTTCGATTGCTCGACATTGAAGATGTTGTCGGCGCAGATCTAGTCTCTTGGAGGTCGTTACACGTGTCCTTGATTGACGTGCGCAATTCTCTGTGCCGTTCTACCGCGTATTATTTTATTATCTTTGATAGATCCGAATGGCCTTTAAGGCCAACCTGGCCGCCACGCAGTCCCAGTGTGCGCAGGCAAACGTGTCACCGCGCCAACATATAGACTGCTAATTACTGTTGGAGCTGCAGCTCTGAGTATGACAGTGCAGAATACAAAGGACACAGAAGAGAATATTTGCGGCCGCCATCCCCATCACGTTGGCCGCCGTGTGGCGCTATCGGAAACCTTCTAACTGAGCTACAACTTGCGGTGAAAACTGAGCACATGCCGGAAGCCCGGCTAGACAGAGCATCCCGCCTTTGAAATTTGACATGAGAACCGAATCGACGGGCAGCAGACGGTCGACAGTGCACCTCTAGAGCAGTGACCAGCAGGTGCCATTGGTCTTCACGGGGATTCCCCCGCGTTAGGACCCCAAACTCCCGCCTCATGTTCTTGGCGCCTATAGGCCAGCGCGCAGGGTCGGGGAGCCTCATGTTCTAGCGAGTGGCCTGTGCCCTTCTTTCGCATGTTCTCATCGTCCGGGATCAATGTGTCTCGTATACTGCAACTTCTTGTACTGCAGTGTAATGTCGTTTATAAACGACGGTGCACTCTCCTTTGAGTGAGGACGTACAGTATCGAGAAGAATCGGCGTTCATTGACGAGATTAGCTCGCCAGATTGAAAGAATCACATGCAAGGCTCTCAGTATCGGCGATCCTTGCATCTGTGAACGCCACGTGTAAAAATTCAACCGTTCAATGCCGCGCGCTCGCACTCTGTCTCTGTCTCTCATCGGCGGCACAATGCTCTCCATCGTCTAGACCTTGGCATGTCTGATAGCTTGAGAAACATAATAATGGTTAGTATGATGGTAATATGTGTATAATTGATGCGATTGCGGTGTAGATTTTGTTCTTGGAATTTTGCCAGGTTTTCCGAGTGGCACGCGGCCACTTGGAGGCCACTGCGGCCACACTGCTCCCGAAACACTCAACGAGAACAATCCTAGACGTGCAAGCTGACTGCTTAGTGGGCTGTGCGTGACACACTGCTCACTTGCCCTAGATAGTGGTCACTCGCTCTAATTGTCTGGCGGCCACTCCGACTCTTCAACTGGAACTTCTATCATCCACAGCTGTTCGGAATGGCTGTGAAAATCGGCCAAGTCGTATAATTCCTGCGAATAATAGGGTGCGTAATAGGTTCGATGTCAATGTAGGGCCGATACACCGCTAACCTACCGTGTTGGGCCTGTCACCTACACCAAACCATATGGCGACGCGGACCGGTGGATAACCCAGTATTTGGGGTTCACATGTCACAACGTTCCCTTGTACTTGGATTACATGCACCCCTGATGTGATACTCATTGCGTTACTTGTCTCTCAGCTGACCATGACAGATGATATACAACACATAGGCGAAAATCTATCGGAAAATCAATGCGAAATCGCCATCCCTGCATGCGGCAAAATACGACGCCACCATATCAGGGTGAGTTATCAGACTGATGAGGAGCTCTGTACTAATGTATCCAGGCAAGCGGATAGCAGTGGGAGTTATCCTGAACTTGATCGCGGTTGTCTTCAGCTAAGCCCCAGTTGCGCGTCTCGCATCAAAGCTCTGCTCTGATTGTGTAACTTGTATAGTCTTTGGTAATTATGACGGTTTAGGACACGGTCGCAGTAAATATACCCATTTCCTGCGAACGCGCGGGTACAGTTACCAGTGGATAGGACCTCAAGCTCAAGAACTACTTACTTATTCGTCACTAGAAGCGGTAAGTATATTCAAGTTGCTCCCTGAATGCCTTCGATCATCGATGTCGCACCGAGCCAGATCTGGACCCCTCTGTCGCAGGCTGCAGTGCTATGATAGGTGCGTAATATGTTCTACATGATGTTCGAAATCAAGTATCAGATTCACAGGTTTTTGATAGCAAAATGATTATTCAGCATAGCGCGGGCGTTTAACATAGGACCCCGGAAACTGCTTGCCGCACTACGGGGCTCCTTGAGTGGCGTTCCGGCCGCAAGTATCTACAGCACAATCAAAGCCCCAGATTCATGACTTGGGTGGCGGATTTGCGTATAAATACCCCCACCATCCCTGCACCTATCTCTCCCTTACTCATCCGAGCCCACATCTCTCACAGTTGAACGTTCAGCTTCATAACCTCGCGTTACCACTACCATCAACAACCAGCATACGCAATCATGGTTTCCTCATCCGCTACCGACTCCTTTGCATCGACTAGCCAAGAGTATGCGCATGCCAAACCTGGCTCAGACGAGTCCACGGACATTCATCAGGAGACATCCCCGCTTCCAGAGTCGACCGAGAGTGTTGCTGGCTCTTACGGCATCTTACCACTCGACCAAGAGCACATCAATAACAACAGCACGTACGGGTGGTGTGTTATTGCATGATCGAATCATCCTCCTTCATGTGAGTTATTCTACGTGTGCAGTACTCCGAGAGTAAGGCTAACCCTCCGGTGTAGCATTCGACTGTGATGTCGGCTTACTACTATGCGATACCATCTCTCTTATCACTCCCACCACCATGAATACCGCCTCATTCATCATCACCATCACCATCGCCCCTCAGACTATTTGGATAACTTTTATTTCGTAACAATTCCTTATGGTTGGCAAACTCGGCCTTATCTATTTCTTCGTTCTTCTTCTCCTATTTTGTTACGACACCTCTCAGTCATTGACTGCACGACCATGACACTTCTCTCCTTCCTTCCTCCGTAACTTTTGCCGCCTCATCTGTGCGTCCCCACCCTCATTCCGTTTTCCTTATTATTCGCTGTAGCTATACTCGGACGATGTACTATTAGCTAGCAGTCAACTGATTGTCATGTCTTGGTAGTTAGTTGTGTACTGCCTGAGTAGGCCCAGTCTGCGTATTCTACAGTCATCCGCACTCACTCGTTTCAATTGATTTGTTGTACACACCTTTCTATCTGTACTTATGCCCGCCATCGACATGATTGTCGCGAGACGATCCAGCGATACTTGAGCTTGGTACACAAAGTCGACCTCAGTGAGGAGTCGTGACTTGTCTGCATTGAACTCTCCAAACTCGACGTTGAATGTGCATCACGGTCATGGCCACTTTGGCCTGCCGCGTTGACGCCAGGGACGACTATCGGATCCGGACCGGTGCCACTCTACTACTGACCGTCATCTCGCGGGTGAGTCTCGAGCGCATGCATCTGCCTCTCGCAAGCACTCACGGCAAAGGACAAAGTAAAACTGGAATGCAGATGATATGGAACAGTGCAAAACCGTACACCGTTCATGGTGGCACGCTGGGCCATTGTTCACTATTCCCACGCACATGTACAAAGGCTCTTTGGCCTAACGCCATCTTTATCATCTGCATAAAGAGAAATTTAAGCCGTCTGACGAGCCCATCGCTCACCCGTCCTCGACACTGCGACCATGGCTGACCCAACATATCCCCTGTTCACTGTCTTTGCTTTCCTGGGTTTCGTATTTGCTCTCATCCCTCTGCCGTGGCACTTTCAAGCTTGGAACGCCGGGACCTGCATCTATATGCTATGGGCATCGTTGGCATGTTTGGTTCATTCTGTGAACTCCGTGATCTGGAACGGCAATATGGATATTGTAGCATCTGTCTGGTGTGACATCGGTAAGTACACGGCTCGTACTTGCGTTGTGTTCTCATTATATTAAATCGTTTCGGCTAGCGACGAAATTTCTTCTTGGTGCTGGTGTCGGCATCCCTGCATCCTCTCTGTGCATCAATCGTCGTCTATATAACATTGCATCTGTCCGAGTGGTGTCTGTTACTAGACAGGATGTGAGTAATATCCAGACCGCGAACCGCTATGATCGCTTATACAGGACACAGAAACGTCGGGAAGTAATCACGGACATCTGTATTGCTATCGGAATTCCTGTTTTAGTCATGGTCCTTCGTAAGTTTTATACCATGTGTGGTCGTTGCATGCCTCTGATGAGACGTACAGATTATGTAGTGCAAGGTGAAAAGCTTCGCAGCATGCCTTGCGTTCTTGTTTTGCTGAAACATCGAATTTTAGGACATCGCTTTGACATTCTCGAAGACGTTGGATGCCTAGCTACTACCTATTGGACATTTGCTGCCGTCCCGCTAGTATTTATGTGGCCGACGCTGATTGGTTCTATCTCGTTCGTCTATGCAGGTGGGTTGTCGGTTACCGTTCAGCACTTTTGTGTGGAGCTAAACCATGTTTTCCACCTAGCCCTGACCTTACGGGCTTTCTGGAGACGTCGAGTTCAGTTCAGTGAACTGCTCTCGATCAGCAGTTCACTCACTATGAGTCGTTATTTCCGTCTGATGCTCTTCTCATGCCTGGAGATGAGTGGCACCATTCCGGTCTCAGTATACAGCACCTACATCATCACAAAAGGCGTGCCCATCTCGCCTTGGATATCGTGGGCCGATACACACTACAACTTCTCCTTCGTAGAGCAAATACCTGCAGACGTGTGGAGAAGCTATGCCCCTCGCAGGATCAATGCTGAAATGACACGCTGGCTTTTTCCATGTTCTGCCCTTCTCTTCTTCGCATTGTTTGGATTCGCTCAGGAAGCACGAAAACAGTATATGAAAGCGTTTAGGCGAATGAAGGCAGAGGCTGGCTATCTTCTCCCCATCCGCGGTGGTAGTATCCGGAGCTGGAAGAATGGGTGAGTCGCTTTGCTTATAGAAGGCCTACATCTATTTATCGTTCTTTTAGATTCTACTCCGACAGCCAGGCGCGGTCTTATGCCTCCGAAACTACTCTCCCAACCGCGGTATATTCGCCTCGAAGGTTCAAGCGATCCGACTCCCTCTTCTCATCTGTTGTCTCTTTCACCGACATCGATGTCGAGAAAGGCCTTAGTTCTACCCCATCATCGCTCACCGCACTCTCTAGTCCTTCCGAGACTGTCGTTAGCTGTTCAGAACCAGGATCCCCAACTTCGACGTCGCACCTCAACCCATCTTCACCTCCCTCACTGTCTCCGCCACCAATAGCTTACTATCCGAGCCCCTCGCCGCCTTATCGTCGACCTTTCTCTTCGTCTACCATTCTGCCACTCACCTCGAACTCCCCAACGATACTCGAACCTCCGAACACCTTGCCCATCCTCATACACCGGGAGTCTTGCCAAACCTTCTGAGAACTTCACCTTTCGAGATACCGACCACACGCGCTGGTTTATATCGACCGACTTAGGCTATTACCCTGGAAGGCGTACGCCAGATCGTATATCGCTATTTATTCGCCTTTGGTCACGTCGTCATGAACTACCTCTCCCATTCCATTGTATTGCATCGCTTCGTCTTCGTCTTACATAACTGACCACTCTCCCTCATTTGTATTACTACCACTTCAGGTCTGATTTGCCTCGTCACGGTCTTCACTCCATCAATAGTTTGTTGTACCACTATCATCCATGATGTCCACTCCTTCGATTTTCTCTAGATTTCTATTTCTATGTATTAGTACATGTAGACCACTCATCTTCTCATTGTACACTCTCGTTCACTCCTGCAATGCTATATGATTTGACGATCGACGATGATACGTTGGTATCTGAGTAACTTGAATCCGGTGAAAGTCGACGCGATCACTTGGTCAAGGAAGTCCTAGTCTGCGTAAGACGTCACGGATATGAATATCTCACAGAGATTCTCGGTAATGCAATGTGTGGATACATCCTGCCTCGTCGCGCATACCTAATTCTGACGACAAAGAAGTCAGAAGCTGTCTGTATAGCAACCGCAGCTTGCAACTTCTTCCCGAGTCTGCTCTGACGCGTTTCCGAGCTTCAGGTGAGCTAGATCCACATTCAGCTAGAATGCTCGATACTGATACTCGAACATGTGTCAATTAGCGATATTATGAAGGAGTCTGATTCCGAACTCACCGAGGCCACGGTCGGCGACAGTGTTGGTTCAATGAAGGCAGCATGGACGTGCTGAGGTGAGGGAGGATGAAATACCAGCAGGTGTACACGCGCTGGTTATATACGATCGAGACGAGGACTCGATACTAATATATCATCGCGCAATCAATGAGTCTTTTGTACTCTGGCCGGTCCTCTGTAGTCACGACGATATTCCAGACATGGTCCAGAAAACAGGATATACTGAGTCGCGTGGATGTATCCTTGAGTAGGATCTTGGTATGAAAGAATCCCGAGTTCATGGACAGTCGCGGAGAGATGTGAATGCGAGCATTAGGTAGATAATACCGGAGTGAGGACTCAGCGTGGTAGGTTGGTGAGAAACCCCATATTTCCACAAAGAGACGGAACCTGGGCAGCCGTCTTCGTCAGAGACTAGTAATGATACATCTTGATAGCATAATACACTGTGCAAGCTACGGCATGGCACGCATGGCCCAAGGACCCCGTAGACTATCAACGAGATATAGCAGTCATCAGCATGGCCAGTGTATCTGGATACGAGAAAGAGAGTTTTACCTGAGTCAAACCATCGGACGCTGACTAGAGAGCAGAGGATCATCCAAGCAAGTCGTCCAAGAAATCTTCCATGTTCTCTTTCTCACTCTTAGGCGGAGGCGGATTCTCAGTGGGTAAAGCGGGTGCCACTACATATTCCTTCTCTCCTTTGGCTATGAGAAGAGCTGAGAACTCCTAACGTGAAATGCACTTCTACGTCAACATTACCTTTCGTACTTCGGGGAATCACTCGGCTCCCGCCTGAAGAACGCTCCTTTTCTGCTTTTGCTTTGAAACGTGCTTTGAGGTCTATATGTACGTGTGTAGGTGTTTCCAAGTGAGCACTGGGCTGCATAGAAGCGACAGTTACCTCGAGTTGCTTCGGCAGCTGCCTTCTCTTGACTCAGCTCTTCAAGGGAATCGTCCCAGCTGATCTGCTGAAGCTTTCCTTTCTTAGTACTTTCCGTGTGCTTCATTCCAGAAGTCAGATGTGCAAGGCTATGGTCGATCTCGTCTTCGTCTTCTGGTGGGGGTACCGCAACGGGCGGCGCATCTGACAATCGCTGACGTTCCAAGAACGACGATAGGTCTACTTCAGGTTCAACTATTGGCTCTCCTAAAGCAGCCAAATTAGTGTAAGTACTTCAACGAGAAGATCTTCCAGACCATCCGAATCCAATTCTGGGTCAGGTTCAACATATCGATCGGCATTCGTTCCTAGTTGCCGTCTAGCGAACTTTCGCTCAAGCTCCTTCTGCTCTTCCTCGTCGAGCTCTTGCGCCTCTTCACCTTCCAAAACCAAACGTTGATGGAATTCAGCCGGACGTCCTCGGCCTCGGCCTCGGCCTCGAGCTCGCAGGTATTTTCCAAGCCCTCCGCGAGACTTTCCACGACCTCTTCCTCTCGAAGGACCAGGAGCGGCGTCCTCTGCAGATTCCATGGCTGTCAGATGTAAGTATTAGAGGTAAAACAAAGTGTTAGAGAGAAACCCTCGCGTTCGCCGGCAGTGATAGTCACGGTAGCAGGTGATTGGCTACTACTTACATCTGGGTGAAGTTATCTTTATGATCGGCGCATCAGTCGGTATACCGTATTGATGCGCCTATTGAGCGCCTTTTCTCTAGATGGCGCTACGGGTATTGCTCTCCGAGTCCGAGTCGGTCTCACGTTGCCTCTTACCTTCATGTAGTAAAGAGCCAGTTCTCTCAAATTCCGGTCTCATTCATCGTTCATGGCGGGTAGAAAGTAGTCGTGAGGTATGGCCTCCTGACTACGTCCTTCGTACAGGCACGAGACCCGGTAGGCGATATCTTCAAGTCGTACCCTCTCCATCGATCTACCCTCGCATCCCAAAATGTTGCCCGTTGAATAACACACCAGTTCGCCGATCTGCGCGTGGAATAGTACCTTGATATCGTTGGGTGCATGATCTGGGCATTCGAGGTCTCGTAATATCAATATTCAGCCTGACATGTGGGGCAGTCTGTGAGTCCTTTCTTCTCTCGACCTTATCTGAGTTCTAGTACGAACTAACTCGCATTTAGACACAAATCTCGTAATTTAAACGATCACATTGTACGACCACAGTGCCCAAGTGCTTATGGGCTCGCACAAGGATGAGAATTTGGCTTCGCAAGGCGCCTCATATCCACCTATGTAAATGCGACAAAGTGTTCTAAGGGTCTAGACTATCACCTTTCAGAGCTCCGTACCATGCTGCACATCACCACGTTCATATAACTAACTCCCATAAGTCGAATACAGTGCTGTATCGCTTCAAATACACTCTCGGACACGCGACTGTGGCGCCACGGAAGGTAAGCATCTGATCCTGCAAGAGCCATTCCGAAGTCTTCCTGATATGCGTACTCGGTGTTTCCCACTACATAGGCCCAATCACGAGCGAGTATACTCAACGGCTCTTCACCGAGGTATCCGAGTGCGTTGCTCCGCAGCCGTACGTGCGCTCAGTAAGACTATAGTATTATCGAAAGAGGACGACCTGCTGACTTTGTCTCATAGGTGCTGTCAATATCTTGCAACAGATTTGCGGCAGGTTTGAATACCAATTGTATTTACAGATGTATTTGCGACGTGACAGTTTCAACCATGATGAGATATATTGGCCAGCGGCACGTACGTTACATCGGACGTTATACGGTATGTCTCTATTCCTATATATTTCACCATGCTCTGCTTGAAGACCACAAGATTTAGTGTTCATACTGAACCATCCATGTTCGTATGTTTTTGTCTTTCTAACATTACTCCGGCTGAGGTTGAATGTTCAACTGCTTCACTCAGCTGAGTATGGACTTCTAGCGTACCGCGGAGGCGGCAATATGTCTACCGGAGATCATGCTTACTTTATCTGCGGTACAGGCCCTATTGCCAATTGCTATAAGCGGCTCCTCTAGCGGTATGCGCTGCTCCCCGTGATACAGAGATCACCCTCGTCTGCATGGTACCTACGAGATGCAGCCCCGGATGTTTTGGGCCATGCAGACATTCGCTTCTTGTGACACTGCGGACGACATCTCTCCTCGCGATATGCATCTCCTCCTGACCTGAACTCACATTTATCATAGTCGCAAGAGCGGTCACGCCAATCGCGTATCGTGCCAGACGATATGGAGAGAAGTTGTGTTTCGCGCTCCGTGAGTATAAAGGCGTCCTGGACATGGACTGCAGTGCTTCAGCCCAGCGGTCCCCAGCCCCTTCGAACGCCTCGCAAGCATGCACTTCGCACCTTTGACCGTCCTCACGGCTTGCTCGCTGTTACCGACAGTATTTGCTGCCACCTACTCCCTCTCAGATACCTACCAAGGCTCCAGCTTCCTGTCTGGTTTTGTGCATGAAGCCATAGCGGACCCCACCCACGGGCGTGTGTGAGTAATTCTTACCACCACCGTCTGTCCATGCATGCTGACTAGGTTTGATGACTACAGCAACTATGTCGACCAAGCTACAGCTGTGGCGCAGAATCTCACCTATGCTCACGGCAACACATTCATCATCCGCGCTGATCATACGACTAAGCTGTCTGCGAGCGGTCCTGGACGCAACAGTGTTCGCATCCGAAGCCAGAAGACATACACTACCCATGTCGCAGTGTAAGTCATCCGTTGGAGACTTGTGGATCTGCCCGTGAGATTAACATAACATATTTAGCTTCGATATCGTCCATATGCCTCAAGGCTGCGCCACCTGGCCTGCTGCCTGGGAAACCGATCCCAACAACTGGCCAAACGGTGGTGAAGTCGACATTGTAAGCGTTCATTAGGCGTTATCTCGCTTGATCTGACCTGCGTTTGTCTCTCTCGTCTCTCGCGCTCACATCGTTCAAGTAAGTAATTTGACATTCTCACATTTGCTCTCGATTCTCAATGACGTATCATAGGGTGGAAGGCGTGAACGACCAGTCACCTAATCTGGTGAGTTTGCATACCAGTGCAAACTGCAACATGCCTTCGAGTCGAACGATGACGGGGTCAGCCACCGTGAACAACTGCGACGTCAACACGGACGGGAACTCTGGATGCGGCGTCAAGGCCCCAGCTACAAACAGCTATGGTCCCTCGTTCAATTCAAACGGGGGCGGCTTTTATGCCATGGAGCGCACGAGCAGCTTCTTGAAGGTCTGGTTCTGGCCTCGTAACGCGGGGAATATTCCAAACGACCTGAAGAGTGGCGCGAGCTCTGTCAACACGGGTAACTGGGTACGTGGCATTCCTGTCTTTCTTATTTGTATAACTCGGGCGCTGATCCGTCACTGGCCATAGGGTACACCGACCGCGTATTTCCCGAACACGTCTTGTGACATTGCTTCTCACTTCGATGCGAATAACATTATAATCAATTTGACACTTTGTACGTGCTGAATAGGTTTGAGCGAGTGACAGTAGACTAACGCGATGCAATCAGGCGGAGATTGGGCAGGTCAGGCATCTGTCTTCAATGGTGCTGGATGCTCTGGCAGCTGTGTCGGTAAGTTAGATCGTATCATTGCCACATCTGGACGCTCAACTCATCCTCGCCTTTGTATAGATTTTGTGAACAACAACCCGAGCGCGTTCACAAACGCATACTGGCAGTTCAACGCTGTGCGTGTCTACCAGTGATCTGCTGTATCACTTCGATGTATACAAGGTTCACGACCTATTACGACAACTGTATTTTTATACCCTAATGCTTATCCGAGCACATGTTTACGATCGTGTCTATTGAGATAGCGGACATATGCTGAAGGTTTATCGGAGTTGTGAGCTACAGTATCAGTGACATATCTCTGTCAGAGGACAACAGACGTGAACTAGAGATAAGTGCCTTCCCCAGATAGGGGAGATGGCCCGACTCGAGGTCAATGTGCGAAGTTGGGTCATTGACCTATAGTCCATACTGTAGCTTGTGAATCGCAGTACTAAAGTACTAGCCAGACCTATGAAGCGCCCTTAAGTCGTCGGCAACAGCCGGCGGAGTACGTACGCGTGTATACGATGTCCTGGCTCCTCTCATAAAGCTTTCATGCACTGACCTGAGCTCTTTGAATCTGCAGGACTCGAAGTTTATTCACAGCAGACATGGAGGCGCAAACAACACCGTCTAGTGTCTCTAACACACAATCCGAAGGGGCAGCGAAAGCTGCTACAGAACCATTCAACCTCTCCAGTGCAGATGTTGTTATCGTGACCAGCGACAACGTCGAATACCGCCTACACAAGAATATCCTTTCCATCGCCTCACCGTTCTTCGGTGCCATGTTCAGTCTCACTCAGCCTCCGCAGAGTTCGACAGGTGTCACCGCGATCGATGAGCGGATCCCAGTCACAGAGGAGAGCGAGATATTTGGTGGCCTTATGCGTTTGCTATACCCTGTTGCCGATCCTCCACTGACGGAGCGGCTTCGGGTGGAGCAGATGCTGGAAGCTTCACTCAAGTATCAACTACAGGAAGCAACGGACGTCTTGAGGACCGCTCTTCGGGACTTCATTCCCCAGCTTCCTCTACAGGTCTTCGCCACTGCTTGTCGTCTTCGACTGAAGGAAGAGGCACAGCTAGCTGCGAAGGAGTGGAAAAGCCAGTCGCTCTGGAGTAAAGACGTCAATGAGAGGGACTTTGCGCGTACTGTGGAGGGCATGAGCTATGTTGAAGAGATGGCATATATCTCGGCTGGTTCATTCTTCCGTCTATTGCAATATTTGCGCGATACATCTGCCGAGCCCCCCGAACTAATTGATCCACCATGCTCCCATGCTCGTTCATTAGGTGGCAACAGCAGACTGGAACAGCTCGTTAAAAGAGCCAAGAAAAAAATGCCCACCGATATCACTTTCCGCTGTCGCGACGGCGTCGATGTTCCCGCCTACGAACTCATCGTTCGTTTGACTCTAGCAAATAAGCTGCTTACGTCACCTGTACCATCATCACCTGAGACCAAGATTTACGAGGTCGATGCAGAATCGAAAGTACTACGTACGTTCCTCCGGTTCTGCGATCCCTTGCGTACCCATGTCAACCTTGACAACACACAACACCAACTGGAAGCGATTATGGCCCTCGCGGAGAAATATGACATCAAGATGATGGTACGATTCGTCCGGCAGTACTTCTACACCCTAGCACCAACAGCACGCTATCTCCTAGCTAAGAAGTGGGGGTGGGAGGGCGAAGTGACATCCGCGGTACTTGCGATACCAGTAGTTGTCGGGCATGTGCATGAATGTACGTACTCCCCTTTGATGGAAGATAGCCATGCTGTTATATACTTCGATATGCTTAAAGACGCTTTCGCTCTGCATTTGACTTGGATTGGGCGGATGGCCCACTTTTCTAGCCAATAAATCTACATGTGTACCTTGAAAACGTTCCGCTCACTGATCGTACATAACATGGAGACAGTGTTGTATGTCTGTTTTTGTCGTATGTGTATTCCTTTTGTTGCACCCATACCCGTCAGCCTGAGTACTACCATCGGCGTTTCCACTGGGTGCATCAGATTTGAAGTGCAATCATAATATCGTACGATAGAAAACGCAAGTTTGGGACTGGTTGTTGTCGTACTAGTAATGTTTATCGCGGCTAACTTCAATTACATCTCAGTCCAAGAGACTCGGAGTTCAGTTAACGTTCACCTACTGTCATTCCGTTGATCCTTTATGTTGGCGATACCGGTTTTAATCAGCATTCCGGTGGTGTGTTGATGATCGCAATTGAAGTTGTCTCGGCTCTTGTGAAATAGCGTTTTGCGTAAAGTACTATACATCATGTCAACTGTCGGTCGTGATGATCAACCGTGACGATCTATCACAGTCTATTACAGCTGCCTATCTTGGTCTGATGTGTGTACTAACACAGCGCCGCTGACTCCGAAATTCAGTTGGCTGTCACGGTACTTCAGGCTAGCGTCCGACGCCGTAGTACTCACATTGATCCGTCATCATCATTTTTCGAGTCCTCCTACAAACTGACTTACATCTTCACTACGAATGAAAACCGCTAGCTATCCATTCGATCTTCCGAGTGGGGATGTTATGTTTGTGACGGCCGACAGCGTAGAATTCCGCCTACACAAGAGCATCCTTTCCATCGCTTCTCCTTTCTTCAGTGATATGTTTTCTCTCACCCAGCCTTCCACACCCCAAGCCTCCGAGTCTTCTGGTAGCCGTATATCAGTGACGGAGAACAGTGAAGTCTTCGACGCTCTGATGCGTCTAGTGTATCCAGTCGCCGAACCACCCTTGACGGATCCCACGCGCGTAGAGCGTGTCCTGGAAGCCGCACTCAAGTACCAGCTCGAGAAGGCCACTAGCACAGTGCGCTCAGCGTTCCGTCTCCTTCTTACCCAGTACCCTCTTTCCATATTTGCTTCTGCGTGTCGTTTACGACTTCAAGAAGAGGCACAGATGGCTGCAGTCGAGTGGAAGAAGCGAGTAACATGGAACACCGACCCCTTCATTTCCGACTTCAACGCCACTCTAGCTGGTGCATGCTATGGAGAAGAGTTGGCAACCCTGTCTGCAGGCACATACTTTCGCTTGCTCTATTTCCTACGTACCAACCCCAATCCTGCGGTGAACTTCATCGATCCGGGGAATCCGATTACATCGAGCTCGACTGTTGAGCAACGCAAAGATGCCTCTCCGGTAGCTAATCCACGTCTCCAGGAATATTCACAGGATACCGATATTATCCTCCATTCTCGAGACGGCGTCGAAATACGCACGCACCGAGTTATTCTTCGATTGGCCTCTGCCGAGAGGCTGCTCGGTGCGAAGCCGTCATCTCAAGACGGTACTTCAGTATACAATGTTGATATCAACTCTTCCACACTCCGCTCACTAGTGCAACTGTGCTATCCCTTCGCTCGCATTGCCAGCACCAGCACCACGCTCCAGGAACTAGACGAGATTGTACAGGCGGCTAAGGCATACGCCATCGGGGGAGTTGTCGATCTCGTCATGAATCACTGCTTTGAAGTTGTGCCCAAAAACCCTCTAATTGTCTACTTCTATGCGAAGAAGTGGAATTGGGAAGTTCTGGCGCATGCGGCCCTTGAATGTGTATTGGAGACGCAGATGAATAGCCCCGTGGACATCGATACCGCTTACAACTGGGTAATGGAGTATACTACCGCAGCTCATTACATGGACCTACTGAAGCGTATCCACCTCTCTCGCGTGGCAGCCTTACGTTTACTCAGCCAACGCAGTCGATGTCCGCGAGGGTGGAAGGAGCTGATGGGCACCTATGGATTCAGCGTGTTAGCCAGCCTGGCAACGGAGCTTCACAGACAGCCATCAGAGGAGGTAGATGCATTAGCATTCCTTAACGGATGTTCCCTCTGTGGTAGATACAAGGAGAACTCTGGGCTGTTTGGCAACGTAACGCCTGGCTGTAGCTGCAAAGTCTGCCAAACGCCTCGCCGCAGTGGTGGCCTTTTCGGGGCTTGTTTGTGCCCTACCTTCGGACCCCAGTGCAGAAAATACCTCGAAGATAAGGTTAGCATACAGACTCACCTCCGAAATGTTTTAGCATCATCAAAGTAATGCCCGTTTGAGAACTGATCGTAACCCCCTTGCTGCTCTTAAGCTTCAAGGGGATCATTGAACTCCCTGTAAATCAGTAGCCCATCGTTGTTTGCTGTCTGTTGTCTAGACTGGGAGTATGTCAGGCCGGTGATACCTGAGCATGTTATTTGTTACATAATATTTCGCACGCGTGGTAACCCTCCTGCTAGTACTTATGCATTTAAACATAAATCCCATCTACAGTTCGTAACCTCGCAGGAAGGCTCACTACATTCTTTATGATGCATTATTGATGTTTTGATGATATCGTAATGAACCAAAGGGTATTGGCAGACTCGAGTCCGAATTGGAGACCATTGAATATCGAGTCACGGTCGGTTCGGATGCGCCGGCCTGATGCGCCTCGGACGTTGACCCCTGAGTTGGACGCCAGTAGGTTACTTAATCCCACCTTATACTAACGTTCGTTGCTCAAAACTTCAGCTTTTAACCCACCAGACAAAGGTTTACTGGGGAGGCCCAAGGAAAGGACCTTCGCACAACCCCCTTTTCCGAGCACGGACATCTTGTTCCAATCTGTTCCTTGCAAATGCAATTAAGCCTTGTATAGATTATTGTATCATCTTATACCTTGCTTTAATTTAACAATGTACTGTTCTGTTATTGTAGTCAACCTGAGCTGCCCCACATCGACGCTTCTCACCATGGAGTGCCCCGGGCCTATCAATCTATCACAGCTGCCTATTCGGGCACGATGGTACTCCCGGCGCTTCGATGTATTGACAGCTGCAAGTGATGCGCACAGACTAGTACTCTCATTATTCCAAAGAGTACTTGCTGCGAACAACCATAATCAAGAATCTTAAGACCCACCTTTGCTCTGAAGCTCTACCATACAGGTCAGAATGAATACTCACTTGGTTTTAATTCGTGTGACTCAGTGGTCGCAACACGCAGGTGCATCTCTGTTAACACTCCCGAGACGACTTGCTGCTCAGCGTAGTAGCTCGTAATGACGGAATATATTGATATCTTAGCTAAGCAGCTTCCATCAGAGCTGAAGCTCAAGACACAGGTATTGCCTACCGAAACTCTTGCTTTATTCGACACGCTTCTACGTTTTGCTCTTGGATCAGAATGTCCGAGTGGCGACGTCGTTTCAGACGATACGAGAAAGTCATGGCCAGCCCATCAACAACAGTTTACAACGCAGATACAAGGAGGGAGAGCTGAGAAGCGGTCGAGGGATGAGGTGGCAGAGAGGGGCACGGGGCAGAACGATGAGGGCTCGGGAGAGCAGATGACGAAGAAGCGCAAGCTAGACGGCGCGAGTGTGGACGCAGACGATGAACACATTTTCACCCTAAACTCCTTGTCGGTTTCATCCCCTATACGGAAGAAGGTCGACGTGGCGGTATACAAGAACTGCCTACGACTGCTAAACCCCTCCACGCACGCTTCTGAGTTATCACTGTCATTCGCAGACCTCAAACGCGCGTTTCTAATCCCGACTCGCGGCAAAGCTAAACCTCACTGGTCCCTCGTACTTCTCTCGTCTGACACCCCTGCACCCGCAAAGGGCAAGAACGTGTCAACAGCCGCATCTTCAAATGAACACATACAGGTGGTCTTTGGAGTTGATGCGGTACCGACCGCAGCTTACACCACGTCTGAAGGCTCACATCCCAAAGGAACACCAATATTCGCGTCTCTTCGCACATTCCTTTCCCACCTACCACCTCACGTCGCCGTTACCGAAGTTGGACTTGAAGAAGAGCAGAGCAATGCAAAGGGTGTTCAGGCGTACCGACGAGCGAAGGAGGGCACGTTGTGGTTCCTGAGCAGCGGAGTGCTATGGGATGGAAAGCCCAGCGAGTTCTGGGACATCTCTGACTTGATTGGGAACGTACCTGGTGGTGAAGAAGGCGACGTCAATGGACCGACGATGACTGGGGCTGAGGGCGTTAGAGTGGTCAGCGCGACAGGGAGGACGTGCTCAGTCTTCCTACGAAGACAGCTTCCACCTCTGGAGAAGGTGGATGGGGAGGATGAACCGGCTATACAGGTCGAGGAGACCGACTTTGGGATGATCGACGGAAAGGAGCAGGACGGCATCCTGCAATGGGTGAAGAGAAACAAGCGACAGTTTGGTAAGCCAAAACAGCCAATCGAGAGCGTCGGGACGGGTGGCGCAGACGTGAAAGGCAAGGGCAAAGCTGTTGCCCAACCTGAAGAAGATGACTCCGACGTAGACGACGACGACTTCGTGGGCGACAGCGACAGCGATGGCGGTTCTCCGACGTCTGGAAGCGACAGCGATGACTCCGATGCCGAACAGGAGGCGAGTACGGCTGACGAGGAGGACGGAGACGATGATGGCGAAAAAGAGTTGGATCCGTCTCGACATCCACTGCTGCGGCCAGGAGCTATGCCCAAGATGTCGAAAGCCGCGATTGCGGCTGCAGTCGGAATGGTTACAGAAGATTTGCTGGGGGCAAAGCCAAGTACCTCGGGAGAGAATGCGATGGATGTCGACGACGAAGCGGAAGAGGATGCTGAAGAAGACGAGCTGGAAGATTAGGAGAATTTGCTCAGAAAATGATGGGTCGTTGCTTTTTGGTGATCGGTACGACATATCTAACTCGTTCTATCCCTGAACTTACTGGTGTTGTCTTATTTGCAGTCGTTTCACCGAGGGCCCAGATTATCTAGGTTGAGCCATATACATTTATATCAGCTTGTGGACAAATCTCAATGCACAATACACATTTCTATCTTGACTGATTCATACGCAGGTTGCCTTGGGGCTCGATTACTCTATTCTAATCTCACTTTCAAAACTTCGGTGTTACCTGTGGGGGAAAGCGTCAATGTGGAGTGCAAGTTGAAGCACGGACATCTCCTCGTACCTTCGAAAGCGCCAAGTTTATCTCCTCGTCCCATCTCTTGCTCTGGTCGAGAATAGTCTTCATCACGCGATGATCGTGGACGGGGCATCCCTGTTTGCATGGTCCGAAGTGTGTACACTTATTCGGAGACAATAGGTCCATCTCTGTGAGATCTTGCGCGGCGATAACCAGATCCAGAGCGCCTGAAGGTGGGGGCGTGGTTGCCTGAGGTAGGTCGTCTTTGGTATATATGCCGGATAATCTGAGGCTGGTGCGCAAAGCCAGGGAAAAGTCGAAGCAGAAGCGCAGTAGATTGCAGTAAGTTGTCGCATCGGCTGTCTCCATCTCCGGTGCATACTTGTACTGAATGCCCTGCCGTGCTATAATCCTTGCAGCTTCCTGGGCTTCCTCTTGCCATCCCTGGGCCACAGCAACGAAATACACGGAAACCGTGTTGGGATGACGTGTGACGAGCTCTTTGAACTCGGCTCTGATTAAGGAGACGATCTTTGGCATATTCCATCGTTGTGCAGCTGCATATACGTCATGCAACAGGGAGAGGCTCGTTGCATGAAGGCGTTGGAGCGGATAGCAGAGCCTCAGCAGCTCAGAGAGCACATAGCTTGGTAGATCCACCCGTACAGGTGATTGTGTAGTCGTGCCATCGGCTGATCTGGACTTCAACAACCCTCCTGCAGATGCCACCTGCAGTACGGCAGAATGAACAGGGAATTTGACACCATCTGACGAAACGAGGGAGGCATCCGCTTGAGCTGTATCGTGTAAACACAACCCTGTCTGTTTGGGGAGGGCTAACATCGTAGCGTTACCAAACATTTGTATCGTAGGATCCCCGCCATTGACGAAGCGTGTCATTCCGGACCTCACAGCAGGAGCCTCAGGGCTGCGTAGGAAATACAGAAGGCGATAATAAGCCCCTGCGGTGATGGTCGACATCTTCCCTCCGAAGCTTCTCCCGGCCAACGTTGACTCGAACAGCCACCCCGCATTTATCTTCGCATTGAGGGCCTCAGTTCTCCACTGTTCAGCAGCGATACGCGCTTCATTCTCAGCATTGAGTCTGCACGAAATCGCGTACACATTCAAGGGGAATCGTATGGCCAGTTTGCCCAGCTCTACTCTCGCTAATTTTGCTGCCTCATCCATCAGGTATTTCTGCGCAGCCTCCAGTACTTTCTCTACCAGAGGAAGATCACAATCCCGGTCCAGCAAAGGGTCGTCTATGGGGTAACACAGACGCATCAGACAGTCAAACGTCTTGCTGTCTTCTGAGATAGGGATAGGGTCCCTTGCTGCTATTGTTCCGACGTCCGTCAAAGACCCAGTCGGTTCCGGTTGCTTGAGAGAGAACATATCGGCGAAGAACGGAGAGGCTAGGATAAGGACGGCCTTGAAGACATGAAAGTCGACGTTGTCAGACGAGCGAATGATGACGTCCGCGTCCTTCCTATCGAACGGAACTTGAGCCATGGTGGATACCTGGGCAGACATTCTCGACGCGTAGTGCGGGATACGTGATGGAACTGGGAAGGAAAAGGAGAGTCAGTGGGCCACAACACAGTAGGCACTCAAATAGGAGCGCAATCCCCGGGCCTCGCGCGACGATGGACTCAACAAAGCTGCTTTGTATGTTCAAGCTAGCTGCATGGTATCTGATCAGGCGGCCGCAATGAACGACGATTCTCTTGTATACAATGAAAGATACAAAGAAAGTGGATGCCTTCCATTAACTCGCCTAGTACTTTGTCCCGTTGCCACGACTTGAATCAAAACCATACCGGCGATGAGATAATCATCTTCACTAGCAGTAGGCAACAACTAACAAGGATATGGATATGGAAATTGTAGTTCCAGGGTTCTGCTGGCAATGGTGCCTCTAGTCGAGCTTCAAGCTCCAAGGATGATCGATGATCCTTGGACTAGAGATCAATCTCGCTGAGCTGAGAATGTGTGTAAGTTATGTGTTTGCCAAGTGGAACCTACTATTGGCACCGCACCTTCATGATCTGGTCATTCAGCCTTTGATTCCTGGCAACGAGAGATTGTGCAGTGCTGGTTACTGCATAACCAGATATCCGTGGGATGAGGTCGATCATAGCGACTGCCAGCATTATGGGCTGTGTGTGTAGTAAGCCTGACGGCGACTGGAAGAAGTCGTTGTCTGCGCATCGCGAGGCTTCGGCAGACACCGCACTTCGCATCTGAGTAGTATGATTATGACAGAACTTCAGCAAGCGGTGATACGCCGTCGCGCCGTGGTCTTCCATCTCTGGGATGTAAGTGTCCTGAAGCATCTTCTGCGCAATCAGCGAGGCCGATTCCCGTGCTTCATCTAGCCAATCTTGCTCCATTGCGATAAAGTAGAAATACAGAAGATCGGAATAGTGATTCATGAGAGCGCGAAACTCTTTTCGGATAGAGGAGATAATCTTGGTGACCTGCCACTGCTTGGCAGCTGTGTAGACCGATTTGAACAGCGCAAAGTCTGACAGATCGAAATGTTCGACAGGATAGCACAACCGCAGTAGCTCAGCAAGTGGCCTACTGTGTAGTCCGACGGGTATGGCCGGAAGGTTCAGTTCATCTGGGGCGATTGGGGATAGTGTCGGTTTTGATTTGGTGGGTTTGATTGTGATACCTTGCAGTAGCTTGCTCGCGGATGCAAGATGTAGGATGGAGGTATGAGCGGGAAATTGAACCTGGTCCTGCGAGAGCAGCAGAACATCAGCGCCAGCAATATCATGGAGGCAACGGCCGACCGTTGGCTGAGAGAGCTGCTTGAAGAAGGAAGGGAGGATTTGAGTGGGGGGTAGGGAAGGATTACCACCACCAATAAAATGAGAGATCTTGCCGTTTCGCAAGTAGTACAGAAGGCGGTAGTACACTCCTGCACTAACATTTCCCATCTTCGCCCCAAAACTCCCTCCGGAAACCGTTGCTTCAAACGGACGATTATGGGATGAACCGCTCCGCAAGGACTTCGATTGATTGTACCACGCCTCTGCTGCCAGTTTCGCTTCTTCTGCTGCTTTCAGTCTACATGCGATGGCGTATACGTCTAGCGCATGGGATTGAACGAAAACCTGAAGACACTTTGAAGCAACTTTGACTGCCCATGCCATATCATATTTCTGGGCTGCCTCCAGGACACTCTCAACGAGCGAAAGATCATTCATGATCGGATCGTCTATTGGGTAGCAGATACGCATTAGGCAGTCGAACGTCTGGCTGGTCTCGGTGATAGTGATGGGATCGACGTGCAAATCCGGCGCAGTACTGTCTGATTCAGACGTTGGTACTGCTGGATCAGGCTGCTTGAGAGAGAACATGTCGCGGAAGAAAGGCGAAGCTAGAATGAGGACAGCTCTGAAGACATAGAAGTAGACATCATCAGATGTGCGAATGATGACTTGAATGTCGGCAGTATCGATATCGAAAGGGTGTTGTGCAACGGCGGGGTTTTGAGACATGGCACTTCAATGTCCTGGTTGAGCATGAGAGCAGGGCCACCTTAAATACTTTGTTGATTCACGTACCTATGAAAGATTGTAATTGCTATACTGCCAATGTGGCCGAGACTGAGTCATTCACGACGGGATTCAACTTGAAGTTGTGTGAGTGTGACTGATTGGCGCTGGATGCCACGATGATCCTGCAAAAGGCAGGTCACCTTGAAGGTTGTATTTCGGTCCAAATCTTGGCACTCTCCCACGTTTCCAAACTCTCTGTATCTGTGTGCAAAGACAGTATCTCTGTGCGACCCGATCTCACTCACAACTGGCCGCATTCCACACTCTGAGTCGCTTGACAACTATATCCGAGTCATGGTGCCGTGCGCGTGACCTCGAACAACCGTGACTTACCATCTGCACGGCACCAAATCGCTAGGGTCCACTTACATCATGGTATTCTCCGCCTCCCGAGTCGTCCAAGTTATGAGTTGCGAGTGCAGTGTTCCTTTTGTATTTTTACTTAGCAGACTAAGTTTGTGAATAACATCTCGTCTGCCAGTGAATTATCGGTCATCTCCGAGCCGGGCATGCGAGGGCCTATGCACTGGCAGCGTCATACATCGCACAGCTTCAATCTTCTATCATGCGATTAACCGTTGCATCAGTCCTACATGACAAAGTGCATGAGTATGAATATCAATAGAGATAGCCCATCCAACTCACAATTCTATGCCCTCTTCTCTATATGCCTCTCGGAATTTCGCTAGTTCTTCACCGGTAAGCGGTATCCAAGGGTCGCATCGCATTCCGGCACTGCCTTCCCTGATGTCATACCACCAAAATGCACGTCTATCTCCCTTTGGTTTCAACTCTTTCACGATCGTCATCAATACCGCCCGCTCCTTCTCCTCCGGCAGTTCCTCCACGCGGAAGCCAAAGTTGGAATATAATGCAAGTATCCATGGATAATCACCCGAGATTGGATTCCGTAGCCGAAGTCTGTATTTTGCTTTGTCGCTGAGCGTACGCTGAGCAGCCTCGAGCGCGGAGAGGATGCGGACAGATTCGGTAGAATATAACTTGCACGCGTCGGCGTAATGGCCTTGCTTTTTCGCATAATCCAGAAGCTCCTTGCGCGTGACCGCAATGCCAAAGTATGCGAGATTTGGTACTTCTCTCAGAGAAGGGTGACAGTCCGGCAGGAGGAAGGGAGAGAATGGGTATTCCTTTCGAAGGCGTTCGCGCACGATTTCTTTCTAAGATGAATGTTGCTAACTTGACGTCTCGTATACCCTAGTCACTACGTTACCTGTTCTTCGCTCATAGGTGCCTCTGTTCCCCATATACTTCCCATCTTGGATGAGTGTGAAGAAGGGGAGTTTGGTACGCGATGGGTAGCTGTAGAAAGCGGCCGGACTAAGTGGTGGCGTGTTCCAAGAGAGAGAGATTCAAATCGGGGTAGGATAGCAGTAATCGGAGTTCGGACCGCTCCGTACCAATCAGCTCGTCCTCGCACGGCCAACCTATCTTCCGATAGGATATGGGCGTAGGAAGGAGACACGGGCGAACTGCTCTCGAATGTATCAATATTCACCCCAAATCTGTTTGGTTACTAGTACGATGATCCTCGGGCTCGTTCTGAATGGTGCGTATTGAATACATTATATAGAAAATGAGGTACCATATCACATAGGTATTTGCTCATGATCCGTAGTGAGAATTCCACTGTCTGCTTATAAAATTGTCCTACTACGTGTTTTTGTACGAGAGCGCTACAAGGCAAATCGTACTCTCTCGGGCGAATCGTTAGAGGGGTTTGGATCATACACTTCGCTTCCATGATAATCAACTCGACGACAACCCGGTACTTGGTTCACGCTAAATATGATGCCAATGAACGTCGAGAGGTGGTAGGAGCTACTCACGCCTGAACTTCAGGCCCAAGACGGGCTGCCATCCATCGCGAGGCGAGACGTACTTCAGCTGGAGAAGAATGATGTCTTCCAGCCCGACGTTAGCGAGATTCCACATATTGTATTCTTCCGGAGAGAAGACTTGAGGGCCATCCTACCATGAAGGAATGAGACGAAATTTCATTATGCCAGTCGACCGGCGACACATACCTGTACTAGGATATGAATTCTCTCCGCTATGGCCTGTACGAGTTTATTTGCATCTATCTTTCCATCTTCGCTGAATGCAGCTTGTCCAGAAGTCGGCATGCAGCACGGCGCACAACCGGGGTACTACATCGCATAAGTCAATCACATAGAACGCTGACACTCGTTGATGACTCACCAAGATGTGAAGTGCGAAGTACGGAGAGATCTGAACCTTGTCGTCCACAATCCTGAAAGTCACCTTCATATTTCCCTGCAACGCATCCTTGACGCTGATACCAAACTTCCCACCCGCGAGGAACGTGATAGCACTCGCACTCTCATGCTCGTTGGCCCACTCAAGCATCTCGTCGGCGGAGTGCCAATCGTCAGGAGGAGGCCAATAACGATTCTGTGGGACGATGACTGCATTCTCGCCGTGGTCGGCGTAAAAGCACGTCATGACCAGACGGGTCGGCCCAGTCTTGTCGTTCCAGTCGCTCAAGGAGTTATACTGCGCGTTGCAAGATCAACAAACAGCTCGCAGAACAAAGGCAGTATCGGAACATACCATCCTTGAAAGAAGATCAACATTCTCCCTCTGGAGGTCAGAGAGAAGCTCCAACGGATCCAGCATCGCGACTAGGGTAGAATAATGTTGAGTAAGATGCAGGAGATTAACGACGGTGGGGAGAAGAGACAGGGAGCGAAAGCAGGTCTCCCTTTTATACGCGATCAAAAGGCCAACCAACACGTGAGAGGGCGTCTAATGACCAGCTCGAATAAAGGGTGTCCGGCAGACAACGTCTGTGAGTCGCACGTGCCGCAATGAACTACGGCCAAGAATCATGGTATCAGTAACCAGGAGCTGTGCGTATATGTGAGTCAGTGTTATCGGTGGGTGCCACGATATACCACATTGATTGCTCGATCGAGCCGGTGGCCAGGGAGAACATTCCCTGGCCCTTTGTCCCCAGGTTGGAGTGATAGTGTTCAAAGGACGGTCGGATCATTTGAAGGAGCATATGAGGGCCTGATGCGGGCGCAGTCGCCGATATCGAGAGCCCCAGAGTCCTAAGATTGGCCCAATCTTCCCGACCACTCCTAATGAATTAATTAATCTTTATAATGTCCCGCTCAAAGATTACACGAGTACTGACCTTGCATCCATACTCTTTTTCTAGCAGCTTGCTAAGTTTTTTGGGTAGTACCGTAAACCATCCCACGTATACCCGTACCACGCGCGCCCACTACTAATTCCCTAAGACAAAGGAACATGTTTCATTGAGAAGTGTCAAAACAATGGGCCTGTATACAAGGGTTGGACTGTGCATCAAACACGTTGAGGACCAAACTCCCTCCTGAGAGCAAGAACAGGCTGCCACCCATTCATATGCGAGACTTTCTTGAGCTGGAGGAGGGTGAGATCTTTGAGTTGAACGTTGGCGATGTTCCACGGCTGATAAAGGGCGAGGTCAGTGATATGTGGGCCATCCTACCAGTATACGACGTCTGTAAGTTGTAATTCTTTGGAAAGGTGTAGAAACGTACCCTGATGAACTCCTCAACGTTCTCTGCCACGGCACGTGCGATGACGGCGAGGTCGACGAGCCCTTCGCTCTCAAAGTCGCCCGGCATGGGCATATAGCACGGCAAACAACCGGGCCACTGGTACAAAACGAACCATCCAACTGTATCAGCACTCTCATTCCCCGGTACAAGAACCACACGATAGAAGGTTTTGCTTACCGCGATATGCAACGCCATGCCCACACCACCACCATCCTCACTAGCTTCCACGAACCTCGAAGTCACATCAGCACTCCCATCTAGCGCCTCCTGCAAGTTCACTCCGAACTTTCCCTCCGTGGAGAACGTCCACGTCTCCAGACTCTCCACAGCCATACTGTCGACATCGCCGACCGCCTCCCACACCCGCACCCTCTGCTGCTCGTGAGCACTTGCGCGATTCTCCTGTTCCTTCTGCTCTGCGACTTCGACTTCGTACCAATCATCCGGCGGAGGACGATAGCGCTGCTGCGGGACGACGATCATCTCGCCTCCCGCCTGCGCGAAGAAGCAGGTGAGCATCACGGATGTCCGGCCGGTATATTCGCTCCAATCGCAGAGAGGGTCTTTCTGTAGCGCGGACATATGCGTGTGGTTCAGAAAACAGCGCGACGATGATGGTTGGAGGGAGTGGACGTACCATGCTGGACAAAACGTCGATGTTGTCGAGCTGTTGCTTTGAAAACGCCATCGTGTAAGTGTAATAAGTAGAGTAAGATAGCACGAAGATGGAGAGTGAGCGTATTCAACCTGCACATCTCATTTTATACTCTGGCTCCGCTACTCTCTAAAGGCCAACGTCGCGTGACAGGCAAGCGCTTGACCTGATGGCCTGCACAGACGGAATGGCCCGTCAAAGCTCGCTTGGTTGGCAGGGATCAAAATACCGTAGGCCTTGTGGGGTCAATCTGTGACCACCGGTTGTGTGAGATAATATAGCTTGTGCGATGGCCAAGTTCTACGTGTATGTCAGTCTATGGCAACGAGTAACACGAGGCGGTAGAGAGAGGAAGAAAATTATATCAGCGACGTTGATAGTCAGCATTCGAAAGGCCGGACACTTACCTAGAGGGCCCATCATCTCTATCCACCACTCATCGTTCATCTGCTTCTAGTTATTGGACCTCACCCATCAGATGGGAAAATTCAATGCTCATCTATGCACCGTCATCGCACAAGCATATGTTGAACCTAACATCCACGCAAACTCAACTTGTAACCTGTCAACTTCACATCATAACCGCTGGAGCTCGCAGAACCTCGTCAATAACCAGCACCGTTAACCAATACATCATACATTATTCACGATCTCCTTTATTTACCTAATCCACCCCCAAAAACATATCAATTAATACCCATCCACACCCACCACACACCCGAAAAAAAGTCACTCACATCTCACTAATACCACTCTTATTTCAACGTCCTTAGCGTGCATCCCCGTTAGGACTCTCCGCACGACTCTGCACTCTGCTCGGCTCCCGGCTCTCGTCCCAGTCGCTCCCCTCCGCCATGAGCTCTCCCCGACCCATCTTGGCCAGTTTCTTATCGAACACCCTAGCAATGCGTCCGTCATTAAGACGATTTCGCAAGAGAGGAGGAGTGATAGTGGGAGGTGGGGAAGTCAGAACTTACCTGTGACGGTACCCGCTCACGAGCCGGGCGAGTAGGTCTGAAGTCGATATACCCGGTGTACGACGCGTGGGGAGGAATTTACCTGCCGTTTCCGCGTGAGTGAGAAATTTGTAATGTAGGATGCGGGAGTGTGAATGGAAGCACGGTACCTTGGATCTTGCAGAATGCATAGACGTCATCGAACCCTGCACTCCCGTACGGGTCCGCATCATGCGCGACATAGTCGATCTTATACTACCCACCCCAAAATTCCGTTACGTTAGTACCACTCAAAGCCGACGACCAGAAGAAACACACCTTGTCCAAGAACGCCTGATCGATCACCCACGGCGCATCCGGCACGACCTCGTCCACCCACCGACAATGCCTCACCGCCTCACACCTCTCCGCATGCGTCATCACCGTCCTCGACTTGTGTTCCTCGCACTGTTCGTCCGAGTTCACGCCCGCGAGCATGTACACCCCGGGCACCCAGTCCGACTCGCTCACTCGTCTGTCGGAGATGGCGTCGTGTGCGGTGGCGGGTGGGTAGGAGTGGGGTTGGGGTTGGGGCTGGGATGGAGGGGGGGAGGAGAGAGAGGGGAGGTCTTGGGAGGAGGCGGGGTCGCTGGTTGTGAGGGGCGAGGTGGGGACGGAGGGGAAGGCTAGTTTGGCTTGGCGGAGTTGGAGGGCGTGGCTAGATGGGTTGGTAATGATGATTAGATTTAGTGATGGGAACAGGTGGATGTATGCGTGTGTATGCTTACCCGAAGTGGAAAAGATCGTATACACCTGCCAGGGATCAAATGGTCAATCACAGGCGATAGGGATATAAATAAATTTGGAAAGTATGTTTGGTATGGGGATCAAACGGTCTTGTTTGAGACCGGGCAATTCTAACCCGGACCGGGATATTGCGCTGCGAGCATCCCACAACCACCCACATGGGACCACATCAACCGAATAGAAAATAGCAGGCCAGACGTCATCATCAATCATGTATGCACGAATCACGAGCATGACCCTGATCTGATCTGAGCTCCCCCACAATGACGATAATGATGAGGTACCATCCGTCAGGAACGCGGGAGGCGAATTGGAAGTATATGCGCCATCCAAGAAGCATAGAAGCACGGTTTTCTTTTGGGAAGGGGGACTTACCGTCTGCGTATATTCTCACGGGACGGTCCTTTGGCGGAGGGTTTATTTTGTACCATTTGTCGTGGACGTTGCATCCAGGTCCATCGATGACCTGACCAGTTAGGTGGCGTTAGCACTTTACATTACTGGTAAAAAAGAGAGCCAATGCACCTCCTTGAACCAAGCTTGGATGTCCTCTGGGGTCAGTCTCGCAGGGTCAAACGCAAGCGGTGCGCTACTCCCCGGAAGCTGCGTCGCAGGCGAAGGCTCAGTCGGTCGACTGGGCAAGCTAGGCGTAGGCCTCAACAAGCTCGGAGGACTGCTATTCTGCCACGTCCTGTTGTTGTTCGTCGTCCCCGTAGCGTTCGACACGTGGTTATGCGTCGGGGTCGTGCTGTGCACTAAAGTGGGAGCAGGCGGAGACGAGGGGCTCAGTGTCGACGCGATCGAGACCGTGCTGGTGTTTTGTTGGTGGTGGTGGACGTGAGAGTGCGCGTGGTTGTTATGGCGGATGGAGGAATAGTGCGTGGTGTCTGGGCCGGCGGTGGTGCTGCTTTCGATGTCGCCATCGTACGTCGGCGAGTCGAGTGCTTCGTCGCTGCTGACGATCTCCCTTGCAAGCGCATGCCTCGCTGCTATCCCCGCAGCTCCTCCTCCCCCTCCCCCTCCTCCGCCTTTCGTGCGTCCTCCGGTCCCTAAACCACCTGCTGCCCGTCGTCCTGAGGCGGGTAGGTCTGACACAGAGATGACAGACGCCCCACTATCGGTGAGAGGGTCGTTGTCCTCCTCTGAAGCATCATACGCCGCCGGCGAGTCGAGCACCGCGTGCTGTGCTGTACGTGAGCCAAAAGACCGTTTGGAGTGGAGAGAGCGGGGGTTTGCGCTGGCGCCGTGCAGCTTCGAGGGTGTCGACTCTTTCTCTGCGTGCTGCTGCATCGCTGAAAGCAGCTCTCTAAAAGAGAAAAATAAAGGTCAAAATAATTCCTGGGTGTTGTGTAGTTCGATGAGAAGACAGAGAGGACGTTGGGATGGAGCTCCTCGACTCCTCAGCTGAGCGCAGAAAGAGACTCAGGCTGAATCCGATATGATTGGGCGTCTATGCTCCTTGCGCAAGATGATTTCATGCATGACATCCCACGTGCGTGCGGTCCGCTAGCATCCGCTCTCTCTCCCTCTCGCAGCAACTCCCTATACTCATTCTGACGTGTGCACAAAACAGACCGATATTTGGTAGAGATTAATACCATTCAAATACCAATTTGGCTCACAGCTCAAGGTAAACAGCAAGACCTACACTGCTCGTCCTGGTATTAGAGAGGTTGCGCAAATCACACCGTGTGAAATTGTGTTGCGCGCCCATCATGTGTTGGTAAACGTGCATTGCGCAAAAGTGTGTGTTTTGTACTAGTACACGCCCGGCAAGTCCAGTCCTATTCATGTAAGAAAAATAAACTATCAATAGTGGGTGCATATGTAGAGGTCCGCTGTGTGTTTTTGGGGGCTTCTGCTAGCGACTTGGAGACGGACGAGGAATGATACGAGAGGCCACGATCCCGTCACATATCACAGATAGACGCCGGATCCCACCGTGTGTAAGTTGGCGACGCTGTTCAACGCTATTAGCGAGGTCTTTGGCAGTTTTGATTTATCACAAGTATGAGTAAGTTTTCTGCTTGAGGCTTATATACATTAATTGGGACGTGCGAAGCTGGGTGACTCAAGGAAGAGGAGTTAGTAGGGGACGCCGTCACGCAACGTCACGCTCACACGCGTGTGAGTCGCGCACGGGCGTTTGTGTTTTGCGCAACCTCTCTATTTTGTGCCAGAAGCATGTGATTCTATTACGCTCTCATCCGAGTCTGAGTGTTCGGATTCTTTGATCGTTGGGGAAAACCATAGGTTATCGTCTTCATCTCCCCAATCATAAGTGTGGTATTGTTTTGTTTCTGTATCTGTGATCAGTACGTATCAGTAGTTGTAGGAAGACCGGATTTGGAAAGCGCTCGCTTCGTGGCGTGGGAAGAATTACTTTTGCAGGCTGTGACGAGAACTGATCCCAAAGACAAAACCTACAGGAGGAGTAAGTGCCAGTAGTTATAGATATTGGGAAGATGAAGATGGCGAACTACTCGGACTAACTCCAGACTTGAAGATCAAGAAGGCTTCGAGGAGTATGCAGGTCAGCGACGGCGATGACTCCGAGTCTCATCTTGGAGACTGCCAGTGACAGGCTGTGAGATGAAAGCATAGCTACATAATTCTGCTAAAAGGATTTTATCGCTGGCAGTATAACTTGAACAACATAGCATAAGAATCCCCGAAACTCTAGCTCCTGCGTTTACGGACAAATCAAGTTATGCGTCGTTACTAGTACACTGCTGAGTAACTCCAGGCCACTAAGGCTAGTGTTGGTTTTTTACTCGAGATGAAATCGTAGTTTAACCTGGGAACAGTTGGCAGCAGCAACTATGGTACAAGGAGAAGGCATACCTTAGGCTCTGAAAGGAGTTCTGTAAATCTTTGCTCCCATCTTCTACCCTGCTCGAGCAAATCCGCAAACCTCTTTTTCAACGAGCAAGCATAAGGGCAGTTATCTTGGAAATAGCCATGGGAACAAAACTTCGAGCTTGATTGTGCTGAACGTGGGGATAGGCCAGTGACCTCGTTTGCGATGATTGTATAGGTGAGGCTTTTCGCAGAGGGTGGGCTACGTTGAAGAAGTGTACAAGACAGAGTGAGGTTGGATAACTTTGCCTCGACACTTACAGAAGAGTCGTGACAGAACCGAAGCAAATGATAGTAGGTGGTAGCACATGAATCCTCCATCTCCCTCGCATACAAATGCTGGAGTCCCTTTTGAGCGATAACCCTCGCGGCGAGCTCCGCTTCTGCTCGCCACCCTTGCATCACAGCGATGAAGTATAGGGAGATCGGATTCGGATGTCGCTTGATGAAGGTATCAAATTCGTTCCTAATGACAGAGGAGATTCTCGTGATTCTCCATTTCACTGCAGCCGCATATACAGGACATAAGAGTGAGAGATCGGTAATGTTGAATCGTTCCATGGGATAGCAAAGCCGCACGAGCTCTGCTAGGACGTCGCTGGGTAGATCAACAGGGAAGGTGGAAGGCGGCGAACCGGCGTGAGGCTCCACGCTAGGCTGTAGCTCGGCTAGCAAGGGATCCATTAGCTCTCCGGCAGATGCTGCATACAAAACGGCAGAGTGAACGGGGAATTTAACACCGTCTTGTGAGATCAGAACGGCATCTGTCTTGGTGGTGTCATGAAGGGGCGTGGCATTCCATTTATGCGATGATCCAGAAGCAGTAGCGACGTTCCGACTACCAGTAGGATCTCCGCCATCTATAAAGCGTACCATCGACGGTGGTCTCATGCATAAGTAATGCAAGAGGCGGTAGTACTGCCCCGCCGTGGTTGTCCTCATTTTGGCTCCGAAGCTCGCGCCCACCAGAGTTTGCTCAAACTGCGAGGCGTATCCCCTGAAAAATGACGTAGTCTTCCATGCACCGGCCGCGAGTTGCGCTTCCTCCTCGACCTCAAGCCTGCAAGAGATGGCGTAGACATCCAATGGCTCTGCTTGGACAAATGTCCGTAGCATTGCTCGGGAGAGCTGTGCCGCCTGTGACATCTAGTACTTAATCGCAGCCTCCAAGACACTCTCTACAAGGGAGAGATCTTTGATGACGGGATAATCTACCGGGTAGCAGAGACGCATGAGGTAGTCGAAGGTCTGACTATTCTCAGTGACAGGTATAGGGTCCTCGTTATCGAGAATGGCGCCTGAAGCGATGGGCAATTCAGGTTGCTGGATGGAGAACATGTCGTTGAAGAATGGTGAAGCCTGGGTGAGGACGGCCTTGAGAAGGTAGAAGTTGACGTTATCGGCGGTTCGGATGAGAACGTCTGCTGAGGCTGATGAGGGGAAATTAAAGGGTGGCTTGGCTGTAGCGGGTGTTGTGAAAGGCATATTCTCTTGGAGGGAAGTGTTGAAGCCGTGGGGAACAACTAACCGGTACGGTGATCGTATATAGTCGTTAGAATCTGACTAGAGTCACGCAGCAAGGTCTTGGCTCCGCTACCCTACACGCCTTTCCATGCCTGCAAGAGTTGATGTACAGGATCGAGACCGGGAGCGCTGTAGACACCATAGTCATTAGGGTTCCGCAGAGCATTTTCGCACACTGATCAATTCAAGATAGACAGCATGAACCATAAATAAGCTTACCAGCTGTGTATGGTATCGCTTGCTACGTTGCTCGACCAACGAAGACACACGGTGTCTTGTCGTTTCTAGTCACTGAAATACCATGGACGGTAAGACTCGGAGGTGCGATCAACCGCGGCTGGTGAGACTTGAGTTCTGTAAGAGGCAGATCAGAACATATTAGCGCGACACTGGACAGAAAGGACACACCTTGAGTGCTACTGCGATCTGCTGGGCTATCGCACGGTCGAGGGTCAGCCGCTTTTTACGAACCGATTACAGTCGTTGTCCGCAGCTGGTTACAAAGCGAAATGAGATTCGAATACGCACAGTTTTCCACTGGGAACGCCTGGGGCACATGGTGGACCGCACTACGTAAGTAGCTAGCAGGTATCCAAGCCTTCAAGCTTGTAAACGAAGGAGGAAGACAACTGAATGCTTATGAGCTAGAATGGCATTGGCATCTCCAGGATCACATCGCTCACAGGCGACCGCCCATGTTCCAGTTGGCACGAGATGTAAAGCGACTCGGATGACTGATTTCAACCAGTATTAATGAGAGCTCCGAACTAGGTGTGTGTAAGTAGCAGTATATTTGTCGCAATGGTCGAGAGCAAGCCAGTGATCACTAGTCACTGATCACAGACCGATTCGGAAAGCGCTCACTTTGTGGCGTGGAGTGCCCGGCTTGTTCCGACAAGTCGAAAGGCTGCAAACTGCGCAAATTGACAGCCACCTCCAATGTAGGCTCGTGACCAGCCTCTATATACCTCGTACCTCGGAATACTCCAATGTCCATCATGCTTAGTCTCCCTGAGGCAGAGTAGAAACGTTCAACCTTCGCGGGCTCAGGATCTTGTGTCTGAATCATGCTCGCAGAAACCAGCAATTGAGCGGTCAAGGCTGTCTTCTTGTCTCGGAAAGTCGAAGGCTTGAATACAAGTCGGATACGTAACGCCGCTCGCAATGTGACTCAGGCGTTGTTTCCAGTGCAAAACTAAGTAAGTATGCGCATCCGAATCTCGTTTCGCTTTGCAAACGGCTGCTTTCAGACTAATCGATGCCTAAAGCTGCCCTGCCCGGTGCGTCTAGCATATCATAGTGGTGCTCGGAGTGCGTTCCTTCTTTTTCATTGTGCGCGAATATGTAATAATCTGCCTCCTACACAACTCTCCAGCTTTGGTCGATCCAACATCCCGAGCCGAGTCTGGTACTTCTCGGAATCCCGGATCACAAACGGAAATACATATACCTTCTTTGATTGCGCAATGTCTCAATCGACGACTGGCAGGCTATGAGTGGAACAAAGAATGACACGTGTTATCCGAGTTACACGGTACTTTCCTGCAAATTGCCATCCATATTCAGGCCCTGTTCTCCCAGGTCCAAGTAATTCCCAGATATATAATTATTGGATGAAAGCTTGCGCATCCGAGTGCGATTTCCCCATCTAATAGCAGTATTGGTTTTAGGGCAATGGCTGTTCATAGAGCTGGTGAGCATATCTATGGCCCATGTCGTCTATCTTCCATTGATCAGTGTGCGAGCAGAACTTTGATGATTGCCTTATCAGCAGCGCCCCTTGTACTCAATGTGAACTAGAGTGATCGGATTGTACGAGAGATGACTCGTGTTTCACCTCCGGTCTTGTACTTCAGACCTTGCATAGAAAGGTACGTAGAGGAGCGGAGTCGAGACCTTGCTGCGTGGTTCTAGTCAGTATCTGACGACTATAAAGTATCATTATGCCATTCAGCTGTTCCCCCCGTCCTTGACTCTTCACTCCAAGAGAACATGTCTTCCACAGCACCCGCTACAGCGAAGCCACCCTTTGATACCCTCTCAGCGGACTCATCAGATGTTCTCATCCGAACCTCCGATAACGTCAATTTCTGTCTTTATAAGGTCGTCCTTATCCTGGCTTCACCTTTCTTCAAGGACATGTTCTCAATCAAGCAACCTGAAGCACGCCCCACCCCCGCCGCTATCCTCGATACTGAGGACCCTATCTCTGTCACTGAGAACAGTCAGACTTTTGACTGTCTCATGCGTCTCTGTTACCCGGTAGATGATCCGGTCATCGAGGAGCTCTCACTTCTAGAGAGTGTCTTGGAGGCTGCGATCAAGTACCAGATGTCAGAAGCGAAGAAGTTATCCCGAGCAATGCTACGGACGTTCGTCCAAGCGCAGCCATTGAATGTCTATGCCATCTCTTGTAGGCTTCATGTCGAGGAGGAAGCCCAGCTCGCGGCGGAAGCATGGAAGGCTGAATCGTCTTCCAAGGGGCACGCCCCGCAGTTCGAGCAAACCCTGGTGGGCGCGAGCTTTGGAGCCAAGATGGGGACGATTACCGCGGGCAACTATTACCGCTTATTACATTACTTACGCATTCGACCACATTCGATGGTACGCTTCACCGATGGTGGTGATCCTACTGGCAATCCAGACACTGCTTCTGCTTCCCAACCACCACATATGGCTGCCAAGCCTCTCTACGACACTACCGAGACAGACACGATCTTGATCTCACGAGATGGTGTCGAATGCCCTGTTCATTCTGTCGTTTTGCGTGCAGCATCTGCCGCAAAGCTGATGGATCCCTGGCTGGCGGAGCTCCAGCGAGACATAACGAACGATGTTAACGCCAGCTCGTCGCCTTCCGCCTTCCGTGTTGATCTACCAAGCGACGTGCTAGCTGAGCTCGTGCGGCTCTGCTATCCTATAGAGCGATTCAATTTCACCGATCTCTCACTCCTCTGCTCCGTATACGCAGCTGCGGAGAAATGGAGGGTCACGAGGATCACTTCTGCTATCAAAAACGAGTTTTTTATTCTCATCGAGCGGCACCCAAACCCGGTCTCCCTGTACTTCATCGCTGTGAAGCAAGGGTGGCGAACTGAAGCGGAACACGCTGCGAGGATCATTGCACGAAAGGGTATCCAGTATTCCTATGCAATGGAGATGGAGGATTCGTTTGCTACCACCTATCATCACTTGCTTAGGTTTTGCCACGACTTTTCTTCTAGTGCCCGGGCGCGGTTGTCCAGCCTCACTCCGTCTTATGCACCTCCTCAAGGCAGCCCGCCCGCCATGGGAAGCCTCACATATGCAATTGTCGCGAACGAAGTCAATCGCCTATCCACTGGCAACTCGACGCAATCAAGCTCCTCAACCTGCCATCATGGCCATTATCGCTATAACTGTAATTATGGCTGCCGCAACTATACGATGCCGCAAGTAACGAGTATCAATGATTTACTCGAGCAGAGCAAAAAGTGGGAGCAAAAATATGCGGAAATCCTTGCAGAGGTACGCCTTCTTCTTTTGTCAGAGTCATTATATCGATGACGGGTTTTTCCAGATTCAACTACGGTTTCATCTCCACGAAAGCTCTGCGGAGATCGCAGAATTTTTTTCGGATGCTCATTCCATGCTGTTCAATTCGTGATACCAGCTGCTAGATATGTAGCAGAATCATGCTTGCAGTGTCCCCGAGTCTGGCATACTTATACATCAGGATTAAGCCAGGATCGCTATCCCTACTAGCCTGCAAAACCCTACGTACTTCCCTGAATCTTGGCGGGAATCTGAGTATATTATCTCTCTCAGTGATGCCCCAGTCATGTGTACGGGTTTTGTCTTTGTGAGCAGTACTCACTGGTAGCAGTAGTCGAGCATAGATGGATTAAGAAAGTGCCCGCTTTGTGGCGTGAGGCGGCCGGCTTGTTCCGGCCATCTCAACGACAGCTTCCGAGTCTACTGGCAGCTGTGGGATGTGACAGCGTGCCGGTGCGCTCTCATGTCGTCTTGCGATTTCGCAGCTCTCAAGTATTACTTATATTGAACCGGCTTCAGATCGAATCTTAAATGGAAGAGGGGAGTCGCCCTTGATCGTACTACTACTTACCTTCGAGTTCATCTTAACTCGAAGGTCATTTGCAGCGGAGTCTCTGGTTAAGTGGTATGTCCCTCCTTCCTTCCTATCTGCACAAATCCAAACCATTTGCAAATAGACTCAAGAAACTGACATGAATTAGGTGTGCCCCGCTGATCGCGACTGCTGTCGTCGTCTGTTGTCTACTTTCTGGGTTAGCGCGCAATGGATCCAGCGTAAACGTTCCGCGTCCAACATTCAACGACGTCCATGTACAATCCTCCTCGCCCGTATGTATATTGCGAAGTCATGCGAAAACCATGAGGATACTCGGTATTGTTACCCGCTTCACTGCTATTCTTTTATTCAACTTGTTTGTCTGACCGATCTCACAAACACGATTTACTTCCGTTGGCTCTGGCGCACACAGCGGCATCGATCCCGAGGGACAAGAGTCGGGCTCTTGCTCTGTGTAATATGTATAAAGCCTCCCTCTTGGCGTTGCTGGGTAGGGTATCGACGTCTACCACTCCTTGAAGCTTACCTTCGCCTGTCTTTCCTCGCTTTCCTTTCCCTTCCTTTTTCTCTACTTTACGTCGTTTTTTTAGTAATAGTGTGCCCGGAGCTCACGCCTCTTCATGTCCAAGGTCACCTGGGTACGTTCATCTATTGACCAGGGAAACTTTGCCGCTCACCTATGTCATTTCCTAGCGTACCCACCACACCTTCCTCGACTTTGACCCCACCCGTATGAAAGGCATCCTCGAACAGGGGATCATCGTACCACAAAAAGTTTACACCTCTACATATTGCGAGGACGGCTGGAAACCAGCCTCTCCGATTAAATTCGTTTTCGACGGGAGACCCGGCGTGAATCTTGTCGAAGCACGAGATTGGAAATTGGAAGGGAGCGACCTGCCTCCGAGAGTGTGCCGACTAGATGAGGCGACTAGGATGTGGACATTGAGTGACAAGCAGCAGGTTCAGATTCGCATTCTCGTGAGTACTCTACAGACATCGGACTGGATAGTCGAGATGCTGAAGGAGCTATTTGCTATCGGATTTGGATGTGATGTCATGCGACGTGCGTCATAATTAGTGGCCTGGGTACAACACCAAGAAGTCACGAAAGAACAAGATCCCACTCTCCAGATCAGCGCATTCCGTCGAATTGAAATACAATACCGCTGAGATTGCGCAGAAGATCGCGAAGAGGGTGTCAGAGTATCTAACTGTGAGTAAATCTCCAGGTTCACCATCTTTTTCCGCGCACCAAGCTCTTCGTATAACTCTAATATGTATGAACTACAGGCACACATGTTTGTACCGCCTACTGAGCCGGGCGATGACTGGAGCATCGCTCGTTGGCCTCCAGAAGCGGTGTACCTTCTCAGGATCGAGAACGTTTCGAAGGGAAGTTGGCAGCCTGTTCTGTCGGTTGATCCGTATCTTGCAGCGTATTCTGCACCTTATTACTATTAGTAGTTGCCTAATCTACTTACATACATACGATACCATGATGACTACTCTGTCGAATACTGTACACGAGTTGTGCTGCTCAGCAGACTCCTTACTTATGGTGGTTCTATGCAGATATGGCTCGAGTAAGACAGCTTCGTAATTCATTCCGTTTTGACACTTTGTGGATGAAATATGTTTAGCTCGTTAGTTTTCTCTCCGGCAAAGGATACTCGCTGGCGTCAAAAGTTTGTCCAAAGGCGTCGACGATGCACCGCGAGAGATCGTGTCAACGGATTGCTCAGAAAATATTCGTGAATGATTGGTAGGCCATTTATAATATTTCAGCGTAGAAATTAGAGCAGTTGATACTGATGTTCTCTCACAACGAATATTTTTGTAATAATAAGAAAATCCATCTTTTCTTGTGGGTCAATAATCGCAACAGTTTTAATGTGATAAATACGATTATGATGTCAGCAGCTCATACAAAAAATATCAGACAATAACTCGAGAGTACCGAGGTACTATACCCTCGTCATTGTGCAGACTTTCACGCTTTTTGGCGCCTGATGCGCCAAAACCGCCCGTCGAAGGCCATCTTGTCAAAATTCTCATGCGTGCGTAGTGAATCTTAAATTCATGACACTTTACCGGCATACTACAGCGGTCCTACGGGTTGCATTAAAAAACTTTCAGACACTATTATTTAGCTCCTACATAATCATGTCTATCACAAGATGGACGTCATAATAGGCAACTTGTGCAGCCCAGAGCGAGGTCCAGGAAGGACCTGGCAGTCTAGTTTTTGGTGTACAAGATCTATATGCATGTAACAGTATACTACATTAAATTTGAGATTATAGACGGTTGTCCGGTTGCCGAGCATCGTCACGAGCATACAAATACGATTGGACATACTTTTGACGCCAGCGAGTATGTGTGCTGCTCAATGACGTGACATACCTAGTTGGGACGGTCGGAACTTGCCGGTTCCCTTGTCTGATGGCTGTCACGCCGCGAGACCCTTGTCCCGGTACTGGCGCTGCTCTCTATGTACATCCACCAACGACACACCGTAAGTATATGTATTCCGGTTCAAGTGTATGAAAGTGCTGTGCAGCTGCTATATTAACGCCGGCTCTGAGACATCGGAGCGATGTATCCGTCTGAGAAGTCTTTAAAGGGCTTATGAGGCTTAAAAGGTAGTCGCCTCGTACAAAAGTTAACCGCTATCTTGTGCTCACAACAAACATCTCTTTGTATACAGTTCAATCCCAAAGCGCCGATCGCCTTCAAGTTTATCACCATAATGCCGCGCTCACTGGCACTGCACCGCCTCTTTTGAGATCGTAATACCGGCTCCGAGGTCCGACTCAGTCCACGACAGTACCTATGCCCTGGCGGTATACGCGAGTATCTGCCTCTCATTAGCTGATCCGTATCCCGTATTGTTCGAGAGGCGCAGCATTGTCGTTTACATAAATGCTATGGAGAAGGCTCTAATGTTCCTCCGGGGTCTTTTGTTCTAGCTCGTCGTCATCCGATCACAAGGGACGGCCATAGCCCACATACCTTGTCTTCGTGGCCACCCTGCTGTCGCTAGGCCCACAAGGGTACGGGCATGTTGGATCGGAACAGCCTCGTGGAGATCTTCCTGTGCCATGGCAGTGGCTGCCACCCGTTTTGTGCATGCCCGAAGGCCCATGGCCCTAGCGATTGCATCGTTTAGTCTCCGCTTCCTTTGTCCTTGCCTCGTGATTATTGAACTGGGATGGCCCTTGAACCCTTGGGTCGACGTATATTGTTGGTGCTGCATATAAGCAAGGTGGAAGCTTGCTGTGGACTGTACCGCTTGAAGATTATCATCCTTCATCAAGAGCTTGTCGCATACTCGACTCACCTACCTTCAATGATGGATTCAGATACCAAGGACGCTGTCACCACTCAAGTTCATGACGTAGTAGCGCCTGATGTAAGTGCTGGCCAACTCGATACATTAATGGTACGTTCTCGCAGATATGCTTGTTTACTTCTATGGCTTCTGACATAAGCGACAGGGTGATCCCACAAACTGGCAGTACATGTTTGGCACTGCGTGTATGTGCATTGTAGACTTCTACCAACGAGGACAAGGAACTCTTGTGATTCCACAACGACTGCACTGTCCAGCCTCTTTTATTGCGTCCTCCTCGGATACTGATTCCGAGCCAGACTCATCGTTATCGAGCGGCGACCTCGTTCCTCTGATTACCTTCTCGGAAAATGACATGGCAGGTATCAACCTCCATGGCGTACTACACGAGGACCTCAAACCGGAACCACAGTTCGCCCTGTCTGACATCACGTCACCTTTCAAACTGCATGTTGAGGTATGTACTCTCCCTCTCTCGACCGCACGTCTTGTTTTGACTGAATCAAATCATTTCAGTGGCCAGGCTGTGAAAGCTACAGTGAGACGATAGATTGTGAGCAACTCGCTTTGGGCCATGGTGTGGTAGACCTTCTACCCCTCGCGCGTTCAATAGCGCAGCAAATCGATGCACTTCTGAAGGTACAGTTCCAGGAGTCTTTGTCCAGTCGTGCGGGATTACGTACTAATCTACCTCTCGTAAAGAACCCGCCACCTGTGAATGATCCCAAATTATACCGTCTGTGGAACTTCTCAGATTATAAATTGCAAGACATGTACCTTCTCTGGTTGCGTAACGTCTCGAGCGACGGTTGGCAGCCTGTGATTGGGGTGAAGCAGTGCCACACGAAGCTATAATGTGACAGATCACTCAGGGTCTGTTCGCCTTGGTCTATCTCTGGTACCCTGGCCTGACAGAGATCCTGCTGCGCTGATGCTACTTTGATTTCTATGCACATACATCCATGCTCGTATAATTTATTCAGTGGTTGTTCCAGTAATGGAGATGGCCTTACACTGCCTCGGTAACCGTTTTAAAGCACACTCGAGGTTGAAGTAAGTAGTCGGATCGTTTAACTACCAACTATTCAAGGAGTATACGCCAAGACTAGACTAGGCACATTCACTCTAACGCCACACAGTTCAAGGGACCGCAGGTACCTAAATAACAAATCACTGATGGTAGCCTATGGTCTCTTCATATCCTACTAGCTCGTAGTCGAACCATCACATTCCTTACTATCGTACGCACACCGCCTGTGGTTCATTCTCCAGAACGTTAACAGCAACTGCTCAATTTTGCCGCGACCCCCTTGTTTTCTCAGTCGTGCTCCTGCTGCTTTGTGAGCCGCCGCTGCTGCCTAGGTTCAAATGGCCTGCCAATCGGGCTGGTAATATTTGTGAATCCTCGCCACCGCCGGTTTCTGTAGTCGCCTTGAGTTGCTTCCTAACCCGTTGAGTCCTCGGGGCTGACTCGGGGCTGCTGGTGATTACTTCGTGACCACGTTTTCTGGCATAACCGGCTTCCGTCAACGGAGAATCGTGAGCATCTAGTTCACCACCGCTTTCCAACGAATCCTGACTTTGCGTCTCCTCCGGGTCGTTCTCCAGCTCATCGTCTACATTGGATTCCACACCGCTACTATTCCTGGACATTGACCGAGTGAAGCGTGTTGGGATCGAAGGTTGAAAACGGACGCCTTGATATGACTTATCGCCCAGCGGCGAGGATTGCGGACTGTCAGAAGAGTCTGAGGATGAATATTCTCCCTCGCCATTCGCAATCCGATTCAGTATATCCTTCATGGGGTTCTAAAACCGTTTGTTAGTCGTCATTGTAGCTGGGCTCAGGAATTTTCAATCTGACCGTATTGTTGAAGTCTGACTCCCTATCAATTGTAATGGTCATTTGCGGCTCGTAGTGTGATGGCTGGACACTGATTACATTCCCAACAGCGTTTCGGAGTAATTCAAATGCACATAGCATTGCTTTGCTGAACTCTTTGGGAGTGTTGTCGCTGCTCGGAGCGAAGATCCGTTCTTTGAACAACACAACCTCAGGTGTCAGATTTGCTACAATCGCCTTGACGAGGTCTTGATTAACTAGCTCGTTGACAAACATAACCCATTGCTTCTCGTCCGAGAGACGAGAATAGGAGAAAAGTGTGAACGTTTCACCCGTGTTCAAGAAGGCATACAGTCGGTTCTTTGATTCGATACTAGTATCCGGATTGTCGTTTTTCATACTGCGGTGCTTCAGTTTGGCATCAGCGAGGTTCGCCGGAAAACGCTCTGCAACAATGTAGAATGCTTGCATATGAAGCTGCAGTACGGCTTTCTCGACTTCCGGTGAGGGTGTAAACGCTTTCAACTTGTCCATGCGTTCGCCTAGGGCGGTCGACTTGTCTTCACACCACCAACAGACCTCGTGGCATAATATATTGGCGGCCCTCTTCGACGAGCCTGAAGCCGCAGTATCCTTCAAGTTCACGTCTCGGATAACCATCCCAGCGAAGTCGGGGGCTCGATATGTACGGGATAGCTGACTTGTAGTCAGAGGTTTAAGTTGGACCCTCTCAAAAAACGACGGTGCCGGCTTGATAGAGGGCTGGGGGGACAACGCCACGTGGGCGTCCTTGAGAGCTAGTGTCTGGGTAAAGCCACTGAATATGCGCGTCATGGGAATGTACTGCATCCACTCCTTTGTGGGGTTTGCACGAACTACTGTGAATTCTCGATTAACCCCTTCAAAGAAGCTGTCTTTTGACAAAACAATTCCCTAGAGATTTATCAGCAAATCAGACTCTACGACGATCCAGGGCGAGAGGCTTACATTATCGGACTCCCATAAGTCTTTGCCGATTTTGTCAAGTAGAGGGTACGATCTTTTACTGTTCATGACACCAATAATTCTCGTGGGGAAGTCAACTTTCGAACTAGAGTTAGACATGTGTTTGAGGTTGGGGCGATATAGAGAAATGCGAGTGTCTGAGTGACGTCTGTCTGTTGGAATTCTGTGGTAGGGTAAGGATACTTCTCTCATGTAAGGCTACAGGTCTTTATACAAGTCACGGTATCGGGTTTTTATCGCGGGCAGGTCGGCTGACAGTGACTCGTAGACAACACTCATACAGCTTACACAATAACCGACAACCAAGAATGTTTACTCTTGTAACTTCAAAAAGGAGTTGATGTTGCCTGTACAGCGCCCAATAATAAGAGCATCCCATGTTAGAGTAAGTAGTGTGAGCAGAAAAGGGGCTTGAGTACAGGGGAGTGCCTCGCACCGCGACCCGGGCGCCGTCGATTATTTTTCGGTTGTCCTCAGGTTTGTATATTTGCCACTAGGGCCGTTGTGTTTCGCTTCAAGGACAAGAAGCGAGGAATGTTTGTGAGGAGTTCTGTTCCAGGCATAGCACGTCAGCACGCCGAAGTACTGGTAAGTTGCAGGTACACCTTGTGCTTGCATGCGATTTGATGAAAGTACAAGTTCGAAAGAACGGGAGTAGCGCTCGTCGCTGAATCAGGCTGATCATGTATATTTGAATCGCTGTACATGTCGTGTTGTCAACGTGTTGTATTACCAAAAAAGTTACTGCTCATATATATATCGGACGTATTCTACCAGACGATGATACAACAGTCGCATCTTTCCAAAGGGTATTGCCCACTGCCTAAATTCCTCGCAGCCACCAGTGTCAGCTCTGCTACCCTCAGTACTATCGTGCTACAAGATGGATCCCGGGCCTATACCTGACGAACTTAGGCTCAAGTTAGAGGCTGACACTGCACGGGTATGTTGAAACGTTCAAAGTATAGCTCTCACTAGATTTTAACTTCAAGACTCTGACTTGGTTCAGAGAGCTGCCTGTCGCAAAGATGTAGACGCAACAGCCCGTCCGTGGGACGAGCTACCAGATGAATGCGATCCAGCTCAACATGCAAACTCCGAGGTCATGTTCTATGGAATTGGAGTTATGCATCACGAACTCGTGGCGTACGCCTGGAAGAAGTGTCTATTCCCACCTGGGACCGATCTTCTAGAGCCAGGGATAATGCCAGCCGCAGCAGTTGCCGCTGCTTGTCTGAAGGTACTCAGGACAAAATTTCAGCTCCCAAAGCTGATGATCCGGATACCCGTGTCTACAAAGTACGACTGGGTTGTAGTCTTGTATTCAAACTATAACCCTCAACCTGAACTGTTGGAGACCGATGGGGCGGATCTTCTCCGCAGGGTAGCGAATGAATTGGGTATAGAGGTCACTCGCCCGGTGCAATGGCACTTCGATCCAATGGATCCAGACAAGGAAGACATACGTGCTAGACTTGCAGGCTCGACGACTCGCAAATGATGGGATGGAGTTGAAGTTGAAGCAGGGTTTTCAAGTGAAGAGACCGATGTGCGGAGGTTAGATTTTGTTTTACTGTTAGGGTGCTCTTTACTGATATATGATCAGCTCAATGGATGAATTAGGATCTGCGTACTTGGTTGTAGCTAGCGTTCAATACATGGGATGGTTATACGCGTATCTCGTAGTCGATATCATACGGTCTAGAGTTCTTGACGTTCTTAACATGCTCGAATCCGTCGCATTTCTGCTCCGGATCCTGTATACAATGAGCCACCTTGTTCGCAACGTGTTGCCCTTCGAAGTATGCTCCTTGCAAATACCCTGTCGCCCGTATAAGATTAGATAGTCGGTTCCAGTGTCATTGATGATGATGAATACGCACCGAAATAAAGTTTGCTGCCAGCCTCGCCTGCAAACCAGAGTCTACGATCAACATCTGCCCTCAGATTCACGTGTTTCTCTTCTACGAATGATGGCGGCCAGTTTGCGTAAGACCCTCTAAATAGTGGGTCCTCATCCCACGACTTGAAGTAGAAGTCGGTCGGAGTGGGGATAGTCACGTTGGGGTACATAACCCCTATCACACCGAGGACCTCCTGCAGAATTTGATTGCGCGGAAGTGAAGTAATTCGTCGGGAGAAGATGTTCTGTTAGTAGAGTAAAGAAGTCAATTGAGCGCTGGGTAAGTGGATGAGCTCGAACTCACGGTTACTGTCGTGAATAGGATGGCAGATCCTGGGAAGAAGTCTGGATCATCCAGACTTTGCCAAACGGGATACCGACCTCGTTCTCGGTCAGCATAAAGAGCCATCTACGATCAAATGAGAGACAAGTCAGTGGATTGGTCTTAATTGTAAAATGTCAAACGAGGCGTACCTCTGTGTCGAACCAGAACTTGTAGGGAAACTGCAAGAAAATCTTCGTGTATACGCCCTGGAACTCAATGCTCGTCAGTGCTGGCACAATGGTAGTTATGGATTGACACACCATAGTCATGCTGTAAATTGCCTCTCGCTTCCACACCGGGAGGGGCGGCTCGAACCGAACGTCGTCATGTTGCAATACACCAAGACTGGGTGGAATAAATTGGTTAGCAGATGTCGCAAGCACATGCACAGCTTCTCGACTATATCAGCATTCTATACCACATGATATTCACCTGAACGTGCAAATTACGTGATCTGCGCTCAGAGTCATCCCGTCCGTCAACTGGACCTGTACCCCGTCGTAGGAGTACGAGATCACGTTAACAGTCGAGTTGAGACGGAGCTGGTCCTCGCGCATGAACGCGCTTGCTTCGGATTGTAGGATGGTCTTGAACCCGCGTTGGTCGACTGACATCGCATTCTGCTCGGAGAAGGTGAAGAATGTCGAGTTGTTGTTCTATTATTGCGTCCATAGAATGTTGACGTCGTTGTAAGCAGTCGGTAGCGGTGAGAGTCAGCATGGACAAAATATGTCAGCACTGCGAAGAAGGAAGACAGGCAGCCAGGCCAGGATGAGTCGTCCTGCCTGAAAGCATGCAATGTAGGAGTTAAGGTAGTTACCCATGACGATGCCAGCCACGACGTCTCTTCGGGAGAAGACTGGAATTCCCAGTCAAACTACCAACACTATCAGTTGTCCAAATTTCCAGCTAGCTGTATGAATACTCACGTGGTAGTATTCTGCTGCGTGTTCGTGTGGTGTTCGTGGTCGAGAGCCGGTCAATGAGTATCCAGTCCGTGCACTAGCGTCCACTAAGTTCTTTGGTAGCCTAGCACCGGCGGAGGCAATCAGTTTGTCGAAACTCGCAGACGCAGCCTTGACGGTATCGGTATAGTCGGCAGGTCCGTGTTCATCAAACGTCGCTATAGCGGGGAAAAATAAGTGTTCAGAATGACTTTCTCAGTTTGGTTGAGCGTACCAAGGCCGTCAAAATATGAGCTGAAGCGCGTATCGAGTCCATGCTTCTTCGAGAGGGCCCATACTGGATTCTCAGGCCCATCACCAGTACGTGTACCCTGCACCCAGTTCGCACCAAGCTCAACAGTGTACTGACGACCGGGCTCACCAAAGGTATGGCTCAGCATACGGCCTCCGACTTCGTGACGCGCTTCGATGACAATGAAGTCATCGATGCCTTGGTCATGCAGCGTGCGAGCTGCAGTGATGCCTGCCATGCCACCACCAAGGATCAATACCCTGGCGTCCTTCCGCACGGCAGAGAGGGGTTGTTGTGGCAGGGTGGGCAGTGAGAGCGCAATAGGGATATACCACACACAAGTAAGTATTCGGAACATGCTTTCGAAAGGCATGTTTCGGTGACAAAATGAGGGCAAGCGAGTTTAGCGCAGATAGTATCAAAATTACCACTACCCGAAAGAGCTCACTTTATATACGGCACACGAGCGTCGTGGCGACCGCCAAAGGGCGTTCATCTCCGCCGGTTGTTGCAAAGGGACATGGAATTTGCGATAAGGGCCCGAGATAAGCCTCACGTCCAGCGACAGCTTCGAAATTACCTAACACCCCGTGGGGCCATGGGTTTCGTGTACCCTATCAGCGTGCGACTGTGGCTTAGTGAACATGCAAATCGCTTGGGACATAGGAAGCTCACCATATGTTATCGCCAGAGTAGGCTGTGATAGTCAGAGAACGTGCGACATTAGGACAGGTGAGAACCGCATCTGTTGAGTGGCGCCCTCCGGTATCAGCTGCTCTAGTTATAGCTTGATGATATGCAATAGAGGCTCCATACCAAATGCAGTTTCCTGTGCTCAGTCTCCAGGCGAGGGATGCGGACCTTGGGTGTAACGCGGGCGGACCTATGCATAGTAGTGGGAGCTATCGTTAACGCCACAAGGCTGATATTCTGCCTACTGAATAAACGGAACATGGGGAGAGTAGACAACGTCAGCGTTCGCTCATAAGTAATCTGGAGGCCTGCGGACATCGTGGCAATCATATGCTTGGTACCTTCATGAGGCTCTCGCGAGATCTCTGAGGATAGCCTAGCTTTCTACTGCGATAAGTATTCAGTGACAATATTGAGTGTTGAATTGATACGTTACAACCTCCAAAGCTTCAAAGCTTCACGCGCACACGCTGATCAAAAAGCAGTTCCATAACAAGAGCGCAAACCAGGCGCTTATTGAATGGAGATTGATTATGTAAGACATCGAATCCCACGGTCACTGCCAGTGTGGGTCAGACCGTCACTGCCGTTGCCTACTCGTCGTAAGTACTCGAGCTCCTTCAGTCCTTTCACCTCTAGGTGAGCGTACAATATTGGATATATACACACTCTACAATACTCATGAATACATTCGAGCTACAAGTCGCAAATGCTGTTGATTACAGAGTCCCATGACTTCCGGGCGAAATTCAGCCACGATAGACCACTGGCAACTACCACCCCCCGCTAGCAGCACTTTCACGAACGTATGCCCGCTGTTGTCTTCTCAGCATGTCTCGCAAGCGCATCAAAGCCTTACCAAGCTCGTTTCTGCCTTGTTCATTCTCTCCCCAACCCCAGAATGAGTCGATCTATAGCACCAGTATGTGATCAATCGTGCTGAAATTGCAAGTTTTGTGCCCGAGTTATGCTGACGCACCGGACTAGCTTCAATCAACTCTCGGTCTCCGGTCTCTAGCAGCAATTTATACAATGCAGGATGCTGTGTGAACTTTGCCTCGAGGACAGCGTCCATGACCCTCAGGTTCACATCGAACCAATCGTGACGGCGTAGACGCTGCCTTCGAGTAGCCTCTTGTAACGCTGCTCGCGGTGTTGGCAGGTGGCGAATTTGTTCGGCCACGTCCGGGCAATGATCGAGAAACTTTGAGGCTTGGAACACTGTTATCATTGAGTCGTATGGGATTCAGAGGGGCACATTCTACGATACGTACGGTGTTCTGCCGTTGGATAAGTTTTGCCATTGTATACGATGGGATGATATGAGAAGTTGGTAAACCTAAGATGCATGTTGGATGATGTAAGAACTACTCAGGTGAATCTATTTGATGGCTTACTCATAATATGGCTCGTTCCTATCATAGAAAAGAATTCGACCACTCTCTGGACGTGTTGCATCTCTCATAGGATAATCTTGAGGTTCATCCTGCTGAGAACTGGTACCATCTGGATGCCTGTCTCAGAATGATGATCCTCACGACAACTATTCGCGATGTGACACATACCCTTTCGCATTACCTGCGTCTGACGGTACACACCACTGGACGTGACACTGTACCTCTGACTTCTCCTCGACGTTCGTCGATTTGTGGGCTCTGGAGGCATAGCTGGAGCGAACACCGCCCAAAGGCCTTCGCACATCGTACCTGACGTGGTATGCGGAGACAACGTGCGAACAGATACGCAGCCGAGACGTAATGACACGCGCCTGCAGGCACGCTTCTTGTCATCCAAACAGCCGCAAAGCACGGTGGGTATATAGGATGTCAAGACCGCTGCGCTCGTCTCCCTTCTTCCCACCATCTTGATCTTGCACTCTGGTGAACGCACAGTATGTGTCCAGATACTTCCAGAACTCAGGATACAACCTGTGCGTTTCCAAACTGCACCAGTAAAGTTTGGCAAGATCCCGACGGTTCTTTCTCGTCGTATTGTGGGATAACTCATCGAGATGCTGCAATCGCGTTGGCTGATCCTGCAATGATGTGCAAAGTACGTATCTTCAGAGCTTATTATTATTTCATGTCGTTAACGATCTCTGTAGAACTGCAAGCAACGCCCTGTCTACGTAGAAGGTGGAAGGAGTACGTCTGAGCATTACGGGCATCGCAGATCGAGTCTGATGGCTGCTGTTAGCTCATGATTATTGTGGGAGGCGATGCGCCTCCGATGCTAGGACCAACGGTCCATCGAGCAATCGAAGCTCGACGCCGACGCAGGCGTCCAATCTTTCCGTAGTCTCTCAATGTCGCACTTCGGGTTGCACTCGTCCGGTGTTCGTGGGCTCTGACGGATCTGCCAGCCAATGGTGCTCTCAACGACATCGAACGTGCGTTGACATTTCCTCACAATCTTGGTACGTATCTGAGAATCTCACAGTCAAGCTTTGAAAGATGGAACGACAGAGGTTTGCCTGTTGTAAGTCAAGTCACTCTCTTTATCATACACTATACTTATTGCTTGCTGCAGCTGCAAGAAAAATCCCAAGGCATTACTGAAAAGCGGATTGAGCGACTACTGCTCGCGTAAGTGTGGCCAGGAATCTCTTAAGCTAGGTGCGTACGCCCGTGCATGTCAATCGGTTCAGGCTTTGCTAAAATTGTCGAACAAAGCACCTTCAATTCTCCCAATCAACAACAATTACGAGACATTCAAGGATGGTGGGTTCGGTGATCTGGTTACGCAATCTGTCATTGGCTCATATGTAATGGCAGTTTCAAAGCAATTCATAGACCAGTGGAAGCATCAAACACGAATCCCTAACGTTCTCAAGGTCAGTACAGTCAGAATATGACTTATTTAACGTATTTAGCTCGAAGAACTTGGTGCATGACATAGGTTTGGAGAATCATAGGGCTGAAGACGCTACACGATGACTTTTCAAGATATAAGTAAGGCTCGTTTCAGCGAACGCTTGGCTGATAAGCATGCTTATATCTCCTTCTTCAGGCTTTCAGTCGAGAGGAACCGAAACCTAGCAGGCGGGAATAGCAAGCGTCGCTGGCACGGCACTGTACGTGCCTGCAAACTCGGTGATGACGGAAGCCAGCAAACTTTATGTACAAATCAACGCTGTTCACTGTGTCGCATTATTGAGGTGCGCTTCTGCATACGTTTCTGGACTTTGCATGATATATACTGTGCTTTAACATATCCTTCAGACGTCTTTCCGGTTGACGGAGTATGGAAAACAGACGAATTTCGGACGCTTTGGGCAGGGTATTTATACGTCGGCTACTTCGTCAAAGGTACTGTGTGCAACGTTTGGGCTAGTATTTTGCTGACTGTAGTGACTAGGCGAACGATTATGTTCGCGAGTTAGGAATGTCACCTTACAAGTCGATGCTCTTGAACGACGTTGTTCTGGGGAACGCCAAGAAGCTCTTTGCAGACGAGCCCAACCTAACTCAGGTGAGCTCCAACTTCTCACGCGTTGTATGTTAGTACTAAGCTGGTCCAAGCCTCCCACTGGGTACGACTCTGTTATTGGAGAGCCGGGATATATCTTGAACTACGATGAAGCAATCGGTATGCGCCATGATATGCTCTGAGCCACTGCTTAACTGAGACTTCAACTTGTTTCTTAGTGTACAAGGTATAGCCTGAGTGTTGTTTCATATCATGTGCGATAGCTCACTCTCGTTTGATCGACAGAATGAAGCTATTCGTCCTCTCTTCTTGGTCATTTATCAATGAACAATCAGAATGACTCGCGAATGTCTTGGAATCTGTTGCCATTTTGCGAACTGTTTTGTCTACTACACCGCCACCATGGTTTCCTCAAGGATGTAATATAGCGTTGATATCCAATCATAACTTCCCATATGCAATCCTTCCATCAACAACAGTAGTCAGCACTCTCGTCTCCAAAATCTCATGAACAGGGGTCTCCTCCGAGATGATATCCCTGTCCAGCACTACATACTCCGCTTTCTTGCCGGGAACGAGTGACCCGAGTCGGTCTTCCGCGAAGGAGGCATATGCAGCGTCGAGGGTCATACCCTTGAGGGCTTGAGCTCTCGTGAGCTTCTCCGAGGGATACCTGGCGCCATCATTAATGAGATCAGCACCGCAGAGATAGACGCAAAAGCATACTTACCAGCCGCCGCTACCGTGTGGACTTTCTCCGTCAATGTCGAGACGAGAGACGGCCGCGTAGAAGCCGAGGAGAGGGTTGATGCCTTCGACTGGGAAGTCTGAGCCGAGCGGTAGCACTTTGTTGGGAGATACTCTGCGCAGTCATCGCATATCAGATGTAACCTTTCTCTCTCTCTTGCAAAGGGTCTCAGACGTACTGGAGAAGGGTCTGATAGGCGTATGCGCTTCTAATCCTCTTGGATCCCTATACAGATATCAATGATGCTGGGTCGAAGCGAAGAGGATAATGATCCTCACCAGTCGCGTTTCCGCATACCCCATGTCACTAGTTGCATGTGTCGGTTGTACGCTGGCGATAACTGCCGTTGCTCAGCCACAGCGTGTCCAGCGAATCGACACATCATCAACTTACCTCCTAGTCGCCCCATCCTCTCCAAATCCTCTGCCCTGAAGATCTGTGCATGTTCGATCCTAGGCCTACGCCTGGCAGCGACAGTCTGCACATCTTCTCCTGTCTTCCTGCTTTCTTCTGTCAATACGCTCTCGAAGATGTCGAGGACGACCTTGTTAGCGCGATCACCAATGCAGTGGATGTTCTATTGCAAGACGTCAATTCGTATGCGGAACAAAAAAGCAGAGGATACTTACAATGCCCCATCCGTCTTCCCAAAACTTCTCGACTAGATCCTTGAGTGGCTCGGGAGCGATACGCATGATACCTGATGTGTCCGGTTTGTCGGAGTAGGGCTCAAGGAGAGCGGCGCCCCATGACCCCAGTGCACCTGTATGGCCAGGTTCGTTATTTCTTCAGCCTTACTGGCGAGAAGAGAAGAGTGGCACGTACCATCGGTGTAAAGCTTAATGCTTTTGATATTGAGACGCTCATCTTGACCGTAGTCCTCAAGATGTGGGATAGAGTCTCCCCAGTACGTTGAATTAGCTGAGTTGCCCATGGCGTATATTCTGATCTGCGCAAGGGTTTCAGCGATAATTCACGGAGATCGAGTGATCAACTTACTGGGAGCTGCCCTTCGTCCGCAAAGCTAACGTTCAGAATAATGGTTATTTATAACTGTATAGCAATAGAAATATGTGCACACCTCTGGAAAACCTCAATGAAATCTGGAGTTGCGCCAGCATCGTGAACGCTGGTCAGCCCGTATTTCAAAGCGTCTCGAGTCGCTGTCTCGAGATAGGATGACCTTTTCTCGAAGCTCCAGGCCGGTGCGTGTACCAGTGACATTGCATTGTCCACGAAGATACCTATTAGTCAAAAAAATAAGGTCTGTCGTTAAGTTAATTCTGATACAAGATCATCATTCTGCCAACCTGTGGGTTCGCCAGAGGAATCACGGATTATTTCTCCCCCGTTGACTTCGTCGTTTGAGGGCCATTTCTGCCCTGGTAGTTGTGCCTGTGTCAATTCGAGCACCCGCGGAGAAACCCATAGGGCATGTCCGTCAACCCGACTGAGCGATATGGGGAGGTTTTGAAGACTCTTTCTCGAAGCTAAGTGAGCCTAAAAGTAGGGAATATAAGCGACCCATTCAGTGATGCTGGTGTAATACCTACAGCAGTAGGGAATTCGCCAGCCCCATCCTTCCAACGAGTTTGGTCCCATCCCATGCCTTCTACCCAGGTATCAGGGTCATCGTGTATCTCTGGGTGGTCTGTGACGTAGTTTTCAAGTATATTCAGGATCTCTAATGGAATATACTGTAAAGCTGTAGTGTCCACGAAGGCATGTAAAGATACCTTACCTTCCAGGGATTTAGCTTCATCCAATGGTAGCTGCACCTTGAAGCCGTACAGCAAAAGATGAGCATGCGCATCTATAGTATTGTCCTTGAATAAGCGTCTTTCAAGATAGCAGCAGTTAAATTGTCTACCAGTCAATCCTGGGACTACAATACTTCCCGGCTTCAAGTGGAAAGTTGACAACGGTTTTTTCGCCTTGGGTTCATTGCCGTAGAACTTCTTGATGACCTCGTTTTGATACTCGTCCCAATATGCGGCGATGTCATCTGAGCGACCACGTTAGATACATCATTCTAAAATGAACGCAGGCGCGTACCAGCGGTGCCAGTCACACGAATCTCGTCTTTGTGAACCAGAATACAGTCGACGTTGGGGTGGGTGTCATCCACGGTGTATATACTGCCTGGATTGCCTCCGCAGATTGCGTATGATTCCGGAACAGTTGCCACAGATGCGGCTATGTTATCTGCACTTGCAGAAGTCAGATAGCCGGAGAAGTAATAGGAAGCACCGGCAAGGCCAACAGCCAATACAACCCATATGTAGAGGTATCCTCTGGTTGCATCCTCGTGATGCTCCTGTAATTCATCTATCTCGGTTGATTTCTTCTCTTTCGGAGCCCTATCCATTGTCGACTTATGTTCGCCTCTACGCCTTGACATGAATGACCTGTCAGTAGCTGCCTAGTACTGAATGACAACTTGAAGCTAAAGTTGTACTGGTAAGTTATGAAAGTTCAGCACCATATAGGCATGAATTAGCACTTACAGAGTTTCGTACAAGTCATATAAGACCTGACTGAACAATATACGTCGTCAGTAAGGATAGCCGTCTCTACTGTTCACACACGTCATGATAAGTACTTACTACTACTTATTCGCGTGGCATTGCTGGCTCGAGCGCTGGGGTGTTGGCCATCAAGTTGACACGTGGCACATTGCCGCCAGCTTTGTGGCGTCGGTAGGCTCTGCAAGCACTTCCATGTCCACGATACCAGATGGTTCGATGCAAGACACATTGCGCAGCTAACGTGATTATAAATACAATAGCATAGCCATTATTCGCATCCTCCAATTATCCTGTAGCTTCCACACCGGTCATCTGTGCTGCTGCCTCAGCGTTCGCCTTTCCATGCTCCCATGCGTCCATAATCTCCTCCACGCATCTCAACGACCAACCAGATCCGATTGAGGATATGAGCTGGCTTCCTGCCTTTTGTACCACCTCCTTTATTCCTTCTCCCAACACAGTGGTTTCTGTCGTCCCCTGAGGAGGCGGCTGCTGGAGGCAACGACGACGAGAATTGTCCGCGAGTGTGCTAAGAACAAGAAGCACTGAGGCTGTTGGGATGCTATTCCGTTGTAGGTACCATGCGAGGGCCCTCGACATGTCCGAGGACTCAGTGCCGAGCTCGAACGGTGGAATCTCAGAGCCTCGAGCGTATCGCCGCAGTATCGATCCGAACGCAGGTTGTTCGTGTATAGACTCCAGTTTCCCTTCCAACTCGTATAAACCAGAACGTAGAGTGCTCTCGCGAAGGAGAGCCGGTCGAGGGTTGTTTTCTGCTCGTCCACTGAACCGACGGTCGAATATCTTGGTATAGAACTCGTGCGAGAATTTGAGGTCTTGATGGGCAAGAACCATGTCAGGTGAATGCATAGACATATGACGGTGTCGATAAAGGGTGAGGTGAATCTGGATCGTTCGAGGCTTGTCTTGGAGGATACCGTCGTGCAGAGTGGCATAGCAGTATGCGAAGAACAGCTTTTCGTCGTCGGTCTGGCTTTCTTCTCGACAGAAGTGATCAGCAAAGGCGAGGAAGAAGGGATCATTGGAATACGAGGAGATGAAATGGTGGAGATCGGTAGCTGGATGAGTATCCGCATTCTTCAATTGGGGGAAATCGAGTACCGCAGCGTCACCTGCTGATGAGCCTGAGCGGACGAAAAGACTTCGACTCCCTTTAGGGTCCTCCATATAGCTAAGGAATGCTGTACGCCGCTTGACGAAGAGGGTCTGGTTCTTGAGTAGCGCCTCCTTGTGGTGTGGGAGGTTCACGATGTCGATATAGAACGGCCAATACCTCGGGGTGTCGACTCTGAGAGACTGAATCTTGTCAATATCCGGCACAAGAGTGGGCATAACAAGCTGCGCTGTGCCAGTCTCATTCCCATCCTTGAGCTTGATCTTGACTGGCAAGAACACCACCTCCTTCGTGTCTACGTCTCTTGCGATCAGACATCTAGGCTCGACTGCCAGCACCCACAGATGTCGAAGCGCTTGCAGATAGCTCTTGTTGTCGGACGAGACCTGATTGAATCGAGGGAAGAACGCAACAACCATCGCTGCAATGGCAGCATCGGACGTTCCAAGGGTGTATCGACCGCCACCGAGGAAGAGAAGACCGATAGACATATGAATGGCCACGTGGGTTCCATATCGCACAGGGGCGTGATGCATCCCAAACGCGTATCGCAAGCGGCGTAACACTTGTAGATCACCACTGCCGGCAACGATCATACTGAGGGATATAGAGATCAGGTTGAGGCCGTCTCGCACAGCGGCTCGTTTGATTCTATGGTCGAATGCCGCAGCTAGTCGCAAGGTTAGCTAATGAACTATTGGGTTAGAGACGAAACACGTACTATTGGTATACGCCATACGACTGAAAGTATCATAGTGGCTCATAACGAGATAACTGGCCTCCTGTCGAGCTGATCCGGCATACTTCAGAGCCAGAGCAAAGCAGCAGCCCGCAATGATGTTCCAATATGCCAGATCAAACGACTCCGGAACAGGTAACTTCTGCTTTCCACCGTCCACCGCTTTCTTGATTGTCTCAGGAATCTGCGAGTTAAACCAATCTTCACTGGGGGCAATAGAATCCCACATAATCAATGCTCTGGCCAGAGCTCTAATCATGAGGAAGCTGGGTGGTATCCTGTCCAGAGCTACTATGGTATCAGGTATAGTCAAGATATCAGCGATATCCTGCCTGTTCGTGCGAAGATACATGAGTCCCAAAGCCATGGAGGCCGCAGGAGAAGTGAGGGAGAGATCGAAGGCCGGCTTGGCGTTCTTTGACGGATTCATGGTAAGGTTTTCACCGTGGATGAGTACTCGGAGTCGTGAGAGGATGGCCAGATCGGCAGGGACGTCAGAGCCCTTGCCCAGCATGATCATCCCAAAGGCTAGAGCAGTGCTGTACGTGTAGGCCTCCCGATATTCGTTGCTGAGGTCAGGTTGTACGAGATCACGTCTGCTGATCTGACTTAGGCAGACTTCTGCCATTCGCCGATTGCGTGTACCCATGTACAGCAATCCGAGTCCAGATAGACCTGCAGCTTGGGTTATGAGCGGGATGTTGAGGTCGACTCCGGGTGTAGGGAGGAGAGCGGGAGTGTGAACAGCAATCAGCTTCGTTACATGACGGTTACTGGTTCCGACGTTCGCGGCAGATAGACCGAGGAGAATGGCTATGGATGTATGATCGTGTTTAGGAGTGAGATACGCGAACGTATGCCATGTGAGCATCTCCCGTAGATGACCTGCAAGGCCCAATGCGTAGAGAAAACCAGCATGCTGAGGCGTAAGCTCAGAGGGTTTGTTGAACTTGATCCAGGAGCTCTGAACGCCCGTAGCCGAAGGCGATATACGCAAGCCAGCCGCAACGCCATTATGGAATTCTCCCCACGACGAGCACTCCAATGGTATTTTGCCCGTCTCCGGGACGATGAGCTGGTTCTGAGGTTGTATGCGGACGGAGAACTCGATCTTTGGTATTGAGTATGCCTCCTTCGTAACCACCTCGACGCATCCAAAGGTGTGCAGCGCACGTCCCGGGGGCAGAGCCAACGTGCGCTCCGCGACTCTCAAAGCATAATGTTGGAACTCCTTGGCCTGATCGACCTCGCTGCAAAGACAGGTTATTCTAGCACTCGCAGCAATCACTTTATGACGTACTTCAAGTCCGGTCTCTCGATAGCCTTGATCACCGGCACGTGAGAAGAGCACAATATCCGACCAACCTCCTCAAGCCTCTTGTCCTGGCTGAAGCGTGTCGTGATGTAATCTTCCATGCCAACCTCGATGCCAGAAACCTCTGCCAGCTCTCCAATAACAGCCTTACGTGCATCTTCATGGTGTTCGTTCAAGGACTTGCGAGGGAAGGTGTGCAGCTGAGGAAAAATGAACGTGTGAAACCATAAGGATAAACGCAGAACAGCCATGACGTACAATGAAATCCTTGGTCGTTCGATAGCCACTGGTGAACAGAGTTTCAGACTTAGTCGCGCCATTCTCCGCAAGGTCATCACGACCAATGAACTGGTACGCCGCGGGTTGCCATTCACCAGCAGGTGAGACTTGACATGTCCTGAGAGCTTCATGCAACGGCATAGCCAGCCCAATCGGCAAACGACTCAGCAGGTCGTATCCACCCTCTACTGTTCGCACTAGCTGTCTCAATGCTACTTCGGCTCGCTTCCTTGTAGGTTCCTTTGCATCGGCGAGAGCATCGTAGATGGCGGTCACTTGATGGTATCGCACCAGCGGGTCTTGTCGCCCGAATGCGAAGGAGGGTGGAGTCCCTTTTGGAAGAATGAGCTGCCAACTGTCGAGTACGGGTTTGTTCCAATCGGAGTTGTTGATTCTGCTGAAGAGGTTGGAGAAAACGTCCGATGGCCATATGGGAAGTCGTTCGTCAATGTTCTCCGGAACTGATATACGGGAGATATTCTTGTGAGTCGTGAGGTGCTGGAAGTCTATCAAGGAGACACATACCGGTCTTCTGAGGTGATCTCCAAGGACCAGATGGGTCAGGAAAGAGACGTTTCCAGTAGTCTGCCCATTCTGGGCGTACGACGTAGGCCAATCGACATATAGTGGGTACGAGTTGCGTAAGGGCCTTGTATCGGTTGGTGGACAAGAGGAAGCACTGCGCGAGGTGATGTAAGCCGAGAAGAATGCTGGAGTGGTGCTTGTGGACGGAGGACCGATGGACAGGAGGGTCTTCGAGCTTGTTCTGTCGGGGGAAGCTTAGCTTTCGCAGGGCAACGTCATTGGCGAGGCGTGAAGCAGTTGACGAGTTACACAGCGCGTCCCATGGATGGCTATCAGTCGACGAGGATGATTGTGCAACGGTCTCAAGTCCGAGGTAGTCGATAACGGCTCTGCACAGATCATCAAGGGTTTCCTCATCCTGCGCGTACCTGCGAGCAGACCACCTAGCCAGGAACCGATGATGAAGAATAGCGAATTCTGTGAGCGGTAGAACCATGGATAGTGTAAGCAGCACCTGCTGGATATGTGGGAGGACAGGGAGGAGGTTAATCGTGACTCTCGTGGGTTCCAACTCGTACCGGCGACGCAACGCTACTGACGACTCGACGCCTGGCTTCAAGCCGATTACAGCCCCATTGGTATTTGCGTTCAGCGGAAATTCGCGATACCCGTATGTCAAGACGGCGAGGGTACCGTCCGGCTTTGCGAGGAGCAAGTCGTCGATGCCGGGACGAAGAATCTTCATGGCTGCCACGGAGATCGCAATTACCTGAACGGGTGCTTCTGCGAGAACACGCTTCTCCTTCGTTTTTACCAGAGGAATAATGATGGCGGTGCTTTTCGAGGGAAGGCAGAGGGCGAAGCGTGTTCGCTCTCGTTCGCCGTCCCAACGTCGATCGTAAATCCCAAATGTAATGTCCCAAAACGACTCGGAACTACCCATCGAGGTTAGATATGCGTGGGATGTATGCTACGATTGAACGTACTCTTTCTTTGGGATCTTGGTGCTGTAAAGCTTGTCGACACAGTATGCAGGTCGCATACGCGCGTTCTCTACAGGGTCGATGAACGGGTTTGCGTCTTTTGCACCACCGAAGGAGGGCCTGTCTGGCTCGAATGGCAGATCAGCACGAGCTGTTGAACCTCCGAAGGATGCTCGATCATTCTTTGAGTGGGTTGGCTGACCAGGCCAGGAGACATCCGGTACTGCACCAGGAACGATGGCAGACATAGGAACTGCAGAGTTCAATGATGGCTGGGTGCCAGGTAACGACCCCAGAGGCGGCTCAGCAGGTAGTTCGAACGAGACATTGGAGTGATGTACGGATGAGCGACGAGGGGAGAGTGGGCTGGAGATAGATTTTCGATGCCTGGTAGCAGGAAGACGAGCGGTAGAAGGGTAGACGGCATGTGTGGACGAGCCTTTGGAGTGCACGAAGACGTAGCGCCAAAGTGTGACGGTCTGTGAGGTCTTGTCCAGCGTGACAAATAACTGGTCTGTCGGATCTGTACTGCGACTAGACACCCATAAGACCTCTTCTTGTGCAGGAATAGAGCTCGAGGCCTTTTCGGGTTCTACGTCCTCCATGGGCACCGGAAGGCCGTCTTTGATAGCATACCCTAAGCCGACCATCGCAGCTTCGGCGAATGGGTTGACCATGGTGAATAGTGTAGGGAGTGGCTCGTCCCCGGATGTCTTCGCCTCTTCGAGTTCGTGGCCGTCAAGGAACCGCTGGAGCATGATACCGTGGGGTGACAGCGCCCATGCACTCCTTACGATGAAAGGCAGGTGAAAGGTATACTCCAATCCGTTCAGTACATAGACTTTGCCGATGCTTCGCAAGAAGATGAACACCGCACGCGATCTGCTTCCAGTCTCATTCTGGGGCTTGGAGTCCCGGGTTTGACGAGAGAACGGTCCAAAAGTCGGTCTTTGGTTTGGCTCGGGAAGAGTGCTGTCCAGAGTTTCTTCATCGTCGGTGTAATTCCCGGAGCGCGACGCAGATGAAGAAAACACAGCGCTCGACTGTTCGAACCATCCAATGCAAGCACATTGAACAGGCTGGCCTTCCGTCTTGAGGTTCCATCGTTTCAAGATTATTCCTCCGACGCTGAGAGTAACGGTATTGGCGTCCCAGCTCAGTTCCTCTTCCTCTGCAGAAGTGTGACAGCTGGGACTGATAGTGGTATGAACCGTATCCGGTGAGCCACGAGAGCTCTGCAGGGCTGTCCTGATAGCTTTCAGCAGCTTCGAGCCACCGAGCTCGAACCTAGGTTCGGTGTACCGGAAATGGGCTGTTGGTGCATGCAGGCGACCATCGAGTGGCACCGGCAAAGGTGTGATGCTATACGTGTCCATCTCACTTTCAGCAAATGCACATCATAGCAAGAATGAAACACTTTTAACCAGTGTGGCAACGCTTTGCCACTGCACTACTTGGCGTTGTACGATGGCCGTGACAATCTGGAGCCGACGCGCTCTACTTATTAGCGCGTCTATCACGTGGGCATGGGATTATGTCATTCCGACCTGCCTAAACGGGTAAATGCTGGGAGGCCTCTGTACGGCGGCGGGCACTTGGACAACGACGACGACCGCACTTTTGATCTCTTGTTACCAGAACATTGACGGTCTTGGTTTCTTGTCCAGAATCCCGACTGCCGAACAACGTCGACCTCAAAGCGTGCATAACAGATGTCGGACCCCTTTGATGTCATCCCGTTCGAGGTAAGTCTGCCAAACTATAGGACGCGTAGTTATTTATGGACTTGGCTAGGATATCAAAGGGAACTGGAAGAAATTAGGATCAGGGTCCTTTGGGAATGTCTACAAAGGTGCGCAATGGCACATAACACCGGGAACGAGCTCATGGTTTCTACAGGAACGTACCTTGGTATCGATGTCGCGATCAAGGAGGTACTGCCATCTACCGAGTACGACGTCGCCAAGTATTTCGAGCGAGAATGGAGGCTTATGAAGTGAGTCAAAGCATCACTGTTCATGACTATATCTCACTGTAACACGCAGAGAAACGCGACATCCAAACGTCGTCTTGTACCTTGGCCTCTCGCGCGCCCCAGACCCCGACGGCCGGATATTCATCATCTCCGAGTTCATCGAGGGCGGGAACCTACGAAACTACATCCACGACAAAACAAAACCCTTTCCGTGGCGTCTGAGGCTATCATTCGCGACGGACATCACACGCGCACTTGCGTACCTGCACGCCAGACGGTGCATTCACCGCGATCTCAAAGGCGAGAACCTGCTCGTTACCGCGAATGGACGTTTGAAGATCACAGACTTCGGTTTCGCGCGTATCGCTGCACGTAACGAAGAGGAAAGTAAACGACTCACCTTCTGTGGTACAGATTCTTACATGTCCCCCGAGATCCTCCTCGGAAACGAGTTCGACCTCCCCACCGACATCTTCTCACTGGGAGTCATCTTTAGCGAGATTGCATCACGCAAGCTGGCGAGCGAATACACCTTCAAACGTAGCCCGCCTTCCTTTGGTCTCGACGAAGACGAAGTGCGTCATCTTGCCAGTCCAGGATGCCCGCCAGCTTTTGTCCAGTTGTGTTTGGACTGCGTCGCAGACGACCCAAAAGCTCGACCCACGACACGAGCAATCCTTGATCGACTACGCGATATCGAGGCTGAAATACTCGCACGTCCCTCTGAACCCGATGACGTCCACGTCGGTAGTGTCAAGTTCTTGACTGGTATGCGTCGTCCGGGCGCAGGTCCGAGGATACCTAGTTTCGGTATGGGTGTAGCGAAGGATATTAAGAAGAATGCTGCCAGTCCGACAAAGCCTGGAGCGGACGGACACTCGAGTGACGAGGATAGTGACGAGGAGCTCATGCAGGCTGTCCTTGGTCTGAGCAAAGTGAACTTGGAGAGTGCATGGAACGGCAGCGATCAAGGTCCGTTTTTCTGCACACGCCCTCCCTCTACACCCGCATCTCACTCACGTTCTTACCCTAGATCAGAGCGACGGCAGTGCGCGTCCATTGCTAGACAGCACATCCAGCATCCCATCCGAATACAGCACAACCGTCATCCGCGCCCACCCATCCATTGACGCCACCCCATCGACCCTCTCCTCAATCCTAACCATCCGCCCCGCCCAAAACCCCAACGGCTCGGACGACTTAACCTCCCACCCACCCGCCACCGGCGCCAACGCGCCCACCCCCTCCGAATCCATCGTCTCCATAGAATCCTACCACACCGCCCCAGGTTCCGAGTTCACCACTATTACGACGCCGTCTATTGCAGCTGCGACGGAAGGAGGATCTACTATCCGCCAAGCTCCTCCGACAGTCCCGCTTGTACATCGGTTCTCGTTGATCAAGCCTACGGGGAACAGACGTGCGAGTTTGAACAACGAGCCAAGAGGTGGTGGGACGGCTTCGCCTCCCAAACATGGACCAGAAGGCGGGTGGGGTCCGTTGGATTTTATATTTCATAGTACGCTGCTGGGTGTCAAGTGCGATGTATGCGTCAAGAGGCTCGGGTGGAAGCCGTTCTTAGAGTGCGATGACTGTGGTTTACGGTACGCTCCCATTTCTCGTTCTCTTGAGGTGAATACTAACTCTTACCACCGGTTCTGCAGTGCTCACATCAAGTGCGGCGAAGTGGCACCCCTCGATTGCGGATTACGTCCCGTCCGTACGGGAGCTCTGAGCGACGACCGCGCACGCTCGGCATCCCCGCTCTCAAAGGCTAGAAACCGCAAGTCCCTCGGGACACCTACGAAATCGTAACGGCCTGTTCTTCTTCCTTTTCTCTTCTCAGCACGACCTTTCACGATCACGACTTTTTTCTCGTTGTTTTCTGGTTCTCTGTCACGGTGTGTCGATACCATAGGACTTTCCTATATCTTAATGGACGGTCGGAGTGTTTGTTTGTACCATCTCAAAGTAGCAGTAGTCACAGCGGACTCATTCGAATTCTCCCCTCTCGTCTCTTTCCTTCTTTCATTCTTTCCATTCTTTGTCCCTCTAAGGATTCTTCCCAAGTATACCTGTTTGTGTTTATTCAATATTGCCAGACATTGTACACGTATCACCCTCGCATATGGATCGCATTGTACGCACATACATACAGCCACGAATTCGATCTCTGGTACCCACGCATGGCCACCGTCTGTATGTGATTCACAAAACCAGTGTACTTACTCATCACGAACTTTTGACTCATGACTCAGTGTACCAGCGTACGACCCTGATGAAATCTCTGATAAACCGAGCCAATCTGTGCGGAGCAATTTGTATTCTGCAGCGATCGCCCTGGCAAAGATAGATGTTTAGAAATCTACCATTCATCACTTGCAAGCCTCTAACTTTAACGACACACACAACCAAAGCAGCATATGCTCCGAATATATCATGATTTTCGACAGCTACAAGACGAACAACGACAGGCGGAGTGGTACATGATATATGTAATGAATACATGCACGAAAGAGAGAGGCTGATGTGCTATATATGATCATGATGTGTGTGCTGATAAAAGGACAACGTAAGAGATGGAACAACAACAACAGACCGCGGGGAGAGGGCGACAACGACACAAAGAGAAGAAAATACACAGGAGCGAAAAAGAACATGTGCGGATGGGGGGCGCACGCGTCTAGCTGCCCTTGGGCGCCTCCTTGTAGGAGATGGCTTGCTCTTCGCCCATGGCGGAGATGATGGTGACGAGGAGGTCCTTGCCCTCGTCGAAGTCGGCCTGGATCTGCTTGCCAATGTCGCCCTCGGGGACACGGACGTCGTCCTTGGCGGTACCGTCCTGGGTCATCAAGTTCAGGAAACCGTCATCGATGTTGACCTGCGAAAGACGTGAGATAAAGCAAGAGTTAAGATGCATTAGTTGCACGTACGAGCTGGTATTCGGTACGGAAGACGTTGGGGACGTCCATGTTGTGGGTGGAAGGACAGATATCTTCCTGTAAACGATTGCACACATGGTGAGATGTCTGTAAAGCTACTGCGGGGGAGCCGTATGCGTACCAATTTTTTGCCAGTGAAGATCTATTTTGCGTCGTTTAGCAGGAGCACGAGATGCATATTTAATTTGTGAGAACTCACGTCGATAGCCACAAGATGGACCTTGGCGTGACCGTGCTTGCCGGTCTTCGAGGTGGACATCTCGACGATCTTGCAAGGACGACCTGCACACGATCCTCGCTCAGAAAACGCACGATCGTCGACCCAGCCTGTTTACGCACCCTTGATGACTACGTGACCGTTCTTACGAAGGGCAGAGCATTGCATGGGGAACGTCGCGGAGGCCCCAGCGCTGGCCTGGACAGATTTTCACGAGTAGATGGTCAGCGCACTCCAGATCGGTGTGGTCTCGGGGACGTTGTACGCACCTGCTCGAAAGTGTGCTCATGCTGCTCGTCGTTGTCGGACATGATGGCGGTCGTGAGTTGAGGAGATAGAGAGAGTGGGGGATGTGAGTGAGATGGAGAAGAGGATGAGCAGGTGGAAGATGAGAAACTCGGAGCAGAGTGAGTTATGAAGCCTCCATCGAATTTTTTGACCGCTCATCAACCGGACTCACGGTATCTCGGCTATCTCCGCCCGCATGCCGGCCGCTGGCCCCGGCATCTCCGGACGCCGAGTGACCTCATACGGACTTCGGGGCAATGCAGACTTGGACTTGAGTGCAGCTCAGCGCAGTTCTTGCTTCAATCTCTTTCTTCAACCACCACAATGCACCCTTTCGGAGGCACACCAATCTGCCCAAGATGCAACAAGGCCGTCTATGCTGCCGAGCAGGTGCGCACGGGAGACCGACTGCGGTTGATTATCACCGGTTTCTAACGCGTAGATATAGATAATGGGCCCTGGCCGCAAGGTGTGTCTCGCTCGTTCAATTTGGCAAATGAAGTAATCGAATTGTGTTTCATAGCTGTATCATAAAGTGTGTAACTTAACTGCGTTTAAATTCGCGCGAACTCACCAGTCTGCAGCCATGTCTGTCCTGCGCGAGCTGCAAGAAACGGCTAGACTCTTACAGCCTCGTAGAGCACGATGAAGAGGCGAGTTATTAGTGTTCATCTTTATGAGTATATAGATCCTAATTCTTGTGTTCAGCCATATTGGTATGTATATCCCCTTTAGGCCAGTCACACAGCGATTGAGTATCTCCCCCAGCAAGGTCTGCCATGTCAAGAACTTCGGCACACGAGACCTCAGACACGCAAACCTCCCCGATCGCGACGACGTCTTCATCTCCCCACCAACCTCACCCACACGCGCCGTCCCTCCTCCCCTCCCCGCCCGTTCCTCCCCCTCCGCACCGGCCCTCCCTTCACGCAAACCCACAGGCAACGGTGGCGGCGTATTTGACGGCCCTCGAGCAACCTCACCTACCTCCCCTCTCTTCCGACCAAACCGTACATACACCTCTGTCCGCCAACCCACCACTAAACCTACCACCCCACCCGTAGCCGAAGTCGAAGAGAAACCACAGTCTAAAGACGATGAAGACTGGGATCCTCCGGTTATTAATGGCTCGGGCGTAGGCACACCGTCACATACCGGCCGAGGCGTAGGTGGTCTACCGCGTACAGTTTCCCTGGGCGCCGCCATACGCTCCGTCAGTCCTACCAAGTCATCCTCCACTCCAGTGCCTCCCCTATCAAGTGGCAGTTCTGACTCTGAAAGCGGGGTTAATGGGGATCACATCAACGAAGAAGACCACCGCCATGATACTGATAGTAGTAGTACTAAGCCTTCTGCGATGTCTAATGGACGTACGATACACGTCCCTCTCGCCCCTGCAAGTATTGGCGTACGGTACGGCGCTGCGTTGGGCGGAGGTGGAGGCGGAGGCGGACGGTTTGGCTCGCCGATGACGCCTATGGGGACGGGGAGGCAGTGGGGAGGCGGGACGCCTGTGTGTCCCAAATGCCAGAAGACGGTGTATTTCGCTGAGCAGGTGCGCTTAACTTTACTCACAGGCAAGTATGTGACTCATGGTTATGTTGCTGTACTTGTAGGTGAAAGCGATCGGCAAGACGTACCACCGCGGATGTCTACGATGCACGGGGTGCAATACCTCTCTGGACTCGTCTAAGCTGACGGAGAAAGATGGCGATCCGTATTGCAAGCATTGTTATGGCAAGGTGCGTCCAATTTTCTGCTTCCTCCTCTGCATTTATCTTGACACTGACATGGACCTCCCCTTTGTTCAGCGGTACGGACCAGCTGGTAGCGGGTACGCTCTCCTTGGCAAGGCAGGAGGCTAACCTTCCTTTCTCTTCATTTGGTGGTCTTCCTTGCTTGCCCGCTTTTTTTCACGAGAAGAAACATACGAGACGACGCTGCTATTACACTACTTATTAGCGTTGTAGCCTGAGCCCCAAACTGTTGTATTCTACGAAATGAACTACTAACGCCCTCCTTGTTCGTGTATCCTTCTTGATTTGTCGTTGTTCGCTTGTTGTTGCTACGTATGCTACTAGTAGATATCGTTATGCAATTATCTAACACACCAAGTACCTGCAGTTTTTGAAAGTGATACGATGGTTATGTGCCCTACGGAAGAGTGCCAAGTTTATGGATTCGAAGTTGGCCATGGGGCGGAGAAGTCGAGAAGTGCGATACTGTACTCATACAGCTCTCAGTGGGGATCCTGATCACGAGCGTAGTAGCTGAGATAGCCAGGGTCTTGAATCGCTGATAAGCGCAGCTTAAGATAATCCAGAAACAATCGCTAACGTCGATTCCCATTAGTACACAGAACAGCAAAGTCTTGTATCTTATACCTTGTATTTTACTTATACATCTCCAAACCATCACCCTATCACCCTATCACCACATCCCTCACCCCCAACCTCCTAGAGCCCATAACTGGCACTCAAACTCAAACCCAAACACTCACTCTCCCCGCCTTCACATCCCACTCCGCCCTCGCACCCTCAACATCAAACTCCCTCTGCCTCTTCAGCATCAGCGCCCCTCCTCCATCTCCCTCATTCCCGTCTGAATCTGCATCAGCAGTACCACCGACACCGTGTAGAGCGACGAGCTGTGCATCCGGGAGCGTAAGGTCTACGTCCAACGTCCAGGGTGGAACGGACGTGTTTGCGTTTTCGGAAGGTAAGTTGGGGACGACGAGGGTGAGGCGGCGGGGTTCGACGTCGAGTGTTGCGAGTGAGGCTTGTACGCGGGTCTGTCGAAATGGAACGCAGTCAGTAAGTTAATGTCCGAGTACATCCATGACCGTGACGGTGCATAAGGATGTGTTGAATGTAACGGACTACGTCTCCGTGATTTCGATGATGCGTAAAAGTGAGGTGAACGTTGGTTACGTATCATGCGGGGAAGTGGGAAGTGTGCGGGGAGACGAGTGAGGAAGATGAGAGATCAAAAATAATGAGAGATAACAGAAGAGAAGAGAAAGAAAAGGCGAAAAGAAGACAAGTCAAAAAGTGAAGACGAATACAGGCGGGTTGCTATACGTATACTGTGCCGACGTCGTACTTGTGCATCCCCGCATCATTCCAAATGGAATGAATACGCATCAGCGTAGGTACCACGTAATTATACGTATACGCAGACGGTACGTAGACCAGAGTCATACCCATCTCTGCGAAAAGTACGATGTTGGTCCCTCCTTTTGCGCATCAAATATGGAACATTCAATTTTTGATGTTCAATGTTCGATAGCCGACATGGAAGAGAGAGTGGGAAGCCACCATGACGCAAGACGTCCAGGGTAATGTGAAGCAAACCCACTCAACCTAACCGCTCGCGGTGGGCCCGGAAAGATGTCATCCATCTTTCGTATGTTTAGGCGAAGCTGAATGACAAGAGAACGAAGAGACGCAGGGTAGTGTATCATATGAATTGCGTCTTGGCGAAGTGTAAAGGTAAATACGCAGTCATCACCCATGAGAAGAAGAAGAAGAAGAAGAAAAGGGAAAGGTAGTTGTGGAGGGACGAGAAAATGTACGCAGAAAGAGGAGAGAAGAAACATGTACGCACCACGTTCGTTGGTGGGTAGACGTCGATGCGTATCCGGTCTCCCTCCTTCGTCCATTCGAACGTCCCAAGCGGTCTCACATTCTCCTTCGCGTTTGCTATCACATTGGCCGTGCTAGTCGTCTTCTTCAAGATGCCCTTTGGCTGCGTCAGCTCCGCTTTCGCCTCTTTAGATGCACCAGCATCCTTGACCTCCTGGATAAGCGATATACTCGAACTCTCCTTGTGAAGGGGATGCGTGGCGGGGTAGAGCCGCAACGGGACGAGGACGGTGCGTGGGGTTAGTTTGCCTTTGGAGAGGATGTTGGGTGTGCCGAGGTGTCGGGAGAGGGCGAGGGTGTGTTGGGCTTCGATTCGCTGGAGGGCCAGTTCTACAACATACGTTATGTGTTAGAACGAATGTGGGTCAATACATTGAGTTAATTTGTAGATGAACGTGAGAGAGTTTAGTTTAACTGTGATGAGGAGTATCCAAGAGAAGGGAACTGACCGATGAGAAAGGCGCGAAAGTCTGGGTCGCGCAGGCATCGCGACTTGAGGGAGGCGTTGTAGACGGTGTCGAACACAATCGACGGTTTACCAGCTGCATTATATATAGTTCGATGAGAAGAAGGTGGCTGTTTGTTAGGAATATCTCGTCAATGCATAACAAGACCTACGCGTCAGGCGAACTCACCCTTGTCGAGGTCTGTGCGCGGCTCAGAGACAATTACAGGCACGAACCACGGATTGTCCGTGGCGTCTTGTTCCCCGGCCATAGCCCTCTGGATGTCCTCATTACTCGCGTCCGGCGGCGGTGGGACATTGGCGTCCCAGGCCACGTTGACGAATACCTTTTGTCCTCTTGCGATGGTGAGCGCGCCATCGGAAGTGGTTTTGCAGACAGCTGGTTGGAGAGCAGAGGACTTGATGCAGAAACCTGGAGAGGGACTGAGCGATACTCGCACTGTTGTGGTGTCCATGAGTGCGACTGATTACGCGATGTCGGTGGTGGAAGGTTGAAGAGGCTCAAGTGAGAGAAGAAGACACCGATAGTTCTCGGATGCTTTGACCGCCCATAAGGACCCCAGACTACTCTCGTGCGCTTGACGAATATACTAACCGTTGATTATGTGTAAGCCTACCATGTACCTATGTCTTATACATGAATTAGGACACAGATCCTATTCCAGTGCCATGCCAGTTGCATATGTGTGCCTTTTCGTGGAAAATTCACCGTATTTCAATAAGCGCGCGGGAGTGGTCTGGGGTCCTAGCGCCACTTCCGACTAATCATAAACTGCTTTCTTTCTACGCACAGTCAACGATACAATTGTGCTTACCGTCTAAGTACGCCGCAGGATTAATGCACGGCCGTATAGAATACCTACTTAGCGACCTGGAGATCTTCCAGAAACTTCCTTGGTTCGGCACCTTCCTAGATGTAGACTTTGCGCGGATTATCAGGGGTCTTTGCTCAAATGCGATCATGATGATTGACTCTAACGGTGATCAAAATTTGAGCGTACAGTACATATTGCGTCGACGTCCTCTTCCTTGTCGACAATGAGCATGGAATAAAAGAAAAGTTGATCACGCACACTCGCGGTCATACTCGAGGTAGCAATGAGTGCCATCAACCGAATTTTCGTCGGGCACCGCTGAGAGCACATGTGGCTGCGATGCACACCGGTGGCTGCCTGATCTTGCTTCTGACTCTCATCTAATCGCTCGTCTTTTCGAACGTTTCTCAACAACCCATCAACCCAAGAGTAGTCATCGGCGGTCTTCTTCCAGGCCACGACGCAGCGCTTCCATTGACTTGGCAACATTGCACAATTTGAGAAAATCCCGGAGGCTGTAACGTAAGTAGCCCTCACTGTGCTCGTCCGTATATAAATCCACGCACCCTCTGATTTGCGCCTGTGACTCCATCTCTGCTCTCTCTTCCACCTTCTCTCTTTGTCATCACCCTCGCCCACTCCTCAACACTCGCCATGGCCACCGCCTCTCCTCTCAGACACTCCAAGCTCGGTACGTCTAGTCCTTGACCCCTCTGCCATTGACACACTCTAAACACACCCTGAATGACGTCTTACACTCTACTCAGCCAACGAAATCATGCCTAAGTACAACGACGACGTTACCCCGGTTCCAGAGGACGACATCACCCTCCAAAAATACATCTCTGACCGTCGAGTCATCGGGGTGAGTGCCTAGTTCTCGTCTCCTCCCCTCTTGCGTCCCCCTCTACTTTCGTGGATCACACGCATCCCCTCCCTGTACCACGTTTGCATCTCGGGAGCACTCTGCATCGCTTGGCGTGGAGGAAGGCTGTCTGGCATGCAAACGAGATGCCCACACTACAGACCCCCTCCCTCGGGAACCGCCCAAGAACCCGGGTCGTCGCTCTGCATGCACACACGTTTCTCTGTCGGTTATGCAAAGTGCATCCCGCAGTGTGCGACCATTTCTCTTGCACAATTCATCTCTCTGGGTGAAAAGCTGTATAACTACGAGATCATAACCATGATCTGTACATGTGTCTATTTCTTTATGGGCGTCAAACGCCACTTACCCGCGATATCTGCCATCAATTCACCGTAGATGATCAAGCTGCTATTACGCTCTGTGCTTGATCATCTATGGTTCCGCATACATACCTGTCTATCTGGAAAACATTGCCAGTAGCACAGTTCGTCGCTGCCAACTGCTGCTACTCCAATGTCGCAGTGCTACTCGAGATGTCGGCGGTGGTACAGCAGCTCTCTGTGTGGTATTAAGCCCACAGTGGCAGTCGAGCTTCCCGCATTCGCATGACCACTCACACATTCCACAATGCTCTACATCCCTTTCACCACCACCAAACTAACACCTCCGTCTACCCTCCAGTATGACCCCCTCGTCCAACCCGCCCTCCTCCGCCATGAAATCCAATCCTCCGCAGAGAGCCGCAACACGATCGCCTCCGCGCGGTTCACCGCCGCCAAGATCATTGCCGGCAAGGACGACAGGTTGATCGTCGTCGTCGGTCCATGCTCGATACACTCGACGACGCAGGCGATCGAGTACGCTAAGTTGCTCAAGGAGAAGATGCCTCAATGGCCGAACCTGCACATCATCATGCGCGTGTACTTTGAGGTACGCATCCCCTTCTCCTTCACACAATACTGTGTGCTCACGCTTCCGTTTCACTCGTTCAGAAACCGCGCACGACCGTCGGCTGGAAAGGCCTCATCAATGACCCACACATCGACGGTTCCTTCCAGATCAACGCCGGCCTCCGCCTCGCCCGCCAACTCCTCTGCGACATCACCCACCTCGGTGTCCCCGCCGGCAGCGAACTCCTCGACACTATCTCGCCGCAGTTCATCTCCGACTTGGTCTCCTGGGGCGCGATTGGTGCGCGCACGACGGAGAGTCAGTTGCATCGAGAGCTGGCGAGTGGTGTATCGTTCCCTATTGGGTTCAAGAACGGTACGGACGGTAGTGTTAGTGTCCTTTTATCCTTCTCGTCCTCTCGTCTGATGGTTGACATGTGTTGATGTCCTGTATAGGTGACGGTAGCAGTCGACGCCATGCGCTCCTCCTCGAACCCACACGCCTTCATGGGTGTCACTGAACAAGGTCTCGCAGCCATCGTCAAGACGCGAGGCAACTCGGACGTGCACGTCATTTTGCGTGGAGGCACCGGTGGACCAAACTACGCCGCTGAACACGTCCAGGCAGCGGCCAAAGCGATCGCGAAGGCGAGGCCGCAGCACCATCCGAGTGTCATGATTGACTGTTCCCGTACGTCACCTTCACTTTCGCCTTCACTTCCTCTCACCTCCTCTATTCGTTTACTCACCCACTCAATACAACACAGACGGCAACTCGCAAAAGAACCACAACAACCAACCGAAAGTCGTCGACTCCATCTGCGAGCAGCTCCGCGCAGGCGACCGAAACATCACCGGCGTCATGATCGAGTCGCACATAAACGCGGGCAGGCAGGACGTCCCGCCCGAGGGGCCGCAGGGGCTCAAGTATGGCGTGTCGATTACGGATGCGTGTGTGGATTGGGAGACGACGGTCGGGATGTTGGAGCGGTTGAATGAGGTATGTGGTTGTTCTTCGTGTGTTGTATCACTCCCCCCCTCTCTCCCTCTTGTTTCCTTGCGCTCTTCTGTTCTCTGTGCAATGAGCTGACGCTTTGTTCGTGTAGGCTGTGGGACAACGCCGCGATGGTGTCATCGCCGCCAGCCTTAGCAAACCCGCCGCCTTCCATAACGCACAGTAACGCCTCTTTCTCGGTTAATACCTTGGCCTCGTCATGGTACAGAGCCTTCGTGCGTCGGCGCGTTAGAGGGAGACTCAGAAGTTAGGATGTGTCCCGCGACACAATCCTACGAAATTAAAAACGTCTGGGATAGAGACAGATTTAAGGCGAGAACGTACGATTTAGAGGAACAGGTAGAGGTAGAGGTAGAGGAGGGCATGTAGAGTGTATGTAGTGTGCTTGTAGCGTGTATTATGCTTCTAGTTAAAAGAAACCGTGCTGTACGAGTCTATATACGAGTTGTTCTCACAATATTCGAGTATGTGGATGTAACAATAGTGAGCGAATAAGTAGTCAAAATCAAGTTTTCCAGAGAAGTCGTGTGTTCAACCGCGTCCACCGTGACCTTTCGACTCAACTTCGCAACCACCTACTTGTGTTTCTTACATCCTCAACTCAGTTCCAAAATCACTCAGTCATCGGTGTTACGAGAGGTTAACAGTAGCGGTATACAACTACCCAATTATCAGTACACATACATCACATCGCAAAGTAAGTAATAAAAAGCATAAACAACAACGACCATTACACACTACACAACAACAACCCAAACCCATCCACGTTCCAATTCATCGTGTCATAAGCGTACCGTAAACAAGTCGAAAAAAACGCCATAAAAGCGTCTTAGAGTGAGGGTGGGCGGATGGAACGAGCATGAACATGGCGTGTCAAACTCCTCAGACCTGGCAGCGAAAGACACAGACACAGAAGTCGACGCCGGGAAACACAACGATTGGCAGTTCAGAAGCTGAATGAAAAAAGCAGCTCCAACTAATACCAGCTCGTCGGCCCAAACGTCTCGTTCTTGCCGAGCTTCCACAGCGGGGTCTTGGCCGCGTCGGCAGTATTGCCGGACACGGTGTTACCCCACCAGGTCTGGATCGTCGTGGCGCCGACCATGCCGTTTTGTGGGTACTGAAGGCAGAAGAAGATGATGATGGAGGAGACGGCGACGCCTGAGTCGAGGGCTGCCGAGAGTACGTCTGCCAACGAAGAGTGTTAGTTTAGTGTAAGAGGAGGGAGGAGAAAGTGCGTACAGTTGTACTTTGTCCACCACGCGAAGTGACGCCTGCGGATGACATAGTTGAAGATGAACCCGGTCACACACCACGTCACGTAGTTGGACGGCGTAGCGGGGGGAATGAGACCCGTTCCGCTGAAGATGACGGGCCAGTTGAGGTACTTGAGGATGACGTTGTTGAACTTGAGCTGCACGATCCTTGTGATAACAGGCGCAAGGAATCCAGCGAGGAAGAAGAATACAAGGCCGTAGTAGATCTGGCCCTGTGAGAACTGGCGGGCGGGACCGATGACACCCCAGATGATAGAGGCGGTTCCGAAGACTTGCGTCGAGGGGCAGATGAACCCGTCTGGCTGGTCAGCGTCGCACATGCCGTTGATGTTCGTGAACATCCAAGCTTGGACACCGAGCTGGACGGTACCAGCGATAACCGTCGCCGTCACCTGCGCCCAGAACATCGGCCTCGGCGGGATCTTCATGTAGTGACCGAGCTTGAAGTCAGAGGTGAACTGGAGGGCTTGGGCCATGGTGATGTAGCCCCATGTCTTGAACATCATCATGGCGATGGGCTTGCCAGGGAGGGCGTAGCCGATGATGAGTTCCGTAATGACGTTGAGGCCGACTTGCTGGTTCGTGATGGCTTGGATCATGCCGATGGGGATGATGTAGAGGAAGGCGATGATGAGGGCGAGGACGAAGGCCCAGACGGGCATACCTGTCGGCCAGACCTCGATCACGATGATACCGAAGACGAACATCGCCACTGGAGGAGGATTAGATAGAGAAAACGCTAGGCGTGGAAGAGTACGTACGGAAGATGATGCCGTACCACCACTCGGGGACTTGAGGGTACTTGGCCATCAGGCGAGCGTGGATATCGGGCTGCTCGTGCATCGAGCGACGCGACTGCACCCAGATCTGCTTGCGGAAGTAGATGAACGTGTGCGTGATCGTAGCTGTCGTTTTTTATCAGCATATATGCGGTGAAAAAATACTCGAAAGGACTCACCGGTGATGGAGGCAAACGAGAGACCGTAGGAGAGGGCAAAGGTGGTGGAGAGGAAGAGGGGAGAGTACGCCTGGTAGAGCTCCTCGGAGAAGGAGCCGCTCTCGTCGAGGATGTTTGCGACCGCGTAGGACTTGCCGGTGTTGTCGTACGAGTGGGTGGAGGAGATGGGGAGGAACTTGGCGTACCACACGTTGGAGTAGTACAGCGCGGGCACGATGATCCCTGTAGCATTGTTAGCCGCATATAATCCGTGAATACACTAGAAAAACTCACAGTAGAAGAGAACCATGGAGCCGGCGATGTTGGCCTCGGCCCACCACGGGGTAGCGAGGGGAGAGCCGATGTAGGCAATCTGCGCCCAGTCGAAAGTAAAGATGGACATTCCGAGACCAGAAGCGGTACCGAACAGCTGGTTGACGACGACGTTCTCGGGGACGATCCAGCAGACCCAGTTGAAGGTGGAGAGGGCGGTGAAGATGTAGCCGGGGAGGAAGTACCAGCAGAAGGAGAAGATGAACGCGTAGGTGAAGAAGCGTTCACGGGAGATACCGCCGCGGGAACCGATACCGGCGTACTGCTGCGAGTGGAGGGTGTTGAAGAGCGTGCAGGTGACGAGGTTGGCGGGCCAGATCATGGAGGGCGGCTGCACGAGGAAACGACGGGCGATACCACCGATCGAGAAACCGATGAGCTGGGTGGACATGACGAGCAGCCATTGGTAGCTGAAGTTGTATGTCTGGTTGTAGTACACCCGCTGCACTGCAACGATATCGGTCTACGCGCATACAATCAATTAATTATCGGATGAATGCGAGAAATTGAGACAAGAACTTACAGCATAAGCAGACTGGTAACCGACGGTGGCCATGATGGTGATGAGGACGTGCTCCTTGATGGAGAAAGGTCCGGGGTTGAGTGAGAGACCAAAGATCTTGACGGCGGGGACGACGCGGGCCCAGAGACGGAGGAGGGGGAAGGAGATGAGCTGGGCGACGACGCCAGAGACGGTGACGGCGGGATATCGGAAGAAGAAGAACTGGTTCAGGCCGGGGATGAGGATGGCCCAGCAGAGACCGATGAACCATGCGCGGAAGGTGTTGACGGGCATGTTGGGGTCGTCTGTGTTGGCGACGGCGGACCTGACTTCCGGGTAGGGGGAGTCGTCCTCGAGAGCGTCGACATGGTCGAGGTCGAGGTTGGGGTCCTCAAAGTCGGCAACGGCGACGTTGTGAGGGATTTCTGTGGGGATTGTCGGTGTTAGTGCTCGTTGTGAATGATGGCTTCGACGCTACTCACGATGTTTCTCCTCATCGAGGTCGTACTTCTCCGTTGTGGGAGAGGACGACATGGTGACTGTAGGTCAACGGGGGACGACGCGCACAAGTGAAGAAGGCGGGAGGTGCGAGGGTCCGTCGCTTTATATTACCCCTCCAAGGGGATGTGACCATGTGCTTCTTGATTGGAAGACAGTGCGTCCACACATGTCACACCGCCGTTACACCACTCAAAGCGCCACGCGCCCGGATATCGCTTCCTTTCTCCTCCGACCTTCTCTTTCTCGTTGCGCTTGTTTCTGTGAGAATTCAAGGCATTGAATACCTCAGAATACGAGTAAGTTCACTAACCATGAACTCTGCCAACTGTTTCTCGCATACAACCACCAAAACACTCAGAGCATCGGCACCACCAGTGCGGCGTAACTTGGTTATCTCTCGCTGATGGCACCTCCCGATCGAATCGCCGGCGGCAGAGAAATGGCAGCGCCAAGACGTCTCCTTATGACAGCTTCATGTGCTCGCGATATCAGGGCGGGAGCTCGCTGTCCCTTACCATATCCGGGTACAGCCACAAGCCCACCGCCAACGCACTCGTGTGACCGAGGCCTCCTCCAACTCCTCCATCCATTATTTCTCCAAGAGTCTGGAGCTCCTCTCTGCATTAGCTTCCGTCGCCCCCTCTAGATTACATCCCGAGCCAGTCTGTGGCTGGTGAAATTTAATTATTTCTCCTGTGTGCAGCTGAGACAGGCTGGAAGAGCTCGATCCCGACGGTCCATGCGGACGCAATCTACAATTTCTAAACCAATCAACCGCCTTACGTCAAAACAGGCATATACACGTGAAAGAATCCTCTACCATGCCGCCGTTTGCTTCCCCACCATCTCGTCTTCACTGTCTGCCGTCGGTACATTATGTGTGTATCGACGGCAGATTACGACAACGCCAATATCTATTCATTATGCAGCGCAGTCATACTCGGAAGCTCTCACGCTCACAGTTGAGGATAATAATACCACAGCTGTCATGCGATGGTGCGTACGGTACCTGAACCTGCCATGACCTAGCAGTCTAGGAGTATTGGTGGCTGGCTGTCGAGAGTGGACCCGCGTGCTCCAGCGACACCGCACACGACAGATCTCTGTAATCCCTCGCCACTCTTTGGGTCTTGTGCTCTCTCATGTTTTCTCTTCTCTTCCTCGTGGCTCGTACTCATAAATCCATTGCGACAACGACGCCATCCATGGTGCTACCTGTTCGAACCCGCGAACATCCTCATGTTTATGTTTAGATCTTCTCTATCAATAGAGACACACTGATCCGTTGAGACACATGATGCATCTGTTGATGCTTCCTTTCCTTCCATGCACCGCTGCCACCACTAGTGCAATTCGGTCGGTCGGTCTCTCTGTCGTTCGTGCCTGTGTGATGTGCAACACCAACTCCAAAACATCGCAACTCAGACTGTGTTACCACCGCGACCCGACCTCCCTCCCGCCTCTCCATCAGTATCCCGCCACCATGATGCGAATTCGAAGCCACCCATTATCTAGTCGCCCGTCGTCGGGTCAACCTGATCGCGATCACGATCGCCATCCCGCCGAAACACGAGTTCTCTGGTGCCATGCTCCGCGGAGGATCTTAGATTCTTGGAGCAGAGCGAAATTGATGAGTAAATAGTCAACAGTAAGTATTCAGTCGAGTTCTCTCCTGCTTCACAGAGAGGATTGGAGTCATCGAGGAGTCGAGTCAAGCCTGTGGCATTTACAGAATAACCTTGAAGCTGACTCGACTGCAGAAAACTTCCTAATTTTCCGGACAGCTGCAGTAACCTCTCATCCAAGAAAATAACTTCGGTGACTCGTCGATCGCAGACGATCTCTCGCGGATACGCATCGAACTCCTATAAGTTCGCAACTCGGGAGTTTCAGTACTTAACGGGACCGACTCTCCTCAGCATGACCAGGACCATTGAATTCTAATACAGTGTAATGATGTCGAATAACAACGAGGATCCTACTTAGCTAGCCAAACCATTCAAACCATTCAAATTCGAAACATTCAAACTCCGCTAGACGCATCAATGCTTTCCCACGGCTATATGCCCGATCTTCCGTCGCCGGCGGCCGCGCTTTTTCCTCTTTCGGCAGTTCATATATACTTACTCCTGCCTGGCCGTCCGCCCGGGTTGGCCGTCTAGGTCATGGTGTCGAGGTGATGACCAGTGAGTACATATATGTTTGAATCGTTATAGCTGCTATGTTCCTTTCGGTACGTTACTTACACTGAACCTAATGCTATCTCACCTCATCTCAACTCATATCATAGCAGCGAGTGGAGAAAGATCTGCGCTAGCTTCTGTATGTACACCTCGGAGTCGTTGATTACAGTAGCTCTCAACTTCTGCCGCACTATCGAACCAAGGTAGATAACCCCTGGCATTCTATCAAAGTCAGGCTCTATGAGATCATCGCGATAGAGTCATAGAGTCAGACTAGGAAAGCTGGGACGAGGTGGTGCGTCTGGAGCGTACCTAGGCTATAGGTAGTCACAGTCGAGGTGAGATAACGGTGTGACGCTTCATGTATATGATGGGCGTTGGCCACAGACCTGGGAGTAGATGGAGTACTTCTGGACAGGAAGGGAAGGTGTTTACTCCCGAGCTAGGTGCCGGTGTGCGCCACCCTCTCCTCAGACTCCATCTATATTCACTGCCAGTGACGACTTGATATCTCTAGGTAAATCTTGCACCTTCTTCTATTGCATGCAATTCAAAGATCTATACCGCACGCACTCTAACTTTGATCACAACGTACATATCGTGACTCTCTTTCTCAGGCTGCTTCCATCACGCTGATCCTTCACACTGATAATTCTCATCCGTTACAGCGTCCTCCTTCCCGATCGCGAATCGCGTGCCTCATCTTCATGACCATCTTGAATTCGAAACATGAGATTTCCAATTACCTTCGTACCCATGCAACCTCATGCAACCCAGCACATAGTACGGTACGATTACAATTGATACAAATATTCTTGGCAGTAGTTCCGCACTCTTATCATAGCCAAGGTACAGAGACTCCCACACTCTCCCCATGCTCTCCGTGCCTGGGAAACAATGAATTAGACTCCATGGCAATCCGAGTGGCTGGCCATGAGATGCATGAGAATCAGATCGTCCCGTACTACTCAACTGTTGCTTCTGGACTTCTCTCAGTGAGCCGGCGTCCATTCTTATTTATGCTTCCGAGATTTACAGTGCTGTACGACGGTGCGCTGATTGCCTTGGATATATAGTAGCAAGTACTGAGCAATGTACCGCGCCGGCTGTCTCAGAACTTTACTCCTCACTGTATCACTGGAAAGACGTCAGTTCGAACAATAAGTAGAGGACTCAGCCACGACACCAATATAAGTTACTTGAGCACGACCCAGCAGGGACTCGAATAATTTACGGAACAACATCCACTTGACGCTACGTATGTGCACACGCGGGCAGAGCAATTTCGCTATCTAGGCGACCTAGGGAGGAGCCCGGAGCAACCTACAGTTTTTGTGGACGCATGTGGACACTCACTCCCGTCAAATCATCAAATTCATGATCAGGCACACCGTGCACATGGCTCCTCCTCTCGGGCGCTTCGTCTCACACCAGCTGATGATATGCGCCGTACCTCGTTCGTCGTCGCACCTACCGTTACGACCGACTGGCAGGTTGCGGTGCTGTTGATGTGATAGGTCGGTAAGTCGGTGTGTGTGCACTGTGTATTGTATGTGCTTCCTGTCTTTCTGTTGCTGAGACGGATCACATCATCTCATCGCATTGGCAGGTCACACGAGCACGCTGTGCACGCTCGGCTATCTATAGCAGTGTGGCAGGTGGTACGTACTGACCACAAGTGCACCAGCACAAGGCCGCCACTAGTCGTGACGTTCAGCATTCGGAGGCGTTCAGTCATGTGCTGAATGTCCTTGGCGGGAGGCTGAGAGATCTTCTGTGAGTGCCACCCTGATTTCGTTTACCTGTATTTTTTTCGACGACCTGCTCTGAATCTTGTGCTCACGTTGTACAAGGGAGAACCAGATGTACAAATTGCCTCTGTGACGCGAGAACGTCGCAAGCCGTTCACATGTTCTCTGGGTTCACTTGCTGATGCTATAATTGGTCAGTTTTAGATGAAATAACTGCGAAGTGAGAGTGCTGCGCAACCGACGATTCGTGCATACTCTCGACGATCCACCCTCCTTCCCACGGTCGCTCGTCTGACCTTTCCATTGCTTCCCCCCTCGTCAACCGCGTTTCCCCGTCTAGGTTCCTGAAAGTCTGAAAGCTTGGGTGTTCCTGGATCTCGACTACCATGTGAGCAATCGGGTTTCATTGTTTAATTTGCGCTGCAATGCATATGACCCCGACGGAAGGACACCGCTGTTCGGATTGTCGGAGGATGAGGCAAGGTTGGTCCGGCGGACGTGTGCATGTGGATTGTGGGTGTCGCGGAGTATAAGACGGGACAGACAAGACAAGGATGTTGCGAGATAGGCGAGAAAGGTAAATAGAGGAATGATGGTGAGCGCAGAATTCAGGCTTTCCCAATTACGGCAGCGTTTCGTTACGTGGCCAGCTATTCCGGCAAAAGATAACTCGAAAGAAGGTGAGCATTTACCGATATGTATCCCGACCCGAGCCTGAAGACGTAAGTATCATACTTACTAAACGATAAGCTTTGGCTCGGCTTGCTGATTCTTTACCCTGAGCTTAGTGCGCATACATACTTAACGGCGGCCGGTTCACATGCGGACAGGTAGGCTCTCGAGGTGAGTGGATCTTCAAGTTGTCGACGGGTGTTTCAACTCCCCCCACCTCCTGTGCATTACCCCACAGCACAGGTAATGGACCTGGAGGTGTACGTTCGCCGTGTGGAATTCGTCAACCTTCAGGCTCATAAGCTCTGTGCCGCTGAGAGCCCGATTGCCACTATATGCCTCCGTGCCTCCGACTCCTCTCAGGCTGTCGCACGTACGGAGGAATATGGAGATTCGGTTCCGGGGGCGCTTGGACGCCGTCAAAGTAACGTTTGCAGGTGCATCCATACACATTCAAGGAAATAGACTCTGACGTGTATACACAATATATACCGATCTGCTGACCCTCTTCATGATCGGCTCCCCCGGAAATTACGTGGACGGTCAGAGGGATCGAGACGCAAGTGCCATCAAAGGTCTGCCCCTTGCTTTTCTCATTAGCGTTCAGGATGGTGGATGAGTATATGGATTCAACCGTGGTGCTTTGACAGGTGATCCACATGTAAGTGGAACGACTCCCAGCGAGTTTGACGTCTACTACTGACCTCCGGTTTGTAGAATTTAAACGGATTGTGACTCGGGTTCCTCTCCGGATGTTGCAATACCATCGGAACATGCGCAACGGAGAGCGGTCGCACTCTTCAAATTTGTAGCCTGCCTCCGAGAGTAAGCGGAATACTTGTTATTCTAGGTGACCGTATTTCTAACGTTTGCTGGCAGATGATCACCATGATGGTGAACGCATGAGACCTTCTTTCCCATGACACGATCGTCGACTTGTAGCTATATGGGAACTCACAACACGCCGAGCACGCAACGATGCCTTGACATGACGCTTCCGAGGAGAGCCACTCCAGGCGAAGACCAGACTCTAGAGCATACTGTACGATGCAGTATGGCCATTGGAACGCTCTGTATGACCGTGGCAGTGCATTATAATTAGCAGGGTCCGAGAGATTCTATCACCGCTCAACTTACGTATATCTCTCATGGCTTCTGCCACCCTCTCGCAAAGTCTGCCAGTCTTCAAGAATCCCATGTAACATAGACCAAGTGTGCTGGGTCTATCTTATAATACTCGACAGGAGATTGTCGATGTCGATAATCTAGTGACTGAGCACTGATAGTGTAAAGGCTATGGACGTATAAGTATAAGGTAGCATAACTTCTTATCAGCGGTATAGTATTTCTGAATTTTCTGTTGCATACATGTACGCGTCTCGTGGACTTTCATGCAGTATTAGAGTATTTTGGTTGCGTGTTTAAAACGATTTTTTCTAAAAAGTTGGAGCTTTCGGATTTCCTCGTTGTTACGCCAACGGGTGAGGCTCGCTACCTATCCGCTCTTATGATTGGTGGGTAAGCATAGATTCGAGAGATTTGCGCTCCAAGCGCTGCTCGGAAAACGGCTGGTGGAGCTCAAATATTTGGCAGAAAACGTTTTAAATCGCCCAACCAAAATACTCTATTGCGCAAGTTACCCTCATAACTTGAACTCAGCGCTTATTGCATAGTCAGCCTGTACCCTCCTGTACCTTCCTCGCCACGTATTTCTACAATTCTGTTGGCCTCAGAACTCACTTACGGCAACAAAAGTAGACTTATATGGCATAAAAAGAGTGATGACGAAAAACACTGCCCCAGTGAGGCTCGAACTCACGACCTTCCGATTGCCGAACACGTGACCTTAGCGGGTTCAAGCCTTGCGATAACAGTCGGACGCTGTAACCAACTCAGCCATGGGGCATTGAAAGGCATGTTCATACGTATATACATATATGGAACCGGCTTTGTCACACTTTCAAATAATCAATACTTCCTTCTATACCGTGACCACCAATACCACTGTGACGGCCACGACGGCCGATTTTGTAAGCTCCTCTGCTTCTCTACTTCTCTACTATTATGAGCAACTAAACTGTCGCATCTCAGGATTTGCTCTGGGTGCAGGCCTACGATAAGCTCTAACTGAATGTAGAAGCTCCTCGATTGTGCTTTTGCACTTCGCCATATACTGTGATTGGTTCATACAAACATTATCAGTGTGAGCTTTCCCTTTGTACTACATGCTGTGTGCCTCGTCTCAATGACGCAAGTAATTCAGCTGATTCCCAGGTTTTAGCGGCAGGGATAGTCATATGGCGCCGCTGTTCAAGCCCTTGGGACAGAGAATCTAGGTCTTACGTCTCGACTTAATATCCAACAACCCAGACTTCATCGATGCTCATTTAACATCCTTCGTTTTGCGCTTCGAATATCAGCAGCCCACGCCATGAGGAAACGAGTGACGTCTATATATCCGCCCGCTCAGCGGCTCAAAAACCCAGGAAAGTAGACGCCAGCTGGCTACGGCTGCGCCTTCCCCCAAACCACAAACGATCTAACTGACCATGAGTCAAGTATTGCGTACAGACAGAGGAAGAGGCGGGGGAAGAGGCTATAGTGATACTGGGTCGGACCAGGGTTCGGGCTACACTCGAGGAGGCGGGCGAGGCGGGCGCGGTATGTTCGGACGATCTTCAAACATCTTCGCCGCTGGAACTCCTGCCATACCAAGTCCACATCTTGATGACCTCGATGCTCTGGTTAGCGCATTTCGTAGCCTTCAGCTTACTCCGGAGGCTCCACTCAGGACAGAGTTTGGCACAGCTGGCAGTAGAATCAATCTGCGGGCAAATTTCTTCGCGATACAGCTACCACAGCGGATGCTGCTGTACGACTACGAAGTTTGGATTTCACCAAATACTCGAGACTCTCGTAGGGCCCGGATATTTCAATTACTCGAAGCTAGTCCGGAATGCGCGCCTTACGCCTATACGATGGCGCACGACTCTAAACAGAGGATCGTGTCTATTGATCAGCTTCCTCAACCACTCCGTCTCAAGATTCCCTGTACTGATCCTGGCCGAAGCAACCTCGTGGCTGAAGCTCCTGTATTTGTGGTGCAAGTATTCTTTATTAGGTGTCTTGACATCGCTGATATGATACTGTGAGTGCCCTGTATTACAGTATCCCGACGAGAATCAACGCTACTGACAAGATTGACAGGCACCTTGACGGAAAACAGAGGGATTTCGACACCGGACCCTATATCAGCGCGCTGAATCTGATTCTGCAAAAACGTGCAAACGATCTTGTGAACCTGTCCAGCGTAGTTCGAGTAGGAAAACAGAAGTATTTCTCTACCACAGATCCGGGAATGTATAGGTCGCTTCCATTGGTCGAGGCCCGCCGCGGTTATTTCATATCGGTTCGTCCAATGTACAAGCAACTGGTGGTGAACGTCGATATCTGTGTGGCAGCATTCTACCCGCCGGGCAATATGGCAGACGCTATGATTGCGTTCCTCCAGCACTCGCCCGGCGGTAGGCTTTCCCATTTCGTGCGGATGTTGCAAGTTAGGACAACCCACCTCGGATACAGTAGGGAGTATACAGTCCGTGGTATCGCGAATACCAATGCGCGTCAGACGAGCTTTCACTGTGCGGAGCTAGGTCAGGCCGTGACTCTCGAGCAGTATTTTAAGCAAAGTAGGTCATTCATTATTGGAAGTCATCGTTACTATCAACACTGTTAACAGAATGTACCAGAATACAAGGTTCAGTTACAATATGCCAATCAACTACCTTTGATTAACGTTGGCACAGAACTTCTTCCGCCGGAGGTTTGCATCATTCTTCCAGGCCAAGCCTATCATGACCAGCTACCATTGGATACGACTCGTAGCATAGATCATTTCCTACACAAACCGGTCAACAAGGCTGATGCGATTGTCAAGGACGGTCTCCGCCTCCTTGGACTGAAGGTGTACACCGAGACACTTCGCAGCTTCGATGTGAGTGTGGCATCGGACATGTCTGTCATTCCCGCCCGCGTTCTCTCCCCTCCCGAGGTGGCATATGCTTCCGGCCAGTCTCCAAACGTTCGTGAAGCATCGTGGAACATCCTCGGCATGACATTCTGCAAGGGCGGCAATATGTCCAACTGGGCCGTTTTGCTTGTACAAGACGGCCGTCCAGGCGAATTTTCTGGTGTCGGCGATCCACGGCTGAAGACTTTCCTTCATACATTCACGGCCAAGTGCCAAAGTAGCGGCATTATCGTTCCAGACGGTTGGCCTACCATCATGGTCACTCCACGGTTACCGCGCGAACACCAGGACCCAGGAAGGAGGCGCGCCTTAGAAACTGTCCACGCCACGCTCGCCTCGGAGCTTGACCGCGGTGATAAGCCGAGTTTCATTCTTGTCCTCCTTTCTGGGGAAGACAAGTTCATTTACCCCGGCACCAAGCGACTATGCGATATAGAGTTGGGGCTGCAAACCGTGTTCATGCTCCTCACGCCTAAAAAGGCTTGTACTAAAAATCCATATAATCTAGATCAGTATCTGTCGAATGCCTGCCTAAAGCTCAACGTCAAGCTTGGTGGGGTCAACCACCTATTGAAGGAAGACCCCGCGATACAGTGGTTAAAATCGAAGAAGACAATGTTGATGGGTATAGGGCTAACGAGTCACCCGTTCTCGATGAGTGGGAATAGGGCGTCGTCAATTGCTGCTATTGTTGCGAACCTGGACGATGATCTCGTACACTACCCCGCGAGTATTGAATTACAGTTTGGAAGGGGTAGCGGTGAGGTATTTATCTTCTCTATACCCCTACTCGCCTTGCGTTGACGCTATACATTGGCAGACAGTTCTAGAGTTGGCAAAAATGATTTCGGAGCGTCTGACCGCCTACCAGAAGAGGATGAGCCAGTTACCTGAGAGGCTTATCATATTTCGTAACAACGTCTCCAAGGTAAACTACGTGACCACAACGAACTATCATTTGAATGTACTTATCGGCTCTACTAGGGTCAATGCAAAACTCTCGTACAGGGCGAGGTTTCTCGCATCGTCGAGGCCTTTGAGAGATTCGGCGAGCAAGGACAGGAAGTTCTCTATCGCCCTCAAGTCTCGATCATTACTTGTGGTAGACCTCACCACGCAACGTTCTGGGCGACTGAGGAAGGTCACCTGGCAAAGAGCGGGCATACTGTTCCAGGCACGGTCGTGGACAAAGGTGTGACGGATATTTACAACCATGATTTTTATCTTCAAGTGAGCTACATTCCTACGTACAAAATTTCGAAATTCATTAGGGATGTATTTCAATTAGGCACATCAAGGAATCACTGGGACAGTTCGCCCAACGCACTATTGCGTCGTCTACGATGAGATAAACATCTCCGCAGATACACTCCAAGGTCTCACTCACAACCTCTCCTACTTGTATACTCCCGCTACAAAGGGCGTGAGGCTTGTCTCGCCAGCATGTTATGCCGATCTCGCCTGCAAAAGAGGGAGGTTGTATCTGAGCCAGCTGATACATGCCGATGCCGAAGTGAATTCTGGGACAAAGAAGCTCGCAGCGCATAAACTTGCAAGTTTAAAGCAGCAGTGGGGGGACGGAGTTCATGCGGACTTAAAAGAGAGCATGTTTTATATCTGAGATGCGATTGAGGGTGGACAAAAAAGCCCTAGTACTTTCACCTGCAATGCTTCAGACTGAACACTACGGCTTGCACAGTCATCCACTCCTCATCGTTGACGGGAGTGTCCCAAAGTTGATAGCGTTATATTCGTTTGATTCGACACTTGGCCCGAAACGGCGCAGGCTGTATGTTAGCGACTTCACAGACACAATACACATGACCATGTACACCGGCCTTGCCTGACTACAAGAGCATCTGCTTCGATACGTGCATGTTCGCCTTACCCTTCGTTCTTGATCTGTTTGATAGCGTAGACACAACCCCGAGATCAAGGGCTCCGTGCCCTCAGAGAGAGCATATTTGGTGCGAATCGTAACCATGAGCAAGTGTACAAAATTGATTCGTTTGACTTTCATGACGTGTTGCATGCATATCGGCAAGTACAGTACCCGACATCATATACTTAGTACAGTGCTGAGATGAAGAAGGCGGAGATGTGATGAATGATACGAGGACAGACTGAGAGCAAACGGACTGACGAGGCTAAGGCATGAGAAGAGTCAGAAGAAAAGAAACAGACGGATGAAAAGGTACAAAAAGAAACAGAGCGGAGGTCGGGCAGGTCAAGACAGCAAAGATGAGTCAAGTCGAGACGGGACAAGAAGAAATGAAAATGGACGAAATGAGCAGTTTGGTGTCGGGTCGTTACCCATTTTACTGCCAGTAGCCCTGCTGCTGCCTGGCCTGGTACGAGTAGAAACCAGCATCAGAGTTGCCCTGGGGGTAGCCAATGTGACCTTGAGGTCCCTGGCCCTGAGGCTGGTGCTGCTGCTGAGCGGAGCCCTGAGGACCAGATCCACCAGCGCCAGAGAACCTCTGAGCATTGTAGAAGCTGCCTTGAGGCTGCTGCACACCGCCACGACCTTGCGGGCCCTGGCCAGTCTGTCCTACACCTCCAGTACCTACGTCCTTGACGTTAGCACCGTACGGCTTATACGCGGCCTCGGGAGAGCCACCAGCGCGTTGACCGAGAGGAGGACCAGAGGTGGGACCGGAAGTCTGCCCGAGGCCGATGAAGCCTTGGATACCCTGGCCGCTGCCACCGTAGAGCTGCTTGCCGTAATCGTTGGAAGGCAAGTTACCGACGCCTTGGCCGTGTGTGTGCTGGTAATCGATATCTCCGTAGGGGCTGGAGGAGTGCTGCTGTCCGTACAAGCCCTGACCGTACGGTGATTGCGACGGGACCGAGGCAGGTGCCTGCTTCGTGGCGGGCGACGGCGCAGACTGGGGGCCAGGAGGTCCCTGGAAGACAGTCGGGTACTTGACAAACGGCTGAGGAACGGAGTAACCGGAGCTGTAGGGCGAACCATAGTACTGGTTTTGAGGGTAGGGCGTGTAGTAGTAGGGAAGAGGAGGAGGGTACTGCTGAGGACCTTGGCCACCAGGCTGCGACTGGCTATTGCTCTGTGAGGATTGGGGAAGCTGTTGCGATGGCTGTGGGTTGGCAGGAGGGAGGCCAGGAGCACCGTGAGGCTGTTGAGGAGCACCAGGGAGGCCCTTGATGTCGTCGTGACCAAGAACGTTCCTGTTACCGAAGCCGGTAGGACCAGCGTAGGAATCGTAGAAGTTCTAGCGAAGTATATCTATCAGTTAAGCTTTTTTGCAAGGCACCAATAAAACACTTACCCTCTGACTATCACCGCTGTACTGATAATCTTGGCTAAAGCCTCCAAGGTGGGAAGACTGGCTCTGGTGTCCGAGCTGGCCGGAGAGTTGACCGAACGAACCGTATGGACCATCTTGGCTTTGAGTAGCAGAAACCGGGGGAGTGGGAGTGTGGAAGTAAGGGGTCTCCTGCTGACGGAAGTACGAAGAGTGGCCGCCGACGCTCTGCTGAGGAGCCTGAGACGTCTGCGGGGACTGAGCAGCTGGCTGGCTGTGTGAGGCATCGAGGTGGGTGGGAAGGCCATGCTGGGAGTATTGCTGAGTGTGTGAGAGCAAGCCGTTTTGCGACTGGGACTGGGCCTGCTGAGGGAGTTGTTGTTGTGAGGGGAGAGAGGGAGGAGCGGCAGGGATATGATGCGAGTATGCGGAGATGTTGGATGCGGAGGCGGATGATTGAGGTTGAGATGAGACTTGGGCAGGGAGAGCAGGCTGTGATAGAGACGGGGGAAGAGCATGTGTCTGGTGTTGAGCGGTGGGGGCTTGAATGGCGGGAGTAGATACAGCAGGTGTGACGGATTGCTGATGCTGAGCTTGTTGAGGGATTGCCGACTGGAAGAGATTCTGGGTAGCAAGCGACGTTTGCGTTGGAGGAGATGTGGCAGCTGCTGCCGGGGCGGGTGCGGGCTCGGGCGCCTGCGTCTGGACTTGTAGCGCGGGTGGCTGGGCGGGCTGGGGAGCTGGTGCAGCTTCAGGCGTCGGCGCTGAGACGGGCTCAACAGCACGAGGAGCAGGAGCAGACTCTGCAGGAGGCTCATGCCTGTGATAATTTGTAGTCAGTTTTCATACCCGATATGCATAACAGGCAATACTCACGCATCATCAAGGTCCTCACCACCAAGACTCAAGCTGCCAAATTGCATACCAATCTTCTCCAACGAACCGCCAAACACACCAGTTGGCATGACCACTGCCTCGTCGGCCTTGAACTTGTGTCGGTGAGCTGCTGATAGAGGTCGGGTGTGCGCAGCAGGCGTGGCAGGCTTCTGTGGCGTCGAGGATGGAGCGACGTCCGACTTTACTGCAGGAGGTTGTACCTGTATAGGGATGGCAGAGGGTGCGGGAATAGGCTCGGGTTTAGGAGCAGGGGTAGGCTCCTCCTTCGCTGGAGCTTCCTCGACATGTACAGGTTCAGATGGCTTGCTGGCTTTCACTGGCTCGTCATCCCAAGTGGGTGCTTGGACAGTTGTAGGCTCTTCCCATCCGGTAGCGGTCTCCGTTACAGGTTCAGCCTTAGCAGGCTCGGGTGCTGCTGCAGGTTCCGACACGGGCACTGGAGTTTGAGCCGGCGGAGCCACCGCCTGGGGTGCTGCAACGGGTGTAGGAGCGACAGGAGCAGGAGGAGGGGTTGGCTTCTCTTGTGGCCTTGCAACCAGAAATCAGCGTAATGCGATTGAGTTTCATTGAGCAATACATACTTTGCAATCTGAGCCCAGGACAGTTTCGAGGTTGCCGGCGTCTTCTGCGCTTTAGCTGCGGCGACAGGTGCAGGTGCATGTGTTACTGGAGCCGCAGATCCATTGAGCTTCGCAGTATCGCCTCCCCATGTCGGCGGGGTCGATGTAGGCCATGGGGATGCTGGATCCGAAGGTGCAGGACCGTCCGTCGCAGGAGCGCTCGCATCCTGTGGCTTGGCAGAAGCCGCGTCGGGCGCCGCAGGACCATCCGCAACAGCAGTCTCACCATTTTCCTTGGGAGTGGCATCGGTAGGCTTATCAGCAGGCTTCACCTGACGGCCGTTTGTTTCCTGGTGGCCACCGCGAGCGAAGGTTCCTCGAACAGCGCCGCCTCGTCCAGGACCGCCTCTTCCACCACGGCCACCCCTGCCACCGCGGAAATCGCCTCGCTCCCTGTTGCCAGGAAGATCCTTTGAGTAAGTCTGAGGAGTTGATACGTGCGATTTCTTGTCTTTCTTGCGGCTGACGGAGCCCCATTGCTCGACGTGACCTGTGCAAGTTGCCTCGTTAATGAGCAAATGACGCGGCGCACGACCTCATGCTTACCTTCGGTAATTCTGTTTGCAGCAGATTCAACATCTCCAGCTACGTCTGCCAGGACAGACTGCAGGTCTGAGACCTACTATCAGACCATAATGTAGTGCTTTGAGGGTAAAAAGGATTACCGTCACTGGACCACGTTGGGAACATTTCTTGCAGTTGTTGAATCTGCTTGCTGAACTTGCGAGGTCCGGCATCTGCAGCGGGTTGCTGTTTACGAAACGTGGAAGAATTGTACATTTTGGACGAGACTCGACGTTGCAAAACGAACGAGGAAGGGTGGCAAAGATGAGAGAAGGAAGTAAGGAGCTGGGTTTAAATTTTGATTTATTTTGCAAAGTATAACTGACTACGGGATATGTCGATAACCGTTCTTCTAAGTAAGCTGATAAGTACAATAAAACAACACCTTACATAATAACAACCTTTACAATTACGTGAATTCAAGATCAGATTCAGTCATGGAAATCGTTGCCAATAATGCCCTTACACCGCTCCATATCGACCAAGGCTCTCCGTACAACATCTCCTCCCCTGTTACTCTTAACTCACCCTTCAACACCAAGACACAACAGAGCTGCAACTATTTAACCACGAGCAACTCCCGAATTCTCGAAATCACACCTTGCACTTCTCGCTTACCGCCACCAACGCATCGCCTCATATGCAGTCAAAACGGCCGCCAAATCTCTCGTTACAGATAGGGAAGAGACCGCCGCCGAAGACAGTAATAGAATTAGCAACCCCTGTGGAGGATAATGAAGGAGATGTAGAGGATGAGGAGGATGGATATCACTCGTCGCCGCTGTCATCTAGTTCCTCGGAATCACAGGACGCCTTTGAAGTGGGAAACGAAGACTCTGACGATATGTCCAAGGACCTAGCTTTGCTTGCGCAACTGAGGCGTAGCGTACGAAACAACCTCAGACTTCGACCCATACGATCCTCAGGTTCCATGCGGATATCTCAAACAGACGAACCAGTAGCATCTTCGTCTCAGTCATCTTACTCACCTCCCGACTCACTTACAGATTCAGTAGACCTGCGTTCTCCTAGCCCAGACTCGGAGTATACCCCTGCCAGTGCATACTTCACCCCTCTGGACGAGCTGCGAGCAACACCTCTCAGTGCGGCCTATGACTTCCGACCTACGTCTGTCGAGGTTCCTACGATCACCCAGCCTCCGTTTACACAACCACCCATCGTCGATGCGTCTGTATGTGGCATCAGCCCTGCGCTGCTCCTGTCACGGCTCTCCTCGCCTACCCGACCGTTGCTGATTGATACGCGACCGGTCGCGTCGTTCACAGCGTGTCATTTACAGCATAGCGTGAACATGGCCATCCCGTCTCTCATCCTTCGACGTTCTCGCAAGACAGCGGGTGCGTTTACCTCACTTGATGCGCTTCGACAATTCATTACCACCGAAGAGGGAAAGCAGGTCTGGGATGACTTGATTTCTGGAGAGGACTGGGATGGTGATGTGATCGTTTACGACCAAGTGATGCTTCAGAGAGATCGTCACAACACACAGGCAACCGCATGGGCTATCATGGACATTATAGCTCCGCTTCTCCTGCATGGAACCGTTGATTTTCTGGAGGGTGGTTTCGCGGCTGCTCGTGGACATTCATATCTGTCGCAGCTTCTTATTACAAGCTCCGATGCAGAGGACGGATATCCGTCCTATGTGCAGCGGCCCACTCTTTCCACTCCTCCCGCAGCATCTGCGCGCAGACCTCCTGGTGGCCTCTCACAGCTGGACACACAGGCTGCTGCTCGGTCAAAACAGCTACCTGAAATCGAACAGGCAGTACCTTCCCCTCTCCCCATCATGTCATCGTCGTTCTCGTCGTGGAGTAGCAATGATATTTCGGGTCCATCTCCAGCGCCGTCAGCTACAGTCTTCTCGCGGCCACAGCCTCCACGCAGGCCAAGTATACCCTCCCTTCGCCGACTCGACACGGATTATTCCTCCGCCCCTTCACTCCCTAAACTACAAGTCCCAATGTCAACCAATCACCTCTCCGCTCCATCCCCTCATCCTAGCAGCAACTCCCTCCGAAGCCGTTCACGATCACCTAGTCATCTCAATCTTACATTCTCTACGCGCTCACCTCCGCCCTCTGCCCGACTAATACCTTCGTCGTCCTCCAGCTCATTCGAAGACGACGCACCTCATACGCCCTCTTTCTCCACTTTCAGCCCCCCGCGATCCCCAAGAACACCTATGCCCCGCTCACCCGCTACTGCTCGTCCTGATGACCAGCCTCCGACCACCGAAGAGCCGTTTCCTGAATTTACTGTGTCAACTATCCTGCCGAACTTCCTATTCCTTGGCCCGGAGTTGACTACTGAGGAGCACGTAGAGCAGCTGCGGGCACACGGGGTCAAACGCATTGTCAATATTGCCGCCGAGTGCGATGACGATCACGGGCTGCAACTGCGCGAACGCTTCGAGAAGTACGTTCATATCCCCATGCGAGATACCGTCGAAGAGGATAATATCACGAAAGGTGTTCGTGACGTATGCACGATACTCGGTGAGTTATTTTACGTTTAGATATTCTATTTTTCTCACTTCAATACATAAGATGACGCACGGCTGCACTCCGCCCCGACGTACGTGCACTGCAAAGCGGGGAAGTCGCGTTCAGTAACGGCGGTCATGGCTTACCTGATACACGCTAACCACTGGACACTGTCCAAGGCCTACGAATTTGTGCTCGACAGGCGCAAAGGCATATCGCCCAACATTGGCTTCGTCTCCGAGCTCATGACATTTGAAGAGCAGGAATTAGGCGGGAAGTCCGTTGGCGTCGTAAAGATGCCGCAGTCAGAGGCCAACCAAGACGGCGCCGGCAACGGAACGATGGGAGGGAACTACGGCGTTGCCCTCGGCGGTCGACGGCCACAACATATACGCGAAAGTCTGCCACCGACTTTTGTGGCGCAGCATTCCTTCAATTTGGTGCCTACGATGGTCGATGTCGCCCAGCTCGGCGACTCGCAGCAGGAATTGGAGATCAAAGATGCAGAAGGACGATATCGCCATGCTCGTCGAGCACCTGTCAATGCAACGACGCTGCAACCGACAAGACGAGTCAGCAAAGCGGGACTGGAGAGTTCTGCATATGTCTAGCCGCGTGCAACCGTGTTTTCTGTATATACCGCTATTACTGTTCTTACTTGTCGGCCTGTTTCCTATTTCATATACCCCCTGACGCACATCCACTCGTTTATTAGTCTCAAATGACTGTTCTTTCATATTTTTGTATGTGTGATTTCGACTTCTGCAATATACCGGACTGACTATGCATATTCTCCGTCTTTATTAGGTCTCCTTTGCATGCTCTACTGCTCTTTTAGTCTTAACCGACTACTTGCGCTCGCTGTCATCATTCTATATAGCTCTGGAACAGAACACATACCTACTTCTTGGCGAGACAACGACACTTAGAGGGACTTATCCTATGCTCGAGAAGGACACGGCATTCTCGCTTAACATGCCTCGTGCAGCTGGTGAGGTCACAGGGCTGCGCTCATTTCTATGATGTCGTGACAGGTTATGACTAGCCTAGTAAAGTATAACGTCAAGTCGCCGCTTTGTCTCATAAATCTCAACGCACAGTCGGGCTTTCGAGATTACATCCACCCTCCTTCCACCTCTCACAACGAAAATGCTTGATCTCAACGGCATCAGAGTTTGGATTGCAGATGCTACTACGGGCGAAGAACATGTCCCATTCGAAATGCAGAAGATCAGCTCGAACGCCATCACCGGGACCGTCGGTTACAGCTACCGGAATGTAGGCCACTTATATCTCCTACTGCTGCATTGTCTGAGATTTGTCGTGTAGAAGATCACTCTGCACTGGTGTACATCTAACGGTCCTAGCCCTTCCAGTGCCTTGCTACAGGTCTATGTGAGGGACGGTAGGGTGAACAAGGCCCCCAGGGAAAGAGCTAGTGTTATCTATATGCCCGTCGGCTGGCAGCGGAGCCAGATTAAAAGCCAGGACTTGGAACAATCGATTTATTCTGCGCTGAAGTTTCCACATCGTCCAAAACATCCACGTAAGATTTCGTGACACCGAGCAGAACACAGGCTAATGGGTATACTCTTAGGCGCAGGTGTTGTTGAAGGGTCACTGTGCCTCGAGGTGTACCGCAACCCGGTGGCTTTTACAGGCGATCCTCGAGAGTTATCTGCAGAAGTCAGTCCAGACCGCTTGGGTCCTCCTTCTGCAGTGTTCACGTTCAATTTTGTCTGTGGGAGACGAGGTGCAGAAGTCGGTGGTGACGATGCCAAGGAGGACTCAGGCTCGGAGTCGGACATAAGTCGTGACAGCGATTTCCACCTACCGACCTCTCCGAATGAGGGTATACCTGTAACCAGTAGTGGGTACCACTTCCACTGTGTTTTCAGTGGTGCTTGATCGTAACAATGTTTTAGGATTGAGACCAGCGGATCGCATCAACCCTCCGAGACCTATCTATATTGCTGGCAGTCCTCCAGCTCCTACCATACCCGCCAAAAGGAAGAAACGACCAACCTCTAGCGCTCCGTTCACTTCTCGAGGCACTACATGGCGGGCAGATTCCCCTAGGGCTGCAGCTCAGGCTCGGCGGATCGCTTCACCGCCCCCATCGTTGCAGGGAGGTTCTCGTAGACCCTCAGGCTCCTCCGCTAACCCTTCCCCTCGGGTGCACATACCGAAGCAGCCTTCAAGCTCGTCTCAGCTCGCGGAGAACGGTGCTGGACCCACTTCACAGGTATGTATCTAGTGAATGATCATGCTAGTAGCTAACCCATGCGATACGTTTCCCTTCTCCAGCTCGGCCGGTTGGCAAAGTTGGCTAGAGAAGCCGAAGCAGAGGAGCGAATCCAAGACGATCTCATTGCTAGACTAATCAAGGGAAAGGAGGTATGATATCTCTCATAGTCTCGCGCATTTTGTATTCTGAGTAGGTCATTCTACAGAAACGGCTGAAAGAGGACAAGGTTATCAACAACGCCTTGAGACAAGCTGTACTCCTCATGGAAGATTGACAACAATACAGAGTACGAAAGTGGCCCTTAATCTCAAGTCCTATATGTAAAATCTTGGTCAGAGTAATGATATTGTGCGGCGTGGCGAACAACAATAAGCTACCCACTGGCATAGAGAGGTTCACATCCAATTTGGACTACGTACGACTCATAAGAACTAAGCTCAAAGCAATGATATTGTTGCGTGAATAATGAACGTTGCAGGTTCAATACATGATAACTGAATTCGAAAGCAGTCCGACAAGCACTCAGTACGTACGTACTCACAAAAAACCACATCGACACCTCTAACGAGACACCACTCCTTACTACTGTCCGCGACTCTCGCTCGGCCGCCGACTATTACCGTTGACATTAGACAATTGTACACTACCCATTCGCGTCCGTCGGTTGGCGAGAGATAGCGGCTCGCGATAGCTCTTCTGGTCCCAGCTCCATGTCGCGTACATCTTCGCATCTGGTAGAACCTTCGAAGCGGCGTCTTTGTCCTTCTCTTTCTCCTTCTTGACACCGTTAGGCAACTGAGGAGTTGGAGCAGCGACTCCAGGCATCCCTGTACCAGAGTTCCAGTGTGCGTTGACACCAGGCCCGTAAATAAGTTTCTGGTTGCCTCTTGACAAGACAGCCGGGTGGTTGACCTTTGTGGTTCGAGTATGTATCGGTCCCTGGAACAGCACATAGGGTTTAAAACTCGAATATGAGTGAGAAATAGAAAGATCCTACCGGTAGGACGCGCAAAGCCAAAGCTGGTATTCGGGAGGTCTGTTGGCTGATGAGCGGCGCGATGCGCTCAGTGCCGACAATAGACCTTGGCGGCTTCTTCGGCAGCCTCGCGTCGATGTCTGTCTCTTTCCCTTTGTCCTTGCCCAACTTCTCCTCTGCTGAGTCGATTGTTTGCGGGTAAGATGGTCCCATAGGAGCCACACGGGGAGGGTTCGGTACTGATATAGCATACAGGGTAGAGTGAGGCTCCCAGCGAGACTCGTTCTCGGTTTGGTCGATCAAATCAAGCGCAACTTTGTATCTTGCTGGATTGGCCGGCCCAGGATCCTTTGGTGGTGGATGAGTTAGGACGTGGTGGTAGGCGTGGTATAACGCGGATTGTGTTATAGGAAGCTCATACGGCCTCTGCACACGTGTTGGGCTTGCAGGGCGCCCGGGTAGATGCCACACAGGCTGACCTGACAGTGAGGACACAGAGTACGGTATCGACGTCCGGTAGTCTGCTGCGCCAGAAGACACCTCCGGAGGTGGTGTCACCGGACGTTCCAACTTCACAGGGCTCATGGACGCAATCATGGAGCTCTCTGGGAGTGGGAGAGTCATAGGAGGAGGAGATGGGGTATGTCGGGGTGTATTGCTGGGGAATGGGGGTAGGAAGTCGGGTATATGAGGCGGTGGTTGCCAGTGTGCGGTTCTTGGCCTCTTTCTTGGAGGCGTAGATGGGTTTGATATTGGTGAAAGAGGGAGTGGTGGTGTGAGGGGTCGTGGGCTGGCCATCCTCTCGTCCCTCTTGTCCTCGAGTATTGGTGGAGGTTCTTCGTGCACCAAGTCGGAATCTACGACCATATCTGAGTCAAAGGACCCCTTTATCTCCTGTATCTCTTCTGGATCCTCTTCCTCGCTCTCGCTCTCAAGGTCCTCTGATTCAAGGAATGCTTCATCTGGAACAGGCCCATATACCAATGGGATGGCATCGTCATGGTCCTCGCGTAGACCGGCCGACAAGAGCACTGGATATAAATGTAGGCGTGGTATGAATGTAGTTCACGAATAAACTGACCCTTGAACTCGTTCAAGTCCTCCAACCTCCTCGCCGTGTGTACCGCGTACCGTGACATCTCCCGGCCTTCAGTCGCGCAATACTCGCTCAACTCCTCCACATCTACACCAAGCTCATGCAAAGCATGCTCCGCGTCCCTCGCGTTTAGTCGTAGTCGGCCAGCGTGTTCTGCATACTTCGCGCATGTTGTCGACAATAGAGTGAGGTAGCGAGAAAGGAGATCGGTCAGTACAAGTGTCGCCTGGGTAGATGCACGCGAGAAGTGATGAGCATGAAGAGTTTCAATAGTGGCCGTCTCCAGTAGTCTCTTCGCTCCTACATCCATCGCCGACGGGGTTGAGCTCGCTGTGAGCAGTGATGTAGACGGTTGAGAGCAAGCGGCGTTTATCTCCGATCCAAATATTTGGCGACCCGCCTGCCCATCTCCCGAGCGCTTCTGCGCCAAACCTTCCTTGAGTACGAACCTCATCTCACTCGCTATGTGCGGAAGATTTGCTCTAGGTATTCCTGTAAGTCTTGGAAGACTGCTTGTGTATGTGCTATACTGATTGCGTACTTATGGTTTTAGCATAGTCAGATTGCAGAGCTTCACGGCTATAATGTCCAGGTCGGAGAATGGGTTGCTCAGGAACACTTTCACCCTAGGTAATTCAGCCACCAGTACATACTCTTCAATTGCTAATTGTGGCTTCTTTATCATCAGATACAACGTAGCACCTCGCTCTCATGCACCAGTCATTCGCCGTGGCGCACGCAATGCTGAGGCAGAATCAGCCGCCGATGGTCATGAGAGCTTTGAGAAACCGGGAGAGGTCGTTCTCCACACCATGAAATGGGGTCTTGTTCCCCACTGGAGCAAGCATGATGACGGCAATCTCAACACTATCAATGCGCGGTGTGAGGCCTTAGTAGAAGGCGGAGGTATGTGGAACAGCATCAAAGGCAAGAAACGATGTGCCATTCCCTGTCAAGGGTATTATGAATGGTTGAAGAAAGGCAAAGAACGTTTACCTCACTTTACCAAACGTGGTGACGGTAATCTTATGCTCCTTGCTGGCTTGTATGACTGTGTGACTCTGGAAGGTTCGTCTGTCTTTCTGTCTTTCTTACTTTGAATGCACTTCCAACTGTGGTGGTCAGGCGAGACTGAGCCGCTCTGGACGTTCACAATCGTTACAACTGACGCCAACAAGGACTTCAGCTGGTTGCATGATAGGCAACCAGTGATTTTGTCTAATACTGACGCTCTCAACACATGGTTGGATACGTCTTCTGGAGCCTGGAACAGTACTTTGACCAAGATGGTTCAGCCGTACTGTGACGAAGCCGTCGCTTTGACATGGTAAGTGTGCCATATCCTTGCATGTGCATCTTAATCAAGTGCCGCAGTTACCAAGTACCGAAGGAAGTTGGCAAAGTTGGAACCGAGTCCCCAACATTCGTTGAACCTGTTTCTCAACGTCCCGACGGCATAGAGGCCATGTTCGCAAAGCAATCAAACTCACAGTCTTCGCCCAAAAAGCGCAAGGCGGATGATATAGTGGATTTGCAGCCTTCCCAGCCGCTCAAGAAAGCGAGAAAAGGTGTCAGCCACGAGGTCGTCGATCTATGCTCTAGCGACGAGGATGGCAAAGGCAAGAGCACTCAGGTCGAAAAGATGAATACCTGCGAGGACAACGGCGAAGTCGAATATATTGATCAACCAAAAGACAATGCACGCTCTAAGGTTAGTGTAAGCATCAATCTTTCATGTATCATATAGTGTTCTACAACGATTGCAGGGTCCCAGTACTCCTTCGAAGAAGGTAGCTTCCCTTGTTCAGCCTTCATAACTGCGGTTCTTATTGTACTTTCTGCCCCTAGAAACTCAGCAAACCGAAGGTCAGTACCTCCTGACTTCGGGTATCATACACGTGGTTTCGACAATACGTTATAGGTCTCTCCAAAGAAATCAAAAGCTGCACCTGCTGCAGGCTCTTCCAAGATAACACAATTCTTTGGGAAAGCCTGAGGACCGCACATCAGCAGAGTTCATTTGCTCGAGACCTTGCACAGAGAAGTACGTGATACCCCTTTACCACCTGCCATAAGCGGATATGAACCTCGTCACTGTCACACTTCGGTGGACGTATAAGTTCGAGTTGGACTTGTATCCCGTCTCTCATCTCACTCTCATTGTTCCCCTCGGTCGTCGTCTCAGATGGGTTCTATCTATCTCTTAGTCGCTCTTTTCTGTTCTCCTGCTCTCGCGATACCCATACCCGCCCCTTTGGTCTCCGTTGAAACTGGTCCCTCTCCGCTCGCTCTTGTACTTGGTATATGCACCCCCCTCCTTGTTCTGTCTGTGGCAAAGTACGCGTACATAAAATATCGTCGCGCAGAGTCTATACACGCAGGCGCAGAGCAGGCCGAAGTCGAGGCCGAAGCAAAGTCGTCGCCTAATCTCATCGGTCTCGGTTTGGAGCAAAAGGTTCTGCACAAGAAGTCTCGCAAGGAGAAATTAGAGGTTCTGTCTGGTTATCTGGTTGGAATGCTAGGGTCTCCGGAGTGGGAAACGAGAGTGAAAGTTCGGATGGACCGGGCGATTAGGAAGTCGCGTTCACAGAGATCGAGCGTCGAAGTACCTTCACGCGGCGTCTCGCCATCGACAGCGACTCGCTCTCAATTCAACAGTTCTCATCGTTCTCGCGATACTAGCGTTGGATATAAGAGCTCTCGTCATGCACCGTCAAGCACGTCGTCAAAGTCGCGAGCGATGTCTCATTCGTTCCTCGAAATGTACTCGCCCGACAGCAACGTCGCTAGTCACGGCGCGAGCCACGCATCTTCGCCTCCATTCTTAGACAGCCTTCCCCAACTACCCTCGTTCTCTGAATCAAATCGCTCTAGGACCGCCAGTTCTCGTTCTCGCAATCAGACTTCGGTAGCTTCACTCTCTCCCACCTTGATGCAAATGATCGAACCAGTAGTGGCGCCTTGGCAAGACGATACATTCAAACCGGACAGATCACAGAGCACAGGTGGGACCACGCGTAGTAGGTCGCATAGCCCCAGTGAGTGTTTAAAGTCCCGACATTCGTCTATCTATGCTGAGCCCCTTGTAGCACCTCCGTTCCAAACACCGCCTACCACCCCCGCAAAGTCCTCTAACGGCACGCTGGACCCTGCTTCGAGGTCTTCACGGTCTGGAGATGATTCTAGCAGGTCTACGTTGTCAATCTCCAGAAGCATTTCAATCGCGCCTTTGCCTCGAGATTCCCTCCCTCATACTACCACTGTCGCCCCCACGAAACTTGAGATGGAAAAGGCAGGCAAAACCAGCCCGAAGCCCCCTGTGGTGGCTTTATCCTCTACTACTCGCCCTCTGAACATCGAGAACACCCGCGTTGCATCTGCACATTCAGACGCGGATTATTTTTCTGTCATTCCAGCCAAATATATCGCCGAACGCTCCGTTGCTGATAGAACAAAGTCACAACGTAGAAAGAGCGGCAGCCCCTCCATCGGTCCTTCACCTTTGCGCAACCCCGTCACCTCGTCCTCCTCGTCCAGTCTATCAAATGCGAAACCCAATCTCGCTTCTTCTCGTAAAACTGAAGAATCCTACATCAGTTCTACCCCTTCTATACCTGACCCCAGCTGGGAGCTGGACGACTTAATGAAGAACGGCAGACTCGACATCGACGCAGTCACAGAAGCCCTCGGTCTTGGCTTCTCCGTCAACGACAACCCGAGCCCTGCCTCTGCTTCGCGCTCACGCTCTCCTGCATACGTCACCAGCCTCTCTGAGTCCTTCTTCCGTAAGCCAGGTGGCCCATTGTGCGCCATCCCCGAGGAACCCGACATGGACGACTCCGTCGTAGACGAAAACGCACGCCCGCTGTCTTCACTCCTCGAACGCTGGGGCCGTATCCAGCAGAAGTTCACCGCGGAAACGACTGGCGAGGTTCGCGAGTCTGTGAGCTCGAGTATCTTGGAAGTTGACTTGAGCCTCCTGGGGATCGACGTCTCTGCGATATCGGGGATTGGTACTCCTGTGATGCTCACTCGGGCTGATGGGTCATATCGTGATACGATGTACACGATTGAGGCCCTTGATGTTGATGAAGATTCAAGTTCGGGTTGGCTGGAGGATTCGAATGTCAGGTGGGTCTTGTAGTATTTGCTTCAAATCCAGTCAAGTGTTGACTCTTGCCGCCTGTAGTAGTGAGGGAGTTGGTGTAGCCTGCTGAGATCTACCATGCACAAAAATATATCATAGGCGATACCTTCTAATCACCATCACTATCTTCTACCAACACTCCTGTAAAACCCTTGTATTGGCGATAACATGCAACGTGTATTTTCCTAATCATGTCCGCACCTGAAGTCTCCCGATGACATTGAAACTGAAGTTGTATTTTAGTGAATGGCGAGTCGCCTTGATAGCACATGTTTGGCGAATGCATACTTCACTATTAGAAGAAATGTACCGGAACCTTTCCTTTTCCTTGCGCTTCGCCGAATACCACTTTCACCGCGGTCTCCAAGGCAGGAACGGTAAACTCCATGGTCGTCAGCACTGCGGCTGGAATATCCTCCAAGCCCACGACATCGTACGGTGCGCAGGTGGATACAACCACCAGTGGTTTCTCCGCCAACTTCTCGGCCAACGATCGCAAGTAATCCACTTGCCAGCTGCCTTTATCGAACCCATTCCTTGTTGCAAAGATGACGGCAGAGGTGTTTTCAAGAAGGTCTCCTGAGAGCTCCTCTCCTGGCCCGTATACGATGTGCTGGATGGCAGCGTGCTGGGAGATGGCGCTGGCGAAGGCATTGTACGACGGTCCGGCTGTGTTCCTTAGACGACCTTCTCCATCGCGAAGAACTCCGTCGGCGTCGTCCACTGCGAGATTAATACTCTCCATTCGTGGGGTGAAGACCGTCACTTTCCCAGTCGAAACAGATAAAGGTAGTGTCTTGTTGTTATCGCGGAGTATTGTGATGCTGGCTTCATACGCTGTTCGAGAAAGAGACGCATTGGTATGCTTCAAAGCCGCCCATTTGTTCATGTCGATAGAGGAGGACAAGACATCATCCCAGCTGCCCGCGAATTCCGCCTTGAGGTTCTCAACCCTCTTGCCACTCTCCCTTAGAGACGACATTGGTAGTGACCCATCTAGAACAGCGGCGTATGTCTTCTCTATCGCCCCAATGTGCCGGCTGATTGTATGGCATATCATGACGACGTCCGCCCCAGCCTGCAGAGCGAGCACGGCACCACCTTCCGAACCATATTTCTCCGCTACGGCCTCCATTTCTAGACAGTCGGTGACGATGACACCTTCGTAGTGCAGTTCCTCCCTGAGAAGGTCTGTGGTGATGGCCCGTGAGAGTGAACAAGGAGTATCGTCTCCCGTTATGACAGGGAGAGCCATATGTCCCGTCATTATCGTAGCGATACGATCTCTGATGAGTACCTTGAAAGGAACTAATTCAGTGGCTGCGAGGTCTTCTTTGCTCGCCATGATCCGAGGAAGGCTTAAGTGGGAGTCAACATGCGTGTTTCCGTGGCCAGGAAAGTGTTTGGCGGACGGTGCGATTTTGGCTTCTGTGAGTCCTTTGCTGACGGCATTGACATATCGCGCAACTTCTTGTGGGTCTGATCAGGAAGGCGAAGTCAAAATAAGACCAGAGGCTGAATATGCAGTGAATACAACATACCATCTCCGAAAGAGCGAACACCTGGAGGACATGATAGTAAATTCAAATATGCAGGTAGTAGAGAGACTCATGGAGCTTACCAATAACGGGGTTCCTAGGGTCTGAATTCACGTCTGCATCCGGACTATAACTGAAAAACCATACATATGGTAGGTGAGCGGGCCGCGTAGTTATCGTTGTATGACAAAATTCTGCACGTACTCCCAGTTGATCCCAGCCATGCGCATCTCCAAACCTGATCCATGAGCAACTTTCTCAGCTAGATCCACCGATCCTGAGGAAGCGATGGCCATGGCACCGGGGCTAAACGACTGTGAGTTCCAGCGGCCCAGGTGGCGAGTCGTACTCACAACTGGGTACCACACTGTGTTGATGAAAACGCTGATACAAGTCCTAGAAGATAAAGGCTACGTCAGACAGGGTGTAGAATTACGAGGAGTTCCATTACCGTTCTCCTGGTCGATACCTATCATTAGAGGCCGTTCGTGGCCAGCCTCCTTAGCAATACGCTGCAGTTTTTGCACGAGGCTATGCACTTGCTGAATGTCTACACATACCAGCGTGAATATTGTACATTAGCTCTACAAATAGAGCACTCACCACGAATGTTCCGTTTCATGAGGATCACATGTCTATTGGAATGGAAAGTCTAGTGCTAAACAGATCGGAGAGCAGTGAGCGGGGCAGTATGTCGGCTTACCCTAGGTGGTATTGTCTTATCAGCTTCTCGATGTCTTCGCTAACTTCATGTCCATGAAAACCGAACACGAAATGCTATAGTAACAGAGTAAATGCCGTGAGTGAGTCTGTTGGCGGCAAGGTTGACGAGAGCTATTACCTGACCAATCTCCCGCCTGATTTCTTCCGACAACTCGGTCATGTCTGTCGCTCGGGTTTGAGTGAAATGGTGATTGACCTACAAGTCTACAGAATCATCAGCAATCCCAACACGCCTGAGATGAAGATAAGAGCTTTGTGGCGTAGCGCCAGGCCAACGTTCTCACGACCAAAGAGGTCTATGTAAAGCCGAATGAATAGCAGGACTTGATGCAGATGGCTTTCCCAGCCACATGGTACTAATATAAACCTAAATAAACAGCACTTGATGTACTCTACAAACCACAAACCGATACAAGCCGCATAAAGACGACTACACATGGATATAAACCGAGAAACACCGGCACTGTCGAACTGAAAGGGCTCATTAACCGTTGACGATACCTGGCACCACCGTCTGCGAGTTGAGATGCGCGGCAGCGATACGCGCCTTCGTTCTCTCTGCCGCAGCGTCATACACATAATGTACGGGTTGGTGGTTCCACCCGCGCGACATATCTTCGGAATCATCGTCGCTGAGGTCGTTGGGGCGGGCATCATTCGCATGTTCCAGGAACAGATCGTCAGGATCGAAAGCTATCATGAGAGAAAACCGTAAGTCAACGCCAGTAATCATGATGATTATCAACCCACCCTCGCTCTCATCAACGTCTATCTGCCGACGTTTTCCTAGAGCCTTAGCGCTCGGCTTATAGGGCGGCTGTTCGTACTCGAAGTCGTCTTCGGATTCTTCTGGGAGGGATGAAGAGTCGTCGTTCACTCTGAGTCGGGCAGTAGCCTGTGTTAGCGTGGTGTCTTGATAACGTTCGTGTTGGTAGTTCGAATGCGCGACAGAGCTACGATCAGGTGACGGTGTGCGGGAGCGGGTAGCGGTGCTGTGTGTTGGAAGCCGTGGTCCGTGCGGGGCTGGGGGCGGAGGAGCGAGGGAAGGCGAAGATATATGAGGGTGATGAGGATAAGAGTTAGTGATATGGGTAGGGAGGGGCGCAGGTTTATGAGGTAGGGGGTGGTGGTTATTGTTTGCGCCTGAGTGTGCTACCATACCAGAGGGCGTCGGTGAAGGAGACGGAGAAGGTGCAGGTGATGGAGAATGCGAGGAGGCGCCCCCGTACACAGGCTGGGGAGGCTCAAGATGAATCTGGCCATCCTGGTCGTAATATGCGCGCTAGATACGTCTATTAGTGAGGATCGTTGATGTGCGCGTGTAGCGCTACTCACGCTTCGATCTATTCGAGTCTCCTTCCGACTCCTTTCCTCTGCCTCACGTTCCAACCCGACGCGCTCCAGGTCATCGTACATTCGAAGGGCCTCCGTAAGCTGCTCGTTAGAATGGAGAAGGGCTGCTAATAACTCTTCCTCTCGAGTAAGCTGTGCAGGCTCTTCTACTGAAGTCGAGCGCTGTAATGGTGGAGGAGGATCTCCACCAGAACGAACGCGAGTTTGATTCGGGCTGTACCGCTGAGTCGTTTCGCGCGACCGTTCAGCGTTGGAGTAAGCCCAGTTCAGCTGAGAATAAATTAACTCCTGTGATGCCCGGCATTTCGCATAGAATTCCTATTTAATGACGCGTTAAATGGCTAAACATACCAGTATAGTCAAGAGAGTGGACTGACCTTGATAATTTTCTTCTCCTTAAGGTCCTCTGGCTTAGCGAATGCCAAAGCCTCCGATAACAAATGTGCATTTCCATTCCCAAACTGGCATTCTTCGAATAGCCGGCGCATATCCTCGTCCGGCGGAATAATTTTATTATTACGAGATGATTTATGCTTCGAGTGCTGTAGTCCGTTCTCGTAGCGTGAGTGACTGACATGGCATATATACAAAGAATAAACTGACCGGTGGTCTTTGTTGTGGTGTGTCGGGCGTTGGCGTTGTCGGTGGGGTCGACTCAACGATCGTCGGATGTTGTACATGTTTCGGGAGTGCGGGAGGATTGAACATCGCGTCCTCAGTATCGAAGGGTATACCCTTGATCACAACAATTGGTCATATGTCCCAGGACAGAAACATGTGCAACGTACCTCATCGGGCTGATCAGGTGCCTTGACTTTACGCCATAGACCCCGGATGCCATGAGTTTCGTGACGACTGTCCTTACCTAGTGATTAAATCAGTTTGATTGAGTACGACGGCGTCGGGGAGAGCTATCTCACCACGTGGAGTTGAGTAAGCCGCCCCGGCCAATACCTCTAGGAGTCTTTCGCGGACAACAGGTGTCGTCTTCTGAGACTGCAGTACGTCCTCTAATGTGTCAAGGAACTTCCTGGAGGCGCATTGAACGAGGAAACCGTCGTTGCAATTCCTGATCATGATTGCCCATAGCTGCACCATAGCGTGTAAGACGTTTCTTCAGATGAAGCAGAAGCAGAGTCTCCACGTACACGAGCTGCCGAAAGCTGAGCAGTAGGTTCCGCATACCTGTAACATGCAGATCTCCGTTTAGGCACGGTGTCATGCTGGCAGTGAAATTGCTCACTTGAATTCCTTCCTGAGCGCCTTCACGGCTTCCTTCGCGTTAGCCTCACTTGAAGACGCTCGTTCACAGACCTCTAGCACCAGAGACCAGTCTTCCGACGACGTGGCGGTCAGGTATCCTGAGCCAATGTTAGTTAAATGAGTACGAGGCAGAATATCGGGACACACCGATCATCCTGGTCAGCTCATTCTGGTCCTGCTCCTTCTTGCGTTCCCGTTCTCGTTGACGTTCTCTTTCCCTTTCACGCTCCTTGTTGTGCTCTGTTGCACGTCCCCATAGTCCCTTGCGTTCCTTCTTATCCTCGCGCTCACGATCGCCGCGATACGAGTATTCTGTACCATTATCCTCCGAAGGTTGTCGTTGTAGCACATCAGGTGGAGGTGCCATCGCATGTGGGTCCAAGGCTCTTAGTATTCCAAGAGCAGCGGCTGCATTCTGCGGTGAAGCTGGCTTCTTGCGCAGAACCTGGTCTTTGACACTGCTGGGCTTGGACGATGTGTGGGGCGCTGAGCCGTAGGGCGATGCTGCTCGCACAGAGTGGGGATTGACGAGGGGTGACGATGTACCTAGTATCAATGCACAAGACAGTCTGTATCCCCCATTGATAGACAGCCAGAAAGCAGTAGAGTCTCACCATCACTTGTGGTGGTGACCACATCCCAATGCTCATCTATCGATGCACGAACTGTACTGTGACGGTCTGCTATCGGATGTGGAGACGGCATGTGAGCATTGCTGCCCTACGAGCAAGCTTAGGTTACAGCGGGTCAAATGAAACGAAGTATAACGGACATACATTCCGTTGTACGGGTGGGGGACCTGAGTTGGCTGTGTCTTTGGCGGGCTTGCTTTTGTTCTTTCCTATTCCGAGTATGCTCTTCATGGCGGTCAAGAGAGACAAAAAGAAAGACTAGCAGCACGACCCCAGGGCGGAAGATGAGCGTAGGAATGAAGGAGAGGTTGAATGATTTTGGGACAAGAACAAGCCTGACTGTTTAAGACGCCCAGACGCCCGCACTGCGGGCGATGCGCGTCGGGGACACGTGGGGTAGCCATCATACGCGTCGGGATTAGATGAATTCATCAAACAGTCGCTTGACTATGGCCTGAGGCTGTAGCCCGCCACCGATGGCAGCGACCAGATCGGCGACGACCAGACTGATGTGGATTGTCGACGATTCTCGCAACATCGCAAACTTCCCCGCGGATGAAACCACTCCGGTGAGGTTTCAGTCATCAACAAGTTTCATTACATGTACTGTACAAAGCCGATTTCTATGTAGCACTGGCCACAGCAATAAATACATCCATGTGAAGAACTTAGAAAGACCGCAATGATATCTGCGGCTTGTGTGATTCGGCGGCCGTAGATTTAGACCCACCCAAAGCCTGCCTGACCGAAGTCTCTAGGGCGTCCTTCAAATCGCTTGGTAACTTGCCGGTGGCCTCTTTGAAGGCAACCGGGGACGATGCCGCAAACTGCAGGACTTGCGCGATGGTTTGAGTATGCAGTGTAGACGGTGGAGTTTGTGAGGGATTCATGATCAATGTCATGATAGGCAGCAAGACTCCCAACAGTCGGGGCTCTGAGGACAATCAGGAACAGACCTTACACACCGAAAACACAACACTCACTCTGCTCTTCAGACGTGGAAGTGAAGAGTGCCGCAAAGGCCTTGAAAATCTCCCCAACAATTTGTATTTGTAGATCAGATGTCTTGCTGGATTCTGTCGCAGCGATCTTGGCCAGACACTCGATCATACCGGGCAACAGCAGTTTCGCGCATTGGCGCAGAGCGGAACTTCCGTGCAGAGATGCAATGATTAACGTTTTCGCGCAATGCGCCGCAGTGATTGACATCTTTGAGAAATGTTAGCCAAAGGAATCTGCTCCAGAATTAACAGATACGCGCCTCGTCAGAATCCAACAGACTTTGGGAGATCAAGAAGCAGCAGTGTTCGATGACTGCCTGGCTCAGCTTCACTGTCGGAGGTAGAACGGTGAGTACGAGGACGGCCGCGAGAATGTTGCTCTTGATCTTTTTGCGACAGGCGGGACCTTCGCGACCTCTGATAGAGTTATGAGATTAACCGCAGATGATATCAAAGCGGGACCGACCAACCTCATAGCATCAATATTCACTAGGCAGGCTGACAATATACCATGAACGATTCTCTCGAACTTTTCTTTCTCATGAGGAGAGCTTGGTACATTCTCGAGCAGCTTCTTCAACGATTGCAACGTGGGCCCGACCAAATCCACTTCTGAGACCTCGTCCTTGAGAAGTTCTATTTCAACGTTGTCAATACAGCGTGGCCGTCAGAGCCAGAGCCAAACTTACCGTTATAAAGGCTGACAGCAACTGTACGATAGTCTAGGCTCCGTCCCGCCTCACATGTTAGTGCAATAGCTGCAAACGCATCGAACCCGGCATTGATCAACTTCACTCTATCCAGCGGCGTTGAAGAGTCCTCTGGTTCATCCATGTCAGTATTAGCAGCATCAAAGAGTATATGCAGCAACACACGGGTCATGTTTTCACGAGGATTGATTGCACGCTTGAGAATATAGGCGCAGATTCTGAGGCAGTGCGTCTGTGGCGGCGACGTGCTATCTACTTGGCTACATGGGAGAGTTCAGTACATGACATCGCCGTCAATGACAATATATCTCACCTTTGGCCCTTGACATTTTCTGCCAAACTAGCTAATGTCTCAACGAGGTTGATCTGGACGGTCACAGGCTCCGTTAACGCCATCCTGTAGCAGAGAGTGACGAGCTCCTCGAAGATTGCAACATCGCGGAATGCGTTCCCGGCATACTTATTCTGCACGAGGCACTTCAGTGCTCTAAGGGCAATGATAGTACTCTTCACGTTTTGCTGTCCTGAGTCGGGAGACGATGTCACCAATGCTTCAAATACGAGACCGAAGATGACGAAGAAGAACGTTGTGGGATGGTCAGTGTTTCCGTTCAGAGTAGCAATGGCGTCGGCATCTGAGGGTTCACGACCGTCCATGGCCACGCGGATGAACGGATCGCCATCCTCCATGGCGCTTGTGACCGCTTGTAAGATCACGGACCAGGCATCACGATAGTACTGCCATGACGAACACATCAGCACGACACATCTAATGACTGTAAAGAACAATGTTACCGGTAGCAAAACCTCTTTTCCTAGACTTGCGTGGGACGAATCTACCGCACCAGCAGAGGTATCGTCCAACAGTTCCGTACCCGCCCTGATGCTCGCATAATCCCGTAACGCACCGATCCATTGTGCAGCCAATACCTTTTTGTACGGTTTGACAATGTCTGCGAGATACTTCTGCGAATGACTGGCGATCTGCAATTCGGCCCAAGCCGACAGTACAGCGATACGCAGCATGACGGATGCATTGGGCCCCAAATCAACGGCATCACCGAGACGCAGTAAGGCCGACTCTGAGCGGATGAATGAGATAAACTACCACGGCCAGATAACGTGACTCTTACCTTGACATTGCTCTAGTGCAGATGTGAGAAGTTTCAGGATACGCCCCATCCGATTCACATCCTTGACCACCCCCGATCCGACGAACACAGCGCAAGACTTGATCGCAGACGCCAGAATTTCGGGAGTAGAATCCGCAGCGAACGCAGGTGTCAATGCCGCCGTGATAGGTGCTTGATATTGTTCCAGGAGGAGAGCATCTTCGAAGTCCGGGTCGGGGGAAGTAGCAAAGATCTACATGAATTGAGCATTATTTACCTGTACGCGCGATGCGTCTCGGTAAAACGCACCTCAATGACATCCTGTAAGACGGTAAGTCCTTCCAGTCGGATCTCCATGACATGGGCAGCCGATGCGGTAAACGCGATCTTGATGAGGTCGGAGATACGAGATATCAGCAGTCGAGGTAGCGCAATTCCCTGGGCTCGAGCAAAGGCCGCGTCGAGGTGTTCTCTTCGACCCGAGCTGGCCACGGTGACACAGATTTCATGGAGACACTGCAACGCATACAACTGGGTTCTCCACCGTGCTGTTGAACGTGCTGCTCCTCCAGCTTCGTCCATGCCTGGGTCAATACTGAGCGACTGGCCTTCGTCATCAAGGTCGTTCCTCTTCGACGCGGCATCACCAGCTTGCTGAGATGCTGTTGTGCGTGACATGATACGTTGGCAAAGATCAATCCACGCGGATGGGTTGAACACGACCGTTTGCTGGAGCCAAGACGTGATGACATTGCGAACACCTGCCACTGAGGAATCATCATCTAGCATTGCGAACAGTTCTTCGACAAGCTGATCGCCGCCCAGTCGCGAGATAGTCAAAACGTCTTTCTGTACCAGCTGGTACAATGCGTTGATAGAGGCCATCTTGAGCGGCCGACGAGTGGAGCCTAGATAGCCACGGAACTTGGACACTAGCGTGGGCACGTCAATATGTTCGGGGGTGAAAATGAGAAGGTGCTGAACGCAGCGAATGGCTTCGACGCATACACCATCGTCGTCTTCGCGAATGAATTGTTGAACTAGATCAAGTACCAAAGTCCTCGTGCGAGCCGACTCCTGAATATCTGGTCCAACAACGGTGATCACAGCGTCTATAGCCTGGCAGAGAGCTTGATAGAGCGGCAGTTCTCCGCTCATGTTGACATAGTTCAGCGCACCTCCTTCTGGTTCGTGTGTCTCAAGCATATATGCGCGTAGAAGCAACCCGAGAGTGCTAGGTACGTAGGATGCGTAGGCCAAGCTTGCAGCGTCGATAACTTGTGCCAAGGCTCGCAAGGCCCAGAAGTTCACGACAGGGTGGGGATCGTTGATGAGGGACATCAGGACGTGAACAGTCGTTTTCAAAAGAGGACCTGCGGCGAGACCGCCAACGTGACCGTAGATGGATCCAAAGGCCAGCGCACAGCCTGCTCTACCGTACGGATCACGATTACTGACGACTTCGTTGACAAGAGTCTTGATCTGGCTGGTCAAGAAATTTGTGCCGGCCAAGGAAGCCAGTCGCCCTATAGCTTCGCTGCCCGCCTTTCGAAGGAGAAGATCTCCATCCACAAGAACAGCCTACAAGGAGTAAGTATCAGATCAGCGAAGTTAAACCCCCACTATACCTTGAGCAGTTCTGCTAAAGGCGCAGAGACCTGAGAGTTGCCTAACGTGTCTGATAGTTGGCGAGAATGGGTGGCAGCATTTCGAAGGGCCCATACGAGGGCAATCGCGCTATTGATCAGAACGGCTGCCTTGCGACCTGAGTTCTTCTCCACCTTGGCAGAGGCGGTAGCCTCAACGAGTTGACTAACCGTCTTCGTCATAGATGAGAGGTCTTGCAAAGGTAATAATTCTGCGAAAATTTGGATCGCCTCGTTAACCGCAGCGGTTGACGCGGGCGGTGTCTGCGCCTCCTCTCCATCTGAGTTGGGCTGCTGCGCGAGACATAGGATCATGGGATCGTGCTCCCAGGAGCGCAGGATAGGTTTATTGACCTGAAACGGGTGTGAACTTCGTGAGCACAATCGAATGAACTTGAAAGCTCACCAAGCTGTCCAAAGAAGCGTCGATCAGATCACGGTTCACCCAATCACTTGTGCCCTCCACGATCTTCCCAGAAAGGTCTTCCTCAACTTCGATATCCGTCACACCATAGGCATAGCAATCGGTGCTCTGCCATATACTTGTGAACGCCCCAGAGGATGTGGCAATCGCGGCCTGAACAGAAGATCCGCTGTAGCCATCGAGACTCGCGAACAAAGTAACGGCAGTCTGCAGCAATGAGGTTTGCGTTGACTCTGTAACCTTTGATACCCCAAGGGCAGAGAAGCACTGGAAGATCCTCGATTTGAACAGCGCGTCCATCCCTACGAGAGTCAACCCCCTCCCATCAGCTTGTGGCACCTGATCCTGCGGTTCTTCCACACGTTGTCCGGAGAACATAGAGGAAAATTGGAGGGCATTGGTTAGCAGCGAAGTCACTCGTCTCGCAACATCAACAGTGACAAGAATGGGCGAGTTGTGCTTGAGGAAGCAGTAGATAGCGCGTAAAGCATTTTCTCGCACGGCAAGGAGGAACAGCCATTCGGAAGCACTTCGTCCGGAGAGTCCATCCTTAGTCGTCGGTTTGGGTAGAGCGTTCCGCCAGAGAAGTAGAAGCTGTGGTAGATGTGCACGAACGAAGTTGGGACCAAGCGTCATGAGAGAGGCGATCAATGTCCATGCAACTTCGATCTCTACTTTGGCCACTTTGACATCGTGCTCGCCGGCTCGCTTCAATAGTTGCACTGCGATGTAGAACGCATTTGCGCTAATGTCGTATGAAACGTAGAGCGGGCGCTGCGGAATTAAGGAGAGTAGGCCCGCTAGACCATACGCGCGGCCGAGCACCCTGTTGTTGATGTCTGAGGGGGCAGCCGGAGTGATCAACGCAGCGAGATCGTTCTGTAGCAGCTCAACCAAGTTCAAGAGAACCTTCGGTAGACGTAGTGGTGTCGAATAGCAGAAGCAGCGCAAAGTCCACGCAGCGGTGATTCGTACTGTGTGAACGGGGTGCGTGAGCAGAGTAGTGAGCGGGTCCACTAAAGCATCCTAACATTTCGTCAATATTGTATCGAGCACGAGCACATACAGCGGTGTCTCACCTGTACGGGAGCAGGTGCGTTACCCAGCTGTTGTAGGAGACCGGCGACTTCGCGCAACGCGATCGTCAGTACCAGCGGGCTCGGTGCCGTCTGCCCAGGCATCATCGCAGGCCAACGTTTCAAATACGCGTTAGAGAGCTCCTGGATACCAGATATCTGTGCCTGCTCGCCCAGCATTCGGATGCCCACCAGATCGCGAAGCACGAGACCGACGAGTGTGCGCACGAACACTATCTCGTATCGCGAGCCTGTGTTACGTGGATTTGAGACGATCTCTGTCATTAGATGGCTGACAATCAGGGCGTAGTTGTTTTCGACGAACGACGTCCCCAGCTCCTTGAACAAGGCGGTATAGCAGTCAAAGATTCCAATTCGGGTCCGTCGAGTGGTGTTAGGCTTGTTGAATTGGATAGCAAGTTGCGAGAGCATTTCTTGGGGAGTAAGGAGTCGTTTCACTTCCTGAGGAGGCGGAGTCGGCTCGTCGTCCTCAGCTTGAGTTAAGCTGTCTCCCTTCTTTGCCTTCTTGGAGGGTTCAGGTAGCGTAATGACATGTTCCGTCTGCGTGGATGCAAGTAAGAATGCGGAGAGCTTGGCCAGGGCGAGTCGGGTTGGTTGGTCTGCAGCATCGAGCTGCCTTGTGCACAATACCACCAGCTGCTCCACGTCAGGCAGTGACTTCGCGCTATCGCCGAATGGGAACAGTAGGGGAATGACCTACTCACTGTCAATCAAATGAGCGAGAAAAAGTAGCAACAATGACGTACCGTCGTCGCTGCTCGTATTACCGGAAATGCTTTATCACTGAGCGCAGACCGCATCTGTTTGACCGCATCTCGCAAAAGAGAATCAGTGAGTGCACGTTTGGCTGTGGAAATAGCTTTCTCCAAAGTCACTATAGCGTGGTATCGAATAATGGTGGCCTGATGATTGCATATATGTCAGTAAAATAACAGGAGTCCGGAGGAGACACGTACGTTCGATGACCTGCACAACTTCAAGCACATCGTGGTAGTCTCGACCATCAGCGACATTATCTACGAACGCGTGAGTCTTTGTGGCTTGGAGGGAGTATAGAAACGCACCTGGCTACCGAAGTTCTTCATGAGCTCGCCGATAACATAGAGAGCCGCACTGAAGTATCGTTACCATCAGCTCTTCGAATGACACACTTCATTCATCCTTACACGCGATGTACATCCTTGGCTGCTGACTTGGTGTCTCCAGGAATCTTCAACAGTGCCTGCACAGTATCAAAGAGGGACCTGGTATCTGCCTTGCTGTAAACATGTACGAGCGATTGCGCTACTAGTTGGCGTAAAGGTCTTCCGGGAAGAGGATATGGTTCCGGTGCAGTGATGATTTTCAGAAGAGCTTCGACTAGTGATTTCTGGATATCCTTCAAGTCTTCCTATAACGAAAATGTCAATGCACTGAAGGTCAACATCTCATTGTGAATGACTGGGTACGTACTGCGCTTGCACGCTGCAATGCCTTCTCATTAGCCCCCAGCCACTGGAATATGTACACCTCGCCATTCTCGCCTCCAAGGTTTGTCTAGTACAGGTCAGAGCTATTCAGCATACTAAACTCCATGTGCGTACCTCGTCGATTACGGGGTCGATGCTGGACGAGTCCTCGGACATGGTGTGTAGGTAACACGGCTGTTACCGCACACGAGCGCACTTTGAGATCTCGCGTCTCCTACACCGACGCAGGCTTGCTTCAGACCAACGAGTAACACGCTGCTCCCAACGTGGGCGATAAAAGTACAGATATTTTGCAGAAAATGCTGATCAGGCGTTCCGTTGCGTGCGACGAAGGTTGCGGAAGCTGAGAGAGTTGGACCGGCTCTGTGCTGAACTTGGCTCCGTTTGCCTAATTCCATAATCCTTGCGCTTTGTGCCTCTTTCCAGCCTACCACCACCATCCGCCCTCAAATTCATCGATTCTCTGCTCTCCGCTGACTTCGTCAGTAGCAACGACGATGGCCTCCACAACACCCACCAGCACACCCTCTAACACGCTTCTCCTTCGTCGGCAGCTGAACGAGCTCACCAAGCGACCCGTCGAAGGTTTCTCCGCAGGTACTGTAGATAACCCTTCTACTACATCGATCGTTCAAACAATACTTAATAGTCGCCTTCGCATTCGAAAGGCCTCGTCGATGACAATAATCTATACGAATGGGAGGTCATGATCATCGGGTATGTAGGAGTGCCTGTCTTGCGATGCCATCTCGCTCATCTTCGATCTTGCATTACAGCCCGCCGGACACATTGTAGTACGTGGCTTTGTAGCAAAGTAGCGGCACCACCCCTCACAATGCTCTACCTGCAGTGAAGGCGGATTCTTCAAGGCCCGTCTGACGTTCCCCGAAGACTTCCCCATCCAGCCTCCCAAGTTACGCTTTATCACACCCATGTGGCACCCAAACAGTATGTCGCAAAACCTTTTCAATATTGCGTAGTATTGAATCTTGCATAGTCTATCCAGATGGCGTCGTATGCATCTCCATCCTGGTACGTCAAACGATCACCTATGGCCAATCAGTATCTGACCGTTTTTCAGCACCCCCCTGGTGAGGACCAGTACGGGTATGAAGACTCTGGCGAAAGATGGTTGCCTATACACACAGTCGAATCTATCGTAGGTTATTTGTCGGATGTCTGATCACCACTGTTCTAACTTCGACATTTTTAGCTCTTGAGCGTTATCTCCCTCCTTTCCTCAGATCGGCCGAACACCGATAGTCCAGCCAACGTCGATGCAGCTAAGGAAGTACGAGAGAACTTCGACTGTAAGTTTCTTTATCCTTTTGATGCAATGTAAAGGCTTATATTTTGATTTTTCAGCATACAAGAAGAAGGTTCGACGTCTTGTGCGCAGGAGTGCTGAGGAAGCTTTCGATTAGCGCATTCTCGCATGACGATTCCTCTTCTCTTTGTGTCGGTTATTGTGTCACTGTTCTTTGCCATTCATCGATGTTTGTGTATTTTATCGCTCTCCAATCGCACAATGTCAAGTTCTTCCCTCGTTTTTCAGTTCATACAATATCCAGCATGTTCTTACATGATATACACAGCAAGTTCTTCATAAAGTACTCACCACACTACTACTGTATCAGCACGGAACAGCGTCGTCAAGGAAAGTCATCCCGATGTAAATATAAACCGACTGGTGAATGCAGTCCCTTAGGCCTTATCAATAGCCAAACTGTCAGGTGCACCTTGTATAACAGTCCTCCTCAAACAACATCCCTAACGCATTGCTAATCTAAACATGTATGTCTTGTGCCGAATTATCGGTTGGTTACCTGCTGATTCCGAGTCATACTTGTAGATAGGAAGGAGTTCAATACGCAAGAATAGCTGTGGAATATTCTACTGTGTATTCAGTTGCTCTTTGGGAATACTATGGCTAATCATCGCAAGCATGTGCCGGGTGCACAGTGGCACAAGGTACGAACGTGCAAGCACAGGTGCTTGACCGTTGGACCGCAACAGTCGACAGTCTCGCACAGTGTAAGATATGAGAACGAGCTTGAGAAATAATATGCATACCGGACGACACCGCGGTGACTGGTGGCTCTGGCGGGGAAGACGACAGGCGGAGGGAAGTGGCGGGATGAGGCGGAGGAGATCGTCGGAGGAATGCCATAAAAGGAAGTCTAGGAGCAAATGACTCGGGCCAATTGGCAGTGACGGCGCCTCAGCCGTCTCCTCTTCAACGACCACGACGGCCAACACAGCAATTCTCTCAGCTTCTGACTCACCTCTCTCATCTGGACTCATCGTATCTTCATCAGGGACATTTGTCGTTATAACCCTTTCTTGTCTTGCATTAGCTTGCAACGGCACACCTTTGACACTCACATCCCTTCGCTTTCCAATCTCCTTGTATCTTTGTGCTTCATCCCATCTATTATTCTCGCCTTATATCTTGTTTAATGCCAGTCAAGACCAACAAACGCAATGCCAGGAAACAACAACACAATGAACCAGAAGACATGTACTCTAATTCAATCATCGACCTCGACGACTCCGGCACTTCCCCGCCACTGTACATTCCTCCACCCAACTTCAGGCCCCTCTCTCCACTCTCCGAACCAGAACCGGACAGTGGGCGAGAGACTATGACATATAATTTGCATGGATTTGATGATGACGAGCATGAACCTCCTCTCGTGTCTCCCGTGGCCGTGGCGCATCCTCAGGCGGTATCTCTACCCCCTCAGCCACCGCCTGTCAACATCGAGACATGGGCTCAAAGAGAGGTTATGGACACGCCCGCAGTATCCCAGGCAGGACATGTTAGGTCTCCCATTCTAGCTCGGTGAGTAACCTGTGCTTATCTATAGTGTGTGGCGTGGCAAGCACAACGTAGGCAGGGGTCGAATGACCAGTATGAATTGGTGGCAGGCGGCGAGGTGCTCGATGAATGCAATATCTACTGCTTACTGATTGGCTATTGTACTCCCAGAGAACCGTCAACGCTGGAGTCCTTTTCACGGACGATCCGCAGCTATGTCCCCTCCTCCATTCCAATACCCTCGGCGTCACCCACTCCGCCACGCGTATCACGTCCCGTCTCGTTCGGCAGCTTTCTGACGCCTTCGAGAGTCGGTACACCAGCCACTCGGGTGCTCTCACCACCGACCCCAGCTCGTCGGTCTCGCGGTAGCGATGTGCATGTCGACCAACGACGTCATTCCACTGAGTGGCGGACTCAATTCGCTGAAGATGAGCTGCACTCACCCGTATTCAATCTCGACGAGGACGCGCAGAGCCCTGTCTCGCAAACACGGTATCCCAGTGGCGACCACGGCGATGATATTATGTGGTCACGATGGGACACCTTGCCCGCTAACGACAGTGGTCTTGCCAGGTGCGTTTCAATACCTTATTGATGACATTACAATGCAGCCAGTGCTGATAATGCGGCAGGCGCGTCCTCGTCCTCGGGTACCGCACCGGGCTCCAGGTGTGGGATTGCACGGATCTGGGCTCGATCTCCGAGATTCTTAACTTAAGCGACGCACGATGGACCGACATTCATTCTGCCCAGGTACTCCCGAGTCCGGGCCTGGCGCCTGACCCTCTTTCTGAGCATCGTCCGCTGTTCGGTATTCTGTGCGTATCTATCACGTCTTCCTATAAGCTCATCGCTCATCTTTTTGCAGTCAAGCCTCGCATGACGGAGAGAAGCTGTTGTTCTATTCACTTAGAACGCATAAGGTCATCCATACCTCTAGCTTCCAAGGCCTTGTTTCTTTCGTCCCCGGCCCACAGTACATCGTCGTGGTACGTCTACGTTGATGTTAGTATGCAGTACATTTTTGATCCCCTTTTTTCAGGCCACCACCCAGCCTCAAGCCTTGCACGTTATCTCATCTTCAACCTTCACAACGTTGTACAGTGTTCCTTCATCCATTATCTTACCATTCGCACATACAGCAACAGAAACAAACAACAATACTGTAACATCACCAAGACATTTAGAACAATCCTCAACTCAATATCTACATACTTCAGCGATACCCCAACCCATCTTCGCATATCATAATCGCCTTCTTGCATTTGCGTCTATTCCAGTGACCCCTGATGCCACTAAACAATCGTCCTCCCGCACCCCGCGCACTGCTTTGCCGGAGGTCCAGCAAGACTCTGCACTGAAACTTCCGATGTCGCAAGCAGAGCTTGGCAACGCGGCTATGAAGATTGGTGGAAGCGTACTCAGTGGAATGAAGGTCTTGGGTGGTATGGCGTTCACCGCAGCGCGCGCTGGTGTCACGGCTGCCATTTCTGGCGACCCCACTCAGGCGTCCACTACCAATTATTCTCCGCCTGCACCGGGCAAATTCTATTCGAGGAGCGCGCCTGCTGCCAGTGGAGGACCGTATCTCGAGCCATTGTCGGCTGCTTCAGACCCAACAAATGGACATACTGGTCAACTACCGGATTCTCCCTCGCTACGAGAGGAGCGCCCTCATCCGAAGGGCGGATATTCTATCACCGTTTACGACCTCGGTCCTTTGAAGTACGGAGCGACTGCGCCGAGAACGGTAGCCGAGTTTGTTGTGAGGAGGGATCAGCCTGTCAGCAAGATCACTTTCTCGGACGACGGCACTTCTTTGGTTGTCGCTTTCAAGGACGGCCAGACTATGAAGGTGTTCAAGTTGCGACCTACGCCCTCAACATACGCAGGTCTTGATCATCTCGACGGCAGGTCGCGCAGAGGTTCTTCTGGTCATGCTGCGTCAGGTGCGGAGCGTCAGCTCAATGCACCATCTCATATCTATGACCTCAAGCGCGGTCGCACATCTGGACTTGTGGAAAGCTTGGACTGGGCTTCTGACGGACGGTGGATTGGTGTTGGTACGAGGAAGAGAACGATTCATCTGTTCGCTACGAACCCATATGGTGGTCCGTCTGACGACGATAGTCACCTAGAAGGGCGGGTTGTGAACATTAAAGAACTCGTAAGTCCATGTCATCCTCCCAGCTCGTACGAATAGTCATCGTTCTTCAGCAACCTTTCCCTACTGAACTTGACCCAATAATGCGAATTCGAGCATTGAAGCCGCGTCGGGCTGATCAACCTCTTCTCCCGCTCGCGTTCACCTTCGTCCCCCGCCCAGCGTTTACCCAGCCAACGGAGTCCCACGCGCGCAACTTCTCACCGTCTTCGTCTCCATCCTCTGGACGTTCAATCCCTACCTCGCCTACTCACTCCACTGGTGATCGCACCGGGCAAGACCAGGACGTTTTAGTGTTCGACCCGCTTGACGGCATGCTCTCATTAAGACGTCTCACCCCATCGAAGCGCACGCAGGAACAATCGAGTCCCTCGGCACAGTCTCCCCGTGTGAACGCTAGTATATCTTTGCCTGGGGTCAGTACTATTCATCGACTGGCCGGCGCGGCGACGTCCGCAGATAGGCAACCGTCTGCATTAACTAGACTCATGGGCGGCACTTCGCGGCTCATTTGTCAAGAATCTCACATTGCTACCTGGATCCTCAGAAGGAAGACCGATTGGAAGGAGATCAAGCAGCCAATTAGAGCGGTGGTAACCTACCGTACATCTGCTAGGTTGCCCAAATCTGAGTGAGTGCTCACATGACTTGTACACCACAAAGCGGTTTCATTAATAGCCTTGTAGTTGGTTGGCGCAAGCGGAATTGTCAACTTGTTCACGCTCGCCTCGCTTGGTCCCTCGTTCGATATACTTGAAGCACCAATTCTCGTTCTTCTACCTAGGTGAAGACTATCGCGCGCTTCTCAGGAGTCATCACTTGGACGTGCCTGCGACCAAGGTCGAAGTTCGCAAGCAGGTCGAGGTCAGCGGTTCTGGAGCCGGTGGGGCAGGCGAATCTTTCGTCTCAGGCTCATCTCTCCCCTCGCACGCAGCCTTCCCTTCGTCCTTCGATGAACCGCTCGCATCTGCTCTATCGGCAGAGCTTCGGAGCACCAAGCCTTCGCCGCCTGTCATCCCCATGTACCCCAATGGCCCCGTCTCGCGGTCCTTACGTCCAGCAATCCCTATCCGCAACGTCGCTGCTGGGATCAGTGACGGAATGTCGGGGGGCTTGGGTCGTCTGCGTCGGGAGATCGGCAAGGTGCGGTCGCCTCGACTGATACCCCGCAGTGGAGACAGCGTGTCTGCGTCCGTTCCTCTCGAGTTTGACGAAGAGGATGAAGATTTTTCAGCTCTGGATGTCGCGGCGATGGCGGAGCAGGGGAGAGACTCGCAGTCACGCGCGACTTCCCGCGAGGCGGCGTCGCTGTCGACACCCTCGACGGGCATCGAGCCTCTCCCTATGGAGAGTGAGGAAGATATCTCATGGGAGGGGTGGACTAATGAGGACAAGCAGGCTGTGGATGAGGTCGAGCAGTTTGATGATATCGGAGTAGGGTACATGGATGAGGAATGGCCTCATGCCACTACTCGCCCGCTGCGCTCGTGAAGGAATTGTTCTAGATGACCAATCGATCAATAATGTACAAGTCAATCGAGGATTCTCGGACATTGTGCCTTGGCAGTCGTTTGCATAAGAACGGGAATGCGATCGTAAGGAATAGGAGGAAGTGATGACGAGGTAGCCCATGAAACAAGATAAGTATTCTACTGAAACTTTAGCAGCGAGTATACAGTTTCGTCGTACCTCTTGATCAAATACATCGTTTCAACTGTACGCTCTTCTTGCAACTTAAGTGATGCTACTAAGTTTCATATGCTCCTGATTTCACAATATAGCCGTTAAATAAAATCCTCCCGATGTAATTGTACGTAGTTCATGAACCCATACACCCTATCAACAACCAAAGGATCAGTTGTTATGCGACTCGGAGATAGCATCGGTACTCACCCCTCAGCACCCCAAATACACTGCCTCAGCTTTGGCGCACTCTGTGCCTGCAGCGTCGGAGGTACATACATCGGACCATCAGATATGCAAGCTTCATGCTCTTGGGTTATAGACGTGAAAGCGTAGAATACAGCTGGCGGAGGTGGTCCAGACCCTGGCATGAACGGTGAGTGCATCTGGTGGTGGTGAAGGTGGTGATGGTGATGGCTTGAGTGCGCGCCACTGGCAGGAAAACCTGGCCGGTGGCCATGCATATTATGGTGGAGGCGAGTTAACAGATGCGCTGGCGGGACTTGGCGGACATCATGAATAACGAAACGTTGATCTATACCCGCACGGGTTACTGTATTGCGATCGCTCTTGTTAGTGTTAAGTCGGGGCCTACAGCTGAGTGAGCACTCACCTAGGACCAGGTCGTGCGGTTCGACGCCATGCTTTGCTGCGAGTCCGGACGCATGCGAAAGAAGAGCTTTCCAGGCATCGCTCACGTAGCGGACGACCTTCTCATGGACCACTTGGACGTTCTGCCTCGTACCTGCCTCCATCACCAACGGCCATCTACTCGTACGATCAGCTGACCCTTCATGACATATACAAATTCTGGATTGGCTAACTCACCCGTAGACATTCCCCGGCAATACGAACGACTGCAAGTCCTCTTTGTCAATTCTCCCGAACTGAAGAAGCGTCTTCCACCCTGTAGCATGCTCTGTAGTTTCCAGCTCGACCACTCCGTCCTCCAACAAATTACCGATCTTCACAAACTCTTTCCATCTTTGCCTTTCGTCTCCATCGCCCTTGGGCACATAACCCACATCACCCACGGAAAACTGGTGCGCCTGACAAAAGGTGTTTGCCCACGACTGTCCATGAGTACGCGCACGAATACCTGCCATGCGGATCATAGGGAGAGAAAGCGGCTCGGCTTCTTCGTCATCGTCATTGCCTAGGAGCTCGTCCAGGCGAGAGGATGCGGAAGAGAGCGAGTCATCGCCGCTGGGAAAGATGGACCGAGCGAGGAGGCCCAAGTGGTTAATTTTCAGTTGTAGATCGCTGGGCTCTGTGTCGCAGATCGGGTTAGTGAATACTCCAGTTCATGCGGGCGTGCGGCTTGCCTGCTTCCTCGGGATCATACGGTTTACGTGAAAGGCCACGGTGGGGTATCAACTGGTATGGTCAACATCAAGTTTCCTGCTTGTGAAAGTATATTTGAACTCACCTGAATGAAGATATCTCGGATAGAATGAGCCAGCCCGAAGTTGCGGTAAGAAGTCAGATTGTGCACTTCCGGCGGAGGGAGGCCCATGACCATCGTATCGTATCCTTCGATGCGGAAGCTTGCGTACTGTGCCAGCCATGAGCTCAGACTCTGAGTAGTGCAATCGAAGTGGAAGAGACGTGCCTCGACGTAGTCCTGGATTTTCGAGTCCGTTAGAGACAGTTGGCGTTGCATGTATATCGCCGCATCCTACATAGAGTCAGTTCTGGTGTGATGCTATTGCCTGAAGGTTCGCTGTTTTTACGCACAAACACGTCTTTGTACTTTCGAAACTCTGTAGTGAGCTGTCCATCCTGGCGCAGGCGAACGAAACCTGAGCTTACAAATCTAATCAAGAGTCGTGCACAGTCCAGCAAGCTAGCGTTCTTGAGTGCATCTTGTACTCTGGCTTGTGGTAGACGGGTCTGGACTGTACTCCGGATGACAAGTCGTTAAAACTCTCGCACTTTGCAATAGATCATTCTCTCACCGTTCGCGAGAAGGATGAATGGAGTAGGTCCGTCAGTACCGGAATACCCGACCATTTGAGGTAGGTTAGGGTGGCTAGCAGTTATGTGAACTTTCAGTGAGACAATAGTGGGGCCAATTCAAGTATAGCACATACTAGACGTTTTGTAGCGTTTTCACATCCCTTATCCATCGCTGCAAAGAACATTCGTCAGCGTAGCGCCACTGGGTGTAGTTCAAGTTGCGCCTCTCGCACCTTGGCAGCTTGGCCATATGGTCCCTCATAAGAGAGCATCATGAGCTGTCTACCGTTCACATGAGCGTCCCTTCCTCCCGCCCACCACCCACTCTTGATTCTAGATGGAGCACGAACTACAACCTCGGATTGATGATATCTGCGGAACTACATAATCCGTCAAAAATTTAGCTGAATATCATGTAGGCTTTATTATTCACCCCTTTGTCTTCCAGTGCATCTGCTTCTGCTTTGACTTCTTCATCATGATCGGTCTTGAAGATAGCAGCAGGAACAGCATTTGCTATGCTTAGGTTTGGGTCATCGACAAGTGTGAAGTTGTCTGAGGAAGAGCGTTCACTTGGAGGATAAGAGACGAGATCGCTTTCGCTGAAGGTCATGGACCGCTGGTGTACAATCAGATACACCACTCCGTTTGCGACAGGATATTCCATGGCGTCAACAGCTTACCGGAGTGTCGCAAATTGCAGCTGAGTCAGTAAACGGGTTCGAGGCGCCGATTGATGATGTCAAGCCTCGGGTCTCTGTGGAACTACTTTTGTACGACGAGTTAAAGCTTCTCCCAATAGCATGATGGATGTGGATTAAAGTTGCGATCTATATCGTATATCGTTGCATCAGGAACCGACAAGACACTGGAAATCATCACGATACTTACCTGGAATGATCGTGCCGCATCATCCACAAGGACGTTATATTCAGCAAGGGCAGTTTCAATAGTGTTCTTTCTCATGAGTCTGCTGCGCCACTTTTGTTCGGATTCTTTCTTGAGGTCATCGTGAATAAATTGTAGTGTCCTGGAAACAACACGCTGTTAGGTGTTAGGTGTTTTGATCTGGTATGGTTTGTACCTCTCAAATTTGGCAATGGCCTTGAGCAAAGGTGCGGGAGCGTCCTCCCAGCGCCCGTCCATTGCATCGCGAAGGTCTGTCAGCAGCTTCAAACATCGTCTTGCAAGACGGTAACATTCGTCTCTGTTGCTTTGTACGTCCTGCGCCGGTTCCATATGATGAGTTAACTTGTTGATATAGAAGCGAAAATACACTCACCTGAATGGTTTGGAATATAAGCAGCAGTATTCCAGTCGCAGCCCGTGCGGGAGGAAACTGAAGCATATCTGCGAGTTCATAAGTCACCGATGTGGTGGCAACTGCGACGGTTAGCACATTCTGCCCTGTGAGTCTTCTCTTGACATAGCGGAGGGGCATCTTGAGTTTATTCTGGTGTTTCGGATGGTGGCCTCATCTACCAAGCCACCGTGGCTGCTGTTGAATGTGTGCAATCCGAAGACGAGCTGGCTTCATACCTTCAAGTATAAGTACGAAGTTCGAGTTAGCAACGATCTGCCCGCCTTTCAAAAGTGAAGTGTACCTGATAGCCTGATCTACAGATTGACGCGTCAAGATCCAATGATTCATTACCTTTAATTACCGCAATAGACCATGGTCCACGCGCAGATATCACCTCCTTCTAATCACCCATGCAAGAGCACTTTTAAGATATCGTTCGTCCCAGCGGAGTGGAAGTTTGACATGAGTACGCAGGGGCGAAACGCGTGTTCTCGGCATGGAGGAACGCGTACCGTACTTTGGCGCCGACGATGCACCTTCTTGTCTCGCTTCCACCTACTTATCTCGAGGCCCGCACACGACTTGCTCTGATCCCCCACAACTCAACTCGACAATGACCTCGATAGTTTACAGAAATTATATGGGCGAGTCAGATTTGCCTCATATCATGGCGTTAGTTCAACACGAACTTAGCGAGCCGTATGTTATTTACACATATCGTTATTTCTTGCACCAGTGGTATGCCTCCTCTCCTCCTTATCGCCCGTGTTGTGTCAACTCCTGCTGACCTGTGCTTTACTATATTCTCAGGCCTCAGCTGTCTTACCTCGTATGTCTCGACGAATAATAGGATTGAACTTGGGATGATTTATAGCGACATTTTTAGGCATTTCCTGCAGGATCGTCTGAGCCTGTCGGTGTCATCGTCTGTAAGCAAAGCTTGCACCACGAAGACCATACTCGCAACCGCGGGTATATTGCGATGCTAAGTGTTAACCGTAACTGGCGGAAAAGAGGGATTGGTAAGTTTCCCTTCCACTCACCTTAGGGTAGAAGTAGTATTCATCAAGCGCCCAGCAAGCACGCTGGTCAAACGCTCCGTAGATAACATGCGTAAAGCAGGTGCTGTAGAGGTACGTGTCTCTACGTGTCTCGTATAGACTCACACGGCCTCACACGGCCTCACTATACTTCAGGTTGTTCTCGAAACCGAATTCGATAATGCCGCAGCACTCTCGTTGTACGAGTCACTGGGCTTTATCCGCGAGAAACGCCTATTCCGTTTCTACCTCAACGGAAAAGACGCATTCCGTCTCATTCTCGCTGTGACACCTCTAGAAGCAGACGAGAAGGCCGAGGACTCCGATGCCGACTCCATCTTGACCATCGTTCCAGATATACCGCTGGTTCAGCGGAAACATATCCCTCTGACGCGCCCCTCTATAATGCTCAACCCGCCCACACGCACTTTCAAGATACCTCCTCTTCCCTACGACTCTGATGATGACGTCTCTTCCCGGTGATTTCTTACTCTCACACTCGGTGTTCTTGCTTCCGCACGTTCTGTATATGTAGCTCAACATCCCCCTCTCAGTCTTGCCATACCGGTGTCCTCTTGCAGTAACTTATTCTCATGTTGTACTACCATAATACCACCACTGCTGTTTCTCGAGGGTTCTATCGATTTTTCCACACGCATGTGCACCTTCACGCGACGTAGGGAACATTGTCGCAAGAACTGACTCGGGTTGTATCTCATCAGCTGACGAAGCACCTCGCAGATATGCCTGATGGTTCTTGGCTAGAGATGTTTCCTCCGACTATGGTCGACGTGTCAGGCAGTGATTTAGAGAACGACGTGGCAGAAGGATGTGCGGGACCCCAGGCACCGCACGTGTGATCGGGGTCCGACTGACGTGGCGGAGGACGAGTTATAATACGCGTCTCAGTTTCGCTTCGTACCTTCACGACCTTTCTTCTTTCTCTTCTTCACCTCCACCATGTCTCGGTTTTCTCGCCGACCAACGAGAACACAGTCGCGGCGTCTGGCGTCGTCGCTGTCTATTTTGTTCTTTGCACTTCTTGCTGTCCTTCTCTTGTGCCCTGCTTCCGTGAGCGCGGATGCCGATGAGAACAAGTACGGAACTGTTATTGGTATCGGTAAGTAGGGATATTTCGCGAGACTGCGTTCTGCGCTGACATATGCTACTAGATCTGGGTACAACGTAAGTTTTACAACAAACTAAACCGAGTGTCGGTTCTAACGCACAAGATTTGGGTATTAGCTACTCTTGCGTAGGGTGAGTTTTGGATTTGAATACTGTTTGGCCCTAGCAACTGACAATTTCTGGCAGTGTACAACGTGGTGGTCGTGTCGAAATCATCGCCAACGACCAAGGTCACCGTATCACTCCGTCATGGGTCAGTTTCACAGACGAGGAACGTCTCGTCGGTGACGCCGCCAAGAACGCATACCACAGCAATCCCGAAAACACTGTCTTCGACGCCAAGCGTCTCATTGGTCGTAAAAACGATGACCCCGAGGTTATTCGGGACCAAAAGCACTGGCCATTCAAGATTGTTAAGAAGAATGACAAGCCCGCCATTCAGGTCTCGTACCGTGGCGAGAACAGGCAATTTGTAAGTGTCCGCAACGGCTGCTACGGGTTCGTGCTAATCTGTTCTGTAGACTCCCGAGGAGATTTCCGCCATGGTTTTGGGCAAGATGAAGGAAACCGCTGAGGCTTACCTCGGCCACGCCGTCACTCACGCCGTTGTCACTGTCCCTGCTTGTAAGTACCGTATATATGCGTGCGTTCGTGCGTTTCTGACGGATTTGCCTTAGACTTCAACGACGCTCAGCGTCAGGCCACCAAGGATGCCGGTACCATCGCCGGTCTCCAGGTCCTCCGTATCATCAACGAGCCTACCGCTGCCGCTATCGCCTACGGTCTTGACAAGAAGGGCGGTGAGCAACAGATCATCGTCTACGATCTCGGAGGTGGAACTTTCGATGTCTCCCTCCTCTCCATCGATGACGGCGTCTTCGAGGTCTTGGCTACTGCTGGTGACACTCACCTTGGTGGTGAAGATTTCGACAACCGTGTCATGGACTACTTCATCAAGCAGTACAAGAAGAAGACCGGTACCGACGTCTCCAAGAACCTTCGCGCTCTCGGTAAGCTGAAGCGCGAGGTTGAGAAGGCCAAGCGTACGCTCTCCAGCCAGCAGTCCACCCGTCTCGAGATCGAGTCTTTCGAGAACGGTAACGACTTCTCCGAGACTCTCACCCGCGCCAAGTTCGAGGAGCTCAACATGGACCTCTTCCGTAAGACGATGAAGCCCGTCGAGCAGGTTCTCAAGGACGCGAACCTCAAGAAGGAGGACATCAACGAGATCGTTCTCGTCGGTGGTTCTACTCGTATCCCCAAGGTCCAGCAGCTCCTCAAGGAGTATTTCGGAAAGGAGCCTTCCAAGGGTATCAACCCCGACGAGGCTGTCGCCTACGGTGCTGCCGTCCAGGGTGGTATTCTCTCCGGTGACGAGTCTCTCGGTGATGTTGTCCTTGTCGATGTCAACCCCTTGACTCTCGGTATCGAGACCACCGGTGGTGTCATGACCAAGCTCATCCCCCGTAACACTGTCATTCCCACTCGCAAGAGTCAGATGTAAGTTACTTATCTTGTGCCTCATAAGGCTATCTCTGACATGTTTCCTTTCAGCTTCTCCACGGCCGCTGATAACCAGCCTACTGTGTTGATCCAGGTCTTCGAGGGTGAACGTTCGCTTACGAAGGACAACAACTTGCTTGGCAAGTTTGAGCTCACTGGTATTCCCCCGGCACCCCGCGGTGTTCCTCAAATCGAGGTCATCTTCGAGATTGACGCCAACGGTGTCTTGAACGTCAAGGCTGCCGATAAGGGAACGTAAGTCGCCATTGACACCTATTGTATTTCTCAGTGACTGATGGCCATGTTATGATAGTGGCAAGTCCGAGTCTATCACCATCACCAACGAGAAGGGCCGTCTCTCTCCCGAGGAGATCGAGCGCATGGTGAAGGAGGCTGAGGAGTTCGCCGCTGAGGACGAGGCCAACCGCAAGCGTATCGAGGCGCTCAACAGCCTCTCGACCTTCGTGTACGGTCTCAAGAGCCAGCTCGGTGACCAAGACGGTCTCGGCGGAAAGATCGACGACGACGACAAGAAGAAGATCCTCGAGGCTCTCAAGGACACCACCGACTGGATTGAGGAGTACGGCCAGTCTGCGACCGCTGAGGATCTCGAGGAGAAGTTGAGCGAGGTGCAGGCGGTTGTGAACCCTATCACGAGCAAGCTTTACGCTGGCGGCAACCAGTACGCCGCTGGTGATGATGACGAACAGGAGCCTTTCCACTCGCATGACGAATTGTAGACTTAGTTATACATACTTTGGGTAGTGTCGTAATTTTATTATTCGTTTGAATTCTGCAACGTGCGTGAGAAGTCGTGTAGCAGTCACTGGGTGAGAATTGCGAAGAGAGTATTTCAATAAGCGCCGATGAGCCACCAAGTATTTCCTGGCCAACATCATCGACTTTTAAGTTTTTGCTCGACCACAATGAATTCCAAGAAACTTCAAACCACCGCAACAAATAAAGCCGGTGATGAATCGCTTACTCATATTCATGCCCAGTCAGTTGCTTCGTGGATGGCCACTGCAGAAACTTTACTCGCGCTCAGCACCCAAAAGTTGATACCAACAACGCCACGGGGATACATTATCTAAGATCTTCTGGTGGGCATGATATGCATTCTTGTATGCGGCTGGCCGATATTGAAAAACTTATCTATTTAATGACAGGGATAATGCATGCATATGGCGAGGCCGCGGGCTGACCCTCTAAACAGTTAGGGGTCGTGTTAGCCTCTACCCGACGGCTGTTTGTATATAGTTCGATACGACAACTGGAACTCCTCCTTTGCAGCTTCTTCCAGTCCAACGACTACCCTCAAGCGGTTGCGCTCCCGGCCCTCGTCTCGTCTCCCTGCTTTCGACGCTTTCAATTTGCTTTCGCTATGGCTCCCATCCCTGCTCTCCCTCCTACTGCTCTCACGGTCACCATGCCTTCTCTGCTCTGGCTCCAATGGATCTTCTTCGCTGTCCTCGCTTTGCTCTCCGTCTCGCTGGTCATGGTCATCCTCATCCGGGTCACTCGTCAGGCAAACACATTTATCTCGACATCCGTCAAGAGATTTCAAGAGAGGAAGCTAGTCTTACCGACGCATCTCAACTCACTGGTACCGAGACCTGTGATCTTACCCCTCTCGTACGCGACTCTCGACGTCGGCACGTTCGCACAGGAGGAGACAAGTCAGCCGCTCAAGGAAGCCCCCTTGAACGAGACTCTTAACGACGCCGTCTCCTCCTCCGAATCTTCTGCGATCTCGTGCTCGACTGGTCCGTGCCTTCTTGACGACAACTCGCATCTCGTTGTTCCCTCAAGTCTTGAAGACTCGGATGATGACTTCGTCGACGCTGAAACGCCTCTCGACACACCGGTGCTCAGCCCATCTCTCGATTCGGATATGGATTCGACAGACTCTGCACCGCAGACCCCGTCATTCGAAGAATCCCCTCTACTCGTTGATGGCTGCTCAAAGGGCCTCCTGGCCGCTAGTGGCGGCTCTCGCAGCGGCATTCTCACCGGATTGTTCGGCCCTCTGGTGAAGTCAGCCTCCATGGATGTTCTCTGTATCAAAGACATGAATGTCTGCGGCTCGACCGATAATCTTTGCACCGCATCTCTCCCCAACGAAGACGACTATCTTATCGAAGCGGAGGAGACCCTCGATACACCAGAGTTCAGCCCGTCGCTGGACTCAGAGGCTGACTCAGTCGTCGGTTCTCCGCTACAGACTCCCGCGCTTGAGGGTGCTGTCAACTGTGGTCCAAAGGCACAACTCGTTGATATTGACAACCACGACGGGAGTATCATCGGAGACTCCGCCTCTCTAATTGCAGCGGCCTTCTCGGACTCGCTCTGTCTAAAGGACCTCAACATCTACGGCTCCGATGATAACCTGTGTTCTCTGTCTCTCGGTGGTCTGCCCTCCTGCGGTTCCTTCTATGACATCTGCATACCGGTATGTAGCTCTTCACTTAATCCTGACACTGTATAGCTGACCCTTTCAACAGACATCGTCACTCAAGAACGCTTCTGTTGCCAGCAATGATCCTCCTATCGGTAGATGCGATCATGGCGATGAAATGCAAGGTTCTCTCGTCGATGCTGCTTCAGCGGACTCGCTTCGCCTCGAGGACCTCATCATCCCCGGCTCCGGAGACAACCTCTGCGCTCTGTCCTTAGGCGACTTGCCATCTTGCGGCTCTCTATATGATGTCTGTGCATCGGTAAGTAGCCATTATTCTCATTCAGCCACGGGATTAGCTGACACTTCTTCCCAGGTTTTGTCGATTGAGAAAGCTTCCATACCTGTGCTCGCCCGAAATTCGGCTGGGTCTTCAAGCTCTCTCTGTTTAGAAGACCTCATCGACTCAAGCGAGAACCTCTGTGCATTGTCTCTTGGCGATCTGCCTTCCTGCAGTTCCCTCTATGCTGTTTGTATACCAGTACGTCCCCTTGCTCTTCATATCGGCATAACCCTCACTGACACCTCCCCGCAGCCCCTTCCGACGAAGGTTGCTTACGTACATGCACTGGCTGGCAGTGGTTCGAGCGACTCGCGAAATATCAAGGCATTCCGCGGTGACTCTGTGGATGCGAAATTGGGCTCTCTGACTTCGGCAATTTCGACGGATTCGCTCTGTATCGATGGTCTTCACCTCTTCGGCTCTGGCGATAACCTCTGCGCTCTGTCACTTGGAGATTTGCCTTCTGCCGGCTCCCTCTACGCTGTATGTTCGAACAGCGAACTCGATTTCAAGACATCCACCAGGGCTGTTGGCAAAGACTATCGTGTTGAACACTCGAACGGAATGTTTGGCTCTCTGACTGCCACGGATTCAGCAAACTCTTTGTGCCTTGAGAAACTCGACCTGCACGGCTCTAATGAAAACCTTTGCGCCTTGTCCCTCGCAGACTTGCCTTCGGTCGACTCCCTCTACGATGTCTGTATACCTGGCGAACTCGATGACAAGACACCAACCAGAGCTGGTGGCGGAACCTATCGCGGCGCGGATTCAAACAATATGATCGGCTCTCTCGCCGGTGCAATTTCCAGCGACTCGCTCTGCCTTGAGAACCTCGACATGTACGATTCCGGTGAAAACTTTTGTGCCCTGTCTTTCGGCGATCTGCCCTCTTGCGGCTCTCTATATGAAGTTTGCTCACCGGTACGTAACATATACAAGAGTTCTAATATGGACCCAATTAACTCTCATCTGCAGGTTCGCAACTCCAACAGTGAGCTTTGCTCTGCGACTCTCCCCGAGCTTCCCGCCCACGACTCCCTCCACGATTCATACATTCCGGACGATCCTGAAGAAGAGACCCTACCGACAATGCCTATCATCATAATCACGGACTGCAGCGACAAGCACAACACCCGCTACCCCTACGAATCACAACATCATCCTTCAACTCCTTCCACCTCTGCTTTCTACAAAGATCTCGGTTTACCTACCTCTGCGCACGAAATCTCCAGGCGCCATGCTCCCATTCCAATCCCGTTCGCGCCGAAGCTTCCCGACGGCTGCTACATTCACGTTGAACCTCTCGGATCTGAAGCCTACCTCTACGCCTTCGCACCTTCCCTCGACGAATACGAGACCCATCCTGAGGAGGAATCATTGCCTGATCTGTTACGCCTCGGACTCCGGTCTACAAGTGATAGCAGCAATGTGCCTTTCGATGACCACGGTTTCGACTGGAACAGGACCCTAGGAATGGAGATAGAACCCAACGACGAGGAAGAATCCAGCATGGCTTCGACGAATGGCGACGACCTGTGCATGGATTCTGAAGAGTCTCTCTCGACTGACTTGTCGTGTCTTGGATTACGGTCTTCAAGCATCAGCAGCGATACGACTATTGATGACTTTATCCTGGGAGGCGAGAAGCTTGGGAGGTCGCAATCTGATCTCCTACGCCTCGCGTTTCGGCCTACAAGAGGATTCGGCGATGCAACCTCGGAAGGTGCTCAGCGAGGAGAGACGAAGATACGATCTACGAATATCTTGGGCAACTGCAGACGACGTCAGGAGATTGCGACTGGGATAGAGATTTGGAGAGAGGTGTGTATGAGAGAAGACGAACAACAGCGACTGCCTTCAGCTAGGAAGCACTACGAAAGATGAGGAAAAGTTTTCGCGATACCTGGCCTTGATATTATGGTACGTTCGCCGCATATATCCGATTTGGCTCTTACTGACTGCTTACTTAGCCTATATACAGCTACAATAATCCCGCACCCTATCACCCTACCTTTCAACATCCGACATCTATAACATGCTCTCTCCGTGCTTTCTCCTATGACTCCTTATATACGACTCTTCATGCTCTCCATATGCCTTCCTATTCCTTGTTTATCTATTCTTCGAAGTTCAGGGGCGTGTTCCACCCGCGTACCCTTTTTTCGGATGTCTGGAACATCCGTGTCCACTCGTTTGTTTCTGTTCTCATCGTATATACGTAGCACCAGTAGCAGTAGCAGTAGAAATAGTAGTTAGTTACGAATGAATAACCGCCCACGAAATAGACACCATTGAGCTGATGCTTAACATGAGTAGTACCTCGAACGCTAAAACGCAGCCCGTGCTCTTCCTGAAGTTTTCTCATGCATCTTATTGGTCGAAAATATACATTGACATTACTGATGAGTATTTAACATTTACTTAGCGACCCACAACGCCGTTGTTGGGAATACCAGAGAGCACAGGCTGCCAAAGTCCGGGTCCCACGTTATCCAACTGCAGAAGATACAGGGAATCGAGACCGAACCGAGTCGTCTCCCAGTCTCTGTATGGGTCATCAGCCTGGTGAGCATTGTGATTGACATGTTGCTAGACGACGCGGTGAGTATTCGCATGTTTACTTAGCGCATGAGCTGTACTGCTCACCTTCAAAAAGTCTGAAATTTTCTCCGCGATGCATCTACCAAGCTCTGGCAATGCCACGCCATCTCGGAGGCGAAGCACAGCAAATTTGTCCAACGGTGATAACCATGAAGCCTGGCCCGGCCACTAGAATTGAGAGCATAAGTACGAGAAGTAGTCCTTCATGCAAGGGATCGCGAATCACTGGGTACGTTATTCACAGTACTTACACATATGATTATACCTGCCAGATGCATGGCAGGACTGTGCACTACTGGCTGCAAGCTGGATAACGGTCCTGCTGTAGACACCATGGACGACTGCAGCAGATGCGTCAGGCGTACGCCTAGTTTCTTGTCTCCATCGACTGCGAAGTGGATAGATGGCAGTTTGCGGTGGGATTCGCCATCTGCACGACCGTAAATTGTCTGCGGGATGATGACTCCGGTGTTGTCCTTTTGAACATTGCCGTCTGTAAGCTTCATGAACGTGTGATATGCGGTGCTATGCGAGGCAACCTGTATGTGGTGTTCAGTGGACGGGTAGGCGACAGAGTACGGGGTCTTTGGATTGCTTACTCGGGAAGCTTTTGAAGCCATAGTTGAGCCTCTCTTACTGGGAGAAAAGTTGGAAGAATACCCTCGGCCGGAAGTGGGGGGTGTAGTGCAGAAGACCGTGCCCTTTATATACCTGTCGAAAGTTGCTACACATGCATTCTTGAGAAACAGTCGACTCGGAGGGCCACTCATAAATGTACTCTGCGGCCATAAAAATTTGCAAGTGCGTATTTGGGCCCTTAGGGCCTTCAACATACCTTTACAGATTCATAACAACAGACCATCCGGCGGACATGGTACTACAGTAAGGCCAAGCTTGAAGTGGCCCGTGGCTTGGCAGTTTGGCCATGGTCGCGTTGTGCATTTGTTGTTGCGACCATGGTGACCGCAAATCTACCTCGTGACCGGCCTGAATAGCCACAACGCAAGGCCTTGATAACTGCAATAGACTCTCGTGTTAGCCACTAACTTTAATGGCAATGTGTGTAGACAACGACAACCTAGATTGTAAAAAATCTTATGTGACCTACCGAGTCGTTGAGTCGTTGAGTCGTTGAGGTCAAGGTGTTGTGGGCCAATTGTAACTACATGTATGCCGGTTTTGTTTGGAAGAGAGACGAGCATGAGTTGTCTTGTACGACTTTGTACATGTCATGATCTGGCCATGGATAGTGGCGCTTCAAGCTTCAAGCTTCAAGTTCATGGTCAAGTTCAACTTGAAGTTAGTGCAGCCTCCGGATCCGACTCGAAGTCCGACTCCGTGGCACACTGTAACCGCCGGCTCTCGCCGGCTGTGCCGTGCGGTAAAGCGCTAAGTGCTTTGCTCTCCTTCTTCTACTGACTTATTTTTCTCAACTTGGTCTAATGTCGAACGCAAATCCATTGCGAGGGTATTAGCGTGGATCTCCCAGTATACTGGTTTGCGACGTCTGAAGCGTTCTGAGAATTGTCAGACGATCAAAATATGAGTCAACTCCAACTTGAAGTTGCGCCGTACTCAGGAGCCGTCGATTCAGTAAGCTACTACTTTGCCTTTATCTGTGCAGCATGGAACGATTGAACTGTCTGACATATTCTCATGAGATAGTAGGCAGTCAAGTATATTTGTGGCCATCCATGGCTTATTGGTGCAAAACACCCCTATACCAGGTGTCGAATTGTGCCTTTCTTCGCAATGCACGGCCAGTCGTATCTGGCAGCCTTCTGCACAAACGAACGCGTGTCGACTTGGTTGGTTGTCCATAAGATCTTGACTATCAGGTTGGTGAGAATACTGTTTTCTACTGTTTTCTTTATTAGCGGAGAGTTCTAGCTTGCGGCAGATTCGACAGTGCATTCGAAGCTTGTAGCGCTAGGAAAGTATACATGGACTCGATTTGCGCCTGTTTGACAGTCCGGTGTTCAGTTGAAGTTCCAGGATTACCAGCATGGAGATGGGCCAGCCGACAGTCAAGGATAACTGTACTATGATCGTACAGGATAGTAAGCAACATTTCCCCCAATTCACAATCGCGAATTCTCATTGACATCTACACACAAACTTCTTGACACATGTATGAGATATGAGGGCGTGGGTATCAGAGAGCAACATCCAGTCAACCGGGCGAATCTGGAAAGTGATCTGCTGCATGCAGCTCTCACGCCGAATGACTCGAGTTGCTGGGCGTATCAGGATATTGAAGGATATCGATGCTTCCCACACGCGATGCAATGGAGTTCTATCGCGACTGCGATCACCCTGAGGCCCATGACCAGGGCAGACACACCTGTCCCTGTCTTCGGTTTCGGCAGCGATTCGTCGTCATACTTGCGGCATCTGCTACTCAAAGTCCTATATAAATGGTCAGTATAGCAAGACCGACCACCCTTACCTCTATCTCTCTTCAGAACCCTAAGGCACACTCGAAAACACGATCATGACTTCCCAAGGAAAGTTCAGGGTCGCAATCGTGTCCGTCTCATCGTCCTAGCTCCTTCTATTATAACTGACCAGCTAACGTATCTCCAAATACAATAGAGGCGGTGGAATAGGTGGGCTTGTCTTTGCAGTAGCCCTAGCAAAAACAAATGCGGATTTCGACGTCGATATCTACGAGAGTGCGGCAAGCTTCAGTGAGATCGGCGCGGGGATAGGTTTGTGGCCGCGCGTGTGGGACACTCTGGTGGGTCTTGGGCTGGAGGAGGATCTCAAGAGCAAAAGCACTAGTATGGGTCAAGGTGAGGGTGACTGAAATTGAAGATCGGGTACTTTTCAGGTGCTGTGCTGTGTCTAACTGATGGCGTGAAATAGATGGAAAGATGACGTACTACAAGGGAGACCAGCCTGAACTGCTCCCCGCGGGACAAGCAGTGCGTACGTCGCTGGCAATGCGAAATCATGCGTACCACACTGACAGTCGGTTTGTATACTTTGTTCACGCGTATAGAGGCGATGCAGTCCTACCACCGAGCAGAGTTCCTCAAAATCCTCGAGAAAAACATTCCGTCAAGCTATCGCACCCATTTCGGCAAACGACTTGTATCGTACACTGAAGACTCCTCTTCTCCTTCCTCTTCCTCGGAGCTAGTGACATTACACTTCAAGGACGGAAGTACCGCCACATGCGACGTTCTAGTCGGCGCAGACGGGATTAGATCTGCCGTTCGGCGGACTATGTTCAACGATTTAGCCGCGAAAGCTCAAGATGATGTTCAGGCTGCGACGTATCGACGGTGTGTGGACGCAACGTGGTCGGGTGTGGTCACGTACCGCGCTCTCGTCAAGACAGAAGCGTTCAAGGCGGAGTACCCTGATCACACGTCTATCTCTTCGCCAGTTTGTGTACGTTCGTTATGGTTCATCTTTGTGTACGATACTTGGAAACCTTCCATACTGACGCCGTGTATTTTGTCCTCAGTACATGGGAAAGAACACGGTACGTCTACACCAACACACCCACTGGCAACAGACACAAAACTCCTGACGAATACATCACCCGTAGATCGTTCTTTCGTACCCTATATCCCAAGGCCACATGGTAAACTGCGTCGCCCTGGTGGCCACGCCCACCGCGCGCGGGACGACGTACGACGGACCTTGGTTCTCCGAAGCTTCCAACGACGAGATGATCTCCCATTTCTCGCAGTGGAGCCCCGAGGTTTATACTCTACTCAAAGTATATGAATCCACATAACGCTTGGTCCATCGTCATGCTGATGCAAGGTTCGACGGTAGGCGATGAAAAGTCCGTCGAAGTGGGCTGTCAATGAAGTCAGGGGGCTGCCCACGTTTGTCTCTGGTCGGGTGGCGCTTTTAGGCGATGCGGTAAGCTCGTTCGGTCTCGTGTCACTCATAGATAGTTGGTTGTAGATTCGGTATAAGGAATTCTTGAGTCTTGACGGTTCCTTCCCTCGCAGGCACACGCAATGACACCGCACTTGGCCTCTGGTGCCGGTCAAGCCATCGAGGTACGCTACACCTTATCCTACTCCTGTCCCATTAACACTCGTCTCATCATCCACCAGGACGCCCTCGTCCTCGCCACCCTCCTAGCCCACCCCTCCACCCAGAAGTCCTCCATCCCAACCGCGCTAAGGATCTACGACACCACCCGCCGGCCCTTCGCCCAGCACATCCAAGACCTCTCCTTCAAAACCGGCGAGATCGCCTGGCTGGACAGTCCTCGCGTGAGGATGTACCGCGATTCTCACAACTCAGAGGATAGCACGGCTGGGGATGGGAGGATACCGGAGCGGGTGTTGAGGGAGGTGATAGAGGAGGATATGGTTGACGTTCAGAGGTGGACGTGGACGACGGATCCGATGGGGGATGTTGAGCGTGCTGTGAGGGAGTTGGAGGCTGCGGTGGATCATTGATTGGTGGTAAGGTGCGATAGTAATAGGACGTAGGTATGTGAATGACGAAATGTTGACGTTTAAGCAGGCTTGCAAGGGCGATACTCTTCACGTTACTAGATAGTTAGTTATGCTAACTCGTATATCCAAGCTTAAAGCTAAAGACCCGCTATACTCAGCTGGTGGCGGGAACCTGCAACCATCGTGGACGTAGCGACTGTGACTCAGATAGACTGCACAACGTGCCGTAGTAGTCTACGGAGACTAATATTCACGACTATGCGACCCATCTGTATGAAGCTTCCGGGCTGAATAATCAGTTAGAGCGTGATCCTGGCGCAGACTCCCTGTCGACCGACTTCGTTCTCTTCCCACGTTCCCCTCGAGCTTTGTTAAACTTATTGGGTTAACAATCACGTCAGACGAGGATTGACCGCAACACATGATGTGAATGAAACCGGAGACTTACCTGCCAGTGTACTGTAGCGGGCCAGTATGAGTATGACAAACGTGTCAAAGTCAAACTGGACGTCTGCAATAACCTTATAACCTCGGGTGCGTCACGGCAAGGACGAGATATACCTATACCTATACAGAAGCTCGAGCTGCTCAGTTCTCAACTGAGAAGCAAGAAACGTTCGGGTTGTTATATGTTACCAGGACCAGATCTAGAAGGGCACAACTCGAATATGAGCTGAGCTGAGTATCGGTACGACAACTTGAATATTGCAGTGATCACTTACATCAATGTTACGAGTGATATCTACAATCCAATTTGTGAGGATAGATGAGTCGAGACGAGATGGAATTTGGAAGTGCGCGGACAGAAGAGGCGTACGCCGGCACTGTACACCCGTTCGAGAATCGAATAATTTAACGGTTTGACAGCTTAAGCTTGGTGCATCTTCTTCTCAAGTTCCACCGTCCGACGTCGAGTCGAGTCGTTTTTGGTCCTGCTTACCCGACAGCGTAACTCAACACTCAAGGAGCGCGAGACCACCACCGTGACTTACAGCTAAAACCAGAACGTCAGGCCGCATTTTCTCGTACACACATAGAGCGGGTCGCCAAAAACCTCTGGCCGTCACGTGGGACGCGTCGATGGCTCTGCGCCACCATCCTGCCAAGTCCGCCTACGCGTAAACTGATGGGAAGTGGCCTAACGTCCTGGTTTTAGCTGGAACGGTGGTCTAAGTTACTCACTCACGATTGTGCTGCTATCCGAGTCCACACGAACCCGGCGGAAGTCCAAGTTTATCTAACCGAGGGCCGATATGTTGGTGCGTTCGGGTTTTTGTGCTCCAAGGGCTCAGCTCAAAGCACCACGGCTGCAACCTACACACCGACCCTCACGCTGTAAGTCGCATTCGAGCAAGGCCATACGGAGCTGTCTGAGAAGAGGTGGATCGATATCAGTAGCTATCAATCTTAATTAAGAGAACTTGTAGTTGCTCACTGTGAGCCTGAATATCGTTTGCTTCAAGCTCAAGTTCAAGTTCAAGGTCAAGTTCAATTGCAAGCTGAGAGCTAGACGTGACGCGTGACGTAATAACATCACCATCACGTGCCCGCGTCTCCCTCCCTCCGAGTCCTCTTCTTCCTCCGCCGCCTCTTCCTCTGCTTTCCTTCAACCCACACAGACCCACCCGCTCAACCACACCGACCGACCCAACTCACCCACTCACCGACCGACCCTTATACCGACCACACACGCGCGCGCAAGAGAGCTCGAAACACACGCGAGAGAGAGAGAGAGCTAGGATGGACAGGAACGAGCGTACACGCGAAGACGTAAGTACGCTTCAGCTACATTCGTTTCTTCTACCAATCATTGCAATTGAGTTGCTCATACAACAATTTGACGGGTTGTTAGACTTCGAGGCCTGCAAAACGACCTCGTCTCCTCCCAGTCCCTGGAGCACTTCCAGATGGCTTCGAACGTACCGCATCCACAGACAAGCGGTCTGTGCCTACTCCGGTGTTTCACTCTGACTTCTCTATCGCCACCACTGGCACCAGAAGGGGGGAAGGTTCTCGGGCTGTACGACAACCTCTACCACCGTCGGATTTCGGGTCTGCTCTATCGAATAAGGATAGATCCAAAGATACCCCGCATTCGAAATCGAAAGCGAGAGTTCTTGCGAAGCGGCCGCCTCCTTCTTTCTCTCTCGCTGGGGTGTCGATAACTAAACCTCAGGCGAGAACTGGTGATGCTGGTCTTGTGAGACCCCCTGCTCTATCGCTAGCTTTCGCTTCGCCTGCTAAGGGTAAGGAGAGAGAAAGAGGGGAGAGGGAGAGAGAGAGCAACACGAGTCGGATGCTGCACAACCCCCCTACGACCACTCGCAAACCCTCCAACGTACCACTGAAGCCCGTCCCCATCCCACCACCTCTCCCTCGCGCACATCCACAAACCACCAACAACCCGAATCCCTCAAAGATGAAAACCATCTCCACGACGCGCGTGGCACTGGCCACAGACCCTCGGACGGAGTCGGGATCGTCTGAGTTGTTCTCTTTGTTCTTGCGTCACCAGAATCAGGGAGGAGGAGGAAAGGGAGGGGTGGGGGTGTATGGAGACAGTGTGGAGAGGGAGCTTGGACGCGGGTTGGAGGTTAGTCCTGAGAAGGTTAGGAGGGAGGGGAGGGGGCGGTTTGTAAGGTGCGTTTCATCCATCCATGTTGTGTAGGAAGGAAGAGGGAGATTGATTGACGGTTGGGTGTGTGATGTAGGGGCGGGCTGGCGGAGTCGTTCAGCCGACGGTTCGCGGAGAGCGACACTGATCAGAAGTTATGGGAGGAGTATACCGCTCGTAGCTACAGTCATGCCGAGCACGGGAAGAGGCGCACCGTGAAGCCGGACGTGAAACTGAAAACGATACAGCTCCTCCATCGGACGCCCCTCCCGCAGAACACAATCCACCCGCAACACAAGTCGCGCGCGCCGGTCGTCACGCTCGCTAGGTGTCTCGTTCTCGAGTCTCCCATGGCCACTGGTCACAGTCACAGTCACAGTCACAGCCATACGAACGAGAGAGAGTTTGGGAAGGGGAAGGAGGTGACGGTGCTTTTTCGGCATAACTACTCTGCATTTGGGACGGGGATGGTGATGAGGGTGGGGATGGGGAAGAGTAGTAGTGTGGATATGCAGCTGAGGGAAGGGATCGAGGTGCACGTGTGGCGTCCGTGGCTTGAGCTTCCTAGTGCTGCTTCTCCGGATCCTAGCTATAGTGCGGATGGGGAAGTGGGAGTGCCCGGGCCGGTGTGGATGTGCTCGCGCTTTCATGTCGTGCAGGGAGACGGTGCACGGGCTTCTTGAACATAGCTGGATGTCACGAGCTCGAGGATTTTGGCGTTGGTATGTTTGGGTCGTGGGAGCTTCTTCGTTTGCGTAGGGATGCACGACTACGATTACAGCTAATTATGGCGGAACGCTGGTGATGGCGACCACGTGACCGCGTCTTAGAAGCGGCTCCCCCTCCCTTGCCCTCGACCTCCATATCGCACTCTCCCTCCGTCTCCCCCACCACCTTCCATCGAATTCATTGTTTGTTATTTACCACCACTATTTCCAAGATGCCCGCAAAAGAGGTACACACTCTCCGTTTTCTTCACGCTCTCGCTGACAATGGCCATGGTATGGGGTGTTCTGTGGTGTGCGTGTAGATGGGGACGCAGCTCTCAGATGGGAGCGACGATTCTGGGTACGTTCTCCTATTCTCTCTCTCGTCTTTGCTTTCGTTTTTGCGAATGTGTTGGTGTTGACGGAGAGGAATACTTAGGTTGATGGTGGCTGTCGCTAAGCAAGTCCAAAGTACGTATCCTGTGCTACTTTTTCGGCGCATATATGAAGATGGAACACTGACGGAGATGATAGACACGCTGGAGAAGAAGAGAAAAGACAACGAAAGCAAGTTCTTGGCTCTTGCGAGGTCTGAGCTGTCCAAGAGCGTGCGTACTATCCTCCTTTTGTTTTTTCTTTTCGCACGCATATAGTCAACTCATCCTGCGATATTTAGGCGAGTACGGAAGTCGCGGAGTTGCAGGCTTCTCTGGACGACATGTACGTATCCGGCACCATTTATCTACCATTAAACAGTAGCGTGTTAAACTGTTTGGTGGTGGTGGTGCGAGTAGGAAAGCGATCTTCGACGCGTTCGTGATGCAGTACGCCGCTGCGGAGGACGATATCCGTGCGTTGTGGGAGCGGCTTCTTGTCGTGCATCGGAAGTTCTTGGTGTGTAGTGTTTATGCTCTGCATACTCGCATGCACTCTTCACACCCACACATCCAAAACCAAAGTCGAACATTCAGGACTAACTAACTATTGAACGTTGACTGACGTATGCCCATAGACCTTCACAGAGAAGAACCACGCGACCGTCGTCAAAGCCGACGCGGAGAGGGAGAAGGGCCAGGTGAAGGGGATGGCTACGTCTAAGAAGGCCGTCGAAGGTGCGCTTTCTCTTAACTTTAACTCTCTCTCTCAAGTTTAACTCCCTCGCTTTGGTGGAGGGAGTGCGAGTGCGAGTACTAGTGCTAATGCTGATATCCTCGTCGTTGATTTGTATGGGTAGATTGCGATAGGTTGATTAGGAGTCTTGTGAAGGAGAAGGAGTAGACCTATAAGTATTCCTGCTGTCAGGCTTAGGTCATGTCCGTCTTGCGTTGTCCAGCGGCTTCGCGGTGATGCTACGGTATGCGAATCGCGGAATTGAATATCGGACAGTCAAGTGCTTGTATGTATGGGCGCCCCGAACCACTCCCAGAGGCTTCGTGGCGTTTGAACCTTTATACAGTAATCATCCCCAGGAACCTAGTTCTACAGTATGATGCACTCCCACGCATGCGCAGGGACTCCTATAGTGCAACTTGAACTCTATGTAGAACGCCAGGTAAACGCACAAGGCTTCCGTTATCGAGTCGGACCGTCCATATCATGATGGAGGGGTTCTCTACCCACGCGCACGGGTTCACTGTAGCTATATATACTCGGACTCGGACTCTCCCCCGTCTCAGCGTCCTTGACTGACTGCTCATACTTACTACTTACTCACCAAGAACTATCATCGAACGTTGAACTACAATATGACCGCACTAGCAACCTTAGAAGACGTCGCCAACCGTTCGTTCGACTACATCATCGTCGGTGCGCACCTACCTCTATTCTCATCCTCCTCCTCCTCATCATCATCATCACCACGAAACTGACTGTTTTTACCATCACCCATCACCCATCACTCATTAATTAGGAGGCGGAGTACGTCTCATCCCCACTAACTGCATGGAACACCAGAGCTGAGAGACCTTTTGTAGACGGCAGGCCTGACGCTCGCAGCGCGCCTCGTCGCCGACGAAGCCAACGCGAACGAGGTGTTGGTTTTGGAAGCTGGAGAGGCTAATTTGGATGATCCTGATATTTGTTAGTACGCTCTCCTCCTACCATTATATTCTATGCAGAATTGACTGACAACTTGGGATGTCATGTGTAACGCTAACTTGAACGTTACTTGGGGTAGTGAAAGAAAGACGCTTCGGCCTGCTGTTCGAGAAGGATAAACTGGCGTATGGACATAAATGGGTGAGCCCTCGACTACTCTACTTCCTTCCTCACTTCCCTCATCTGTCTCCCTGTCTACTCAACCAAACTGACTCATTTTCTTGTGATTATGTATATAGATCAAGCAGAAACACGCTGCCGACAGAGTAGGTGTGTGGGAGCGGTACGTCTCGCCGTCCAAGTTTCCTTACTCCCTCCGTGGTATTACCTGGATTGCCAGGAAGGCTGGCTAACTTGTACCGACTCGGAATAGGGGGAAAGGCCTAGGCGGCTCCTCGGCTATAAACTACATGGCGTGGTTCAGGCCTCCTCAACGGGATTATGACGGTACGTCCCTCTCTTCTTCTTCTTTTCCTCCTTTTCCACTACCTTTACTCCCTCTCTTTCCCCCGAGATGATGACCTCTCCTTTCTACGTATAACCAGACTGGTCAGCCCTCACAAACGACCCAACCTGGACCTTCAAGAACATCCTCCCGCGCATCAACCGCGTCGAGGGGCTCGTGCCTGAGGCCCCGCAACTCCAGTATATTGATTTGGAGGAGTCGAAGTTGGGTAGGGAGGGGCCTGTGAAGTTGGCGATTGGGGAGGTTGGGGAGGGGGAGGGGTGTATTTTGGAGGTATGTGTGCCGCTACTAGATACGGATATGAGAGCGGGCTTGGGATACGAGTGGTGGGGCTGATATGTATGGCGTACTAGACTTTTAGGAACGATGGTGTTGAGGTGAATAGGAAGGCGGTGAGTTGTTTATGTGACTGTATGGAATATATGCTCATGTGATGTGATGATAGTACAATGGAGACGTGGGTATCCGCGTTGAATATTGACCTCTCAGACTCCTGGCCGTACTGATAGTCGTCCGCGATAGCCCACTGGATGTTACGTCCGCCCGTTCACCCTAGACCCAGAGACGAACACTCGGTCGTACGCAGCCACCGTCCGTACCTTTCCCCTTTCCTCCACCATCGCTTCCTAATCTCATTAATCTTCATGGTTATCCTGACTCTACACTCCCCGTAAACAGGCTTTCTACAAACCGAACGCGAACCGCAAGAACCTCACCGTCCTCGTCACCGCCGTCGTCCGTCGAGTCCTTCTCTCCCCGCCTGACGCCAACGGCGAGGTAACGGCCACTGGCGTCGAGTTCTCTTACGGTACTAGCACTGGCGCGGGAGAGGTGTATAGCGTGAAGGCGAAGAAGGAGGTTGTTTTGAGTGCTGGGTGCGTAGATTTTCTACATCCGGGTTTTGTTTCAATTTTGTTGCGCATGCTGATCGGTCGTCGTGGCATAGCACGTTGACGTCGCCGCAGATCCTCGAGCTCTCTGGGATCGGTCGACGGGATGTCCTGAACAAAATCGATATTCCGATCAAGGTAGAGCTTCCTGGTGTAGGAGAGAACCTGCAAGAGCATATATATGCTGGTGTCACATACGGTACGCTTCTCCCCTTGCCATACTAACCAACCCATCACTCATCTGTTCTTGCCGTACGCCCGGACTCTACACCACACCATACAGAGCTAGCAGAAGGAAAAGGCACATTCTCCGGCCGTACAGGTGTCGTAGCCAACCTGCCCCTCGCATCTCTCCCCATCGACCCCCGCCGCCCAGAACAGCTGCACAAAGCCATCCTGCGTATCATCGAGGACCTGCAAAACGAGATCACTAGCATGCAGGACGGAGCGGACGTGCAGGTGAAGAAAGGACTGTTGGAGCAGTATAAGCTTCTGGCGAAGAAACATTCTCCGGGGGAGGGAGGATCGCCCGGGTTCCAGTGGATTGTGTCGCCGATGTTTGATTCGTTTCCTAGTGAGTGGCTTGTGGCTTGTGGCCTTTTGGAGTTATTGTGAAAGCGAGACCTTATGCGACTTCACGATGTACAGAGAAGCCTGAGCCGGGGAAGAGGTACGCTACTATGCGATTGGTGTTCAATCATGGGTTGTCGCGGGGAACTATCGTGCGTTGCTTCTCATTCGATTTATGTTCAGCGAGCTTGATCGTACATTCATTGTAGCACTGCATCTCGAACGACCCACTCGTACCACCTGAAATCGATCCACGATATCTGTCCAAGGACATCGGTATCTAATCCCGTTTCTTCTTCCATCGTGAAACGACTAATGTGTACGTGATCTTTCTAGACTTGGACATGATGTACGAGCACTTCCTGCGAATGCGTCGCATCGCCTCGCACGCGCCGTTCAAAGATATCATCACGAAGGAGGTAAACCCAGGTCCGGAGGTCCAGACTGAGGAAGACATCAAAGAGTGGATCCGGAAGTCGTTCGTGACTATCTACCGTACGTTTCTTAGCGGCGTCCTTAGTGCCCACGTGCTGACATAGAGGCCGCATTCGTCCTCATTAATTCTTTTGTGTAGATACCGTCGGAACGTGCTCCATGCTCCCTCGCGAGAAAGGCGGCGTCGTCTCGCCCGAGCTCAAAGTCTACGGTACGACGAACCTGAGAGTCGTCGACGTGTCGATCGTGCCTCTACATGTTGGTGCTAATACGCTGTGTACGTACACCTCTCATTTCTTCCCGACATTCGACTATGGTACTCATTACGGTGTTAACGCTAGCGACGGCGTATGGGATTGGCGAAATAGGTGGGCGAGATTATCTATGTCACGAAACCCCGTTGGACTGAGATTATATTTCGTTTTGTAGCTGCGGATATCATCCTAGGGAAATGGCCGTCTTCCAGCGAGTGAAGGATTCACCTGAAAGGGAGGGTCCCCTTGTATAAGTGATATGATGCCGTGAAATGTATAGTGAAAAGAATTCTTAGTCTCACTGACACAGCAATCACGTTCAAGACATGACACTGAATCCTACTCCAGTGATGTATCCTGTTACTCCAACACACTATATCGACAAAAATCTACGAAAGTCGCCGGGGCCGTGATATCTACCCGTGTGCCTTATGGATTTTATAGGTTTTAACACATCCATATATCTTGGTACGCGGCCCACCCCAACGTTTATCATCACATCCCAGCCTATCAACAATATCGTCCAAGTTGTACTTATTTTAGGAAACAAATTGACATGATGGCGACACATTTGGATTACAGTTAAGTCATGAATTTCTTTGCTATGCGAGACTCGCACCCTCTGATTTGTCCATGGCCACTAGAGTACTTTCAGTGCCTGTGGCGAAAGTCATAGATGTTTCTGGTTCGGGTTCGGCAAATTCCATTCTCTGCGAAATGCATATTTCAATGTAACGCACGACGTACAATGTACCGGCAGTAACCTACCCCCCTCCACGACCGGCGCGGTGACCTTCTTGCACCTTTTATTCCCGAGTATCGTTGAACATCCGTAGAAACATGCACGGTCATCGGGGCTGCCACGGGTTTTGTCCAGAATGGGCGGCGGAAATGGATTGTTGCTTTGGGTGGGCTGGAGGTTTGTAGGTTGGACGCCCAGCCCCAGTCACTTCCTCCCATCATGTCTCGTGGGTTGTTACGGTCCGTGCCCCAGGTAGAGCGGGAGTTGAGGGACGTCATCAGAGAGTTTGAATACACTATCATAATGTTAGATGATTCAGCGTCAAGGGTGAGCTGTAGTGATTTACAAAGAGGCAAAGAGTCGGAAATATGAACTCACTTTTACAAAGCATAAATGCGCTGCATGATCATTACATTAGAAGGCCTAACAGCGGGAGCCGAGGAGAAGACTCACAAGAATAGATGTAAGTTGTTATCCCTTCCAGAAACAAAACAGATTAGCTCAGCAATGGCAGTTGTCGCCGTCGCAAGACCAGTCTCTATTGTCAGCCGGATGAGATAGTTCACAATACGCTTGGTTCCTTTGTAGGGGTTATCTCGACGGAAACCCCACAGCTGAGGTGTCCTGGTGTTAGCAGTAGTTTGGATGAGGGCTCCATGAAGCATGCTCACGAGGTATATCATAAAAACCGCAATAAGCTACGAATATAGGGGACAGTTGATTATTAGCTCTCATATCTACTTCCAAGCTATAGGCAGTTGAAGGGTCAGAACACTCACGATATCCGTTAATCCAGCACCCGCGAGCCAAACCTGGACTAGGTCAGCCTGACGGTTATATGCAGCAGTGGTAAGTATACTAACTATGGCTTGTGCATATATATCGTGTAGAGCGAGGAGGTTTGGGGTGGAGGGAATCTGAACGAATTGCGCTATCATCAATATGGTCGACGTACTATAGTCTGGGGAGCACGAGGTACTCACTTGTACAACAATCGCTATGGTGGCACACATTTGTGTCAAGGCGACCTACGGCAAAGTAAACTGAGATCCGAGAGTTATATTCAGATGTAAAGACTACTCACTGTCACAATTATTACAGGAACAACACGCCATTCACCCATCTTGTGGATTCGCCAAGCGTAGAACGATTGTACAAGGGCTGCCGCTATGAATAAGTGGGCATCGGAATTTGAAGTCAATGGCGCGATGGATAACAAATTTATTCATGACACATACTGACTCCTGAAGAACACGGAAGAGCGCCGTTCGTCCAATTCACGGCCAAGAGCTGGATCGGATAACCCCACCGTTCGCAGAAGATGCCCCAGCCCATAATGGCAATGACAACGCTTTGGAAGACATCCAATATGAAGACGCAATAGACCAACGTTTTGACTGCCTTTGAGTCGTGAGGAAAGCTACAATAGTAGACATCTGCGCGAATCAGTATATATTTCCATTGAGGTATATCATTATGCGAACTCACATAACTGGACGATAGAAATACCAAAAAGGCCGTAGCTTGCAAGCAGTCCTAGGAACTAATCACGGAAAGTGCGACCCGTAAGAGACAGAGAAAATGATAGGCGGGCTGAGGGACCCACAGCTGGAGCTATGCTACGCAGAGAGATTAGAGGCTGTTTAAGGATAGACAAATGCGCACTTACACTAGTAAGGTGGCTTCAGACACAGGCCTGGTCACATCCATAACAGGACCTATAGCACTTTCCACTTCGTCGATTGAGACAATGCAAAAGACAGGTGTAAGTGAGAGTGGAGAACGCGCTTCAAGATCTTTCGCTGATACTAATATTAATGGGAGCGGTACAGCCACGCCTAGTAAAGGTGATTAACATTTGAAAAGTAGGTAAAAGATGAGAATACAAACCTGTGACCAGGAGGTATCAAGGATGCTAGGGCAGTGGCTTCAACACGATTGCGGGCAGATGGCGATGTCGCGACACCATAGAGTCCAGAGACTGAGGCCATTCACAT